>LR812535.1:31115848-31728348 GCA_903798195.1 Danio kyathit | reverse complement strand
TCAGTCACGCTCATATACTGTAAAAGTAATTTTCAACTCGTTTAGTTTTGCCTTCATTCATTTCTGATTTCAGTATAGTGACATAAACCACGAGTCTTCAAACACATGATTTTTTTACAACACATTTTTAAACATATTAGTTATGGTTACAGTCGGTGCATAATATTTTACTAGTTATTTTGCAAGATTGTATTCAGATTAAAGATGCGGTCACACTGGACTTTTCTCCCCATATACTTCCATTCATACGTACGTGAATGTGTCAGACCGGAAACGCAAGCTCGTGCGTCAAGTTTTGCAGTTCGCTGTGTTGCAGAGTTCAAGCTTGGTGAACTCTGACCTTGCAAAATCACATCCCTTGAGTGCGTGAGACTAATCGAGAATCAAAACATGACCTCTCAGTACAGAAATGTAAAATATGGAGCAATCACTCGCTTTTTAAGATGTCTAATTATCTTGTTTAATCCCGCTCCTGTCCTGTTCGCAGCGCCGTACTCTAGTGTGACCGCAGCTTAAAGTGTAATTTAAAAACTTAACTAGGTTATGCTAACTAAGAAAGTGAGAATAATAATAAGTCAAGTTATTGTATAACTGTTTGTGTATAACTACACTTTTGAGTAGACAATCAAAAAATATAAATATTTCATAAAGAGGCTAATAATACGGACCTTAAAATTATTATTTTTTTTTTATTAAAAACTGATTTTATTTAAGACAAACTATAAGAAATAAGACTTATTATGACTCCAGAAGAATTATTTTTGTTTTATAGGAAATACTGTGAAAATTTTTGTTAAAGATCACTTGGGAAACATTATTTTAAATTAATGAGAGGGCAAAAAATATGACTTCATCTGTATCTGTTAAAGTTTACAGGTGCAAAAATGTGCCTTGATGTATTTGAATGTTAAAAATGTGTACAATACAAATTTACTTATGAAATAAATTACCATGGAAATAAAAAAACCATGCATAAAAAAAATGACTTCAAATACTTGTTTAAGTAGTTTGTGCTGTATGTTAAAGTGTGCCTCCTAAAAATGCAAGTGCCCCTTGCCCGGCCCCCCCAGTTACTCTGGTCTAAAACCGCCACTGGTTTAAAATCAAGTAATGCACGCTTCATTCAGAAATCTTTCTCTTGTAATATGTGAGCATATTTACTGAACAAAACTGTCCATGAACCATTAGGGCAAAAAAATCAACAACAACAACAAAAAAAAATCATTCATTAATCATAATTGAGTTAAAATGTTCAGTTAATCGAATCGCCAAATTTTGATTTGTCACCCAAATCACCCAGCCTTAACACACACAAACGCATGTGAGCAAACAAACCCCTGAAGAGTAAACTGTATTTTTTAAAGCATGAGCAAGCTTGAGCTAATTTAAGGAATATACATTTTTCACCTCATTTTGAGCAGGCACTAGTGGCAGTCAGGTTCATGTTAAGTTCAAAAGATGTTTTCCAAAAAAAAAAAAGGGGGAATTCAAGAGAGGAAAAAAAGTTCCTTAATATGTGCTTTGTCTCATTGTCTCAATCATACAAGCAGCTTTATTTTAACCCCCAGCTGTATACGCCGCATATGTAATGTTTCTTTTAATGAGCATAATTATACAGGTACTAATTCTAGGAATGTAAGTAGAAATACTTGGAAGTTGCACTTGGCTCAAAAATCTGAGGCGACACGTGTGAATGGGCACGATGCTTCTGGCTATTTCTCTAGAGAACATGTAAAAAAAAAAAAAAAAAAAAAAAAAAAAAATACGCATTATACTTGTAAAAAAGACATTACCTAAGCTTGAGTTACAAAAATAGCTTCAGTGGCAAGAATCACCATCGTGCAGTAACAAAAACAGAGGTATTGTTCAAAACAAAATGTCTGTTCTAGCACTAATGTGATTATTTTCTGCATATAATTCCCCACGGGCTCGAAGGATATATATTTTTGTGTCTTTTTCTGTAAAAGTAAAGCCTCTTGTTTCATCAACCCTGGTGTACCAATAACTCAGAAGGTTCAAAAAGGGTTTCATATGCTTTACTCAAGGACAAGCAAATCAGTCTCCACAAAATGAAGCGTGACAGAACCTGAGATAGAGAGAGAAAGATGATGATGGGAAAAAAGAAGGGTTTGCTTCACTCAGTAGCACAATGAAATCACAAGAATGACGTGTCCGCTGAGAATGGGCCTCCTTAAGGTCAGGTGAAAACAATCAATTTGTTTCCATCACAGACAAATGGCCTTTGAGTAGCTTGTGCACTGCCGTATGCCACAGATTCTATTGATGTATGTGCTAATGGCCAAATTGCTGGTGGCTTTAAAGCAGAAAGGATGATATCTGGTTCAAGTCCCGGACAAGACTCTCTCCCTCTGACTTTTGAGGTTATGCCTTAAAGATGCTTTCTTTATACCTTTTTGTTTGTGCTGTAGGGGGTGCTGTGTTGTTTGTGAAAAATGAAAGGACATGTGTTTGTTGACAACTCTGCATGCAGACAAATTTAGACTGGCATACATTATAATATTCTGGACCCTTACTATATGCTGCAAGATAATAAAAACTTAATAAAACAGGTCAGGTTTATATAGAGACAAAATATATGTTTATGTGATTATATACAAATTATATAGTTAAAATAGTATGTTTAAAATCATTTTGTTAGAAGTCTCTTCTGTTTACCAAGGCTGTGTTTATGTAGTCATAACAGAAATATAAGAATATTTTTAAATATTTTTATTTGAATATGTTTTTAAAGGCAGTTTATTTCTTTTTTGCCTAAGCTGAATTTTCAGAATTTTTTTTTATTAGAAAAAAATATAATTTAATAATATATAATAATAGATTTTTTTATTATAATAATAATGTTCTAATTAAACATAAGTTAACTAATAAAACAAAAAACTAATATTACATATGTTAAAACACTGTATATATGAAAATATTAAAAGTTAAAATATTGCATATGTTATAGACCATTTCAATATGGTTATGTCATTGGTCTATGAACATTTCCTGTTTGTTATCAAACTATTTCATATCTGTATCAAGAGGCAATTCAATCATAACTTAATGTTCAATGAGCTAACATTATTTATCAATATGTGTCTCTTTTTGGATTCTCAGAAGCTATAGAAATTAAAAATGTAAAACAGGATATACATTGGGACCATTGTTTTTGTTTACATCCCTCAAAACGGTCTAGACACAATTATTTTACATACATTATACACAATAACTACAAATGTTTACTACAATATTTATTTATTTATTTTAATACATATAATTTGTAATATGTATATATATATATATATGTATTTTTATTTTTTAATTTTTTTGTCTTTTTCTAGAACACATTTAATTAACAGAAAAGGGCAAACGTCCAAATGAACAACACACATACAGATAAACAGTCTGATCAATAGATAGTTAGACTGGTCGATAGAAAAGAGATAGAAAGAGCTACCTTAAAATAACACCACTAGACTAACATCCAATGAATGACTAACTTGTATTCTTTATAATCTTGCCCAGGGAAAAACACTGCTTCTGGTTCCTCGTCAAAAACACTAGTGTGTGACACCACTGCACAGAGATGCTAAAAATATTATTTTCTCCTTTGATCATTCCTCTGGATATTTTTAACCAGATAATGTGTTTATTTGAGCCCTTTTCTAAAGCACAGACTACAAAGCCTTAAAAAGCTGCATCAAAAATGGACACTTTAATTGTCCTCTGACTGACAAAGTTTCATTGGTTTGTTTAGTGTGTCCCACAGATTAGTTAGCAACAAATGAAAATGAGCTGTGAAAAATAGCATGACTGTTTGCAGAGGAAGGAAACGATGGATCTGATGGGTCAGTGAAGGATGAAACCTCCATGTTTAAACCAATTTTCAGCATCCCGACCTCACGGTAATGGTCTGTATGGAGCTTCTCCGAGTCAAGATGAATTAAAGATCTGCATTTGTTCAGCCATTTGAGCACTCGGAATCCTTAGAGGTCAGAACAAGGGCAATAAAATGGCTCGCTGAACCGTAAAATGGTAGATAACTGTCAATGAAATGTTAATCACCGAATTGCTGTTTCAATCAGCAGGTTAATTGCACCATTGTTGAATTATATTCCAATATACGCATGATTGTAAAAATATTTCCTCCGGTTTTCATTGCTCAATGGCCATACAGTATATTTACAGCAGCGCAGACCAGAGGAGAGCTGGAGATTTGGTTTCAATCAATCAAACTATGCAGATGCACCTTGTTTGAGTTGTAGTCCACATGCTGAAACTGAATGTTACAGCTCATCAGCCATTACTCATTTAGAAATATATGGAAGTTATGTCATTTTATTGTTTCTAGCTTCTAGCTTCTTAGAAGATTAGTGGTCTTATGCTATATTATCTGTCTTTACTATGTATTTACATAGTTTTAAGTGCAGTGTTCAATGTACAGTGTTTTGCTGCATCAAAATACACTGCATAAAACTATGTATTTCAATATTATTACATAGTAGTTAATGACCATATTGGTCTACTTATAGTACATAGAAAACAAATGCAGAGTTAATTTCTTGAGCAATTTGGACGAAATAAACAACATTTTGAAGTGAGCAATTTTTTTATGAAGAAGGTAAACCTTTAATAACGAATTTATGCACTGAACTGTTTAAAAGGGACAGATTTGTACAATATTTATTATTATTATTAATAATAATAATAATAATAATATTATTATGATTATTATTTACAGTTGTTTGACAAAAGTTTCTACACTGTAAAGGCAGATTTATATTTCTGCGTCAATCACATGCGTAAGCTCTGGCGCAGCCTTCGCACAGTCGCATAGCCCACAAACCCGTTAGAGCGAGTGTTTACAAGTGTCGAGTCCCGTGCAGTAGGTCTAGATGGAAGCTGTTGTTTTGTGTTTACCTTTCGATTAATGTTGCTGCACGTCTGCCAGTTCTCGCCTCTAAGTGAGCAAGTTTGAGCTACTTGTACATGACACAGGGGAACATAAAAACCTACTGCCAGCTAGTGTTTTGGAATTGTTATTGCAGAGCAACACAAACAGCACGCACAAGTATAAATGCACCACTATGCACTAGGCAGCCGCTGTGGGTTACCCCGATCACTCAACGCAGAAGTATAAACCAGCCTTAACACAAATCAATCAATTGTTTTTACATAATTATTTGAATTGAACATAAAACTATTAAGTTGTCCCCCAAAAAACTCAAGAGTTGTGTTGATTCAACTCATGTTATATAAGTAGTTTGAACAAGCAGCAAAATCATAATTTGAGTGTAGATTTTTATTTCAAATAAATGTTCTTCTAAATTTATATTCACAACTAACCCTGCATTTACAGGATTAACCAGCCTTTTCTCATGAGAAAACATAAGTATTTTACGTTTTGTCAGTATAGTGTGTAATGTGTGCGAATCCGTATGAGTTCAGTCGTACAAAATGTAAAATTTTAAAAAGGGGGCGTGGCACTAAACCCCGCCCCTAAACCCAACCCTCATTGGGCGATAAGCAAATTGTACTAAATTGTACAAATGTAATCAAACGAATTCATACGAATTAGCCACTAAATCAAAAAGTTATGAATTGATGTGGGATCATGTTGAATTAACACAGAAATGTTTTTGTAATTCAAAAGTAAAAAAATGTATTGTGAGCATCAAATCATATTGCTGTGAAATGAGTTTTGAACCATCATGTGACAGTGACACAGTGACACATAAATCACAAATGTAGTTTCACGATTACGGTGGTCCCTCGTTTTTCGGGAGTTACGTTCTAAAAATAACCTTCAATAGGCATAGTCTGCGAAGTAGTCAGCTTTATTTTTTACAATCATTATACATGATTTAAGGCTGTAAAACCCCTCACTACACACTTTATACACTTTTCTCAGACAGGCATTAACATTTTAACATTTTTCTCTCTGGTTTAAACACTCTTAAAGTTTAAATCTTCTTAGAAAAATAAGTCCAGTATTATAGAATGAACCCAAAGATAAAAACCATTTGATGTTGATTTATTTATTCTGTTATGGCACCCTACAGCCGCGTAACTTCTACCTTCCTTTAGCATGTACAAAAGTTCAACTTTTTGTGCAATGGTAGCATCTTCCTCTGCCTTTTGGGTGCTAACACAGGTGCCTTTGACAGTGCAGGACGTTTCGTCGACATTGTGGGGCGAAAACTTGCAAACATACAGTACAGCACTTCAGAGTCACGCTGCTAGCGATCAAAAATTTGGCAAGCTAAAAGCATTCTGTACTGTACAGGATGCAGAACACAATCCGCTAACCAGGACGCAAAACACAATGCACTGTTAAAAAAAGCATGTCAAACTGCACGAAAAAAATCCTTGAAAATGCGAGGTCGCGAAAAGTGAACCGCATTATAGCGAGTGACCACAGTACTGAAAAAAATACTTTCTTTTATGCAAAAATAAAATAATAAAACAGTTAGAAACATATAGTAGTTATTAATAATATTTCACAATGTTGTTTTTGCTTTTAATTACACAAATACTGCTTTGCTGTGCATAAGAGATTGATTTAAAAAAACATGAAATATTGAACAGACTTTTGAACAGCATGTTTATCAATATGGAATTTTCAGTAGTCTCTCTCTTTGGCAGCTACAGAACAAATCTCAACACTCAAAATATCCAATTTATGCCAATAATGAATAAATAAACCGATACACTGGCATCTGGCACTCTCTCTGTTACATTTCTCCTGCATATCATCACATCAGCCACGTCAGGCAAACTAAAGCATGAATCAGAAAACCTTTCAAAAGTTTGAAATTGAGCAATTAATACACAAGATTATTCCCCCGTTTTGAGGTTCATTCAGGTATGGTATCATTAAGGCAAGATAAGGCCAGGTAATTGCATCTCTTTTAATTACCTCTTGCCAAGACTTAATTCACTGCTTTGCAAATTAGCTTGAGCAAATGTTGCACTGTTTTTTTTTTTTTCTTCTTCTTAGTCAGGTCCCAGATATAATCTCTACTTAACACTAAATATTGTTTTCAAATCCCTTAGGACTCAGAAGAATAACTTAGCCCCACAAGTGTGTGATAAAAGTTTACTGGCATTTAAAACACACACACACACACGCACATGCACACGCACACGCACACACACACACACACACACACACACACACACGCACACACACAAATTGCTATTGGGGTAACTGATTGTGAGAGAAACAAAAGAAAGTTTGATCATGTTCACTGTGAAGGAGTGAAATAAACACAGCCATAACACAGTTTCAAAGCATTCAGTCAATACTGCGGTGCTGGACAGCCGTTTATCAGCTCTCACAGTTTGTGTCTGAGTTATGACAGCATGAAGTCGTGGCGTAATGAAATAATCCACCGTGCAATTAATCTCTTTACAACAGCGGCCGCTAATTAACCAAAATCAAGCAGATTAGCTCATGCCTTGTTACTTTCCTCTTTTGATCTGGACCAGAGCGGGTTTAATTCTCTACATCGGCGTTTAGTAAGCGAGCAGTGTTTCCTCCAGCTGAAGCTGCAGTGAGTTTGTTTCCGTTGTGTAGCAGAGACCTGACTGAACGCAGTGTCTTCCAGGAGGACCAGTGAATCATACGGATGAGAATCTATTCTGGTCTAAGGCAGCACAATATATCGTTTCAGCATCGATATTGCAATGTGTGTGTGTGCACGCAATAGTCACATCACAGGATATGCAATTGTATTATAGTTGAACATCACAACAATTGAGAATACATGAGATTTGGTACAAGTTAAACAAGATATTGCAAGTAAATACAAGTTGTTGCAAAATATTACCATAAGAGAGTAAAACTTTATCATCTGTGTGTGTGTTTTAAAGACAGTACATGAAAAAAAGTGCATGTGTAACTTTAATAAAGAATAATTTTACTGAATGTTTAATACAATGAAGAATATACAGTGTTATTTTATCCTTCATTATTCAATCTCTGTATCTAAATACTGTTTGACTCTCCGGAAAAACCATAAAGCACTGTTTATTTCATTTTTTTTTTTTTTTTTGCTCTATTGTAATTATTTTTGCTTGCAATTTGTTAATTATTTTTTTTTATAAAGGATCCACACCCTCTCCCTGTGTTTGCGTGGGTTTCCTTCGAGCCCTTTGGTTTCTCCCACAGCCATGTGGTATAGGTAAATTGGATTAACTAAATTGTCCATAATGTATAAGTGTGTGTGTGAATGCGAAAGTGTATGGGTGTTTCCTAGTACTGGTGTGCGGCTGGAAGGGCATCCACTGCATAAAACATATGCCAGAGTAGTTGAAGGTTCATTCCGCTGTGGCAACCTCTGATAAATCAGGGACTAAGCCAAAGGAAAATGAATGAATGAATGAATTGATTCACACCCTTACAAAATAACCCTAATCAATCTAAACGAATGATTTCTCTCCAAATAAAGCTATTCAAGCCAATTGGTGAAATGTTATTCATATCCAATATCGTGTAGCCCTGTAGGGGAATTACCAACCTACATCATACATGATGTCACACAGGTTCAACCGTGCATACCGGTTGCAAAAAAAGACCGGTTGCAATAGCAAATATGTCGTGTTGTGCAGTAGGATGCCAAAATCAATAGTCAAAAAATAGAAAACTTAAATGTTACCGTACACCACACTGTTTTTAATGCCAACCGCAGACGTCTTTGGCTAGCAGCCATCAGAAGAGCTGAATGGAGTGAAGACCTAATTAAAAATGCTCGACTCTGCATTTCTCATTTTATATCAAGTAAGTTCACGCTATGCTGAATCATACACATCGTTTTTGATTGCAGCAATTATTTCAGCAAAAACAGTTAAATACAGTTGAAGTCAGAATTATTAGCCCCTCTGAATTATTAGCCCCCCTGTTTATTTTTTTCCCCAATTTCTGTTTAACGGAGAGAAGATTTTTTCAACACAATTCTATAATAGTTTTAATAACTCATTTTTAATAACTGATTTGTTTTATCTTTGCCATGATGACAGTAAATAATATTTGACTAAATATTTTAAAGACACTTCTACACAGTTTAAAGTGACATTTAAAGGCTTAACTAGGTTAATTAGGTTAACTAGGCAGGTTAGGGTAATTAGGCAAGTTATTGTATAACAATGCTTTGTTCTGTAGACTATCAGAAAAAAATATAGCTTAAAGGGGCGAATAATTCTGTCCTTAAAATGGTGTTTAAAAAATTTAAAACTGCTTTTATTCTAGCCGAAATAAAACAAATAAGACTTTCTCCAGAAGAAAAAATATTATCAGACATACTGTGACATTTTTTTTTGCTCTGTTAAACATCATTTGGGAAATATTTAACAAAAGAAAAAAAAATTCAAAGGGGGGGGGCCTTGAATTCTGACTTCAACTGTATGGTGAATTAAACTGTGGACACTGAATGCTTAGAATGAAATGTAAAAACCTAAGTTCACATACCCTGCCATACAGGTGCAGTCCACTGTCAGAATGCAGTTGTTTTGCTTGTTGATGATTACCCAGGCCTTGTACAGTTCCATCTTCTTTCCTTGTCTTTGGCTAGGCAGAACCTCGGTTTTTAGCACTACATACTTTTGAATCTGGTAATCATGGAACATTATTTCTTGCACATGACCACACAGAACAAAATTGTAGGCATCCAAAGACTTGTACTGTAGGCCTTTAACTTCTCTCTTGTAAAATCACTTGGAGTTTCAATGAGATAGGTGTATATTTTGGGCTGGATGCTTGGCCATTTCGTCTTATCCAATATCCATTGGGAAGGGTGCTATCGCAAATGGACCTGACAGACGAACGCCACTCACTTTGACGTTAATTTTGCCAAATAACTGTGCTTATCACAGGATGACAAGCTGTTATAATACTCTGAAAGCATTATGTAAATAATATATATATAATATGTAATCAATATAACTTATCTCTAATACAACAACAAACTCTGTACCGCATTGGATGTCATTCCCTCACTGTAAATGCTAGGTAATTCACCTATATTGGTCTGTTATAAGAGAAGCCAGAAAGCATGAGTGAATGTTGAATGATTATATCGTATAGAAAACAGGGCAGACACTGTCCAGCACAATGAAAGAATCCACTTGAAATGTGCTTCTTGGATTCTGTTCATTTTGTTTCTTGATTCTCTGGCTACAGTCAGCATCAGGACCGAAGGTGTCAGGAGTCAGAGGTCAAGGCAGGCTGATAGCATGACTCAGTTGCCTTTGCTGGTATATGTTATAACAGCACTCTTTTTCTATTGGCAGCTATTCAATACCAAAATCACTAAATCAGCTTTCTGATCAAATACAGCTTCCTGTAAGACACGTGTACAGTAAATCATAAATATTTTACAGTATTAGATTATAACAGCAAACATGTGTGACCTTTAAGCTTTACTTTGAATGCACAGCAACTCTCAGTACACGGTTAGTCTTAATCACCTATAAATAGTTTAGTTCATTAATTATGCAGTAATCATTTAAATGTATACACAACAATTTTATACTGTAGAATCTCTTTTTCTCTCTCTGCCTCTGTCTCTCTCTCTTTCTTTGTGTACATATACTTACAGTATATCTATATACACATTAGGGCTGCATGATACTGGGAAAATGTGCAGTATGTTATTATGTTGTTAAGTACTGTTATAACAATATTTCTTGCAATAAAACATTCCCCCAGAGAAATGTTTTTTTTTTATCATTTGCTATTTTAAATATCTTAAAAAAATGCTCAAATAAATGCTATATTATCATTTGTTTATATTTTGACCGTATTAAAATAAACAATTAATAGATATTTTTCTGATCGTATTAAATCAAATTTAGGCAAAAAATGTCAAGGTGCAAATATTAAACATCGACAGAAAATTTTAAACACTATGAATGACTGGAAACCTTGGCAGATATTCTGACTCTTATCTGCTGTTGTCATTTTTCTCTATTGTTATATATTATATATTTATGTATACTGCAGTAATCATTTAAATGTATACACAACGACAAGCTCTCTTTCTCTTTAGGAACATTAAACAGAAATTAACTTCAGTATTCTACAAATTAACTGAGAGAAATTATGTTACAGTGAGAGTTGGCTGCATCACTTTTTGCAAAATATGAAAAAAAAATATATATATTATTATTATTGTAAACAAGCCTCAAGTGTTCCCACAAAATTTGGACAGTAAATTTTCTTAGTATTTCTAATAACAATATTAATGTATGTAGCAATTAATTGACTGATAAAAGTCATTTGGGTTTATTGAGGTTTTAACCACACATATTCTATACATACAGTTGAAGTCAGAATTATTAGCCCCCCTTTTATTTATTTATTTATTTTTTTTAAATATTTCCCAAATGATGTTTAACAGAGCAAGGAAATTTTCACAGTATATCTGATAATGTTTTTTCTTCTGGAGAAAGTCTTATTTATTTTATTTCGGCTAGAATAAAAGCAGTTTTAAATTTTTTTAAACCATTTTAAGGTCAAAATTATTAGCCTCTTTAAGCTTATTTTTTTCGATTGTCTGCAGAACAAACCATCATTATACAATAACTTGCTTAATTACACTAACCTGCCTAGTTAACCTAATTAACCTAGTTAAGCCTTTAAATGTCACTTTAAGCTATTAAGAAGTGTGTTGAAAAATATCTAGTCAAATATTATTTACTGTCATCATGGCAAAGATAAAATAAATCAGTTATTATTAATGAGTTATTAAAACTATTATGTTTAGAAAGGTGTTGAAAAAATATCTCAGTTAAACAGAAATTGGGGAAAAAAATAAACGAGGGGTTAATAATTCTAACTATATATAATTTTGTGTTTACAGAAGAAAGTATGCCATACAGGTTTGGAACAACATGCAAATGAAAACTAACTGTTTCTTTTCTAGCTGAACTATCTCTTGAAGCTCCATAACTTTTGAATTTCAAATTAAATTTTGAAGATAGCTGTGGGATCAGAGACTTTTTATACAGTGACATATCGTAAATAATGCATGGACAACCTGAATCTGAATTAATATCTGTGAAAAATCACCACATCCTAGAGAGAATGACAGATTTGCGACTCTTAGCAAGACATCTTTAAAGAATTTGGGGGGGGGGAACAGTTCACAACCTCTGGATTCTGAAAATAAATATTTTGTGGTTTAAGTGTGGCCTCGGGACAAACTCTACATTCAAAGCCTTTGCGTTATGCGAAATGTTCACAGTTGTCTGGCAAAATGTCTGGTTATTTTTGGGAAGACTAAAACACACATTCTCCTCTGCCTCTGCACTGCTGTGGTGTCACTCTTTGCTAATGGAAAGCACACCAGGCAAATGAGATCACGACTTTCCGCAAATGAGGTGTGCAGTGGAGAACAGCGGTCTGCTTTAAAGAGCACCGCGCAAACAAGAACGACACAGACACTATCAATCCATACTACTACTACACACACACACACACACACACACACACACACACACACACACACACACACACACACACACACACACACACACACACACACACACACACACACTGTTTTCAGGCAGAAGGGGCTGTAGGGTCTTCACTATGAGTAAACAATGCTTTTAATTAAAGTTTCAGCATGAGTGGCCCCACTAGTCTTCCCTGACCACCACACCTTGAGCTTTTCATCTCTGTCTGTTTACTTCAGCCCTGATATGTATTTGGGTAGTTTTCTTTTCAAGATTAAAGACACAGTTCAGTGCAGTTCAGCAATGTAGCACTGAGTGTATGCCACAGATTTGTGAGACTTGAACACACACACACTCACAGCGGGAGGAGTAACAGCTGCTGAAAACATCCTCTGTGACAAGAATCTGGTTTAATATCCAAATCACAAATCCTTAATTATGTCTTATCTCTGATCACACTGCGATGACTGAGAGAGAACAGACAGAGAGGAAGGAATAAAAGGAGATCCGATCTGGAGTTTTCACAGACTCGTTAGTGATATTATGAAGAAGATATGTATTTGTAGAGACACTGTTAGTTTCTCGGTAGAGTGACTGTGATGTTGGTTTTAAAATCAAGAAGCTTTTCACAATCAATGAAACTTAATTCAGCTTTCAAATGCTAGCATGTTACAATTTTAGCAGTAGCACTTTCTTCCATATTGTGACTTCCGTGTGATTATGTGTGAAGAAAAATCGTAGGAAAAGAAGATGGTCACTTCACAGCTTGCAGCTTACTTATGCTGTGAATAATTCCTCATTTTGTAGACTCTAAAGACTCCCGTCGTGCTTTAAGCATGCTAATGGTCTACAGAAAATATAAAAAGAAACAAAAAACTGTGCCAGAGCTTCAGGTCACTGGATATCATGACACACAATCCCAAGATGGACCCAATCCCAGATGGCTCTATAAACCCCTGTGGTCTTCTTCTGAGTCTGCATATTTGTGATGTAATGTTGCTTTGACTTTCTGGCAGAAGTTTGACCTGAGCTCTCCTCATTCAGAGTTGCTCAGCTCTAAATATGTGCAGCCATTTCTACTGTATATGAGAAATAATTACCAAAAGTGAGACAAAATCACCACTAGATCGAACAGAATGTAGACCAGTTATCAAAATGAAGCTAATTGAACAGCTCTACACTAATGTCACTTATGAAATTCATGCTGTGACCAATCCAAGTACACACGACCACACACGAATTGAATTCCATCAAAGTGCCTTTTAAGTAATTTCACTCGGTGACCATCTATAAAATGCCTCTCGGGGCAGTATGCTCAGGCATTCTGTCTAAATGGGGAAACATCAAATTCTCCAAAACTGTTTGCCAAGCTTATGATTACATTATAAATTTGGAATCACCAATAAATTTATACAACAACTGTGTTATAAGTAGGGCCAGACAGAATCTGCAAACTTTTTTTGCTATTTCTGCTGAGAATTTTGTAAAAAATCTGCGGATTCATGCGGGAAAAAGATTTTGGGAGTAAAATAACTAAAAACTTAATATATGAAAAACATTTTTAACTTTTATTGAATGTTTACAATGCAAATCCAACTCGATCCACTTATTTGTTAAACAAAGCAAGTCTCTTGTATAATATATCTACTGAAAGACGGAAAAAAATACGTTTCAAATTGTATTGTGAATAAAACTTATGAACATTTTAATATTACTATTATTATATCATAAATCAAATGAAAATAAATAAATAAAAATGTACACACTTTTACATAAGTAAATTAATAGACTTAATGATGGGCTAAAAATCTGCGGAAATCTGCGGATTTCTCCGTGTGCAGATTCCGTGTGGGTCTACTTATAAGTTTCATTTCTAAACATTCGAATCAAACAAAATTGTTTTAATACTTTGTCAGATCGCGCTGGTCTAAAGTAATTTACAACTTCGTCACCTTAGAATTATAAGGTTCTATCTGACATTTTTGTCAAAATTGAGTTATTGACATATTCTTATTAAATGACAACTTATTTACATTATGGGATGTTTTTTTTTATAAGTTGTTTACATGTTTAGACATTTTATTTAAAAAGAACAAATGTTACACACATACTGTTTGCTATGGAATGCAAAAACTTTGAAGCTCAATATCTCAAAATCATTCAGAACGCAGATAGAACCTTATAATTCCAAGGTGACGACTGGGTCTTGATGGTGAATCTCCTCCAGAAATGACAACGACTCTGTTTACAAGTTTGTGGGGCATTTGAGTAGTTGCTGTCATGTGATGTGCGTTTGACAGGATGAACTGTACCTCACTTTAATTTCATACAGATTACAAAACCAAAAAACTTTTGTTTTCAAATGCACTTGGTTCATTTAAAAGTACAGATTTCAAGCTTTATTTGGATATATTTCTTATGTCTATGAAGCAAGTATTCACTGAGATTCAAGTGTGTTTGTTGACCACCAAACTGTTGTAAAAGCACACGTCTAGACTGAGCTTGTGTATTCTATAGTCTTTGATGGAATTCATATGCAAATTTATGCTGTGACCAAACCAAGTCCACAAGAATACACATGAATTGAATTTCATCAAAGTCTCTTTAAGGCAAGTCATTTCACTCGGCGACCACCTTTAAAACGCCGCTCGGGCATTCTGTCTAAACGGGGAAACATCAAATTGTCCAAAACTGTTTGCCAAGCTTATGATTATGAATCACCAGTAAATTAAACAACAACTGTCTTATAAGTTTCCTTTCTAAACAATTAAATCAAACAAAATCTGCATATTTTCAGGTTGCTCGAGCTAATGCGCATGCACGCTCAAAATTAACGAGATCACGACACCAACCTCCTTTATGACCATTTTACCTATCATCATCTTCTGAATAAGACTTCATCAGACCACACTGGTCTTATAAAGTACTGTAATTCACAACTTGGTTTTAATGGCAAATCTCCTCCCAAATGACAGACTCTTTGTAAACATGTAAAGTTTGTGGGTGCTGGAGTAGTTATGGTCATGTGATGTGCATTTGACAGGATGAACTGTACCTCAAGTTCGTTTCATACACATTACAAAACCAAAAAACTTCTGTTTTCAAGTGCTGTTAGTTCATGTAAAAGTACAGATTTCAAGCTTTATGTTGATATATTTCTTTTGTATGTGAAGCAAGTATTTGCTGAGATTCGGGTGCGTTTGTTGACCAGAAACTGTCGTAAAAGCGCACACATCAGGTCCAAGCTTTCCCCTGGAGAAACGTCAGTCTATAGCAATCAATGATTGGTTCTTGTACTAGTAGGTGGGGCTTTATTCACCAAATTGACCGCTACGCTTTTCCCCATTCAAAACTATACGAGTGACATGTCTCGTGTATTCTATAATGTTTGATTCCATTTTGGATTTGGACTAAGCATGTGCCGGTATAAGATTCTGACGGTATTATAACTTTGGATAAAAATATCACGGTTTCACTGTATAGTGATTACTGCTCTAAAATATATTCTTTTTAAATGTCTGGGTAAAAACAAAAACTTTTTCCCCATTGAAGACAATATATTTTAATTTGAGAGACATTTAAAATATTTTGAGACTGTAAACATGTCAGGCTAAATAATTCAAATAAATCCCTGACTTTTGCTGTTTTCATTAGTTTCAAAAACACAAATTACTTTATAATTTAAAACAGCATCTTTTGATATCTTGTCTGCTGGATACTGTTGTCCTAAAAAAAAAAAAAAAAAAAAAAAAATGTAAATAAATCTTACCAATACCTTAGGAACAGTATAGCAAAAAATTTTGGCAGTTTAAAAACCCTAAATTTTCCAAACCGCTGTATACCTTGAAAGCGTTTATGGTCCCATGCCTAATTAGGACAAGAGTTTGACTGGTATAAAAAGAGTTGTGGAGATACAGCCACATTAATAGCCATCAACATGAATCAACTTGAATTTGAAAGTTATTTTCAACATGGTAGTTGTTGGTTGAGTTGTTGTTGTTGTTGTTTTTCTCTTTTTTTGAAATAGGTAGTTTCACTTAAAAGAGGCCAAATAGATTTTCTGAACCTTCTAAACACAGAGAACAGAAAAAGCACAGAGATTATTTGACTGCAATCAACTGAAATCAAACCTGCAGATGTATGCGGTTGTTTGCCAGAGACGAAGGTCTTAATTAATTTGAACACCTGCATGTGAAGCTAGAAAATGACTCTATGCAGCAGGTAATGACAGTCTTTAAACAAAAGACAACTCTGTCAAAACAATACATGAAAACAATAGCGCAAATGCAACATACAGAAAAAGTTATTTTTTATCAGTCGAAAAGTTAGTAGCTTATCTAGCTACATTTTATTAATTAGCATGCAAAACACAAAACACAAGCAACAATTTACTGTCAATCTGTCATCGTTGCCTACCTAACGACATTCACTGTCAGGAATATAAACACATAAAGGCTAATGACTCATTCTCTCACTGCACTCTTTACCTGTAATATTGTGGGCTCTGGTGAGAGCTTAGTCACGACCAAATTACAAATGGTACAAATTATTACATAATTTGTCAGAAAACAACAGCATACACTGGTCTATTTGCGAAGAAGCAAAATAAAGTACCTCATTTGAAGAATCGCTCATCGGAATCACTTCCTGGAAATAGCATTATTGCCACACATGACTGAGTGTACATTTAGCATTTGCAGTCATTGCTTGGCTTTGTCTAGGGATTAGATAATTCTAATGATGAGATGATGATGTGTTTGCCTTTAAATGTATAATAAAATAAACATTGTTGGGTCGCAATGCTATCAATGATTGCCGAATGATTATTAGATCAATTTTAACAATGATGATTACAAAATTTTCAGAAAATTGGAATTGTGCCAATTTGCAAGCTCCTAATATCACTACCCCATTTTTTCTCCAGGCAGATGCCAGTCAGTTTTTTGATACATTAAAATAGATTTAAGTGCTGTCTGAGGCTTGGACTGTGTGAAAGTCATGCAAAAAAAAGAGAGAGAAAGTGAAACTGCACGTATCACAAAGAACAAATCCATCACCTAAGAGTTTTCAAAGCAGCCGAATGGATAAATGGCAGACGGGGAGAGAGCATTCATTCATCGGCGGCTGGTCGTCAAAGAACATAACGCAGATTCACACCAGCCTCACATAGAAAGAAAGAGAGGGCGAAATGAACAGACATTAAAGGAACAGATATATGGTAGGAGATAAATCTGAAGTAGGAGAGCGAGAGGAGCGGGATGAGTTGTCGAGTGGGTGGCTGTGGTCAATTACACGCTCAACGTACTAAAACAAAATGGCTCCATCTGAGCAGTGTTACGGCGGATAGTGCTCGGATGGCCTGAAGATCTGTAATGAATGGCTCCTCATGCACAGACACAAAGGGGCTGTTTACACCTGGTCACTTTTTTTTTGGAGCGGACAGCTATCTGATTGTAGGTGTAAATGTCCTCTGAAACGCATTCGAGATGGATACAAATCCGTTCTCTCAAAAAACGCGAATTATGTAGCCGGAGATACGTATGGCTGCGTATTTTTTTTCTAAGCGAACGCTACGCAGCGGTATGATGCCATTCCTTTTGCCGCTTACCAGATGCCGCTTACCTCCATGTGGAGGCCTTTCCCGCTGCAACCAGTTTGTCCCGTTAGCTCTTGAGACGCAGAGAGGAGTTGACAACGACGACTGGGTTTGAGACCGTGGAAGTCCAAAATTCAAAAAAATAAAATGAACGAGTGAACAACAGGCTGAGAATGTGGTAAAATCCGAAAATGTGGTAAAAATCAGACGAGGGCTTTTCTTTTTTTTTTGGACGGCTTTTGTAAACCGTTGGGAAGGAGGGGGGTGGGACAGTCAATCGGCCGGTCACTCAGTCACTCATTTAGTCATTCAGTTAAACAGACAGACGGTCGACAGCGGCCTCTGGTGGGTTTACACTAGAACAGCGCGGGCGCGAACAGCACTCGGGAGAGACTTTTGAGATATGAAAAAGCGCACACAGCGATCTCTCGCGGATTCGCGATAACAAAAACTGCAAAAATATGTACCTCCTGGGACCGTATTTCACGGTCTTCAGAAATGTCCACGGGACTACGTTTTCAGAATGATCCTGAGTTGTGAAACTGGACAGGTCTAAATGCATCTGGTGTTGAAACCACATATGCAAATTTGACTCCAACCAAAATGAAAATAAAGCCATATAACAGCACAAATGCAAAACAATGCCACAGATGACAGTTTGGGATGTTTGCTTCATTTTATTTGTATTTTTTCGGTTTCATTCTATTTTTGACTGGTCATTAACTGTTTTATAATTAAATTATAATGTTAAAATCAAATAGCAGCATTACCAGTGATGCATAATATAGTGTTTTGTTCATTTACAAAGGCAAAGCATTTTGTTTTTGGGTATTATTATACACAAATAAATGCAAAAGATTTACTGTTTTTAATGATTGCTTGCAAGTATCTGTACAATAACAAAAAAAGATGTTTCATTTATCCTATGATGACAGTAGTTATAGAGCCTGCCTTGTGTGATGATATCTTACTGGAACATGAGTGAAGTACAAAACATGTAGCCTAGATAAAATATATTTTGTATGGCAAATACGATAAAGGATGCAGACTTCAAAGGTGAGTTTTTCGAAGTCCACATAAGCCAAACCAAGCGTTTTGAAATGAGACGATCTAGCACACAGAGGAAAGATCTCTTTACCAAGCAACCATAACAGCTGCCGTTAATAAGCGGTAATAAAATGTGTAATGACTTTTTTTCAAAGTGATTTTAAAACTTTTTTTAAGTGATCTGAAGTCAAAGCAGAAGCTGGAAATATATTTCCTTAGATCCATACAAGTACAAATAAAAATGTAAACTGTCTATAAATTAAGTTTTTAGTAAGAAATGTCATACATTTTTTTAACATCTGTTTAGATATCCAAGTAAAATAATCCTAATTCATAAAATAAATTCAGAGTTTTCTTTTAAAAAAACGTCCAGCCGTTATCAGTGCGCAATGAATCTTGGGACGTTCGAGGCCACAAAGGATCCACCGGTTGTGCCCTTCATTACCTGGGAAACGAAGGACGTGTTTTTGAGCCTTCGAATATTATTGAAATGAGACAACATTCGTTGTGCCGCGATGACGCAACACCATTCAAATGCATCCTTCGAAGGATGCAGCCTCTGAAGTGAGACACCGCCACTATTTACAGCAGTAGCTGTAGCTTCCATTTCTGTAAAAATAACAATAATTAATCAGGTGGCAGACACACTGTATTTTAAATTGACATAACCTTGTTAAATCTACATACAGTATAGTGTAGGATCTGAAGATCAAAATCATATTTGTTTAGTTGGATTTCTGTTCCCAAATGTACTCTATATGGAACTGTTTTCTCAAATCAGATTGCTATCCAATCAGAGAAAACCAAACAGACCAAAAAGAAAAAACCTCAGATAGTCACAAATTCCAGAACAGCTCTGGGACTAAACTGATGAAGGGTCAAAACTGCTGTGGGTCAAAAGAGAGTTTAGGTTTGAACCATGCCTGTGCATGTTTATATTTAAAAATCTTGGGCCGGATGCATGAATGATCCTGTTGAAAAATATTTATTTTACATGCTGTAATGTTGCAATGCATTTGCCAGAGAATGAGAAATCCTTGACCTCCTGATTTTCAGGGCAAAGTTGCCATTACGTTGAAGCAATTTTCAGCCCACACAGGTAAACAAATTTAAACTAAAGGACCAATAAGTAAAAGTTACAGAAATGCTCAACAAACCTTCAGCTAGTCAAAACAACTGCTCAGCTACAATGATAAAACAGTATTGATGTATTATTAATCAGTTAAATGTTTCCTAAATTTGCTAAATAAATAATACAATTCAATATAACACAATTAAATATATATGTAATGTCTAATATATGTAGAGTTTTCTAACATAACTGCAGGATTTGTCTTTTACTTTTATTCCTGTAACATTAAATTTTTTCCATTAAAAACTATTTTGATTCTTTTTTTAATATCATAAGAATTTAAAGAGTCTTATGCTGCATTTTCATGCTTTTATTTTTCTTTAGTTTGTTATGAAGCTGTAAAGTTACAACCTGTGGCTAATCCAGACTTTCTGAAAATGCATCAACAGAATTCTACTTCACATATCTACATCACATGTAAAAATATTTGATAATGCCGTCCATCTGTCTATCCAAAGAGAGACGGTAGGGTTTCAAATATCACATTAGTGCTGTGGAAATTGTGCTTCTTTGTGAAAACAAAAGCACTTCATTTGGCCCTCCAAAACTGTGGGTCGATATCGCCTTTTTGTGCTCCAACTTCATACCCAAAATTAAAAGTAAGCAAGCATCAATTGAGTGCAGTGGGGTTATTAAAGATTGTAACAGTCCTAATGTGAAAAACAGAATCATTTAAATCAGAAACAGGTCTTTTCAATGAACCATTCAACAATACAGATTGCAGAGAATGAGTTATTTTACCTTTGATATAAAAGATAATTTACTGTAGCATAAGACATATAGAAAGCTCAGTGGACTTGAACCTATTGACTATTTGTGTGAGAGAATGACAGGGAAAAGTGGAAAGCTATTTTTCTCTTTGACAGTATTTTCATGTGCAACACCCCCAGCACCTGGTGTAATGTCAGCTTTAAAACTATAGCCTCTGACACGTTGGCCATTTTGACCTGCGGCATGTTGCTGCCGGCAGTTTTCTGACACAGGACAGGCTACAACCTGACAATAGGTCACACAACATCCATGAGGCTGCCTTTTTTTTTTTGAGACAACAGAGACCTTGCTTTTCATACTCATACTCACGCACACATCAACACCATGTCTAAAGGTAGGAGAGTTAAAATCAGAATAAAGGTTTGGACCTGGCCTGCAACTGCATGTCTGATTCTATCACCTCTTTACAGTTATTTTCAATAGTATTTTTAGGCCACGTTTACATTAATACATTTTAAGTTTTAAAGCGCATAAGTTTTGCTACAATTACGCCTTCCGTCCACACTACCCCAGAGTTTTCGAGTTCCGGAAACTGAGCTTTTTGAAAACGCTGAAGAGGCCGTTTTGGTTTTAAAATGCTGCTGCTCCGTGTCAGTGTGGATGGGGGAAAACGGAGACATCTGAAAATGGAGGCGTGGCCTGATTGGGGCCTTTTTCCTCAACATTAAATGCACAAAGTTCAGTCTTGCACCCTTTCCTTAGGTTCTTTGCAAGTTTGATATGGAAAAACTCCAGAGGACAGGTTGGGTTAATCATCAAAGGGAACCGAGTACTTCATAAACTCATTCACATCTCCGTGGCTACGTTGTTTCACTTTCTTAACAATAAAATGAAAACATTATATAAGGAACTGCCTATTTTCATTTTGATATTAACAACTTAACAGACACCAAAATATTGAGGTGTCGTGTAGCTACATAGTTTTATGACCGTCATCTTCACTGTATGTCATCTTCATTTATAACATGGAGCCTATAACATTACTGCCTCCTTTCATTTTCTTCGAAAAATATGAAACATACCCTCTCTTTTGTTTAATATCAGTTTTAATAATCAGTATTGGCCATTATAAAAGTATAACATATAATAAGTTTATACAATATAGGAAATAAAGGCAAGCAATCAGTCAAATGTGCAGAATCAGTGTATGTGGTTACATTAATATATTAACTTATCTTCGTACTCAGACAAAACACGTTACCCTAAGAACAAGTAATAGATTCAAATGACCGTTAAAAGTCAAAAGAATTATTAGATAAAGAAAAAAATTATTAAATATCCCATTTAACAACTATAGTGAGATGAAATCCGGGGTATATCCTTGATGAACTGTCCAACGTGATCTGCTCTCATCTAGGGAGGTGTGCTCAAAGCACCCGCTGACTGCCTGGAGCTCAGACGTCCACATACATTGCAGCGAATGCTAGGGTGTGTGTGTGTGGTCAGGTGATGTGCGTTTTCAGCGGTGTAGTGTGGACGGAGAACTTTTCAGAAACGCTAGGTGAAATGCCAGTGTGGATGTGAATCGTTTTCATTCTAAAGCGCCATTTTAAAACTAAAACGTATTAGTGTAAATGGGGCCTTAGTTACATCCTTACATGCAGAGTGAATTAAGAAAATGACGTGTCATACATGCTTTTTAATGGCAATTAAACAAGTAAATTTAAAAACAGCATTTTTGTTGCTGTCAAATTGCTGTGTTCGCCACAAACAGCCAATTTGATACTGTCAGAATTAATGGTCTCTGCAACAGCACCTAAATCATCAAGAGACACTGTAATTTGTCATATTTTCATATTAATGACTCAAAGCCTGCAAAAAATATCTAAATAAAAAAATATATGTGTGGCTACCTAGAGAACAGAAAAAAAAAAATCAAGCACCCTCTATTTGGGATGTCCAGATCCGATTACGTGATCAAAAATCGGGCCCGATCATGCAGTTTCAGACTCAATGAGGACTCGAATATATGAATATATATATATATATATATATATATATATATATATATATATATATATATATATATATATATATATATATATATGAATATATATATATATATATATATATATATATATATATATATATATATATAGATATATATAGATATATATATATATATATATATATATATATATATATATATAGATATATATAGATATATATAGATATATATATACAGTTAAAGTCAGAATTATTAGCCCCTGATTTATTAGCCCCCCTGTTTATTTTTCCCCCCAATTTCTGTTTAACAGAGAGAAGATTTTTTTCAACACAATTCTAAAAATAATAGTTTTAATAACTCATTTCTAATAACTGATTATATATTGTCTTTGCCATGATGACAGTAAATAATATTTTACTAGATTTTTTCAAGACACTTCTATACAGCTTAAAGTGACATTTAAAGGTTTAACTAGGTTAATAAGGTTAACTAGGCAGGTTAGGGTAATTAGGCAAGTTATTGTATAATGATGGTTTATTCTATAGACTATTGAAAAAAATATATATAGCTTAAAGGGACTAATAATATTGACCGTAAAATGGTTTAAAAAAAATTTAATTATTTTTTTTTTTATTTATTTTTTTTTTCTCATTATTTTCTTGACTTCACATGGAAACAGCAATGTGTGCGGCATGACATCACTTTGATGGCATTTAACCAAGCGTCTCTGCAACAAAGTAGAAAACGGAAGCAACTTGAAGCAGAAAGCGCGAGTATGTCTGCGGTCTGAAGGTATCATAAAGTTGATGACGACAACATTGCCATAGCAAACTGTGAGATATGTAAAGATATGTATGCAAGAGGTGGAAAGGAAAAGGCTACATTTAACACAACAAACCTGATAAGGCACCTCAAAAACAAACGTAGAACCTCAATTTGAAATGCTGTCTCGCCACTATTTTACAGAGAAAGCTCTGCCAGCCCTTTATAAGAAGATTTCTGACAAACTACATGTCCTGTTATCAGATTTTCCCCCTTGTTTCATTCACCGCAGACATATGAGTTTGTCCGTAGCCCCCATGTCTCTACTACATCCTGGATCTGTTTCTTTGATCTTCTTTATTCTTTTTTTATGTATTATAGAAGTATCAGATTGGGTTTCGATATCGGTAGATACTTAAAATCAAATGACTCTGACTCGAGGGCAAAAAACCTGATTGGGACATCCCTACCCTCTATGCTTCCATTTATTTAATTGTTTCTAGCATCATAAAAATGCTGTTGTCATGGGGAAATATAAGTATTATACATACACATATAGAATATGAAACGAGAAAAGTTTTCCCCTACACAGCTTGACAAACGGCTCTAAAAAACAAGCATTATCCTAACATAAGAAAAGCAAATTGAGCTCGCTTTTTTTAGCTGTTCTGTTTATTAATAGAGGTGTGAGGAATCAGTATATCATCCATCAGGGATTTCATACATGACTGCATTTACACGGATATCCATCTCACACAAATACGCTGTAACTCATAACGACAGATTAACACACAACACATGCATTTGTCTGTTTGTGTCACTCTCAAGAGTCAATTCCGCCTCAGGCATCCTCTATGGCCTGAAGCTGCCTGTGCATCTGTGTAGAGCATGATGTTAAATTGACAATACTGACAAACATGTGACATACAAAACATCTTTGCTGAAATGCTGTCAGTGCCATATTTAAGGAAGAACATATGCAGTCCACACTTCCTGACCCAATGTGCTGCTCAGAGAAGCATGATTTTGTGCATCATCTAATTAACACTTCGTAATTGTTATGTGTAATGGAAAACAGGAAAGGAAAAGAAAAGAAAAGAAAAGAAAAGAAAAGAAAAGAAAAGAAAAGAAAAGAAAGTACTGGCTTTGATTGGACAAGCAGAAATGCATGTGGAAAATTAGGTTTGATCTTATCAAATAATTAACTCGGATAGGTTTGGTGCTCTAATATACTCAGCATCTATTAGACAGGTTCTTCTGGTTAATATCTTCTGTTATTAAAGATGTGAGTTGCTGTCGCTTTTGGCATAATAGAATATTTATCATAATACATTTCATACAACTGCACCTGTACTTTTCTGACTGCATAAACACATCTACCTGCAACTATACTATAAATGCTCATTTCAATGAAACTTTCAACAAAGTCAGAATTTTAATCTTAAATGTTCAAATAATTTTAACTTTAATTATGTTCAAAATTTTTACTTTAATTTATTAGGCAACTAACTATAAATATTTACATTTAGTTACTCAATTTTCAGCTAGCGATTAGTTCATTTTAACTAGTCATTCAGATATATTCCCGTTTGGTAAACATCAGTGTTGGGGTAACGCATTACAAGTAACGCGAGTTACGTACTTTTCTAAGTAACAAGTAATGCATTACTTAAAAATTAAGTAATAATAATAATTGACTTACTTTTTAGATTAATTATTACGCTTTTAAAAAATAGTTTGCTGAATTAAAGTTAGTGTAATCACGTTGAATCACACTCAGTGAGAAATGGAGCTCCCCGCAGGAACAGATGTAAACCAAGATGGCAGAGCCTTACATTTCTGTAATGGAAGTATTCTCATTATTTTAAACACATGGAAGAGAAGGGGATTGTCTCAATGGACAGTGATTTTACTCCACTAATAATAAGACAAAAATACAAAAGTAGCAAACACATTGCTTTCAACTTTCATTAATCTGGATATACGGCATGTATAGCGTCAGGAAGTTCTCAGAAGGAAACATTAATCTATTTTTTTTATTTGTTTTTTTAAAGGTAAATGAAGGTGTAGGTTATATAGTGTGTCATTAAATGCAGAGCTCCTCTATTTAAAAAAATACCTTTCAAGTTCTAAAAGAGATTAAGCCTCAGGCAGGTTTGAAAAAGCAATGCAAAAGTAACGTAACATACTACTTACAATAAAAAGTAACTAAGTAAGGCAACTAGTTACTTTTTTG
Organism: Danio kyathit; assembly: GCA_903798195.1. NCBI lineage: Eukaryota > Metazoa > Chordata > Actinopteri > Cypriniformes > Danionidae > Danio > Danio kyathit. The sequence continues at coordinate 31,702,397 of LR812535.1, read as the reverse complement.
GCGAGTAACTCAATAGTGTAATGCATAACTTTCAAGAGTAACTTTCCCCAACACTGGTAAACATGCAGTTGAACTAATTACAGTAGTTCATTCAGATATAGTCAACTATAAATGCTTACTTCACCATATTCTAGTACCTAGCTACAAGAATCACTGTAACTTTATTATATAAATACTGTACTTTTAGGTAACTAGTGTTAAATATTGACTTGAATGATTCAAATAACTGTTATATAAATTTTATTATAAATTTACCAGGTAACAAATTACACAAGTAGCTATTAAGACTAACTTAAACTCCATATTCACATTCTCTTTAATCAGGCAGTTATCTTTAAAACTTGTTTAGGGAGCTAGCAATAAATATTCATTCATTCATTTTCTTTTCTGCTTAGTCTCTTTATTAATCTGGGGTCGCCACAGCGGAATGAACCGCCAACTTATGCAGCACATGTTTTATGCAGCGGATGCCCTTCCAGCTGCAACCCATCTCTGGGAAACATCCATACACACTCATACACTACGGACAATTTTAGCGTACCCAATTCACCTGTACCGCATGTCTTTGGACTGTGGGGGAATAAATATTATATTTAGTTATTCAGTCAGCTAGCAATAATGTAAAGATTTAATTTAACTAACAAAGCTAGCTTTACTAAACATTTACTTTTCAAAGATACCTTATGATAGTAACTAATTTATGTTAAATACCCAGGTAGCTATAAATCTTAAGTTTAAATTAATTATTCATTGAATCATTTTCCTTCGACTTAGTCCCTTTATTTATCAGGGGTTGCCACAGCAGAATGAACCACCAACTAGCATATGCTTTACACAGCAGATGCCCTTCCAGCTACAACCCAGTACTGGGAAACATCTGTACATACACACACATACACTACGGCAAATTTAGTTCATTCAATTCACCTAAAGTACATGTTTTTAGACTGTGGGGGAAACCAGAGCACCCAGAAAAAACCAGGGAGAACATGCAAACTACGCATGAAATTTTGACCTAAGCCGGTGACCTTTTTGCTGTAAGGCAACAGTGCCAACCACTGAGTCACCGTGTCGCCCATTAAATTAATTATTGAGCAGTATTCTATTACTCTGCTAATATTATTATATTTCTCTGCCATGGCTGTAAAATTTACTTTATTGGCAGCTAAATTATAAATGCTCACATAAACTTTTCTTTAAGGTGACTAACTATACATGTAGTCTTTATGTAACTAATCATATAAGTAGCAAGCTACTTTCTGTTAACAAGCAACACAGTAAATTGTAATTAGTTACTTTAAAAAGTCAGTAAATGAGTTGCCTTAAAAACGAAGAGTTGACTTTACTTAAATAATTATGCACATTATTCACCTATGTGCACCTTCAGCAATGGGTTTACTCACTTTTTTAGTCAACTAATCCCTTTTTACAGTGTAGTTATTAAATTCCCACTTCAATTATTCAGATAGTGAGCTATTAAAATTAACTTTAACATAGTAAACTAGTTAACAAACTCACCTGTTTTATGTATTCACCCAGCAGACATGTCATAAGACGATAATATTAGGTTAGATTTAGGTCGTCAGCATCTAAAGATGTCCAATAATGACGTGAAATGACGTTGATATTTTGTTGATTTTAGGTTGTCTTGGAAAGTGACCAAACTCCAACGTCAAGCAACATCTTAAACTAACGTCATATTGACGTCAAATACTGACATTTATTCGTCATGTATGGCAACCAAAATCCAACATCTGATAGACGTCATATTGATAATGTCCACACAATGTCAAGCTGTAACATCATTAGATGTTGATATTTTGGGTTGCGTTGGAAAGTAACCAAAATGCAATGTTTGTCCGACGTTGGACATTGATCCTTGACGTTGGACATCGCCTGACATTGGGTTCTGACGTCAATAGGCATGGGTTGGTATAAGATTCTGACGGTATGATAACCTTGGTTAAAAATATCATGGTTTCACAGTATCACGGTATTGTGATTACTGCTCTAAAATAAGTTCTTTTAAAATGTCTGGGTAAAAAACAACTATTTTTCCCCATTGAACACAATATATTTTATTTTAACAAACATTTAAAATATTTTGGATTAGTAACTTTTGATGCAGAGATTCATTTTCTGCTGGAGGTACTGTTGCCTTTAAAACTAAATAAAATAGATGTGAAAAACATGTAAAAAAAATGTAAAAAATAATAATAATAATAATCATTTTAATAATCAGGCGACGCAGTGGCACAGTAGGTAGTCCTGTCGCCTCACAGCAAGAAGGTCGGTGGTTCGAGCCTCGGCTGGGTCAGTTCTCCCTGCGTTCGCGTGGGTTTCCTCCGGGTGCTCCGGTTTCCCCCACAGTCCAAAGAAATGTGGTACAGGTGATTTGGATAAGCTAAATTATCCAAATTATCCAAGCTAAAATAGTGTATGAGTGTGTGTGGATGTTTCCCAGAGATGGGTTGCAGCTCAAAGGGCATCTGCTGCGTAAAAATGTGTTGGATAAGTTGGCGGTTCGTTCCGCTGTTGCGACCTCGGATTAATAAAGGGACTAAGCCGAAAAGAAAATGAATGAATGAATGAATTTTAAAAAGCTTACATATACCGTAGGAACGGTAAAACAGAAAACTTTGGCGGTTTTAAAACCTTGATTTTTCTAAACTGCGGTCTCCGTGAAACCGGTTATCGTCCCGTGCCTAGACATCAACCTAATTTTCATTTCCAATTAAAATGCAATGTTCCACAACGCTAGGGTACAACGTCAATCTGACGTCATGTTGACGTCCTGTGCCTGCTGGGCAGGTAAATATTCACTTAGCAATTATAAACATTCACATCATTAATTACTCATTCATTCATTCATTCATTTTCTTGTCGGCTTAGTCCCTTCTGGGGTCTAAGCTGGGGGTCGCCACAGCGGAATGAACCGCCAACTTATCCAGCACATTTTTACGTAGCGGATGCCCTTCCAGCCGCAACCCATCTCTGGGAAACATCCACACACTTATCCACACTCATACACTACGGACAATATAACCTACCCAATTAACCTGTACCACATGTCTTTGGACTGTGGGGGAAACCGGAGCACCCGGAAGAAACCCACGCGAACACAGGGAGATTAAATCCTCATGTACTCAGCTAAAAAAAAAAAGCTTACTTTGGCTACTAAGGTACCTAATGTAGCAGTGAAGTCTAAAAGCATACTGTAGCTAAAAGTGTTAGCATCTTAACCTTGCAATGCTTTGAGAATGGAGTGGTCCAGTGTGAATGCAACAGTTTGCTGCTGTAGTGCTTGAGGAGATGACGTTTTAAGTGGAATGATCTAATCAGCTCTGAATTTCTGCAAAATGCCTCAGCTGGGATGCATTAAAGCCTGCAAAATGGAAAATGATGTCTCTTCATCTCATCTCTTTTCAAATAAGGCCACAGATATTGTCAAGCCACATTTAGTTCACACAGAAGGCAGTTAGTTTGGACCTCTTTTTTTAAAGCTCTCCAAATAAAAAAATGGATTCGCTAAAATAACACATTTGATATTCTGGTCATGACACAAACTTCCAAGGTTAAAAGTCATGTAAAGCGTCTGACCCTGCCTAGGAATGGAGAAGCAGGAACTAGTTTAGCAACCCATTTATCATCTTGTGTAGTCTAGATGTCAAAGGTTAAGAATAAAAAATCCAAGAAATGGGGTTAAAGTTCTACCCAAAAATATTAATAATTTAAACCCTGGCAAAGCACCTTTTGAGCGATCTCTGTAAAAGAAATACTGTGAAATAAACCAGGCCGAACTTAATACATTACAGACATGATTGGTTTTCTCTCACCTTTTTTGTAAGCAATACTTTAATTAAGCATTTAAAGAACTCAATTACTCAGCTATGTTGTACCATCCCCTTGAGTCTGAATCAGTGGACTCTTGTTCTTGTCGATCAGCAATGGGAGTGTTGGTTCTTCGCAAACCTGGCCCGAGCTGACACTAATCATTTTCAATTAGAACATATAAGCCTGGGTGTTCTCATATTTAATTCATATCTATATCAGCTCCTGAATTTTGCAGCTCAGCTTGTGTTGGGATGCATACTAAACAATCAAAGGGACCACCTGCAAATGGGTGTCAGAATACGACAACTATCGACAAGCTACCGAGGTGTACTGTTGTCAGCCTTGATTGATGTAAACACAGTGAACGCTCAATCATAATAGAGGGGTTCGCTCTCTACGAGCCTGTAAACCTGCAAATGCTTTACCGCTTTCCTTAGCATGTAAATGAGCCACCTGTGGCACAGCAAATAAATGATAGGAATATTACGTAATGCTGTCTTACCTGAATAGGAGATACCGTCAGGAGGAGAAAGCATAGAAAACAAAGGAAACAAAAGCACTTGTTAGTTTAAATTGCACCACATTTATTACAGACAATTAGAGTGTGCAGCACATGAAAAATATATCTACAAAGAGCAGTATGCAGAAACTAAAAGTCACATTACCCTGCTGCATCATTTAATAAAAATGTATATATACGGTCCAAAAGTTAGGAGTGTAACGAATCACAGTTGATCCGTGATCTGTACAGATCACAATCCACAGTTCGAAACGCACATGACCCACGGATTAATAACTTTTTACAAACTTGTAGGTTAATCCAACATTTATAACAATCACAGAGAGATCGCCTCCTGCTTCATGCTAATCATGTGTATGAAAGCATTTTGGCGTCCCTGTAAAATATAATGATGACGGAAAAAGTTGTGGTGGGATCTAAATGCTTTCTTAGGTTATTTCAAGGTGTTTTCTGTCACTGCTTGTTTAGCCTGCATTAATGCATTCAGTGTAAAGATGCACAATTAAACATTAAAAGATCGTGATCTCAATTCAAACCTGCACAACATGAATGATAAATGATAATGATTTGCATTTGTTTATTAATTCTTTGACGCGCTGCATTCTAATCAGCTTTTGATCGATTGAGATTCAGTTTTTACACTTTTTCAATTTGTTACAAACAATTAAATAACACAGAAGTACTGGGAGAACAGTTTATAGTTTAAATATAAACACTGATGTTTATGATAAAGATTAAAATCACCATTTAATGGAACTTGACGCTGCTAAATGTTGTAGCAGTTACATTGTGTAACCAATGGGTGGCGACAAACAACCATCAAAATTGTATCATTGAATAGGTTTTCAAAAATGATCCACCTATAATGAAGCATGAAGTTTTATGTGGGAATTGTTCAATCGTTAACTGAAAATAAATTTGATATGTTGTACAAGATTTCTGTATTTAGCATTATCAGCAACAGTAGCAAAGATCATTTTTCGTATTGAATATTTTCCTTTTTTCCAGTTAGTTCTTTCTTGATTTTTATTTTTATTAAAATGACAGGTTCTAAGTTCTGTTTGTTAAAACCAATGTTTTTGCAGTAATATTTTTGTATAAATGGAAAGCAAATGACATTTGTCTCCCTTTTTTGCTGATCTGAAAAATGGTCCGATCCGTGACTCAAAAACCGCAGTGTGATCCAAACCATGAGATTTGCGATCCGTTACACCACTACCAAAAATTATTTAAAAATATCACATTTATGCAGGTTTTTATTAATAATTCTTTCAGCAAGTGTTTTTTTTTATTTATTTTGCTTTGACTTTGTTTGAAACTTTTTTTTTTCGACAGAATAAAAGACCAAACCAATGTAATCCATAATTAATAGAGTCCTGATAGAAGTACAGTGGTCCCTCGCCATAACGCGGTTCACCTTACGCGGTCTCGCAGTTATGGAGATTTTTTTTTTTTTGCGCAATTTTAATTTTTTTTTTTTTTTTACAGCGCATTGTGCTCTGCGCCCTGATTAGCGCATTGTGTTCTGCGTCCTGACCATTGTTCATAGACCATTGTCAATCAATCTCCTCCATGCCGTGTCTCCTGTACAGTACAGAATGCGTTCAGCTTGCCAAATTGACATAAATCTTTGATCGCTAGCAGTGTGACTCTGAAGTGCTGTACTGTATGTTTGCAAGGTTTCTCCCCAACAAGCCCCATAATGTCTAAGAAATATTCTGCACCTTTAAAGGCACCCACGGTAGCACCCAAAAGTCAGAGAAAGATGCTAATCATTGCACAAAAAGTTGGACATCTGGACATGCTAAAGGAAGGTAGAAGTTACGCGAGTGTTTAAACAAGAGACAAAAGTGTGAAAATGTTAATGCCTATCTGAAAAAAAAGTGTAGTGATGGGTTTCACAGCCTTAAAACATCTAATAATTGAAAAAAAAGCAGACTACTTTGTGGATTTCACCCATTGCGGGCTATTTTTAGAACATAACTCCAGCGATTAATGAGGGACCACTGTACAGCACAAAAGTGAGGGTTTGGTGGAGCAGAACCGTGACATCATAACAGAGACAGTTCTACATGAGGCTGTGTTGACAACATAATGTTATGTCAACCTCTTCTGCCAAATCACAACATCTTATGACATCTAATTAATAGCCATTTCTGAACCTCAAAATAAATGCAAGTCAATTTGCCTGCTTTTATATGCAATGTGGAAAACGTACACTGACAGGTCTGAATTTCAGAGTCATTTCATTTAGTGTGTGCTGTCAAAAAAGCCATTCAGAGTACTTTCATAATTTGATGAAAACAGCAAATACAACATACAATTGGCTGCCAAAAGTTTTGATTCTAAAACTCTGTAAAAGTACTGTAGCATTAACACTTCTTGGTAACTTAATTGACAAATTAACATGGAGAATTATTTACAATAAAATCCTAGTTCTGTATTTTTGTTTTGTTTTTCGCAAACGAACAGCCATGAAGTTGAGTCTCTGATGTGAAGAGGGTTTCAAGCACCAGCCAACAGCAAACTCTTTGCAAAAGATGTTCCAGATTCAAAACCTGTGCCAGTGAGTGGGCAAGAAACAACTCAAGTAAGACTTTTCTTGCTACATATGCACTGGGCTCATTTCACACAATGTACTTTTTGTGCTCAAATAAATCACTCATACCCTACGTTTCTGTCTATTATTTTACAGTTAGAAAAAAGATGTGGTATGTGAAATCACTAAAATAGTTGTTAAAAACCCTCAGTACATGTGGTCATCAGACTGCTTCTCCACAAACAAGAAAAGGAGAAAATCACAAGACATCGTCTCAGAAAAATTATTCCAGAAATTTAATTTTGCATGAAATTGCCATCAAATTCAAATGATATACTCAGGAGATGTGTGGCTTTCCTTCCTGTATTGCTCCAGGACTAATTATATTTGCTTATGAAATAATTAAGAGAATGAAATAATTTAAGAAAACTGCTTTTGGACAATCAGTTTTTTCAGTCAGAGCAGCAGAAAGATGGAATAAATTACAAGTGTATGTCAGAGAGAGTACTACTTTTAATATTTTTAAAACTGTTCTTAAAATTTGGCTTAAACTAAATCAAATATGCAACCACTGATTTGATTTCATTTTATTGACAATGATGCATTGTATATATTGTACTGTAAGTGTATATTGTAATATTTTTTACTGTTAAATTTGCTACAACATCCTGCCCAGGGACTACAGATGTAAATTAGCTTCATAGCTAACTCTGGCACAACATGTCATGTTGTACATTGTCCCTGTATAAATAAATTAAATAAATAAATACATAATAAAATGTTTAGTACGGTGGAATTTGTTTTACATTACTTAAGCATCTATAACTTTTTTATGTTTTGAGCATTAGTTTGAGCAAACTCTTGAAGATGGATAATAAAGCTCAAAGTGTTTTTTTTTCTTCCAAAAAATACATGAACTGTGAATGTAGACCAACCTATTCAGCAACTGTTACTGTTTTAGTTTGGGAAGGTCATTTTTGAGAAAGTGCCTCTGACGGTGAGGGAAAGAAGGACACTGATATAGTCTCAGAAATCTGTTTACAGAAATCTCATTTTGCATGCTATCTTCATCAAATTTCAAATATAAACTCATAAGACACTTGGCATTCAAAGTATATTTTTTTCTAGGTCATTACATGAATGTTTTCCTGTGTTTGTATATGGAAAATCAAATATTAATTTTTTTTTCGTTCTCATTAATTCATAATGTATAACTTTTCATATGTTTAGCATAGAACTTTCTAGATGGACCATAGTAAAGCAAAGCTCAAAGTGTCTTTTTTCCAATGATACCCAATTCATGTTCATTTCTTGATGTTCATTTCTTCCTAATTCTTGTTCATTTCTTATTCATCATAGCTCATTGGGGTCAAGAACTGTTACTATTTAAGTTAGGTAGGTGTAAATGCCCAAAAGGGAGTGCTGGCTAACAGGTTTAATTACAGGAACAATTTGTCTAAATTTAAATCCAATTCTAATTATTTTAGAACATATACAGGTGCCTTAAACATACTTACAGAAACTGAGGACATTAACCATATTTTAAAACGAAAGAGGGGATGTCCTCCTAATGAGATTCCTTCATTTTACTTCATTTCCTTTAGAAAATTCCTGAGAATGGCTCCTTGTTAACACTCCATTACACTCATCATTAAAGGGGGTCATGCTATCTTATCAGTGTGATCAAATCATCAAATGATCCCATCATTCACACTCTAGCAGGGACATACCATTCAAGACTCGATCACAATCATGGCAGTAGATTAATGACAAAAAAGAGGGAGAAAATGAATAGTGCTTTTTTTTTCCTATAGTTCCAGATTGTTTTAATAATGTCACTTTACAGTAACTGCTCGAACTCAATAATGGATGACTGCTTCAATGGATGAGAGATGTTAATGAATGCAAGTTTCCAGAAGAGTGAATCTGGTCAGTTAAAAAAAAAAAGAAACAAATAGCATTGAGTGGCTTTATTTATTCCCCTATTTTCAGATACATCATTCAATTATTTATCATGATCAACTTTAACTTGTTTCATGCTGCACAGAAGCAGGCGTGCAACTCAGATAATGCTGTGCAAGTTTACTTATGAGCACGCTTTACATGAAACGAGTTATCGATGTGGAAGACATTGCATACTTTAGAATTTGGCATACTTTTCTTGGACCTACTGTACTTTTTCTCAGACATTGCTTTTTTAATAAGTGGCAGCATTTTTTATCTTTTTATTTTTACTGCAATCAGGTTTTGTTCATCAGCAACCCCGAAGATTGTGGGTTCCACAATTTATTTTATTTTATAATGTATTGGTAACATTATAATTATTGATTTATATGCTGTTAAATATATTATGATTGCAATGCTTGTCCTTGGTTCTAGATCAGGGGTGCCCAATCTTTTTCTTATGAAGGGCCAAAAAGCAAACTTGATTGAGGGGGGTGGGCCGAAGGTACTGTAAATACTGTACACCAAACTGTATTAAAGTTGCCATGGGTAATTTTCTTATTTATATATTAATATAAAGCTATGTTTTCTGGTTAATTTTTATTTATTTTATTTTTTTTACATTTTATAACAAACTTATTATATTAAAACAAAAACAATCCCATTTATAACAGAATGGAGTTCAGCGGAGCACCTGTTTTTGCCTTGATTTCCTCGCCTGTTTTCTGCATTGTCTTCTGTCCGTCGAGTGACAGTATTTACATTTTAGAAAACTAGATTAATTTATGGATGCGTTTAATTAAAAAACATTTAATTTCAGTAAGCTTTTTTTTTTTTTTTGTAGCTGAGCAATTAAACAAACAAACAAAAAGAAGCTTATGTGAAATTAGAAATGACAATCTCTGTTAAAGGCATTTTCCCCAACCCTCCCCATCACTTTCTTCTCTGCCAAATCAAAGGTTACCATAGGCCAACTTTGACCCGCAGGCCCTAGTTTGGGCATCTCTGTTTTAGATTGAAAGTTAGTGTACTCTTACAGAAGGTGCATAATACTGTATATCACTGACAACAAGAAAAATCTGAAAAAGACTTTGAATTAATGTTGTGCTACATAGTAGGCTCATTATTTGACCAGTAGTAAATAATACATAACTGCTACCACATTCAAAAAATATACAAAAACATTCATTCATTTATTCATTCATTCATTCATTTTCTTCTGTCATAATCACTATCAATCCACTCCTGGCAGATCGCTGGTAACTACAAATCACATTTACGAACTACAATTCCCGTCATGCCGTTTCACACACACCGGTTGCCGTTCATCACTGATGACCAGGGCCACACGGAATCTGCGGACGTTTTTTGCTATTTCTGCGGAGAATTTTGGTAAAAATCTGCGGATTTCTGCGGAATTATTTTGGGAGTATCATAACTAAAACCTTAATATGTTAAATAAAAAATAATATCTTTTTAACTTGTATTTAATGTTTAAAATGCAAATCCAATTAGATTAACTGTAAATAGTTAACTTTAAGTAAATAAACGGAATTAATAATGGGCTAAAAATCTGCGGAAATCTGCGGAAAATCTGCAAAAAATCTGCGGAATTCTGCGCGCGCAGATTCCGTGTGGGCCTACTGATGACTCACACACACCTGAATCCCATTATCACTAATCATCTGGACTACTTAAACACCACACGTGCACCAGTTTAGGTCTGAGTCATTGTTTGCAGTCAGCATCTGTTAGTTTTGTTTGCTATTTGTTTTTGCCTGCTGTGTTCCTGATCTTAGCTTTGTTATATTCTGACCGCCACCTAGTTTTTGACCTTATACCTGTTTTTGACTACATTTTGAATGCCCTGTATGTACCTGTTTTGCCCCTGTTTTGACCATTGCCTGCTTACACAAATACTCTGATTAAATTGCACTTGGATCCTTACTTTTGTTGTTCGAGATTCGTCTTTGAATGTGACACCTTCGGCTTAGTCCCTTTATTTATCAGGGGTCGCCACAGCAGAATGAACTGCCAATTTATTCAGCATATGTTTTATGTAGCAGATGCCCTTCCAGCCGCAACCCAGTACTGGGAAACACCCATACACTCTCGCATTTACACTCATACACTACAGCCAATTTAGTTTATTCAATTCACCTGTACAGCATGTCTGTGGACCATGGGGAAACCGGAGCACCCGGAGGAAACCCACACGAACACAGGAAGAACATGCAACTTACCCAGCAGCGCTCGAACCAGCGACCTTCTTGCTGTGAGGTGACAGTACTAACCACTGAGCCACCGTGCCACCCATCTACATAAACAAATCTATGAAAATAATTTCATTTACCACAAGTTTTAGAAGGAAGTTAATACAAGGCAGTTAAACACAGTGCTTCATTAATGTAGCACATTTAGCACTATTTATATCTATGTGTGTCTATAGGAAACAAGACAACTTTTTCCATTAAGAAAATCACATGCAACTGTATATTGAACTGCCAAAACATTTGGAGTGTACATGTTAACCATTATGCCAAAGCTTCCACTTCCATTTCAGTCACCTCTTCTCTTTTAAAAGACTGTCTTTCGGTCCCTTCCTCCTTCTGTTTTGGGACTCTGATAAGGAAGGCCAAGCTATTAAATTTATCTTTTCCCTTCTCTCTCTGGCATTATCAGTCTATTCTATCAGGAGTCTTTAGAGATGTCTCCGCAGACCCTTTTCCTCCCTCTCTGTCAATCTAATCTCAATGGCTCCAGCTGACGACAAGCGGGAACACACACAGCCACTCACACACTCCATCAGAGACTATGGCTGCCGGTTTTGAGGCTCCATGATATGATCAAGGCTGTCAAGATACTGTTGAGATCTCTCTCTCTTTCTTTTCCTCCAACTCTCTCTATCTTTTCTCCTTCAACGCGCACATGCGCTCTTAGAAACATAAGTACAAACACATAAAATGACACCTGCTCTTTTATCTGTGAAAAGAAAGTCACTCCTACTAAATGACTCCTGTGGTGAGAGCCACTAAAACAGTGCTTACATCACAAGAGCCCCGCGGAGTGTGGACTTACGTCTACAAATTCCCCTTAGCAGGATATTGGATCTAAAATAACACAATAATAACATGTGACTGGGTCATGAACCGTATCCCGCTGGCATGTGGGTGAAGTGGTCATGTTGGGCAGTCCACAATTGGCATCACTTGATCAAATACCAGCATGGTCCACAGCAGGTGGCCAGGGGGGTGGGCGGTAACCAAAGGCCATCGCTGGCATGAGGGATTATGTAGAGGGATGGCCAGCTGGTACTAGTGAATGGACAGGTTTGGGCCTTGAGATGCCAAGTGGGGCTGTACAGATAGACTCAGACACCCACGGATGCAATGGTCTTACCACGATGGTGCCAACAGCCTGGGGGTGCCAGGGCTGACAGCCCACGGATTTAACATGATCCTTTCAGTCCAATAACAAGGACGAAATAAATGGAGATGCATTGACTGATAGACGCCACATGTGTGTGAATTCTGCTGCAACGTACTGCAATATTGACTTCCGATATGGACCCCTGACTGCTGCGATCACTGTACTTTAAAGGGGTGAACGTGTTCAGACTAGCTAGAGAGGGATTAAGAAGAACATCAATCCCATTACCTGTGAAAATGTATGGATGCATGTGTGTGCGAGCGTGAGTATGTGGGTGCGTGCATGTGTGTGTGTGTGTCTCAAAACCTCTAAAGTGGAAAAGACTGTGAATTTAACTCTTGATGGTCAAAACCCCCAGATGGTTACTATAATTGACAACACTGAAGCGGTTGTCATGTGAGCAGCGTCTCTCAGCCATAGAACCTCTCTTTTTCTGGGGTGTGTGTGTGTGTGTGTGTGTTCAGGGCTGGGGCGGGACACACAACCAACCAGTGATGATGATTGATGTGTCTGAACGTGGTGTACCTGAGAATGTGATGATTAGCTTAGATAGAGTACATTTCCATCCTTTGCCAATCAGAGGCACTGTAGTGCGGCACAAGCGCACACACACGCACACACACGCACAGTCAATTGCAAACACCAATGACCAGGAGTCAGAACCATGGAACCTTCCAACAAGATCAAAGGTAGTGTTTGAAAACTTGAAATATAAGCACTACTTTTCCCTCAATGAGGTGAAAGGCATGAATGTTTATAAATCGCTCAACGGTACGAAATTCCCAGGGAAAAAAAAAGTCTCTGTGCATCAGTGACAAGTTATTTTAATCTAATGAAGCGCCTCACATCATCACACGCCACCACAAATATAGTGGCTACACAGGTGATAACATAAGCTCTGCTACCAAAGGAGGAGACAAAAGGCACGACGTCAAACCAAATAAAACTAATATAAGCAAATAAATATTTTTTCTCCACCGCAAACAGTTATTACTCAGACAGAATTAAACAAAATAATATCTAGATATACAGTTGAGGACATGCTGCTGTTTTTCTCACATTGTCCCACAACATTAAATTAGAGTAGATTAGTGTACAATGGTTTTAGTGTACAATGGTTTTTCCGTGGTGCGGTGGATGGCGGAGGGGTGTCGCGGACGAAAGTGAGAGGCGCGGGGGTCTTGTGGACGAAAGTGAGCGGCGCGGGGGTCTTGTGGGCGAAAGTGAGCGGCGCGGGGGTGTCGCGGACGAAAGTGAAGAGGGTTGGGGAGTCGCGGAAAAAAGTGAAAATGAACAGCGGACAGGGGATGAGGGCGGTTGAGGAATGAGATCGGTAAAATGAGTAAATTAAGCCCTGGATAGAGACAAGATTAATTAAATATCATGTTTAACAACTATAGTGAGACACGATCTAGCGATACATCCTTGATAAACTGTCCGACGTACACGGTTCTCTGGAGCTCAGACGAGCGCATGACAGTGTGTGTGTCTGTGGCTGTGGCTGTGTGTGTGTGTGTGGGTGTGGTCATGTGATAGCGTTTTCAGTGGACGAAGGGCTGTTCAGAAACGCTAGATGAAACACCAGTGTGTGTGGACATGGGTCATTTTCGTTCTAAAATGCCATTTTAAAAACTAAGCTGTATTAGTGTAAACAGGGTCTGAGAGTGTATTTTTCACGAGCGGCTTTGCGACAGGGGCGGGGCGGAGGATCGGCGTTGCCGGCTCAGCATTGTGATGTCTATCGACCATCGGCGATGGCATCGTCTATAGGCCCTACCCTAGAGGCCAGAGGGCAAATTTGGCCAGGATGCCATGGTTAAACCCCAACTATTTTTGAAGGACATCCAGGGATGTTTAATGTCCACAGAGAGTCAGGACCTTGGTTTAACATCTCACCTGAAAGATGGCGCTCACCGAGCAGTATAGACACCCCTTAACTATACTGGGGCGTTAAGACCCACACAGACCGCAGGTTGAGCGCCCCCTGCTGGCCTCACTAACACCACTTCCGGCAGCAACCTAGCTTTCCCATGTGGTCTCTCATCCAGGTACTGGATTAGCTTCAGTGGGTGACCATGTGAGAGTTGCAGAGAGCTCGCTGTATCACAATAGTTACTTTCCCTGGTAATTAGTTACTTTTAAAATTATGTAACTAATTTACTAAATTCAGTTACTATTTGTGAGAAGTAATGAAGAAGATTCTTTATTCTTAAAAAAAGTGTAGTAAACATGTCTGCCGATAAACCATCTAGAGATGTATAGACATGTATTTTGAGGACAAAGGGCAACAACTGGTGGTGTATTTTAAGAAGAAAGGTATGTGAGGGGTCACTATTGTTTGGAGCTGCTGGAGAATGAGTTTATATGTAAAACATTGATTGTATATGTAAAACACACATATGAAGTTATATTTGTGAGAGGCTTTCAGGAGAGTGACATATTATCAAATGAATGTACCATCATGGCAATGTATTGAATCTATGGAGAGATAACTCTGGTGTGACAGGGCCCAGAATAACATAACCACCTAAAGATATACTGAACCTCTCAGGTCACTTGATGCTTTTGACCTAGGTGGCACGTTTTCACTGAGCTCTCAAAAGCATCGTGCTATTTTCATTATTTTCGCTTTGAAAATATTTTATTTTATTCTTCAGTACTCCACTCCTAAACATGTCAGGAACAGGTCCCGCTTCATCTCACCATCTCACCACCATTTCACTTTTGTTCGACATGAAAAAGGCCAACCGACCGTTAATCAAGGTAACAAAGATGGAGGTTCCACGGCCAAACAGTCCAGCCTAGCGCAAGTTGTTACTGACTATTTAAGTGCTTTACTGGATAAGAAATTCTCATGTTTTAAATCGTTGTTAGATTCAATTACAACCTGTTTAGAGGACAATATGAAACGGATCACAGAAGCGGAGAGTCGTGTTTCCCAGACCGAGGACAGCATGGCCAAACTTCAAAGCAAGATTGCGGCACTGGAAAAACTGAACCTCTCAGTCAAGAGAAAACATCCTAAAATGGTTGAAGTTAAAACAAGAACACCTAGAGGTGGGGAGGAGAAAAAAACTGTATAAAGATTGTGAAGAACACAGACACTTTAGATTTGTCCTGGGGAGAGACTGAGATGGGTGTGCTACAGGCGGTCTCTGCTTTTTTGGAAAATATTCCAATAAAATATATTCTTCTGATAGTCATAACTTCCAGACTAAGTTTGATTCATTAAGAGAAAAGCCGGAAACCACGACAGTAACTAGTAAATATAACTAATTACTCTTTTAAAGGAACAGGTCCAACAGATGATTAAACAATTGTATGAAAGAATGGTTAAAATAGGAGATGACAAAGAAAGAAAGAAAGAAAGAAAGAAAGAAAGAAAGAAAGAAAGAAAGAAAGAAAGAAAGAAAGAAAGAAAGAAAGAAAGAAAGAAAGAAAGAAAGAAAGAAAGAAAAAAAGAAAGAAAGAAAGAAAGAAAGAAAGAAAGAAAGAAAGAAAGAAAGAAAGAAAGAAAGAAAGAAAGAAAGAAAGAAAGAAAGAAAGAAAGAAAGAAAAAAAGAAAGAAAGAAAGAAAGAAAGAAATCAAACAACAGAACGACCAAACAAACAATCGAAAGAACAGATGAAAGAATGAGTGAATGACAGAATGAACAGACAGACCGATCAACTTGCCCTTGAACATTTCCTGTAAGTGTCATGAAGTTTTAACCACTAACTTGACTGGACTCATGTTTTTGTCCTGGCTGTCATTCAGAGATGCAGCACGACTGTCATACTGCTGAGTTTTAAATTCATCTCCTGCTGTGACTGAATGTTCACAGCAGAGTCTCGGGTTCCGGCCACTCAGAGGACGACACAGTACTCTGCTCATTCACCCACAGAAGACTTTGAAAACGAGAGAGGGGACACTAAAAAAAAAAAAAGAGGGCGAGACAAGACTCTGCTACTGTCCACTGGTTGATTCATGAGCAAACTGTACATGACAGATAATCCCAACAAGCAGCGATAAGGTACTCATCTCTACTTTTTCTGATGGACCTCAAATTTTCTCCCCTGCTGTTTTCTAACTCATCCTCTGGTTTACGGGGCTGCCGCTGACCCCCTTGGACAGACAGTTCGGCACACTGCCATAGCCTGGGGGAGGATGAAATGAGTTTAAGAAGAAAAAAGAATGACCAGAGAGTCCGGTTAGCAGTAATATTCAACATGGCCTGGCAGCAGTCGTCTAAATGCTAATCCACTATCAGGTACATAGTGCCTCAGAGTCCTGGAGCTCTAGAAAGGCTCTATCAGCGTGTGCCAAAAAAAATTACAACAGCTTAATTAAATTAAGACATGCTTTCCGTGTGGAGTGGATGCAACAGTTAGTACCAGTATTATAGAGTGGTGAGTGTGACCTTTTGGTTCAACAGTTGACTGCAGGCCTAAATGCAGGAATGGTGCAAATGTTTTGACCTACGGAAATCCCCTGAAGCGGTTTTCTGTCATCCTTTAGTTTTCATTATCATTTCCAGACTTGGAGTTTACATGTTTGCATTCTGCCAGATGTACTTTGGGGGTTTACTGAATATATCAGGACTCTATGCTACAATTTGTTTTTAATAAAAATGAAGGGTAGACCTTTTTAGGTTTTTATTCCATGAGTAATCAACATTTGAAGTGGATCAAAAAAGTTGTTCAAAATTGTCCGAAGTCAAGTATTGGGTGTTGTTTAATAGTTTTAGTGATTAAAACTATTTGATTATTAATAACAAAATAGTCGACTCAGAGTCAAATAAATCAATCGTGTTGGATTGGGATCTTTTGCTTGAACGCGTCAACGTTGATACGGTACATCAACAAATATAAAGTGCCGGTTCTGGTAAAAACGTGAACATGCCTTTCCCTTCAGACACTAGTGGAGCACGGGGGATCACGGGACTGATCATGCCACGAAGATGATTATCACTGACAGATGGAGATGTGGCTGTGGAGAATAAAGAGTTAACGTTCATTTTCACAACAATACCACAATATAACCAACCTAGTGCTGTGTTTGTTCCTGTCATTTTTCAGATTTTTGACACAATAACCTACACTGCAATGTGGGATTTGCCGGCCGTTTGCTATTTAAAGTTTGCTATTTTATTTTGTATGGAACTTTGTCAGTAACTGTTACAGTTCATATGGACCAGTTCCTTCATCCTCCGGATCATAACATGTAAGTGTAAATAAAATCGTTGCCTTGTTTTGTGTAGTTTGCAAAATATGTATTTAATTGTGTGTTATAACTTGTAATCGCTCCACGCAGCTTGTAATCAATTATCTTTTATAGATCAGTACTTGTAATGCATCTCTCAGGTTAAATCTTTATGAGGCTTTTCACATACTGCGTCCAAAACCACGTTGAAAACACGACACATGCTTTTTTCTTTACCAATTTAAATGCGTGTTCGAACTTGCGATCCTCTGTCGTTTGTCTTTGCTATGCACCATAAGCTGTTCCTCACACGCACGGCGTGGTCAATTTTCAAAATAGTTCAACTTTTGCCACTGTGTGGAGTAATACTGAATGTGTGTCATTGTTACTTGAGGTTAGGATTAATAGTAGAGTGATATGCTGGTATGCTGCTTTATTGCATTCCTGCATTGGGCTCTCACATACTCTGTGTGCTACTTCATAGCCGTGGTGGGCATTTCTCTCTGTCTCGCGCTGAACCCAGTCGACCAATCACAACAGACTATCTACAAAGTATAGAAAGGGAAAATGAAATTTAGATTATTTTCTAAAATAATTGTGTAAAGATCATTTTGATGGATTTCTTCATAACATAAGCCAACACGTTTGTTGCTACTTATTTTGTGCCTCTTGGCTGACTGGAATGAAGAACCACAAAATGTCACGGTTATGTGTCTTAAATTATTCTGCAACATAATGTAAGTATGTGCAGGTGTGTCTCTCCATTGTAGTGTCAGTCCATTAATAAAACAGTTTATGAGCTATAAAATTATGTCAGTCTCACCAGAGGTCCACATTGTGGAGTCCTGAAAAACCCAACAGTGCACAAAAAGTCAATTCTGTTATCATTTACCCACTCAGCATAATTGAGTACACCCCATTTTGAAAATTAATATTTTTTTATCTATTTCTCAGTGAATATAGGCAATGTATTTTGGAAAAAACAGAGTTATTAAACAGATATATTTGTTAAAATAATGTTTTAGAAATAGAAAGATTTAAGTTCATGCGAAATATTGCAAAAAAATTACAAACTGCAAAATTTCAACAAAATCGTTTTTTTTCTCTCTCGATTTTTGCTATTTTTTAAAATCATAATATTTGATATTTTCCCCTAGCATATAAATTTGAGCTACAAATTTTTGTACAGTTATTCTAAGTTATTTTGTTAGATTAGCTTCAGATTTGGCTTTAGTACTGATTAATCTATGTATTTGCACAAATATTATATTTTAACACATCCTATAGAAAATATTCATTTAAATGAAAGATTTGTGAGATTTGTTAAACATGTTAAACTAACCTCACTCTGGTGTAAACAAAAGAAACAGTATTTCACCATTAAAATAAGAGTCAACGGAATCCAAAACAACAACAAAAATCTCAAAATATCTAATTATGTGTTTGATAGAAGACATCAGGTCATAAGTGAGAATGAATCATGAGATTCATGACAATTTTACATGTTGGAGCCTAAAATTAACAGCATGAAAAACCCCGGGCACATACTTGCACAGCTCATTTAAATACCCAAATTAGCCGACCTTTTCATCAGCATTTTCAAATGGTTTGACAGGAAATTCAATATTGAAAGTCAAAGAGCAGGGTTTTCATAGGCCATCTGTGCACAGAAAAGCTGGTTTTGTGGTGAAAGAAACTTCCTGACACTGATGCGCAAGCAACATATTTCTTGCTCTGCAGGTAAATTATCATGTAATTGCTTGATGTGCTACCAAACATGCTACAAAAAGCAAAACAACCACTTCAGTTCCATTTTAGAGATGGTACTGGCGTCATGATTGCATGCTGAACATACAGGGTTTTCAGGGGAAAATCTCTTGGAAACTCATTTATCGGAACCAAAAATTTAGGCACTATTTTGAAGGTCTCAAAAATAGAAAATTGTATGAATGAAGGAGCTCTTTAACTAATCAGTGGTGGCCTGTCAGCAGCGGCTCCTCAAAAATGCAATCAGAATGCCAGTTTATTTGCAAAATGTGCACAATATAGTTAAAAAATTTATTATTTATAAAGTAGTTTTAATAAATGCATGGATTTCACAGGTGGCTGACAGCACAAAAGCTTATTTGATTTAATGACCAAAATCATTAACGTAGTAGTGTAATTGCTTGAATATTCATTTTGGTTGGTCATTAAATCAAATGAGCAAATGAGCCTAAATATTTCCCAAATGATGTTTAACAGAGCAAAGACATTTCACAGTATGTCTGATAATATTTTTTTCTTCTGGAGAAAGTCTTATTTGTTTGATTTCAGCTAGAATAAAAGCAGTTTGTAATTTTTTTTAATAACATTTTAAGGTCAAATTTATTAGCCCCTTTAAGCTATATATTTTTTTTCGATAGTCTACAGATCAAACCATCATTATACAATAACTTGCCTTGTTAAGCCTTTAAATGTCACTTTAAGCTGTATAGAAGTGTCTTGAAAAATATCTAATAAAATATTATTTACTGTCATCATGGCAAAGATAAAATAAATCAGTTATTAGAAATGAGTTATTAAAACTATTATGTTTAGAAATGTGTTGAAAAAAATCTTCTCTCTGTTAAACAGAAATTGGGGGAAAAAATAAACAGGGGGGCTTATAATATATATACAGGGCTTGATATTAACTTTTTTGATCACCAGCCACTGTGGCTAGTAGTTTTCCAACAATACTAGCCACTCGCCATTTTCATTAGCCACAACTTTGTTGTTGGGAAAATATATTTTATATGCATAAATTTGACTTTGGCATGCTAAAATAACTTAATTTAGACTTTGTGTTATGTCCACATGCCTCCTCAATTATTTCACTGTTTTGTGTGTATGACCCTGCTCAATGTGCATGAGCAAATGGGTTGTGGTTTCACAGTGTCGCATTGCAATTCGTTTTTATTTCACAGGATCTTAACACTGAGGATTTACCAAATTTATCTCTGACCACACTAAAAATAAATAAATAATTATTTCTTAGCCACAAATGTTAAATAACATGTCAAAACATGAAAAATATAGCTGTATACATGCTCTTTTTTTTTCAACAAAACCTTTCTTAAAAAAACAATTACATTTAAAAAATAATCATTGCCATGTATCTAAAACTATGCACAGTAACTTAGCCTAGTCTGTCCAGGCTAAATGTCTCTCAGATCACTAGTTAACTACACATACATGAGGAGTTAATCTCCTATTAAAGCAATGTTATTGTAACAATGATAATTAAACAATATTAACAAAAATAACCGTAAGCAAAAGAAAGCGGGTGAAAAACATACCATCCGTGTGTGATAATGGAAGGATGATCACGCGCACACGGGTAACGTTAGGCCCATAATCCGTTCTGTTCAAAGAATAGTTAAAACAAAACCGGCAACCGCTGCTGCCTACAAAAAGACATATTTTAGAAACATCCGGAGCTTTTGGAAGCAGCAGGATTGTGTGTGCACGAGCATCACTTTTTGTTTAGTCTATTTGAAAGAGAATCGCAGCAGTTGCGTTTCCTCTAAGCACAGTTGCTTCATGCCAGGAAACGGGAGAGCGCATGCCTATTAAAACAGCCGCGCGCATCACATCACCTGTGCGCGCGAGTGATCATCCTCTCATTCGGTATTCACCTGCTTTTCTTAGCTCTCGCAATTGTTATTTTTGTCGGTCATGCTGCTTCTCGATTCTAAGATGACATTTGCACACATATTGGGCCATCTCTATTGTCGCACCCTGCTTTTAAGATAACTATAATTTAAAAATGATCTTCAACCAGCCAAAGTGGCTAGTGAGAATGTGTGTCTAACCCGCCACGGCTGAAATTTGGCAGGTTGGCGGGTGTTAATGTAAAGTACTTTATATATATATATATATATATATATATATATATATATATATATATATATATATATATATATATATATATATATATATATATATATATAAATATACAGTTGAAGTCAGAATTATTGGCCCCCCTAATATATATATATATATATATATATATATATATATATATATATATATATATATGATGTTTAACAGAGCAAGGAAATTTTCACAGCATGTCTGATAATATTTTTTCTTCTGGAGAAAGTCTTATTTGTTTTATTTTGGCTAAAAAAATTAATTACCCTAACCTGACTAGTTAACCTAATTAACCTAGATAAGCCTTTAAATGTCACTTTAAGCTGTATACAAGTGTCTTGAAATATTATTTACTGTATATCTAGTAATAACATCTAGTAAAATATTATTTACTGTCATCATGGCAAAGATAAAATAAATCAGTTATTAGAAAATACTTTTTTAAACTATTATGTTTAGAAATGTGCTGAAAAAAATCTCTCTGTTAAACAGAAATTGGGGAAAAAAATAAACAGGGGGGCTAATAAATCTGACTTCAACTGTATATTTGGTAAAAACTCTAATCCAAAATGTTTTTAACATTTTAACACACTGTTATATAATTAGTGATGTTATTCTTAACTAAAATTATTAAAAAATTAAACGTGCTGACTGAAATAGAGATTATTATATGAAAATCATAAACTTAAAACATTGAATTTAAAATAAGAAATGCTGAAAAATATAAGGTGAAGTATTTTTTACAAAAGTAAATAATTTAAATAGAATATGAAAAACAAAACTAATAAAATAATAGAAGCACATAAAACGTCTCGAAGCTAAAACTAAAACATGAATTATCATCAAGTGTAAAAACTAAAGCTGATTCAAATATTAATTAATCCTCTATTACTATAAAAATAACACTAAAAGATCACTGTCTAGCAAAGCATATCAGTACTTAATTACCAGACAAAAGAGTGAATAATATAATAACACTTAGAATCTTTTATTAGTCTGATCAATACTGATTTAGTACAAATTCCTCTGAAGACACCCAGTTGCCCAGCAATAAACAAGCTGCTCTTTTCTTCAGCTTCGAGCAACACATTATACATTCAGCACCACACCAAGGATACGGCCCTTTCTCTTTCCTCCTCGGCCCCCCTTCCTCTCGTTGACTCTTTTCTCTCTGTTTGCGACTAACAATGTGTTTTGCATGGCTTTCTGCTCATCTTCTGGCACATTTTTGCAACAGTAAGGCAGCACAAACAGATCCCAATAACCCAGCATGTCAACATCCTCTAAGTTTTTCATTTGACAGATCATGAGATCATGAAAAGACGGCATTTGTCCAAAATTGCATTCTTCAGTCCCTTGATGTCTACATGAAAACACACAGTCTTCCCCAACATCATACAGTACTAAGCCACTTGCACCACTAATTTTCCCAACCGCGAGCGTGTGTGCTTGTGTGTGTTTGATTTCTGAGACAGGACAGTTATTTTGAAGTTTATTTCATGTGTTTTTCATACCACCCATCCTTCTCCCCGGTGAGCGTGAATCTGTTGAGGGAAAAAGTCGCATGTTTTTTGAAGTGTGATGTCTCGGGGCCTGAAAAGAAGTTTAGGAGTTCTCCTCTGATTTCAAGAGGAGTCGTGAATACTCATCTGAATAATTATACCCACTCTCCGCTTTCTTCTGTCAGTCCAAATGCTTTCCCAGCGTACATTAATGGCAGCCCCCCACCAACCCTGCCCTAGATATTAGCGTCTTTCCCTAAATAAAAAAAAGAAGATGCTGGAAAAAAAAATAGTCACAGTGAACTTCCCACAAATGCCTATGAAAGTTCCACTACAGTTAAGATACAGTAAATACATTGAATTGAAAATGATTATATTTGGATGTATTATCTATTTCTGTGACAAGAAATAGAGGCCAAGGTTGTACCAGAGACCATCACTAATTACTGAGTAATTGGTGAGGCTCAACTAAACCATTTCAAACCTTGAACATGAAAGGTTATTTAGTGTTTGTTCATGTATTGCAGGTGCTACCAGACTTTTCTGTCAGCCGAACTCCTTAAACATAAAAAATTTACTTGAAGTCACCCTTATTTAATAATTGTAAAAAGTATACATTTATTTAATTTAACATATATTCCATGACACCAGACAATGATTTTAATTTTATATATATACAGTGCTCAACATATATGAGTATACCGATCACAAATCTCTTATTTAAATTAATATTTTCTATAGGAAGCTTTACAATATTATATTTGTGCATATACTGTTGAAGTCAGAATTATTAGCCCCCATTTGAATTTTTTTTTCTTTTTTAAATATTTCCCAAATAATGTTTAACAGATTCAGGAAATTTTCACAGTATGTCTGATAATATTTTTTTCTTCAGGAGAAGTATTTGTTTTATTTTGGCTAGAATAAAAGCTGAACATTTTAAGGATAATATTATTATTTTTCGATAGTCTACAGAACAAACCATCGTTATACAATAACTTGCCTAATTACCCTAACCTGTATAGAAGTGTCTTGAAAAGTATCTAGTCAAATATTATATACTGTTATCATGGCAAAGATAAAATAAATCAGCTATTAGAAAGGAGTTATTAAAACTATTATGTTTAGAAATGTGTTGAAGAAATCTTCTCTCCGTTGAACAGAAAGTGGGGAAAACAATAAACAAGGGGGTGAATAATTTAGGGGGGCTAATATTTCTGACTTCAACTGTACATTAGACCAGGAGTTCCCAAACTTTTCAACCCGCGACCCCTAAACTAACAATGCCAGTGACTCGCGACCCCCAAATTCCTCTTAGGTGGTTATAAATGAAGAGTTTAGATGCAAAAACCTCTAAGTGTCATCTGAAATTTCCTTAAAAAAATTAACATTTTTCTCAGCCTTCTTTGTTTATGTTCAGATATTTCACTTTAAAGACCAGGAAAAGGACTTTTTCTTTGCCATAAAAGTGATATAACTGAACATACACACAGGAGCCTGATAAAAATGCTCATTTTAGAAGAAAATTTCAGACGGCATTTAGAGGTTTTTGCATCTAAACTCTTCAAATATGTAAATGTTGCTCATACAACAATGGGCCTCTATAAACATGAGCATATTGACAACATAAAAAAATGCAAGAGTCTAATAACCATATAATTTTTATAGTCATTTATTAATTTGTTTAATTTATTATTAACTTCACCTAATGAGACTGGTGGACACAATGTTTTCAGCACAACTCTATTCTTGGTTTAATTTTGGAGACCGCTAATTAGAGATCATTCTTAATATTCAGTTGTGGTCTGTATTTATTTTTAATGTATTTGATTGTCATAAAGGTGTCAGAGAGTTTAACCTGGTGCTATAAAATCAATCTGCTGCAGCTGACGCTATTGCTGTGTTGTTAATCTAACATAAACACACAATCCAATGAAAAAAATAATTAAAGACTGATGGCTTTTCATTTGCATGTTGTTGTTTTTTACTATTAAAACTACTTTTTTATCTGTAGGTTATGGTTAAAATATTGCAATTCTAATAGTTTATTAAAAATGTATTTGACTTTTTTTAAATCACCAAGCGACCTCCTATTATTGTCACGTGACCCCCCAGGGGGTCCCGACCCCCACTTTAGAAACTACTGCATTGGATTAGCCTGTACTGAAGCCAAATCTGGAGCTAATCTAACAAAATAATTACGATAGTGGTCAAAAAATAGTACACCCAAATGTATATGTTAGAGAAAAATATTAAATAAAAAAAATAAAAAGAGCAAAATTCAAGAGAAACAAAAATTTTAGAAAAGTTTGTTGAAATTTTGTAGGTTGTAATTTTTTTCCATTATTTTGCATGAATAAGAATGTATAATCTTTATATTTCCAATGATTTTCGATGACTAAAATAGTATTTTATTAAATATATCCATTTAATAAATCTGCTTCGTTCAAATGCATCAAAAATATTACAGAGAAATGGATAAAAATGGGGTGTACTGAATTATGTTGAGCACTGTATTTATGATTCAAGTAATTATGCAGTTCCTTCACAAAGGAAAGTCAGGAATAATATTATGTTTAACATACTTTATTTTAAAACTTAGTATGTTTATTTGTGTGTTCCCATCAATATGGGACACAATAATCCCATTCAACATCCCAATGGATTCCATTACCAATAGCAATTTTCATAATGTAATTTGAAGTAACAGACTGCAATAAATAAATAAACAAATACATAAAAAGCTGAAGTCAATATATGCATATACCTACAGTAGATAGGATTGCATCTACTATGCTTGTGTGGCAGATAATAGCAAAAGGTCTGCATTAGGCCTTATATTTAGATCAGCTTTATTGATCAGCATGCATCAGACGGTCAGCAAATGGACTGTGGACGTGTTGTCTGAGGCTGGCGTGACAGCGATACACCAACATCAGTTGTGTGAAAGCAAATCCCATCATGAACAGCTTCACTTAAACCAATCCAAACACGTAATTAAATGTAAGCTAGAGCCCACAGGCAAAGCTGCACAGTTCAGTGGGGTTAAAATGAGTTGAGACCCTTTTTCTGAGCTTTACATCAGCACAATCTAGCTGATGATTATGAGAAAGAATGAAAAGCATGAATGGAAATAAGAGAGAGAGAGAGAGAAAAAAAGGACTTTGTCTCATTTTGGAATCTTTCCAGGGCATCCGTGCTAGTGCTAATCCAAATGTGTGAGCGTGGTTGTCTCTCCAGCTGTACCATAAAGGCCTTTGCTTCACACTGGCAGCCATATGAATGGTTGCATCGCAGTGTTACTGTGCACGAAAAGTTGGCACAGAAGGCAGAAAATATACAAAAAAAATATCCACCCCCGTCCTCTCTTCCTTGCTCTCACTCCAAGAGTTCAGTGAGTCATTACTGCACTTTTATCCAAATGTGAGCAAAAGTCAGTTGTTCTGACTTGAGTGCTGCAGTTTATGAGTGATTATCAAATGAAAGTAGTTACACCAGTAGAGATAATTAGTGCTGTTCAGCATGCAGCGTTTTCACAGCAATTGCAAGATGCACATGCTCACAAATTCGGTTTTTGAGGTTAAGGGTTTTGTGTGTGATGTCGCTTCAGGAGAGTAGACCAAAAAAAAAAAAAAAAAAACCGAATGGTTAAATAAAAAAAACATTAGAAAACACTACATGTTTGATGATAGTGAACTGACTGTCATGCTCAAGAAGCCAGTTTGAGATGATTTGAGGTTTGTGACATGATACACTATCCTTCTAGAAGTTGCCATCATCGCAAAATGGATTCAATGTGGTCATGAACGAATGGACATGGTCAGCAAGTATACTAGGGATGGGAATCTTCACAATCCGAGGGAGGTCATGATCTGATTCTAAAACACTTACTACATTTTCCTATTCCTTCTGGTGTACATTTAAATCTCTGCAACTTTACATTTTAACCAGAATCTGGATTTCTATGCGTTTGTTTAATGATTAAAATCTCTGCATGACAGTACTGCCATCTTAAAAATTAATTATTAAAGAATTATTCAGGAAGAACAAGCTCAGAATTTTAAAACACTAGATTACAAAGAGCAATTATAAAGAACAAAAAGTACTTTTTCTAGAGAGTGAGAGAGAGAGAGAGAGAGAGAGAGAGAGAGAGAGAGAGAGAGAGAACACTGCAGTTTGTCAGTTTGTTTATATAAGTAAATGTTATATACATACAGTACATGTACAGCTTAAGTCAAAATGATTAGCTCCTTTTTAAAATTTTCATTAATTGTCTGCATTTACCATAATGACATTTTGCAAGATTGCAGTTTAAAGAATAAAACAAGCTTCAAAAAAATCTCAAGGCTTCATTTGTTTTCTCTTTCATTCATAACACACAAGCCTTCACTCATCTGTAATGGCAGTAATGGTGACGATTCTGCTGTAGTCAGTGTACATGCATCACCTTTATGCCACTGTGTAAGGCTCTTTTTTGATCCTAAAACCAGTGTGGTGCTGCTGAGAACTCAAGATTTCACTTTTGGTTGCGGAAGAAATTTAAACGGTGTCTTGATGCTGCTGTCACACAAAGGACAATAAGCGCAGTGTCGCACCTCACCTATAATTCTTGAGTTTATCCAGTTGTCCAAGTGGAATGAATTAGGAAGCATGGGTATGAGCGCCATTCATTTTCCTTCAGTTTAGTCCCTTATTTATCAGGGGTCGCCACAGTGGAATGAACCACCAACTATTCCAGCATATGTTTTACACAGCGGATGCCCTTCCAGCAACCAGTACTGGGAAACATGAGTACACTCTCGCATTCACACATGCACTACGGCCAATTTTTGTTTTACCTAATTCACCCATAGCACATATTTTTGGACTGTGGGCGAATACAGAGAGAACATGCAAACTCCACGCTGAAATGCCAACTGGCCCAGCTTGGGCTCGAACCAGTGACCACCTTGCTGTGAGGTCTAATTTGAATACAGAATCAATTCTGAACATTAGTGAATTGATACTTGATCATTAGAATCAAGAATCGTGATCGTGTCTCGGTAAAGTCTAGATAGGATACACGGCCGACCAGAAGTGCGATATGTACATCAATATAGCAGCATTTTTTATGGCACTGTATAACAATAATTAATATTTTACAGTACTATGACGATTGGGTTTAGGGTTAGGGTAGGGTTAGACATAAAAAAATACAATGAATGGGAAATTTATTAAATAATATCAATTATTTTCGTTAACTTCAGGCCGCAACCATTTCTGATCTAGCAACAACCTCGTGTCTCCCACCCGCAAACAATACTCAGGTAGGCAGTGGTGGATGCTTAATTGAAGGAGCCCAAAGTGTGCAAGACAATCTCCCCCAGAACAGTACACCACCAGAAGCAGCCTGAAATCTCATTAATATGAAACATAGATCTATGTTTTCATGTTGTTTATGTCAAATTTTTCACTGAACCGTTCAAATGTTTTACAGAATTCAAGGGCCATCAAACCAGGCAACCTTTCCTTATGCTTATCAGCCTGTTTGAATTGTAGCATTCAGTTTGTTCTTCTCATGTTTTGTGCTCTTCTGCAGACCACAAATATCCAGAACAAGTAGATATTTGAGTTACTGTTGCATTTCGTCAGCTCAAAAAAGTCTGCCCTTCTTACTGGCCTCTGACATCAATAAGCGTTTCCGCCTATTGAACTGCCCCTCACAGGTTATGTTCTCTGTATGGTTGCATGTGAAAATCCCAGCAGTTTGATACTCAGACCAGCCAAACTACATGTCATGGTCATATTTCTTTTCAATTCTGATGATCTCAACCAGGTCTGCATGCCTAAAAGCATTGAATTTCTGCCATGGCTGATTACCCTTTCAGTTTTCACATCAACTTTTTTTATTTGCCTCCACCAATTTGAACATTACCTATAGGAACGTAAAAATACTGTGTTTGTGTATGTGTACAAACATGTTTCTACACATACAGTACCACACAACCAATTTAGATGCCAAATAAATTCATGTCACATTTCAAATTCATTTCCTAAACAAAAGCAACCTCTTGGAAGAAGAGCACTGGGAAAGATAGAGAGCGTCAGATTTCTGTGCCTGTGAGGTTTTTGCGCATCTGAGTGCAAGTCGGTGTACATATAAATCAGAAAACGCAATAAGTGCATGCAGCAGTAACCATATGGAACTGAATGGGTGATGGAAGCCATGCAGGAATGATGGCTTGCCTTGCACAGAATTATTTATGATGACATATTTGGAGAGCACAACAATATATATTCAGCATATATAACCCCATGTTAACCTCCAGGAAAAAAAAAAACATCATCTTTCATGATTTAGTACCTGATGAAGTTTTAAATAAGCAAGGCTGAATTTTAAATATTTACCAAGTAGAAGACACAGCATGAATTTAAAACAGACCGACTGCACAGAGAGAGAGAAAAAGTTTGTGTTTATGCTGATTTGTCCATCAAAAAAATGACCAAAAACATGTTTTGTCCTAAATTTTAAAATGTGCTGACATCCAGGTTCAAATCAACTGCATAGATGAAGATGTAAGATAGCACACCCTGTCTCACATGCAGTACCTTCAAGATGTAGAAGCCCTCTAAGATCCACTGCACGACACTTGCCAAGAACAGGATTACTGTAGAGAATCTCAGCTTCGTTGCAGTTCCTGTGTCTCCCCCTCCCTGAGACTGATCCTGCTACCATAGTTTTGAAGACTTACATCCTTAACCATTAAGCTCAGACAAAGCCACTGGGCTATAAAGGGCAATGACAATAAAAACATTTTGACAATGAAATCCTCTCTCCCGGCATTCACTTCCCACATTCAAGGAAGACTCTTATTTCACAGCCAGTACCTCTTTGAGAGTACATACATACAAATATATAAAGAGTTCAGATGCAAAAACCTCTACGTGCCACTGGAATTTTCTTCTACAATGAGCATTTTTCTCAGCCTCATGTTTACGTTCAGTTATTTCATGTTATAGAAGCGATGAAAATAACCTATTCTATTCCACACAAGGGAAATTACTGAATCAAGACATAGGAGCCTGAGAAAAATCTGCTAATATTAGAAGAAAATTTCAGATGGTGCTTATAGGTTTTTGCATCTAAACTGTAGAGAAAGATGTAGGACTATATCAGCATTTAATCTAACTAATAAACCAGTGCACCTTACACTCACTTCTGGAATCCCAATTGGCACAAATTAATTTGAGATTTCAATCTTGCAAAAGATTCAATACTACATGTAAAATAATAGACTGAATTTTCGTTTTGAACAAAGCTTTGTCAAACAAACCTTTATTATTATTTATCTATTGAATGTCTAAGGGATGGATGGATGTATAGATGGATAGTGTTATGAAGCAGACACTGACAAAAGGCTCGCGGATCTAAATGCAGTTTATTAATCGAGGTCGTATAGGCAAAGGTCAGAAACAGGAGCAAAACAGTAGTACAAGGGAAATCCAAAAGAAGTGGTCAGTATATAGGCGAGAGGTCATAAAAGGTGGCAAAGAATCAAAATGGGAAACAGAGCAGGAACCAAAACACGGGAAAACAAATTAGGAGAAATGCTTCATAATGTTCGTGAAAGAAACAAGACTCAGCCATGTGTAAATGAAAGTGAGGTGTATATATAGTCCTTGTAATCAGTGTAGATGAGCAGCAGCTGTGTCTGAGTGTGAGTGTACGGATTATTGTCAGCTGTTGCAGCAGTTGATGAGCGCAGGGTGTTCTGGGAGTTGTAGTTCGTTCAGCAGTAATCTCCAATAGAGAAAACCTCACTAGCGATTGCTTCAAACTACTGTACATGAAGTAATTGTCAGCGGAGACAACATCGCTGGCAATCACAACAGATACATTCGAGATGAAATGATTATTGCGTCATATGCTGCCCCCTTTCCAGCAGAACACATTTGTTCCCCAGCAAAGCTCAGTTTCACATCAAAATTAGTAAACTCATGTAGTGTAACGTGACTTTTGCAGCATGGGATGCGCTTCATTTATTGATGTGTATTTGAGTCATACATGTTTTTAAAAGCGTGAAAGAGAACACATGCTGTTGTGTGCATGCACTCAGCCTCGGAGATGAGCAGAGCGCACACATGTAAAAGTCATTTTAAGGTTAAGGCTTTAATGGTTAAATACATGCAAAAATGTCTCAAAACGTGGTTTTCGTGATTATTCATATTAACTCTTGTTTGTTATGTAATAAACAAATGTAAAAAGAAGAGAATGAAATGTAAATCAGAACTGCATGGCTCTTAAAGCAACAGCACGCTATTTTCCTGCTGCCGACTGTTTTACTAATCAAACAACAAAAGACAAGGACAAAATCACTGACTGCTCTTGACTGAAGGACTTTTGTAGCGTTAATAAGAAACAAATCAAGTTTTTTTCTTACAGTATAGATGCTTAAAGCACAGTTTGTTTCATATTTTTATTCTATTGTATTTTTTCACCTTTGCATAATTGTGAGAACTTTTCGTTAGTTTCTTTTTTATTTTTTCCCATTTTGCTTTAGTAATACAAATTGTGAAATTTAACAATCTTTGAAGGTGTAATAGCAACTTTATTTACAGGGATGAAAAAACTATACGGTGGAAAAGGTTCTTAAAAATTATTCAAATGTCCCTCAAGCTAAAAAAAACTTAAGACTAAAATGAACAAATGAATGAATTTTGCTCATGTCCTCCAGCAGTCATTTATACTGTATCTCAGACATTAACTGCTTTGATTCCACAGGTCCGTTTGTCACAGCTGTTGGCTCCCGCCGAGATGGTAATCATGAGCAGACTTTCTTTTGAGATTCATTATGTTATTACAAAAACTACAAAACAGTTTACCTCCACCCTCATGTAATACATTAGGATATTGCTTCTGTGGCACTTATGTGAGACACGTGTAAAACTTTTACTATGTGCTTCACATTGAAATCACATGCACAACTAGGGCTAATTCAATTAGCATGTTTTATGCGTTTTATATCACACAATGTTTCGTGCATACACAAAATATTAATGTTATATCTGTTCAATCTGAACAACTTCACTAAAGTCAATCAAAACATTTGTTAAATATTTTAACATTATAAAAAATATACGTTTGCAAACAATTTTATGTAATTAATATAAAATCAGTGATTTATAAATTTCTGTACTGACTAGATTATTTATTAGAAAGAGGGCCTGTTTCTTATTTTAACCAAGGAAAGGAGGGAATTACCTGGGTCTCATAGGGAGGACTCAAATATTCCTATGTTCACTGACATTAACTTTATATTAATTACATTATTTAAAGTTTGTGCAATACACCAAAATTCAAGCCTAGAGAAAAAAAAAGTACAGTTGTAAAATTCTAAAAAGACTATAAATTTTAAAGGAGAATTCAGAAAGTCATGAAATGAAGTGAACACATAAAATTGGGAAATTATGGCAGGTGATGCTGTGGCAGTTTATTCTTTTAGGCCTTAAAAATCTATTTTAAAAGGTATTCTTCTAGGTTAACAATCTAAAATGTCTAAAGTGTCTTTAATGTTTATCAATTTAGGTGGGTACATGATTTCTTAATATCAAATGATACCATTTTATATATGGTTAGGCCCTAAAGAACTTGGACCTTGTTAATTGCTGCTTTGGGCTGTATTTATAATGGATGGATGGATGGATGGATGGATGGATGGATGGATGGATGGATGGATGGATGGATGGATGGATGGATGGATGGATGGATGGATGGATGGATGGATGGATGGATGGATGGATGGATGGATGGATGGATGGATGGATGCATGGATGGATGGATGGATGGATGGATGGATGGATGGATGGATGGATGAAGTACAGTTGAAGTAAGAATTATTTGCCCCCCTGAATTATTAGCCCCATTGTTTTTTTTAAATTAGGTAATTAGGCAAGTTATTGTATAATGATGCTTTGTTCTGTAGACTAACAGGAAACAAAATAGCTTAAAGGGGGTTAATAATATTGACTTTAAAATGGTTTTTAAAACATTTAAAACTGCTTTTATTCTAGCCGAAATAAAGCAAATAAGACTTTCTCCAGAAGAAAAAATATTATCAGACATACTGTGAAAATTTCCTTGCTCTGTTAAACATCATTTGGGAAATATTTAAAAAAGAAAAAATTCAAAGGGGGGCTAATAATTCTGACTTCAACTGTATGATGGATGAATGGATGGACAGACGATAGAGATAGGGTCAAAAGGGTCAAAAACCAAACATCATTGAGAGCTGTGGGCCAAAGGTAAAGTTACCATGGGTAATTTCCTAATTTATTTCCTAATATTTCAAAATAAATAGAAAACTTTACTTTAAATTGTATGATCTAATGCAGCATAACTTTTTAAATGATAACTTATTAAATAAAAACATAACCAATCTGCTCAATTTGCTCACTGAAGTCTCTGCATTGTTGGGTGAAAGTATGTACATTTACTGTAAACAAAATCTGATTAATAAACACCATTTCAAGAGTTCACACTTAGCTGATTATAAAGGTTGTTTGGCATGCTGTCCCGGGAGAGAGCCCTGAGCTCAAAAGATCCTCGAGCCCGGGACTCCCTCCTGTTGCAAGGCGAGAGGTGAGTTTGAGCTCAGGTAGAACTAGAGAACTCCCCTACTGTAAAATGTGCTTTTGAACATATAGATATTGCTCTTAAGAGATAGCTACCCGCTAAGAGCCTGTCTATGGTTCTAATTTGGATTAGACAATTAACTTAAGTTGCATGTTTTTTGACGGTACGAGGAAACCGGGGGACCCCGGGGAAACCCACGCGAGCACGGGGAGAACGTGCAAACTCCATACAGAATCGTCTGCTGGTTTTGTTAATGGCCAGAACCAAAGACGTTCTTGCTGTGAGGCAACAGTGCTAACCACTGGGCCACCGTGCCACCCATCTAGAAAAGGAGGAGGAGTAGGGGTGGAAGGGGGGGATCCTTCAAAACGAAGATGTCTGTGGTATGAAACCGAGGGCTCTTATAGTGGCCTAGGACTCGTCTGATTGGTGAATAATCAATTGGATAATGCGGGGCAGCTGCAAGCAATCATAAGCACGTGATCCTCTCGAAATTAGTTTACAAATAAACTCCACTTAATTGTAACATTTTATTTTCACTTAGCTTTTAACAATAAAACAAACAAAAGGTTGCATTCAGTTTGAATTGACAATCTCAAAACCATCCACATCGTTCTCCCTCTCTTCTGAAATGACATGGCGGGCCAAATCTAAGATTATCATGGGCCAACTTTGGCCTGCGGGCCTTAGTTTGGGCATATCTGAATAGATGGATGTACATATATATATATATATACAGATACTACTTACAGTATATGGATGGATGATGGAGATACTATGGATGGAGGGATGATAGGATGGACCATTGCTATTTACTCTTGAACAAAATGGTGACATAGACAGACAAATAAATAAATAGGTGCAGCGAAGACATTATTTGCTTTAATTATCGGTCAGTTTTATTCATGAGCTCTTAAAATCATCCTTGAAAAATAGCAGTTAATTTTCAATTAATGAGGCAAGTTTCAGTTCACTGTGGTGCCAGCTGAATCTAAAATTACATTGACCCAGGCTTAATTGATTTCGTACAAAGCCATTAGACTTTGGATTAGAAGTGCTCTGATGAGAATGGCTCTGCTCTTCCCAAGAGGCGGCTGATCACGTCTTTGGTGTAAACATAAGCACTACACAAAATCTCCAAAAGAAATCAAAGTCAACATAACCCTGGT
Organism: Danio kyathit; assembly: GCA_903798195.1. Classification (NCBI taxonomy): domain Eukaryota; kingdom Metazoa; phylum Chordata; class Actinopteri; order Cypriniformes; family Danionidae; genus Danio; species Danio kyathit. Next base: position 31,667,769 of record LR812535.1, on the reverse strand, counting down.
CATGCTCCCTATGTTTTATTTTCATCCATTTATTATCACTTATTGGATTTGCAAATCGTATTAATTATAAATGAATAAGAGTGGACTTACTGCATACAGATACAGCTTCTACACTAGTGAAGCTATACACTGAGGTAAAAGTGAGTTAAAATCGTCTTCCGATTTCTTCTACAGAACACCCATTGTGTATGAACAGTACGCAGCCAGCACAATTCCCATCTCTAAAGCCGAGTAATGTTGGTAAATGGCTAATTATGTAAGCCTTTGTTTTGACCACTGCTCTCAAGAGCTCAGTTTCCACTTAGTTTTGAAGGGCATCTAGTTTTAAAGTCCATTTGTCTGATTGCAGCATTGGGACATTCAAGCCAATTACTGTTCCACACGGCCCAAGAAACCCACCAATTTGGTGCTTATCTCTCTGCTGCTCTTTTTATGCTTCCCAAGACGGGACAGACAAGCTGCAAATAAGGTAACATACGAGATTCATGTTAATTAGCAAGTCTTGAGGCTTAGTTCTAAATGAATAAAGTAGATGCAGGCGATTAAGTGATCAGGTGAGATGAACTTTTGTCATCAGGTTTTAGTGCTTCATACTTTCTTCTTTTTCATTTCAAGCTCCGAGGAGTAGCGAGTATAATTGAATTTTTCATAATACACTCGCAGGAGGGGGGGATTTGCAATGCTCCTCTACATATACTGAGACTTTGTAAATAACATTTAATTACATATTCCTCAATATTTCGAGGTGCGTCATGTAGTTCTGTTTTTAATAAAACACACGTCTCCTCTGGGCTCCATACGTTGACACACAGCTAGTGAAACAAACAACATTTCAGGTCTGTAAATATTTTATAGAGTCACCAGTGTAATACGGCGCAAAAGCTCATTTGTTTCGGGAGTTACGTTTATGCATGCATGAGATTTTCGCTACATGTTTTTTTTTTCCTACAGATCGACTAATGAGAGCTAGGAGTCCTCCGAGCATATAATGCAATAACCACAGAGTATGAAACCACGAGACTTTGAGCTACAGCCAGAACATGCAATATACAGACAGATTTAGCATCACAGCATCGTCATGTCACTTGAACTGGAAAAGATGTGTTTGAATCATGTGATGCGAGCAGTTTTGTCACTCCTGTTCTCCGTTTGCTGTTATCAATCGCATGTTTCTAGCAGTACAGATGGTCGTGCAGATGTTGGTGGTCAGTAAACACACGTTCTAGACCACTTTAAACATCACACATGCATGAGGATCCATGCGACAACTCACTGGAGCTGATAATGAGGTGCAGAAATAATTAGCTACAATAAATGCAGTGGAATGTATCTTTTTACATCTGCTACAATACTATGTAATACATTTTTATATCAGATTCAACAAGGATGTATGATACATTTAATTGGACTAATTTAGATTACCGTTGCAGTCATCTGGCACTCATTTAAAGTCTTTTTTTAAATACTACTTTTAATAATAATATTGAATGTAACTTTTAGGCAAGTTTATAATTAAACATTAAAGTATTATAATGTTGCAAGACAATTATTGTTGATGTTCATTTGACGCTCATTTATACACTGTAATAGGCAAATACTTGATTTTACTTAAAAAAAAAAAAAAAAAACATGAGCAAACCCGTTACCTTAAAATATAATAAATTAACTATATTTGCATAACTGAAAAAAACAAAGTAAATTTAATTTAACAGTTACAAGCTACCACAGATTTACTCACTTTTTCGAGTAAAGTCAACTTGTCACTTTTAAAGGGTCACGAAACCCCAAAACACATTTTTAGAGATGTTGACAGTCATATATATGTCCCACGTTGCTAAAAACACTAGGACACATATTTCACTAAAAAGTGAAAATTGGTTGTTTTTGTGTTATTTCAAGCAAATTCGTTCTTCTGGTTTGAAAATAAATTTTGCTTTTAGGAAGGAAGGAAGGAAGGAAGGAAAGAAAGCTACACTCAAAAAATATTTTTTTTACTCGTTCAAACTACTTATTTAAAATGGGCTGAAACAACACAATTCTTGAGTTTTCATTGGGACAACTTAATTTTTTTTTATGTTCAATCCACATAAATTTGTTAAAAGTGTTAAGTTAACTTGAAGACAACATGAATGAATTGTGTGGAACCCTACATTTTTTACAGTGTACGTCACGGTGATTACATCCTTGTGTAAATTCCAGCGTGTAGACTGGCTGTCTGTACCGGCGGGTACAATGTGACGTCTTTGTTTTGGTGTTTCGTGACCCTTTAAGGAAATAGCTTTACTCACTTTTTATTGTAAAGTAACTTATCACATTTTACAGTGGATATACTTAAGGCTCAGGAAACCCTCAACTCAAATTCCTGAGAATTTAACAGATTTAAAAACTGTGTTCAACATTAATTAAGGCAACATTAGCATCTATTTTAGCATCTGCTTCAATTGTTCAACTGACTAAAGCCCAATCCCAATTCTACCCCTTAGCCCTTCCCATTACCCTTATTGGTGTCCCAATTCTCTTTAGCTTGAAGGCATAGGGCTAAGGGAAAGGGGTAGATACCCCTCGAAACTGAGGCCCCGTTTACACTAATACGTTTTAGTTTTAAAATGCATAAGTTTTGCTACGGTTATGCCATCCGTCCACACTACGCCGGAGTTTTCAAGCCCCGAAAACGGAGCATTTTGAAAACGTTGGAGAGGCCGTTTTCATTCTAAAACGCTGCTGCTCCGTCTCAGTGTGGATGGGGAAAACAGAGACATCTGAAAATGGAGGCGGGGCTGCAGACATTCGCCTCTCTGATTGGGGCTTTTCCCTCAATATTAAGTAGCCTACACACAGTTCAGTCCTGCATCCTCTCCTTAAGTTCAGACTTCGCAAATTGATAAGGAAAACAAACTCCCGAGTGTGTACTTTATAAAGTCATTCACATCACCCTGGCTACGCTGTTTCACTATGCTGTTTCACTATGCTGTTTCACTATCTTAACAATAAAATGAAAACATGATGTGAGGAAGTGGCTATTTTCATTTTGATATTATTAGTAACTTAACAGACATCAAAAATGTTGAGGCGGCAGGTGGCTTCATAATATGAGCGTCATCTTCATGCATATTTATAACAAAACGTAGCCTATAACATTACTGCCTCCTTTCATTTTCACTGAAAATACGAAACATACCCTCTCTTACACTGAATATCAGTTTTAATAATTAATAATGACCATTATAAAAGTATAACGTGCAATAAGTTTATACAAAATAAAGGCAAGCAATCAGTCAGATGTGCAGAATCGGTGTCCGCGGTTACACTAATTAAGATATTAACCTAACTTATCTCTGCGCTCAGTCAAAACACGTTACCTGACAACAAGTAATAGATTCAGAAGACCAAAGTCGGGGAATATGTAGTTAGATATAGACAACAAGATGAATTAAATATCACGTTTAACAAATATAGTGAGATTAGATCCAGCGGGAGATCCTTGATGAACAGTCCGACAAGGACAGCTCTAATATGGGTATGCGCTCAAAGCACGCTGCAGTGCATGCCAGAGAGTGTGTGTGTGTGGTCACGTGATGTGCGTTTTCACCGTTTTATTGTAGACGGAGAACTGTTTAGAAACGCTGGGTGAAACGTCCTGTGTGGACGCGGATCATTTTCATTCTAAAACGCAGTTCTAAAACTAAAACGTACAAGTGTAAACGGGGCCTGAGATTTTTCAGGACCACACTAGAAACCAAGAGTTAAGAAAATTTCCCAGAATACACCATCTACAAAAAAGATGCACAAATCAGTATTTTTTTGTCATTATTACGAGTTTTTACAACAAACAAGCATATGTTTTAATACATTCATAATGGCGTTTGTGTTTTACCATCATGCTTTAAAAAAATAAACGATCTTGAAAAAAAACAAAAACGCTAAATTTTTCTAACTATAATCCATAATAATAACTCTTGTATAGTAGTTCCACAACATACTTTCACATCTGTCACTCAATGACACTCGAATACCCTGTTAAAAAAGTCTAGTGGTTGGGAATTAGCTTTTTAAAGTGTCTGTTAATGTTAATGTTGTTTTCGTGAGTTTAGATGAATATGGCCATGGTGTAAATGCACAGCACATTTACGATCTTATTGCCACATTACATTGTTATGATAACATGATATCATTGCCTTCAGTGATTTCCTGAAGATAAATACCAAAAAATAACGCAACTGGAATTACTGAACAGTCGCCACTGACAATCACATACTGTATAAAGTAAGAGATTGCGATGACATATGATGACGTGTGCAGGTGTTGTAGTGCTGTCCTATTTCTTAGGGGTAAACTTTGAAGCCCTTCCCCTACACAGTCAAAGACCAAGGAGAAGGGGTAGGGGTAATCTTTATCGATGTCACAGGTGGTGATGTATTATAGGAATGTGAGTACTTCGATGATGCGTCAGTGTCCAATTATTATTCATAAGACCAAGTTTCTTATCCTATGGGAAGACAGTGGATTATTCAATCAAGCTTTGAGACCATGCAGTAGTTAGGTGTTCATGATGGGTTGCAGCACTGATAAGGTCATCAGAAGTTCTACAGGTCTGTACTAAAATTAAAAAAATATGACAATAGCATCATTCCCGTTTGCATTTTCAGATTCTTGAACACTGCTAATTGGCCATTGTGTTCACATGCTCAACATATATAACTGTGATTGGCTCTAATGATCAGTGGTTTACAAGAGCACTTACATGGACACTGAAGCGTTTGAAAGCTACATCTATCAGCTAATCCATCAGCAGATTGATACTTCATTCAAACACAGACAAGCACAACTTTCAAACGCTACAGGTCTTTTCTATCCATTCAAAGTAGGTATGTGTCATGCGAGTCAAAATCTTGAAATAGCACTCTTTAAATATAAAAAAATTATGTATTTTCTTACATTTTACCTCAGATGTTTTTGTCAAAGTCAGTATGGGCCACTGACAGAAGACCATTGCTTGCTTTCCTCTTTCTCTCATGCATTGCCCCATCACACCCACTCCCCTACCTTCTGCTCACAGCTCTTCATCCTCATTTAAGTAGCTTTTTTCCAATTCTGAGGTATATTTGAATTGACAGAGGTTTTTATGGCAATTTAAAGACAAAAACAAATAACACATGGAATTCTGATGAAGCGTCTTTGGTTGATAATGGCCAGAATGTTAATACCTGTAAATCCTGAAATTTCAAAAAGTCCAACACATTCGACTGTTGCCCTGCAACCAATCCCCTATAGTTTCATGTCTCTTATATCATTTCTATTTCTCACAAACTGTATTCTATAACAAACAGTTTCAACCAATATGTATATTCTATGTCATTTATTCACTTTCTTCCCATGCAGGGAACGGAACAACTAGTAGGATAATGTACAGTCAGTTTCATTATCGTAAAATATGACAGGTTGACAAAGAAAAAGAAGCAGAGGGAGGCCAAACATGATCCTCCACATTAAATCCGTTGAGTGTATACACTACAAATGAGCAACAGCACGGCCTTCCTTACATGCAGAGAGAATACTTGCATTTACCATCAAGTACCCCGTTTCTTTCCTCACCAAAATCTCTCTTTACACTCCTGTAGCCCACATCTGACCTTTTCTTTCTGCCGGTTCAGTATGAGCTTGTGGCTGATGAAGATGTCACAAAGCCATGGCCTCTGAGATATCAAGGGCTTGATCTGCTGCTTTGTAATTCACTGCAAACAGAAATCTGTCTGTTTATATATGCTAAAGTTAAGCGCTAAGAGAGGTCAGATCTTTCAAAACATCTAATGCAGACATTACCCGGAAGGAGCAATGATCACAAATGCCAACCTATTGATTTCTCATGGTTCAAAGCTTATGAGTGAATCTGATGCATGAGAGGTCAATAAAACACGCTTTTTACTCTGACCTTTGTTTTTGTTTTTTTGTAGTTTTGAATCTTATCGTAGCAGAAAAACAAAGCTTACAGACTGAATGATGTAGATCTAGTTTAGTCAGCAAGAATAAAAGCTATTTGTTGTGATTTTTGTTTAAAAAAAAAGCAAACATTGAAATGGTTTTAATCCTAAATGACAATGATTATTCTCTGTCTGTTAAACCCCTGATAAGTTTGATCACAGTGAACATTCAGATCTGTGTTTGTGCTGCCAAAGTCCCAGAGATGACAATTGTCATTAATAGTTAAGAAACAGCTTCTGTCATCAGTCTTTCAAACCATATAACACTGCTATTTCTTTGTAAAGACAATAGGAGTAATGGGATAAAAATGCATGATTCATATCAGGACTGTTGTGATATAAGGGATTGACAATAATCACGATATTACTTGTATAATCAGCTGTAACAAATTACTGAACAAAATAAATAAATAATAATCAAATAAAAAAAAATAAAAAAAAAGGCTGATAGCATTTCTATAGATGTTACAATATAGTTTTGTTTTTTGGCCAGAACAAGCATATTCAGTAAAATCTAACACTGTGACAGCATTAGTTTAAATATAAGCAATCAAAATGGAGCTACAGTATCATGCAGCTGCCTGCTTTAGATACAAACAAATTTAAAACAAATTCTCAATGCACCATTGGTTCAAGATTTATTCAAAAATGCTGATTTATCCAGTAATGAAACCAATGTTTTGATTAAATCATGAATTCACACAACTTAAAATTAATATAGTAGAATTAATTAAATAAATAAATGAATGAATAAAAAGTGTTTTTAAAAAGAACACAGCAAATAAATCTGTCTAATATAAATCTTGTTTTAGTTGTCTGGTAAGAATCATGACCTCTATTAAACGTAATCTCAATTAAATGTGTCACTTTCTAATTTAGTGAATAAAATTATTAGTACAATCTCATTTGAACATTTCAGTTTTGCTCATCCCCCAATAACTATTGAGTTTAAGGCTGGAATTAGGGGGTATGCCTTTTAAAAACTATACGTTTTGATGAAATTGTACAAATTCATACAAAATTTCAATTTATTAATTTAATTTCTCAATTGATCTAAAATTATGCAAGTCTAGAAAAAAAAAAAGATTTTACACTAAATGATAGCCTTACTGCAGAAAGCAAACATTGGTTTCCGAAACACAGGAAGTTCAGAGCTGTCGAGTCTCTTTTTAACCTACAGACACAATGAGTCACCTCAGTGTGCCTGACACCCAGTGTCTGACAGCAGTCACAATACATTCAATCACATTACAAACTGCAGTCTCACACTGGACCAAGCAAATGCTCCAAACCAAATGTTCGCTGACTCCATATTAAATTTCAGGATGACTCATTCTGGGAAGCTTAGAATTAAAGCTAAATGCGAAAAGAATTTTGCTTGGGTCAACTAGCTTATGATCATAAAATAAATTGCGAGATCAGAATCTCTCAATTTATATTTAGTTTTATATTTAATTTTTTATATAAATGTATATATAAATAAAATACATCATTTTTTTATCCATGAATTTTAAACATAAAATTGATTTGGCTGACCTCTATATACATCAAATCTATTTTGGTGATGCATTATTTTACTTAGATTCACAGGAAACATACAGACAGAGGTCTCAACAGAATATCTTAAGGCCCGTTTGGGACTGATTATAAAGTTAGACAAAGAAATGCTGAGTGGGATGCATTCAAAGCTAATGCCTGCGGACACCCATGCACGCAGTACACACTTACTCATACTTAAATGTTCCCCTCCTGGCGTTCCGGGCCTTTCCTGTGTGGGGAAGCTGTTTCTCTTTTTATTCAGCGTAACCACTGTTCAGAAATGCAATGAATAAATGACATGCATCTTCTCTCATTTTTACCCTTTCATCCTCTCCACTCATCCAGCTTTTACCTTATCCTGCTTATTTTCTTATCTATCTACCTATCTACCTATCTATCTATCTATCTATCTATCTATCTATCTATCTATCTATCTATCTATCTATCTATCCCATACTCTCTTAAAACTGCAGTTGCTAAACCCCTCTTGAACACCCTATTGAGCAATCACAGGCCAATTTCAAATCTCCCTTTCAATGGCAAAATCATTGAAAAAGTTGTTTTAACCAGGTAACAAGTTCTAAAGCTCTAAGGGATGTTTAGACAATTTTCAATCTAGTTTCAGAGCACATCACCGTACAGAGAGCGCCTCTATAAAGATAATCAATGATATTCCCTTGAATGCAGATTCCGGCAAATTAACAGTGCTGGTATTGCTTGATCTAAGTGCTGCATTTGACACTGTCGATCACAGCATACTTCTGAACAGGTTGGAAAACTGGGTTGGCCTGTCTGGGACCAGCCTCAAATGGTTCAGATCTTACCTTGAAGGGAGAGGTTACTATGTCAGTAGGTGACCATAGGTCATGGTGTACAACCATGGCATGTGGAGTCTCACAAGGTTCAATTCTGGCACCTTTCCTGTTCAACCTATAAGCTCCCACTGAGCCAAATAATGAGAAAGAACCAAATCTCCTACCACAGCTGCTGTATGATAATGGCACTCAGATCTACTTAGTCTTACTGCCTAATGACTTCAGCCCCATTGACACCCTCTGCCAATGCATTAATGAAATGAACAGTTGGATGTGCCAAAGCTCTCTTCAGCTAAACAAAGAGAAAACTGAAGGCATTGCATTTGGGAACAGAGATGAGGTTCTCAAGGTGAATGCGTACCTTGGCTCTAAGGGTCAAACAACAAAAAATAAGGTTCTAGGTGTGATTCTTGGTGTCAGAGTTTAAATAGTCATGTGAAAGCAGTAACTAAATCAGCATACTATCATCTCAAATACATTGCAAGAATCAGATGCTTTGTTTTCAGTGAGAAATGTGTTCATGCTTTTATCAGCAGCAGGGTGGATTACTGTAATGGACTCCTCATTGGCCTTCCCAAAAAAGACAGTCAGACAGTTGCAGCTCATCCAGAACACTGCTGCCACATTACACCTGTCCTCAGGTCTTTACACTGACTCCCAGTTACATTCAGAATATATTTTAAAGTATTATTACTTGTCTATAAATCACTAAATGGCCTAGGACCTCAATACTTTACAGATATGCTCACTGAATACAAACCTAACAGATCCCTCAGATCATCAGGATCAAGTAACATAGAAATTCTAGGAGTTCAGTCAAAGCAGGGTGAATCTGCCTTCAGCTACTGGGCCCCCCGCTGCTGGAATCAGCTTCCAGAAATAGTCAGATGAACTCCAACATTAGGCACATTCAATGTGTCTGTCTGTCTGTCTGTCTGTCTGTCTGTCTGTCTGTCTGTCTGTCTGTCTGTCTGTCTGTCCTATTTCTGTTTGTGTATCAGTCAGTCTAGACAAAGTCAGAACTCTTTCTTCTCTTTTTGTTACCTGGAGTTTTATAAAAGGATTTTTTTCTTTTATTTAAAGTGCACTCCTTATACAATATCTGACTAATTGTTCTCACTCATGTCATCAGGGGGGCTCAGAATTCAGATGTGTAGGTTGCACAGACTCATTTGTCAGCCTTGTGATGCTCCGAGGGGATTCTCACCCGGCAGACCGAAGTCAAGCGCAAACCTAAAGTTCCATTACATTTACAGAAAAAAAAGTGGAAAAAAGAATTCCCTCTCAGACGGTTCACAAGAGGTCAGCCGAGACATGCACAGACCATTTCTAAAACAATCAGACCTAGACGGTGCAGATTTGTACTGATAAAACCAATGCTGGACAATGCAAGGCATACACAAAGTACTAGAGGGCAAACGTATCACGCTGAAAAACACCATATTTGAGACAGGGTTGAGTATAGAGTCAGCCGCACTGTTATCAGCGATGTCCCACTCGCTTCATTACCCATGCAGACTGTCGGTGGGTCACATAAGGCAGACAAACAGCCATTGGGGCCGTGTATCATCAAGGTGATGCAGACTTCACAGGCTTGGCAGGTGTTTGCAGGTGAAGACATGAACAGCGGGCGCCTGTTTTGCAGGCCAGATGGCATTGCTTAGTTAACCCTCCTCTCCCAGGCAACCCATCACAAGGTGAAAGAGAGAGAGAGAAGGTAAAGAGAGCAACACGAAGGGAAAATGTCCAGTGCCAGTGCTTCATTAGAGGCCAACCAGACAACTCAAGTGGCTGCAGATGTGTTTACATGAAGCCTGGAACTGTTTGTGGTGCTAATTTCACTCAGAAAGCAAGATATGTTAAGGGTCAGCGGGGGCTTGTGGGTAACCTGAGATCGGCTTTAGATATACAAATAGGCTGTGCAATTGCGCAGAGATTTTTGACAGTCCCCTTTGCAAGTATACCTCACAGATTTCACCTTTCGTTATCACTTCTAATCACAGTTTTTCTCAGTCGCTTAGGTACATTTCTCAGAATTGAAATGTGCAAAACAGTAAGTGCATTTCTCAAAATAATGTGTACAAATAGCAAAACACAATGGATTACCTGCAAAAGCCAGTCTCTTGCTCAAAATCCTTAGTTCATCTCTCAAATCTAAATTTGGTAACACTTTATTTTGATGGTCCATTTGAGTATTAGTAGACTGTCTGCTTAATATCTGTTGATACTGCTCCTTCAACAGACATTTAACTGACAATAAGAAACTTTGCAAGTACATGTCAACTTACACCAACCCTAACCCCGAACTAACAGTCTACTTATAATCTGATGAGAATTAGTTGGCATGTAGATGCAATGTGACTTAAATTCAACAAACGGACCATCAAAATAAAGTGTGACCTTAAAGTTCTTTGTCAACAAACATGTCAGTGCCAGAATGACAAGTCCTTGTGTCATTGTGTATGGATAAGACAGTCAAATCAATTAGTCATGTTGTCAATACAACAGTGTGCTCTGGAGGGATGTTCTGATCTAAACTATGGCTACAGTTTTGATTACAAATATATTATCATTTTTTGGCTACACCTTAGTATGGCCCAATCCCAATTCTATTTTAGTACCCCTACCCTTTCCCCTTGGCCCTTTCAACCGAGGGTTAGGGGGAAGGGCTTCAAAACTTACCCCTAAGAATTGGGACAGCACTTCAACACCTGCACACGTCATCATATGTCATCGCAATCTCTTGCTTCATATGAGATCAGACGATCGCGACTGCTGTGGTTATTTCAGTTGTGTTATTTTTTGGTATTTACAGTATCTTCAGGAAATCACTGAAGGGATATATTATATTATCATAACAATCTAATGTGGCAATAAGATCGTAACTGTACTGTGTATTTACACAGTGGCCGTATTCATCTATGTAAACACACCAAAACAACATTAACATTATCCCAGACACTGTAAAAAGCTCATTTTCAGCCACTAGACTGCTCTGACAGGGTATCCGAGTGTCATCGAGTGTCAGAATGTTGTGGGACTGCTGTACAAGAGTTATGATTATGGATTATAGATTGCGAAATTTAGCGTTTTTTTTTTTGCATTTTTTTTTTTAAAGCATGACCGTAAAACACAAACGCAGTTATAAATATATTAAAACATGTGTTTGTTTGTCGTAAAAATTCGCAATAATGACAAAAATACTAATTTGTGGATCTCCTTACTTCCGGTTTCAGCAATACTCCTGTTGTGGCAGGTGTATTCTACAAAATTTTCTTACCCCTTCGTTTTGAGTGTGGTCCTGAAAAATCTTTGATCGAAAGGGTGTATACCCCTTGCCCTTAGCCCTATGCCTTCAAGCTAAAGAGAATCCGGCCTCATCCGGAACGGCAACGAGTCTGCATACAGACCGGAGGTGGAGCGACTGGCTTCATGGTGCAGATACAACAACCTGGAGCTGAACACGCTCAAAACAGTGGAGACGATAGTGGACTTTAGGAGAAACACCACTGCACTCCCCCCACTCACCATCATGAAAAGCACTGTGGCTGCAGTAAAGTCATTCAGGTTCCTGGGCACCACCATCTCTCAGGATCTGAAGTGGGACATTCACATAGACTCTATTGTGAAGAAAGCCCAGCAGAGACTGTACTTCCTTCGACAGCTGAAGAAGTTCAACCTGCCACAGGAGCTGCTCATATAGTTTTACTCAGCTGTCATCCAATCCATCCTCTGCACTTCAATCACCGTCTGGTTCAGCTCAGCTGCCAAAACTGACCTCCGTAGACTACAGTGAATAGTCCGGACTGCTGATCACTGGCACTACCCTTACCACACTTCAAGAACTGTACTCTTCCATAGTGAGTAAAAGGGCTCGCAAAATCACTCTGGACGCCTCGCACCCAGCACAATACCTGTTCGAACTGTTACCGTCTGGTCGGCGCTACAGAGCACCAAGCACAAAAACAGCCAGACACAGGAAAAGTTTCTTTCCTCAGGCCATCTACCTCATGAACAGTTAAATATTCCCCTACTGTGCAATAAACGTGCAATACTTTTTCATACGCACTTGTACACAGCACCTTATAACAATATACAATGCAATACTTTCTCTATTCGCATTGGTACACAGCACCTTATAACCTGTACATTTACAACATATCTGTACATACAATTCAACATCCAGATCTTTTTGACTAACTGCATCTCTGTTTAATGTTTATCGCCTTGTCATTTCGATTGATCAGGATAATTTTGTAGGGGAGTGATTTATTTATAGGTCTACTGTATATATAATTTTATATAAATATATTTTTATATAATTTATTGTATACATATCATAAACAAACTACAGTCATAAATAAATGCAATAGAGCAAAGATTAAGTGCAATAAACAGTGATTTATGAGTTTCTAGGGAGTCTAACAGCATTCAGGTAAAGTAATTGAATAATTAAATGGAAAATAACACTGCATAGTCATCATTTCAATAATACAATAAAATAATTTAAATAATACAATAAAATTTATTATTATTTATTTAATTATTATAATAATTTAATTATATATATTTAATTATATATATTATTATTAATATTACATTTATTCGTAACAAACGATATATTTCCATGTGTCTGAATGCTTTAAATGCTTTGTGATTGATCACGGCTGGTCTCCCATTCGCAATCATTAGTAAGCCAATCAGATTAATCCAAACTCATTATAAGTAGCCTGTCTAAAATTACTCTCTTATCTTCATCTTCCGAAGAATTCCCCCATCCACCCCATCTTCCCCCTTTCCTCTTTTACCAGGGGTAGCTCTTGAGAACTACCTGATCTCGTACCGCCTTACATGCTTTTTGACCAGGCGGGAGCCCTGGGCTCAACTATCTCCGAGCTTAGGGTTCTCTCCCGGGACAGCATGCCAAACCTGCTATTATAGTATCAAGTAATATCTAAGTGTGAATTTGTGAAACTATCTCAAAATGCTCACCCAGGTAAAAATCTTAAAAACACACACAAGTGAAAATCTTTCACTATTGTGGTTCAATTCTGCAGCGACTCCACAAATCTCATGTGTTTTGACCTGTGGTTTCTGGTCGACTATAATCACAACTCAAAATTGCATATCCTGCGATGTGACTATTGTGGCTGCACATATTGTGATATCAATGGTGAAACGAAATATTGTGCAGCCCTAGTTTGTACTGTAATTTCTTGACAGACCATATCAATGTGATACAGAACATTAATGTACCAAAGCAACTGAGAAAAACTGTAACTCTTTTTAATGTGAAATCTTAATGTGAAATCTTGTCAACATGATATTAACACATGGTACTAGTGAAAAGAATGCAATAACACACTGCTTCAGGCAAAACCATGCAACTCTGGTGTTAGAAAAAGTCAATTTATGACTAAAATTCTAGTCTGCTACATGCATGTAATGTGATGCCAGTGCTGCAACTGATGCAATTTGGGATTCAGGAAAAATGACTGGTTGGTATGTTAGAGTAAAAAGATGAGAGACAGAGAATGGTGAAATTGAAAGCAAAAGGACAGAAGAACGAGAAAGAGAGAGAGAGAAAGAGAGAGAGGCCTGCCTGAAGCACATTGTAATTTCAATGGTTTACAATGAATAAGGCCATTACTGTTAATGTCTTTAGGGGTATTGCATACCATTTGTCACTCTTATCCAGTCAAGCAGCGGTAAACCCTTAAAATGCGGCATGGTCATAATCTAAACTGCTTCTATAGGCAAAATCAACTGTACATTCGCTCAATATGTCATGTTTTGTTTTGACAGCTTGTTCTATACAATATTGGCCTAATGAATAATCAATCTCTCTGTCAAATATGACAGATGCTTATTATTTAAAGAATTCAAAGAGTCAGTGCTAAAGCTTCATCGGAGATGATAAAATGCACACAAGTTTATTCTACTGCAAACAGGCCTGAAAAAAAAGGTTTGTTCTTCTGACCAGACGTCCATTCAACATATAAATATTCATTCATTTTCCTTCGTCTAAGTCCCTTATTTATCATTGGTCACACTATTCCAGCATATGTTTTAAGCAGCTTCCAGCTGCAACCCAGTACTGGGAAACACCCATACACACTCATTCACACACACAATTTATTATATTCACTTAAAGTGCATGTCTTTGGACTGTGGGGGAAACTGGAGCACCCAGAGGAAACCCACGAAAACATTTGGAGAGCATGCAAACTCCACACAGAAATGGTATCTGGCCCAGTCTCGATCCAGCGACCTTCTTGCTGTGAGGGGACAGTGTTAGCCACTGAGCCACCGTGTCGCACTACATATAAATACTACTACTAAAACAATATGATACATATTTTACAGGAGCCATATTATATGTTTTTATGTATATATGCATTCTTTTCTCATTTTTCAATTCTCATTTTTTCTTTTTTAACAGTTACAGATTTGTTTATATTTTTCACTGTTGAATCATAGCATAATATAGTGATGATTCTATGTGATAGATTGTGAAAATTAACGAAGATTACAATAGTTTCACCAGATACCATAGACCGCACTTAAACAGCTTCTTTTCAGGTTCAGTGAGCCACAGTGTTTTGCCGTATTTCAAACATTGTCCAAATATAGTTTGCAGTGCACCATCCTTCAACAACAACCTCTTTGCTTTGCTCAGCCTGCACTTTACATTGACAGGTTCGCTAAACATCCCACGCTGAAATGTGCCCCACAAACTATTAAGGCAGGGTTGAAATGATTTGGGAGATTGTCAAAAATAAACCTCAGGCACTTTTTTCAGCATTAGGATGCTTTGAACATAAATATAACAGCAGCATGTGCTGCACACACGTCCATGAACAACACAAGTGTTATCTTCGCTACATAATCTTACTACTAATACATACTAAATAAGAATCACTGATATGTAAATGAGGCAAAGGCCGCATTGTTTCAACAGTTCTGAAAGTTAGCACATAAATTCCCTTATGTATAATACATTGAATTGTGTTCAGCAAATTTATTAATCACTGAAGATACTAAACACATTTCAAGAAAGATGTCCATTACATAGAATTATAAATACAGAAAAAAAGCCTTCCTTTCAGACATACTAACGGGCTGTTCTCAAAAAATGTACTTGTCCAATTCACTGTTTCTACTTCAATAGTATGGTTTGCACATTGCTCTTGCATTGCTTAATTCTTTGCCTGGTGCATTTTACACTGAGGAAGGCTTTGAGCCTGTTGTTTTGCTTCCTAGACATTGTAAAATAAAAACATAAAAATGTAAATATTTAAGGGCCCAGTGGGTAGCACAATCGCCTCACAGCAAGAAGGTCAGTGGTTCGAGCCTCAGCTGGGTCAGTTGGCATTTCTGTGTGGAGTTTGCATGTTCTCCCCATGTGTGCGTGGGTTTCCTCCGGGTGCTCTGGTTTCCCCAAGTCCAAAGACATGTGGTATACGTGAATTGAATAAGCTAAATTGTCCGTAGTGTATGTGAGTGACTGAGTGTGTATGGATGTTTCCCAGTGATGGGTTGCAGCTGGAAGGGCATCCGCTGCGTAAAAACATATGCTGGATAAGTTGGCGGTTCATTCTGCTGTGGTGACCCCAGATTAACAAAGGGACTAAGCCGAAAAGAAAATGAATCAATGAATGAATCAATGAATGAATGAATGAATGAATGAATGAATGAATATTTAAATGAGTGCAGATTACTACTTCTTGAATTAAACTGTTGCTACGTCTCCATTGTTGTTAAATGGAACCAGTCAGATGTACATGTTTGACCATCACCCTCAATTATCTCATCTCTTGTAGTACAGCATAAAAATCTAATAAAAATCTAATAACAAAAATATTTAGGTTAAAAGAAATTCATCTTTTAAAAACATGTCTGAAGGCATTGTGTTTTTATCATTGCCTATTATATCGTGCCATGTATATTTCCAAATCATTCAAGAACGAGAACATTCTAGACAAAAATCGCAGATCAAAAAAGTTTGAGGAAGTGCTTTTATTCTGCTTTTTTAACTTGACAGGTCTTTCTCAAATAGCAACATAATGACTCCTTGTATAATCAATTGTAGCCCAAGAAAAAGATTGATCATATCTGTACATGTACAGTAGACACACTGTTTTATCCTGACTTAGTTAATCTGTTTATCTTCAGCTTTGCATCAGATCTGGCTGACTTCAAGGAAACTTTCATAGGGCTCAGCCTAAACGGCGATGACCCAAATAGAAACAATGCCCTTCTGTGGCCCGAGACCTGCCCAGCAACACTCCGCTTCTGACTTGGCTAGAGGAAATGGCTTGGGTCTTCAGCTCGAGCCATATGTCCAGTGACAGACCTCTCAGCATTAGGAGGCCAAGGCCGTGTCCTTCCATGACTCTGGACTCAGGCCGCAAAACAACGAGCCATTTTGGGTGTGGATCGTACGATAACCCTGCTCTGCTTACAGGAAAGATTCATGAGGATATGACTTAATGGAACTTATGAATGGACAGATTAATTGAATCAAGCATCCTTTTCTTGCTTTTCTCTGTTCTTCTTCTGAATAAAACACTACTGTCATTTGGTATGAATGGGGAAAGTTATGAGAATTTCATAACCTACGTTCCATTTGATAAGCCGAAGAGAGCTTTAACGTTCTTACCAAAATGAACTGAGGCTTATTTTCTCTGACAGGTATCAAGAACGAGTGTGAAACTCAGAACTGTCTCCGCACTTTGATGATCCACCACCACCCTGTAGCAAATTGCATATGCACCATGGGAAATTTAAGTGGGCGGAAAACTCTTCCCGGAGAGAAAGAGAGCTATCAGCGCACGTAAGCCCCCTCTCAACGCTCTTGATTTGAAGCTACGCCTTCGTGTAATTGTGAGCTCTTTGGTGAGAATAAAGCCCACCATTTGGAAACACAAAGCACGGCCCACCCTGCTGTTCTGGCTGGAGATGGACCCGTAGATAATTATTTCTACCTTGAGCTGCTCTTTCATCTCCGATTGTGTGAGGTTTTTTCTAAACGTCGCCAAAAACAAGTCCCCCCTCATTTGCTGGTTCTCCAAGCCATTTCTGTTTGTGGAGGAAATTACTCCATCTTCCCTCCCCCCTCAATCCTTTCTGGACCCTCCCAGCTTTCTGTTCTTCTCCAGGCCAAAAGGAGCAGCTCTGATCAATTGTGGCCTGTTATTTCAGCGAGGAAGCCGCCGCACTTCTCTCTCAGCTCTCATTATTCATTACGAGCACACCGACAGAACTGCAAGAACATGATGAAGAGAAGCTCCAGTACACCACAAAGGAGATCTGGAGGCTATACGGCCCACTGGAGGAGCCTGTTTGTGTTCATGTGGAGTGTTTTGAAGCAAGGTTACGGTCCCAAGGAGAAGTGTTTCATGGCAATCAAACAACAAGTCGAGAGAGATAATGAGAGAGCGAAGCCTTTAAAATCCACGTCTGTCAAAACCGGTTGCTGGGCTTTTGTTGAAAGATAACTACACGCTATGGCTCTGTTCTACAAGCGAACCCTGTCTGGCACATTAACCGCAGCTCTCTAAAGGGAGAAATGGTTGTCTGGATGGAGAACAATCAAACTGTTGTTTGTTTGTTTTGGCCGGTTTATAATTACAGGCCCTTATCTACCTGACACATGTGTACAAGTGCTGCTATAGAAATTATTTATTGTCTCTAATCGGTCTCAGGCATGTAATAACGTTCAGATCGTAATAGGTGAGGCTGAACGTGAATGTTTTCTTAATTTGACATGAGCTTGTTGACATGCGATAGCGGAACATTGGTTATCGGCCTTGATCAATAGTTGAATGGAAAATCGGATAAATCACTGGCGATTCATGCTTGGCGTGAAGCCAGAGAGCTCGATGGCTGTCAGAATGCACTCTGATCACTGTAAATCACATCTAATCTGTCAATCATGCACAAGGTTTCTTTTATAATGCCAGGCGAGTGGGAGAATGATGTGATCTACAGAGTGAGCTATCCTAGTGAGAGCTTTAGCTCATATCAAACAGACAAAGGGCTCAGGGCGATTTTACAGCGGAGCTTTTGGTGCAGACGTGAGTTTAATAGAGTTTGTTTTTTTAACAAACTCATCATGATTAAAATCATGACCGAGATTTAAATCTTGGTTAAATGCTGATGACAACGAAAAAAATTAACAACATTGTTTTTGAGGACCACTTTACAAGTGTCATGTAAAATAATTTGGAATAATAACACATTATTTTATGGAAAATAAATAAATAAATAAATAAAATAAAATAAATAAATATATATATATATATATATATATATATATATATATATATATATATATATATATATATATATATATATATATATATATATATAAATAAATAAATTAAATTAAATTAAATATAAAATATAAATAAACTATATAAATATATATATATATATATATATATATATATATATATATATATATATATATATATATATATATATATATATATATAAACTAGATTTATAAACTAAATATATATAAACTAGATTTTAAAATTAAAAATATAATTAAGGGCAGCACGCTGGCGCAGTGGGTAGCACAATCGCCTCACAGAAAGAAGGTCGGTGGTTCGAGCCCCGCCTGGGTCAGTTGGCTTTTCTGTGTGGAGTTCTGTGTGCATGTTCTCCCCGTGTTGGTGTGGGTTTCCTCCGGGTGCTCCGGTTTTCCCCACAAGTCCGAAAACATGTGGTATAGGTGAATTGGGTAAGCTAAATTGTCTGTAGTGTATGTGTGTGAATGAGAGTATGGATGTTACCCAGTGATGGGTTGCAGCTGGAAGGGTCTCCGCTGCATAAAACATTGTCACAATCACCAGTGATCTAACCACCATACACCATTTGTTCTTTTTTTGACCACCGCTTGTTTGACCATCCTGTTCAATAAAGACTCCTAAGAATCCTCACTCCATTGTCAGCGTCACTGTCACTGTTACAAACATATGCTGGATAAGTTGGTGGTTCATTCCGCTGTTGCGACCCCAGATTAATAAAGAGACCAAGCCGAAACGAAAATGAATGAATGAAACATAATTAAAACTATTCTTACATAGTAGAAGTGCATATAAAGATTTTTGTTTACAAAATTAAAATGTACAAAGTTACCCAATTTAAATGTACTATTGTATTGTTACATGTAACAACGCAAAAGAAATTATTTTAATTTAGCTATTGGGTTTTTTATTGTTTTATTGCTATATTTCAAAGTATAATATTTTAATGCAATTAAAAATGGTTTTATTTTTATACTAAATTTGAATGAAACTGATGAAATAAACAATTCTAAATGTGTCCTAAATTTATAATATCTTTCACTGAATTATGTTACACACGATATTTTTAAAATGTAATGTTTTTAAATATCGCAGTGCAATGAAATCAGTTTTGTTTGTAAACAATATTTCAATATTTTTCCATTTAAAGCAGAGATGCCCAAAGTAGGGCCCACAGGCCAAAGTTGGCCCATTGTAACCTTTGATTTGGCTCACCATCCCATCTGAAAAGAGAGTATGATGGAGAGGGTTGGAGTGAATGCCTTTAATAAAGAGATCATCATTTCTAATTTAACGTAACCTGTTTTGTTTGTTCACTTCCGTTATTTGGTACGATTGCATTCATGTCAGAAGTGAACCGTACGAACTTTTCGTTTTGCACGAACTGTACCCCAGACCACCTCTTCCAGGCTGACTCGGGTACGGTTCACGGGTGCGCACACGAGTTCAGAAGACATGTTCACATTAGCTAAACGTACCATACTCTGACGTCAAATGAACCCGAGTGCGGACCAAAAGTGCTTGTGTGAAAGCACCCTAAATAAATTAGGAAATTACCCATGGCTAATAACCCCATGCAGCTATATTTACCTTCAGCCCACTAGCCTCATTAAAGTTTGGTTTTAGGCCCTTCATAAGAAAAAGTTTGGGCACCCCTGATTTAAAGGGTGATTTTTTTGCTATAATTAGCAATGCTTTTAAACCTTTGAATAAATTAATGAATAAAAGCCTATTTATTTATCAGTTTGAAATATGTTGTTACTAATAAACTGACAAACAAATCCTTCATTTTATGTATTTTAAGTTCTACTTACTTGTCCCTCCAAACGTTGAGCTTCATCTAGTGTAATCCAATTCTTCCCACTGTATCTTGTAATAAACTGCCAGCAGACAAGTTCAAGTGCTGTTCTATCCTTGTAAAGTTTAGAAATCCAAAGCAACTAAATTATTAATCCAACACTGAACTGCTGGCATCTTCTTGTCCTGTGTGATACCAGTAGTACTCAGGATGAGGACATAAGGATAGTGGTTTGAAACCAAAAATACAATGTGAAAAGAGACCAGCAAAAGGCGGAGCTGGAATTGAGCTCTGGTTTGGACCAAAACAAATGTGAAAACAGCCTAAAGCCTGACAGGAACATGACCTCAGCGTAGCTAGACATCACAGTCCAGGGAAATCAAAACTTAAGGGAGGAAATAGAAAAAGTCATTGAGAAAGATCTTGAGTGGGAGGTTTGTGGTCGGCACTGCAGGCGGTCAGCACAGAGGGAACTTTTGGCGTGATAAATACTGATGATTTAGAGGTGATGGTAAATATCCATAATTCAGAGTCTGGAGGAGCTGTGAGTTCTGAACTCTCACAATGCCAGCAATCTGAGTTCCACACTTTCATGCTCCATTACTTTAGCACACACAGGCCATAGCTCAGACCCAATTCCAGGTTACTTTAAGCTGGTCTCGTACAGTTTCTTGGAAAAACTGGTTTTCAGGTGTCAAGTTGGTCTCCCAATGTGTTAATTTTAGCTGATTCAGTGGGTCGTTTCGTTGGTTAAGAACCCAGAAGCCCTCTAATACCATCTTATTGATGAATCCTACCAGCAAATAAACTTGGTGTGATCTCAACATGGTAGTTCGATTGTGTGTGCCAGTGTGCATGCATCTGTGTATGCATTGGTAAAGTTCAACATTAAGTCATGTTTGGTCTTTTGATCCCTAGATATATCAGATACTGGTTTGGAATATGAATTATGCATAGGTAAAATATTTAAGACACAATTCTTACTGTGGACTTCACTAATATTCCTCACACCATGGGACAGTGTAATCCAATCACAATGCAGAAGGAACAGAAATAAAACTCATCAAATCTTCAAGTTTAACCACATTTATGGTGTGTTTAGTAGTTGCTAGCTACTTCTGGCTATCCTTTTGTTAATAAAAAGCCTTTTTATTACATATGTGTCTTTCTTGCGCTGATAATACAGTAAGAGGCTCTACAGGTTCAACAATATATCACAAATCATCACTGTTGCCTCACAGCAGGAAGGTCACTGGTTCCTTTCCTTATGAAGTTTGCATGCTCTCCATTATTTCTGTGTGGGTTTCCTCCAGGTGCTTCGGTTTCCCCCACAGTCATGGTTGGTGCTCTGAAGGAATCATCTGACAGTCAATCTCACCTCAAGTGAAGGGTAATCAAAATCTCAATTTAAATATAATTATTAATGTTTATATTTGAGACCAAAATTATCACTACAGTTTTGCTCCCCCATGTTAGATAATCAACTATCACTTAATGTTGTCACAATACTGGGACACTGGAGCGTTTTAAAGCCGTGAAGATCAGTTGATTCATCAGAGGATGGCTCTTATGTCAGCTCATAGACACCTGCCTATCTTTGCAGCTTAACATTTCAGTGTCCCTGTATCTGTAGTTACGCTCAGTAAACAGCAGTGAGATCGGTAAACTGATGACCTTCATGGACGTTTTTAAAATTTCAGTACCGGATGGTACAGAATCCCAGTATCATGCCAACACTACTATCACTACATATTTAACATAATTTGACAAATTGAAAAAATGTAGTTTCGATAGGAATATTCTGTGAAACCTGGCTAATATAATGCCACCTTCTCCCAAAAGCTGGCATACCATAAGACACATTTTCTTTCCCAAAATTGTAAGGCACTATTGCATAAATTTCACAGTAATTTTCCTAATGCATTAGCTCCTTTCACCTTTCACAAAAACATCTGACAAAATGTTGGGAATGTAACAGGCTGTTTCATCTCAATTTTGATAATGTGATAAGCACCCAAATAGATTATTTTGGGAGGAAAATTCAAAAAAAGTATTGCATAATTTCTGCTAAAATTATGGTAATGTGATGGCACCCATCACAAAAATCTTGCACCTTAAGTGATGGCACCTTAATACCGCATGTTTGTGTAAATTTTAAGTCATGAATGTTGCATGAATATTATCCAAATATCTCCAATATGACAGCACCTCATGAAACTGTGTTTTGAGTGAGTTCAAAGGTCAATATTTTGCTTATGTGATAACATCTTCATTTATTCATTCATTTTCTTTTTCTTTTGCTTAGTCCCTTTATTAATCAGGGGTCGCCACAGCGGAATGAACTGTCAACTTATCCAGCATATGTTTTAAGCAGTGGATGCCCTTCCAGCCACAACCCAACACTGGGAAACACCCATACACTCTTGCATTCACATCCACTCATACACTACGGCCAATTTAGCTTTTTCAATTCACCTATAGCGCATGTCTTTGGACTGTGGGGAAAATCGGAGCACCCATGCGAACATGGGGAGAACATGCAAACTCCACACAGAAATGCCAACTGACCCAGCCGGGACTCGAACCAGTGACTTTCTTGCTGTGAGGCGATCGTTCTACCCACTGCACTACCGTGACGCCAGTGATTACATCTTTCAAAATGTAAACATTTTGCTGTTAATTTAGTCACTCTCAGGCCATTCTTTAGTTTCAGTAGAGATTTAAAGAAACTCTAGATTTTATTAATGAAAGTGTAATCCTTGCACCCTCAAAAATAAAGGTTCGGGAACTGTCACTGGGGTGGTATGTTTTCCAAAGATGCATATTTGTACACATATTATCAAAAATGGCACCTCAAAGGTAAATTTTGGGTGCTAAAATACACATTTGAGTTATCAAAATGGACTGTTAAGTTACAAATGTGCACCTTTTGAAAAGGTACCACCCCAGTGACAGCTCCCATACCTTTATTTCTGAGAAAGTGAGTATTCATAAAATGCAAGTCAATGACTTTTTGCACTTTGAAAGTAAAATATAGCATATGTACAGTAGGCAAAACTAAATTATTACCCATGGCTCCAACAATGGGGTATTGTGAAGTAAAACAATAAACCTAAGTAAGAAACTGAACCATATTTACAACATAATTGCATTCAGTCCACAGCCTTTGCAAAAGTACTGAGTATGCCCACAACAGTCCAGAGTGCAAGCTTCTTAATGAATAAAGATGTAATGCATATGTGGGCTCAAATCCACACAGGTTGATAATTTATGGGTGAACTATTCTTTAAAGATAATATATGTTTTTCTACTGACCTTTTCACAAGTATACAGTTTGTATGTGCTAGTGCAGGGGTCTCAATCTCAAATTGGCATGGAGCCATTTCAGTGACTGACAATTCATAAGAGGGCTGTTTTAACATTCCAGCACAAGAAAAAAGCGGAAACCTGACATACTTGATGCATCTCAGGACAACAGACATTAGCAAAATGATCATATTTGTTACACCACCAGCATAACGTGTAAGCCATGAAGAAGTGTTTGTACAACAAAACACAGGTGGTATAAAACTGATAATAATCAAACGACCCTTGAATATTTACAAAAATAGAGCACCGTCTTCAAGGCATTTTTAATTTGTGCTCAAAAAGATTTGGAGTTCCACTGCGAAGTCTTGCATACTATTACAAACAGCAGGTGTTGAGGATAACACATAAAATACTAGGAGACAGCACACACCCCTTGAGCAGATATTTTGAGTGGATGCCCCTTGGGCGACGTCCAAGCACAATAAGATGTTCCACAAACCGTTATAAATTAACTTTTATGCCTGAAGCTATTCGGTTACATAATAAATTTAGTTAATCGATAGATTATTATTATTGGTTATTACTATTTATTATTGTTATTGATGGGTGACGCAGTAGGTAGTGCTGTTGCCTCACAGCAAGAAGGTTGCTGGTTCGAGCCTCGGCTGAGTCAGTTGCCGTTTCTGTGTGGAGTTTTGCATGTTCTCCCTGCGTTCGATTGGGTTTCCTCCGGGTGCTCCGGTTTCCCCCACAGTCCAAAGACATGCGGTACAGGTGAATTGGGTAGGCTAAATTGTCAGTAGTGTATGAGTGTGAATGAGTGTGTGAATGTTTCCCAGAGATGGGTTGCGGCTGGAAGGGCATCCGCTGCGGTAAAACATGTGCTGGATAAGTTGGTGGTTCATTCTGCTGTGGCGACCCTGGATTAAAAAAAGGACTAAGCCGAAAAGAAAATTAATGTATGAATGAATTGTTATTGATTCTTTTTTAATTATTATTAATATTTTGTTAATTTTTTCCCAGTTTTTTTGTATGTGTACTTGATTTTAAATGTTGGTGTTTATTGTGTTAAGTGTGTCATTTTTGTTATATGTGAAGCACCACCATGTCAGAATGAATTGCCCCAATGGGATTATTAAAGTTCTAAACTAAACTAAACTAAACTAAACTAAACTAAACTAAACTAAACTAAACTAAACTAAACTAAACTAGTTTGAGACCCCTGTGCTAGTGTACGTAGTTTTGTGCTTAAAGTATCATGCCAACACTACTATCACTACATATTAAACATAATTTGACAAATATCCACAGGCAAAATCACATTGTTTCAATAGGAATTTTCTGTGAAACCTGGCTAATATAATGCCACCTTCTCCCAAAAGCTGGTATACCATAAAACACATTTTTTCGCAAAAATTGTAAGGCACTATTGCATAAATTTCACAGTAATATTCCTAATGCATTAGATCCTTTCACGTTTCACAAAAGACAAACATCTGACAAAGTTTTGTGCTTAAAGTATTGCAGTGCTAACTGAGCAAAACCAAAATCAACCAGAATCAGTAGTCAGTAGTTTCACATTATAATGTTACATTGTGTTAGATGGCGTTGCTTCTTGTTATTTATATACAAGTGACTAATCAGTTAGAACCCTGCTAAAGTAAGCAGTTGACTAGTTTACAGAACAGAACTACTGTACTGTACAAGGTGCAGCAGAACATTCAGAAGTGACAACAGTTGACAAACACTCAACATCTGAAATTCAGAGAGAAAGATAAGAGAGAAGAGAGCAGCTAGTGATTCCTGGATTATATAACAGCGCAAGTGTATTGGACAGATTTGAGTGGAAAACAGAAAAGTAGAGAGACAGAAGAGAGACAAACATCAAAGACATTCTCAAACAACCTACACACTTTATTTGTCTCTCTCGTTCTCATTCAGTCATGTGATTATGCTGTTTCATGAACGTTAATCAGAGGGCAACAAGGTGATAGAATCCAAGAATAAAAAAAATGAAAGAAACGGGCCGCCCCTGAGCAGAGGTCAGACACTCCAGGCTGTCTTTTTTTCTTTGTGCTCAGCATATCAAAAGAATGTCACAAATCCGTTATTATCATGCAGAGTACATGGACAGGACAAGCCGCTGTGTGGAGATTCAGAGAAAACCACTTTAAAATGCATCACCTGTAGTGTGATCATGGACGGGATGAACTCACGTTCTCATTCGCAAACACCCAGGTGAGAGATTCTTCAAAGGCCTAGTGTCACATAAATTAGCTTTGTTAAGAGCGTATATATGTTTGAAGATGTATTAAGCAAAGAACTGAACTCCTTTTAATGCCTCTTTTAATGAAACTGATAATGGAAAAAGACACTGAATGAATAAGAGAAAATACAGTATAAGAAGCTTCAGAAAAGAATGAGGTGATCTCCGAAATATAGTGGTTTTGCATAAGTAATTTATTCAGTAAATAGGTAATGTATGTGCGTGGTATCAAAGTGTTTGTGAGCACAGGTGTGTGTTTGTGTGTCGCTGTGGTTGTTCTACTGGGGTTCAGAGCTGTCAGTCCCATTAAAAGGTCAGCAGTATTTCCCCTTGATTAGAGACAAATGTTAGACTGGCTATTAATCAAAGAGCAGCTGCTCCAATAACAAAAAAAAAGAACCTGCTCTGTTTAGTTTCTGAGGCACACACAGAATGAGCTCGCTCGCAAATACATGGAAGATAAATTAGAGGATATTTCACGCAAGGAAGAAAATTCCTTCCTCATTTTACCTCATATGATATTAGTGAACTCTTTAAATGTCAGTCATGTTATAACATCTAAACGCTTAAAATCATGTAGTGTGGTTTACTATTTATAGTGAAACTCAGTAGCATAATTTGCCATCCATTTATTATTCATGGAAACAGCTTGGAAATCCTGCATCTGCTTTGCAACACCATGGAGGTGAGGTGACAAAGAAAAACTGCATTTTTAGGTAATGTATTGATTTAAATTTCCAAATAAAAAAGCACTTTTTTATTTATTTATTTTCTTTTATCCAGTTTGTCTACATGTTTAATAAACAAAAGGATCATAACAGTAAGCAAAAGAGAATGACTGAATTGACTGGAAAGAAAGAAAGAAAGAAAGAAAGAAAGAAAGAAAGAAGAAAGAAAGAAAGAAAGAAAGAAAGAAAGAAAGAAAGAAAGAAAGAAAGAAAGAAAGAAAGAAAGAAAGAAAGAAAGAAAGAAAGAAAGAAAAAGAAACAGACTAACACACTCTACAAAATGTGGACTTCCACACAATTCCTATATGTTGTCCCAACACAAATCAATTAAGCTAACCTTTTTACAAATTTAAGTGGATTGAATATAAAAAAATTAAGTTGTTCCCTCAAAAACTTTCGACTCAAGGTTATTTTTGAGGACAGACAGACAGACAGACAGACAGACAGACAAACGTCTTGTCGTCGATCTTAGTTGTAAGAGCAACAAATAATAACTTCATTTAATCATTTGGAAAAGTGTCAAAGGGTCGATTTTCTGAATCATCTGTTGAACTGCATCCCAATCATTACAAATACCGCAGAAGACCTATTGAAACCCGCATGGACCCACGATTCTCACAGCAATCAGTCAAGTTTGGTGAAGGAAAAATCTTGGTTTGGGGTTACATTCAGTATGGGGGTGTGTGAGAGATCTGCAGAGTGGATGGCAACATCAACAGCCTGAGGTATCAAGACAATTGTGTTGCCCATTTTATTACAAACCACAGGAGAGGGTAAATTCTTCAGCAGGATAGCGCTCCTCATACTTCAGCCTCCACATCAATGTTCCTGAAAGCAAAAAAGGTCAAGGTGCTCCAGGATTGCCAGCCCAGTCACCAGACATGAACATTATTGAGCA
Source organism: Danio kyathit (assembly GCA_903798195.1). Lineage (NCBI taxonomy): Eukaryota > Metazoa > Chordata > Actinopteri > Cypriniformes > Danionidae > Danio > Danio kyathit. The sequence continues at coordinate 31,640,122 of LR812535.1, read as the reverse complement.
TGTCTGGGGTAAGATGAGCGAGGAGGCATTGAAGATGAATTCAAAGAATCTTGATGAACTCTGGGAGTCCTGCAAGAATGCTTTCTTTGCCATTCCAGATGTCTTTATTAATAAGTTATTTGAGTCATTGCAGAGATGTATGGATGCAGTCCTCCAAGCTCATGGGAGTCATACACAATATTCATTCTTTTTCCACTGCACCATGACTTATATTCTATACTGTACATTATTCCTGTTAAGTGACAAGACTTTTGTCTAAGGAAGGTCAGACCTTACTGTCCTAATTAAATAATAAAAAAATCAAGACATGATCATATTTTATTTTGGTAAAATAAGCATAATCTAGAGGCCTTAGCCTTTCATATAAACCACTTCTCATACCAAATGCTCAAGACTTTTGTCAGGTAGTGTAGATAGATGACAGACGGACGTACGGACGGACGGATAGATAGATAGATAGATGGATAGATGGATAGATAGATAGATAGATAGATAGATAGATAGATAGATAGATAGATAGATAGATAGATAGATAGATAGATAGATAGATAGATAGATAGATAGATAGATAGATAGATAGATAGATAGATAGATAGATAGATAGATAGATAGATAGATAGCCACTCATCCTCTCTGGCATTGGGACTCCACTGGGTGTTTGTCAGAGCATGCAGAGCAAGTGTGAAGCGTGTGTGCGCGTGTGTGTGTCAGATAAGAGATAAAACAATGTACATGCCCCCAAGCAAGTATGAAAACACTGCAATGACATTAATTCTCCTCACACTTCCTGCTTTAAAGCAGTAGACCTGAAAGAAATAACCAAGAGAAAAGCACTTCCAGACAGGACTGATCCTCTCACACATGAAGTCTCGGCAAGTGGCTTTAGTGGCCTTGAACACAACAGAGTAATAGGGCAGGAAGCCATGCATAAGCAGGGCAACCAAGAGGAAACACAGGGCTGAGACCTACTGACACGTTCAGGCTGCAGCACTTCCTGGACGAGCTTGTATAATGAATCCGGGACGTTCGTTCATGTTGTTAGTCTGGTACCTTCATACTGAGGGCTTGTACTATCTGCAATCATCATTCCTATTTAAAATGAGAGGGCATCAGGTTTCCTTGTACCAACAATAATCTGTCTTTACACGTTCCCGCTAATCATCATTTATTTGTTATAAATGTACATGACAAATATTAATGAAGTGTTAATTAAACACAATTGCATGCGTGGGTGTTTGAGGAGGCTGTGTGTTTGTGTGCCCAGGTGTCCACATCTATAGATGTTTTTAGCCCTCTCCTCCACAGACATCGCACCCACGGATATCTTGGAGTCGCTTGCCACTGCCATATGACAGTTCTCTGAGAGCCGGCCGTTGTGCCAGATCACAGAAATACACGCACACACACAGCAAGGCGCCCGCTTGCTTTGGGCAGCGCAGCATTTGTGTGGCACCAGAGGGGGCACGAGGGGTTTCTGAGAGGAGCAAAGCACTGTGTATAGGTAGAAACTACTTGAGTTGAGCGTGTGCGTTCAGGAGAGGTGCTAATGAAATTCAAGTTTGTGTTTTCTCCACAAGGACACACAATCCAGATCAACTCAAGATCTTTAGCTGTCTTAAGCTAGTGCTCTCCAAATGGATCAATAGTTGTTATGGAAATGCTGGTTAATATGCAGACAAAATTAAGATAACAGCAATATTAAAAAGGCTTCAAGCTGTTCTTCATTCGACCGTGTGTGTGTGTGATTTTGGTTGTGGTACTTCCAGCGCTCTTCATTTTCTCTTTAATGCATTTTTCTGGGTTCCAGACGTGGATTAAAATTAGTTCTACATGAAACAGCGTTTTTCAAATGAATCTGCTGCGGGAAATCCTTTTGAGGGTAGAAGTAGGCTTAATACAGGATTCGTCAAAAGAATCAATCACTGGTTGTGTTCTTTTGTCTCTTTAAAAAGCCCTCGTCTGTTCCCTTGTAAAGTATATTGTTTTTTGCGAAATTCCTTTAGTGTTTACTTTGTACACTGAAACAGTTGGTAAACTCAGAACAGCCTCTACGAAAAATAAAGTCCTGTGGTGGTACTGTGGCGCACATATGGCACTTTGAAATGTCAAATTCAATTGCCAAGGCATTTACATGGTGCTACAGAGTACTTTCAAGAATGCACAGTACATCTATTTATGGTACATATTGGAGACGCGCAATTCAGGTTAACCAGAGAATCACACTAAATACAAAGACTTTGTACAACTCTGAATAGAGAACTAAATAAAGTTATGTACAAGACATTCTGACAAAATGCTAATTGTTTAAAGGGATGGTTCAATTCAATTCATGTTTATGTAGCGCTTTTACAATGGAAATTGTGTCAAAGCCGCTTAACATAGAAGTGCTAGTAAAGTCCAGATAGTTCACCGATGTTCTCATCCCCCACTTGAACAAAAACTATTAGTTTCTTACTTTCTGTTGAATACAATGAAGATAGTTTGAAGAACTGGTTGGTAACTAGTAGCCACTGACTTTAAAAAAAAATTAAAAATTTTCATCAATGGCTACCAGATGTCAACATTCTTCAAATATGGCATCAAGAAAAACCATTCTCACAAAAATTTTAAACTCAAGGGTGAGTAATATGTAAGTGCATTTTCATCTTCAAATGATTCAATGACTCCCTCAAAGACTTCCTTTGTGACATTATTAGATGAATCTGTATTTTTTAAATGTCTTGAACAAATTATGCATTATTAACAGCTAACTTATGAAACAGTTACTGGTGTAAACTGTAATTGATACAATATTCATGAAGTCAAGTTGCTTTCAAAAGATGATATTCTCTGTTTAACAACTACTTTAGACACCAGTGTTTATATCCAATCTATAGGCTTGTCACACTATATTTTTACTTATCCTTTATTTTACCAGGAATTTCCTATTGAGATATGCATCTCTTCTACCAGGGGTCCTGGCCAAAATGGCAGCACAAAAAGTTTTAGATACAAAAATGCACATACAGTTGAAGTCAGAATTATTAGCCCCCCTTTGAATTTTATTTTCGTTTTTAAATATTTCCTAAATGATGTTTAACAGCGCAAGGACATTTTCACAATATGTCTGATAATATTTTTTTCTTCTGAAGCCTTATTTGTTTTATTTCGGCTAGAAAAAAAGCAGTTTTTAATTTTTTAAAAACCATTTTAGGGACAAAATTATTAGCCCCTTTAAGCTAATTTTTTTCCCGATAGTCTACAGAAGAAACCATCGTTATACAATAACTTGCCTAATTACCCTAGATAAGCCTTTAAATGTCACTTTAAACTGTATAGAAGTGTCTTGAATAATATCTAGTAAAATATTATTTACTGTCATCATGGCAAAGATAAAAGAAATCAGTTGTTAGAAATGAGTTATCAAAACTATTGTGTTATAAGAAATGTGTTGAAAAAAAATCTTTTATCTGTTATACAGAAATTGAGGGGAAAAATAAACAGGGGGATAATAATTCAGGGGGGCTAATAATTCTGACTTCAACTGTATATAAAATATCACAAATTGATTCTTGATTCTTCCAGGTAAGCACTCAAATGATTTTTTAAAATATCTAGAGATGGAATTGTTTCTAACATGATAACACTGCATTTCAAAATGAACATTCTGCCATCATGTTCTCACCTATCACTTGTACTAAATCTATTATGATTTTCTTTCTTTCTGTTGAACACAATGAAGATATTGTGAAGAATGTTGGTAACTGGTAGCCATTGACTTCCATTGTCTTTCCTACCATGGATGTCAATGGCTCCCGGATACCAGTATTTCTCAAAATCCTTTGTAATCAACAGAAATTTAAAAAAAAAAAAATCACAAAAATATATAACCACTCAAGAGTGAGTAATCTGTAAGAACATTTTCATTTTGGGGCAAATATAAGTAAGTGAATAATTAAATGACTGACTTAAAGAAGGTGAATCAGCATTTCTTAATGCCTTGAGAAAATGATGCATTATAAACAGCTAACTTGTCACCACCTACTGGGGTAACAGTGTAACTGACAATCTTCAAAGTAGGTGATTTTCTCCATTAAATAACTACTTCAGACACCTGTGTTTATAGCCAATTTATAGGCCTCACAATAATTACAATAGACTTTTTGCTAAATAAATGTCGCTGTAAAGATTGGTGGCACTATATATAGTCCAACTTATATCTTATGGACTGGCAAATTAGGTGCTAATTTGTATGAATTAGTATGTCATTCTTACTATAATGTAAAGTGAACAATCATGAATAAACCCACATCTAATCTTAACAGCCACTGAACTGCCAGCACTATTTTCTATGAAAGTGTATTTGTTGAATCTGCAGGCTTATTCTAAAAATGTACCGCTATATACATTTCTGTACGTCCCACGAGCTACATTTTTTGCAGTTTTTGCTTTCACAAATCCACCAGAGGCCGCTGTGTACACTTTATCAGATCTCAAATTTCACTCACAAGTGCCATTGGTGCCTGCTGTTCTCACCAGAGGCCGCAGTTGACTGACTTACTGAATGACCGACTGACTGACCGATCGACTGACCCACCCTCATTCTCCCCTAAACCCAACCAATAGTGTTTTCAACAGCACCGATTGACCATTCACTTCCCTAAACCCAACCAACAGTTTTAAAAAGCAATCAAGAAAAAGAAAAGCCCTCTGATTTTTACCACATTTTCAGATTTTACCACATTCTCACCCTGTTATTTACTTGTTGATTTTTATTTATTTTTTGGTTTTTGTTTTTGTCTTCGTCATCGTGGTTAACTCCTTTCTGTGTCTCAAGTCCGCCAATGTACATGGCGTGCTAACTGGACAAACCGGTAACAGCAGGAAAGCCGTCCATAAGGAGGTAAGCGCTCAGCTGTTAAGCACGAAGAGGAACAGCTTCATTCCACATCGTAGCGTTCGTTTAAACGTACTTCTGGCAACATAATTCATCTCCAAAAAATTTATATAGGGCTACGTTTTCAGAATGAGCCTATGTTGGTTGAATCACCAGTTTAATGATGTTACTTATTAAAACCTTTACTGCCACCTACTGGCAAAATAATGTAACTGCAAAGAATGATAGTCTGTCAATCTCACGCAGAGATGAGCCCCAATGTTGAAAGTGCTAAAGTAGTATCATTGTATAGTAATGACACAGAATATTATAGGAACATTCACTAAATCTGCAGATAACAGAATGACTGTAACTGTTTGCATCCATCTATATGGAAAATGATGCCAATATTCTAATAAGATGATGTGCTGATTATGAGCCTTCAAAAACCTGCTTATCTGCCAGGAGTGCTATAGCAATAACACTGAGTCAGTAGTTTGGTCATTCTTGAAGTGAATCTTTTCCTCTATGGAAAATAAATCAGATAATTAGATATGGGCAAAAATCTAGTATTGAGCATCACCTTTATATACAGTAGTTAGCAAAATAAAATAGTTGGAATATTACAGCTGTGGTAAAAAAAAAAGCAAGTTTATTTAGATATTTCCAATACCATGTTACTGTCATGCTAATTTCCATAACACTTTCCATCAGTTCATGCAATTGAAGGCAGAGTCTGTCCTCTAGATATCCTTAAATAAGAATGCAGTAACTTCCAGCCCAGCTCTACTAATCTCAATTAACATGAACATAAAACTGGATGTGAAATAGGTTTTTATTCTCCTCCCTCTTTGAGATATAGTGGTGACAATTCCCGGTCCAAAGCACCATATGCCGACCATATAAATCTCTCAGACATTGAGAGCTGTAAAGGTAATGACCGTAACGTGGGCCCCCTCTCTAATGAATTACCCACGAGGGGGTAGTTAGTGTGTTTAACAGTGTCGTGTCCCCAAGGCAGTGCTGCCAAAAAAAAAAAAAAAGAAAACTAGTCAGTCGCAGAAGGTCGAATATCAATTCCTTCGCAATTATTTTTTTATTCTTTCAGGGTGAAGCTTTGCAATTGCTTTCCACAAAGACAATGCTTAAAAGAAAGCACATTATCGCACATTTACTTAGAACGAGGGAAGAAAAAAAACGGAAAGAAACGAAGCACATGTTTCTGCAAATCCAGCTAGTGGTGCTTTGTACAAATCCCTACCTATAGATACTGCATTCACTATTGTCAACAATGTTGTCATAGAAGCAAGCAAATTAAAACAAAACAAAACAAAGGGGCAGCACGGTGGCTCAGTGGGTAGCAAAATCGCCTTACAGCAAGAAGGTCGCTGGTTCGAGCCCTGACTGCGTCAGTTGGCATTTCTGTGTGGAGTTTGCAGGTTCTCCCCGTGTTTGCGTGGGTTTCCTCCGAGTGCTCCGGTTTCCCCCACAGTCCAAAGACATGTGCTATAGTTGAACTGGATAGGCTAAATTGTTCGTAGTGTATGTGTATGAATGAATGTCTATGGATGTTTCCCTGTGCTGGGTTGCAGTTGGAAGGGCGTCCGCTGCATAAAACATGTTCTGGATAAGTTGGCGGTTCATTCCGCTTTGGCGACCCCAGATTAATAAAGAGACTAAGCCGAAACTAAACTAAACTCACACCAAAAATCACTGACTGATATCAATTTGCTGAAAAAGTGTTATTTAAATAATGTCAGGGTGCTTCAGCTCAATTCTGCTGTCAATTGCCTTAACACCCCCGCCCAAAAAAGCTATTTTCATATTTCACATATTTATGTTTAAAAGGTTTATGGGCCAAAAGGAGAATCAAACCTCAAAGATTAATAATAACATTTAGTGGTGTAACGGATCACAAATCTCACGGTTGGGATCACACTACAGTTTTTGAGTCACAGAGCGGACCATTTTTCGGATCAGCAAAATTGGGAGGAGACAAATGTCATTTGCTTTCTATTTATACAAAAATATTACTGCAATAGCCATTGGTTTTAACAAACAGAACTTTTGAAAACCTATTCAGTTACATAATTTTGATGGTTGTTTGTTGCAACCCGCATTGGTAATTGCTACCCCCACAATGTAATTGCTACAACATTCACCAGCGTCAAGTTCCATTAAACGGTGATTTTAATCTTTACCATAAACATCAGTGTTTATATCTGAACTATAAACTGTTCTCCCAGTACTTCTGTGTTATTTAATTGTTTATAACGAACTGAAAATGTGTAAAATCTAAATCTCTCTCGATCAAACGCAGATTTGAATGCAGTGCTTCGAAGGATTAATAAGCATATGCAAATCATTCTCGTTTATCATTCATGTTGCGCAGGTTTGAATTAATTCAAATTAATGCACGTTAAGCAAACAGTGACAGAAAACACCTTTAAATAACCTAAGAAAGCATTTAGGTCCCACCACAACTTTTTCAGTCATCATTATATTTAAATTGAAGCCAAAAAGCTTTCATACATGTGATTTGAATGACGCGGGAGGCGATCTCTCCGCAATTGTTATAAATGTTGGATTAACCTACAAGTTCAAAAAAAGTTATTAATCCGTCGGATCACAGATCAACCTTGATCCGTTACACCCCTAATAACATTACATACTGTACAATGTGGCTAGACACTGAAGGAAGAAACCCCATGTTATATAAATCTAGGAACTAGAATACCACACAGCGCTGCATGGGAACCAACTTATAACACCCTATCAACAATATAAAAGCCCTTAGCAACCACACAGAAACGCCTTGGCAACTTTCCACATAAGGCAACAATTTCTGCAAAGGTTAAGCCCTGACATTTTCCTCATTAAAAGCAAGAAGTCATATTATTATTGTTTTTTTTTTTTGGTTTAAAAATGTAACTAAACGCCACATACATCTGCATATCTTCACATTTGTGCGTGTGGAGGCGTGATGGCTTCTGTGGGTGTGTGAGCATTTAAACCACTTAAGATTCATTTTCAAAAGTAATCAATTCATGCACCAGCTCAAATGTGTGGCTCTGTTTTTGGTCTAAAATATTCATGAAGCCTTTCTGTTATCTGTGCTTCGCCACAGGCATCGAGCCCATCATCATCACTGGTGGTTGTGGCACTTTTCCCGAGCAGACAAATACATGCGGAGGGTCACTGCAGTTCAGTCTTTGTTTTACCCCATCATTACAATGAAAGCAGTTCATAATAAATGTTTAATAAACACTTGTGCTTTCAGGCCCACACATTAGGTTCTATATAATGTGACCACTCAAAATTATTAAAAAAACATTTGTTTTCAACCACATATAAAATGGCATTGAAAAGTGTTGCAATGTGCCACTGCTGACAATAATAGCTAATGATATTTTAAAAAATGAAATAGTCTTATGTTAATTAGGTGTAAACAATACACTGATACAGACTATAAGCATGATAAAACTGTGAATCTGCACAAAAAGGATGTCTACTGACATGTATAACAAAATCTAGCCAATGCGTTCAATGTGTTCTGGCTCTGAGCTCCCACAATAATATTCAGCTTCAAGCAGTAGTCTGCTTCTTATAACATTATGAATTAATGCCGCAAAATATTAACCGCAGTTACAATGCTGAATTATATTATAAAGTCTTAGTGTATTTATTATTGTTTTAGGCCCTAATCAGGGCTTGACATTAACTTTTTTGATCACCGACCACTGTGGCTAGTAGATTACCAACATTACTAGCCACTCTCCACTTTTCACTAGCCACAATTTTGTTGTTGGAATAATATATTTTATATGCATAAATTAGACTTTGACTTGCTAAAATGGCTTACAAAAGGATATATATATATATATTTAATCTTGAGCTCCTGAAAGCAGCAGGACTGTGGGTGCACGAGCTGCAATTTTTGTCAAGTCTATTTCAAAGAGAACCGATCACACATGTTGAGTTTCCTCTAGGCACGGTTGCTTAGCGCAAGTAAACAGACGCGCGCATCACATAACCCATGCAAGTGAGTGATCATCCTTTCATTCGGTATTCACCTGCTTACTTTTGCTTGCGCGAACACAATTAGTTTTGTTAGTCATGCTGCTTCTCGATTCTATGATCACATTTGCACGAATATTGGGCTATCCTTATTGTCAAACCATGCTTTTAATAAAACTACAATTTAATAATTATTTTCAACCAGCCAAAGTGGCTAGTGGGAGTGTCTGTCTAACCCGCTACAGCTGAAATCTACCCGTGTTTGGTGGATGTTAATGTCAAGCCTTATATAATTATTATTATTAGTAGCGAAATTTTATTACAACTCATTTATAAAATTCTAATGTAGTCAGGTACCTGGAGAAGTATTATTAAAAATCAGTGTTCGAACTACACCGTTGGCTTTGGGGAGAGCCCACTTTTTAAAAAAATTAAATAAAAATGGGTGACGGTAGTTTTGGTTTACTTTCTTGCTAAAAAACGCTTGTTTTCCCATCAATATCTTTTTTAACCATTGAAAATATCTTTTGAGGGATTTATTTTTACATGCACATACAACAGCAGCCCAAACATCAGAACATTGTTGTCTAATTTTACCTGCAGTGCTTCTGTGAGAGGAATACACATTTATATAAAATCAACAAACACGAATACATTTCAGTTAACAACAAAATAAATAACCTCGTCATAGCCTATCATTTTTCTATTCGCTCTATAAGTTCAAGGTGATAGCACCAAGGACAGCTTTGTTTTATTTTACATAGGGCTGTTTATTTGAAAATAAAAAACACCCTTATAAGTGGTTCCGTTTTGTCAAGTTCACCCTGCTTTTAGCTTAATTGTCCAACATGTTTACAGCAATGTCACGGTGTTTAAACATTGTTTTGGCCTACTGTATGAACTAAATAAAACGAAACACAACATCACATCGTTTGTTTCGGAAAATAAATAAGCAGTGTCTCAACGTCCATATGAAAGCATCTAGCTGTCAGTCTTTGACATGACTGGACTTTGCTCCTCAGCGCCCCCACACCTTGATGCTCATGACAAGAATAGCATATGTAGTTATCTTTTTAAATCGCCGTCATACATGAATGAATGATATTTTTGCACTTTTACACATAATAATCCATGACCGCATTACACAATACTGAAACCGCACGTCAAATTAACACATTGTAAATATTTTTTAAGACCCCCAAAATTTCACAAATCATATTTTCAGGGGAGCCCATGCCTTAGTTAAGGAAGCAGAATTCCCCCTAGCTTCCCCGTAGTTCGCACCCTGATTGAAATCATTTTATACATGTTTTTTTTCATATTTCTCCAAGAATATTTTTTTCATCACTTCATATGTTCTGATTACTGCTAATATCACAGTGCATTGTCACCCAAATTTTCACCCCTCCATATGTCATCCAGGTGAATTTTCACAGATTTTCTTGGTTGGATCAATGAAAAAGTTAAAAGTGGGTTAAACTGGACATGGATTGGACATAATTTGGACATCAGTGGTCACAATCTGGAAATGCAAATGAAAAATCCAGCTTTATTTTTCTGTCAAGTTCTTTTTTGATGGGTAGATCTCATTTATCAGCAAAGCCGAGGTTAGGGATCTTGGGCTAAAAAAGGTTGGTGACCACTGCTCTTGTAGATTTGTCAACTGACATGTTAAACAAAACATACCCGGAGAAATGTATTTCACGTTTTGCAAAAATGTAGACTCAGGAACGGAATTTCAATGAGCCTGGCTTGAATAATTGATCAAAACAGAGCAGCAAATTAGAATTTTTGAAACTAAAGAAAGGAGTAATGGTGCTGAAAGTTCAGTTACCTAAAATCAAATGAATAAATAAAGATTAACCCGACTCGTAGCATTACTAATTCTCTACTTTTTCATGATTTCTATACATATCCCTGGTCATGATATCACAGCAATCTTCAGTTTTCACAGACAAAAGTAACAATGCGCACCGGATCTAAAAAAAAAATGAGCAGCAGACACACTTCATAATTAGAGCGTGAAGATCGTCAACAAGACCTCTTTGGGGTTTTACATCTCTCCTCTTGCCCTTTAAGCATAATTATGCTCTGGATCTGGTGCAAAAGGTCATGAATGAGATCTGACTAGAGACATCCTACACCAGTCATGATCTCAAAAGCTCGACATATACATCCAGCCCGAACCGAACGTGTTGCACACTTCCCAACATGCCATTTCACCAATTGATGCCCTTTATGTGGCTTCATGTATGATTTATTCCTCTTTATCTGACAGTGCCCATGATACCCCAACCGTATGGAATATGATTTTTCTCATCTAAATGCAGGAGGACGTCTTCTCAGCGTGAAGGCTGGGTGCTCGCTCTCCGAACAGCAGAGGCTGAGATTAAAGATGCATGAAGCTCTACACATCCCCCCTGAAGTTGATATTCTCTCTCAGTCTCTCCTCAAGACATATCTGCAGCAGGAGCATATGTAGATGTTCTATACACACCCTACAGAATTACACACGCATGCTGCAAACGAGAGCTTAACAGCCACAAATTAGCAAGACAGAGAATCCCCTTCAGGCTGCAGAGCCTTTGTTTTGGAGAGACGCTTTGAGGAGCGCACACCTGTTTGTTTTTGAACCTTAAACGCTAATTGTCTATTTAGTTCTATGAACACCCTTTCCCTAAAGTCTGCAACAAAAAAACCTGATTTGTTCTCAATGCATAAATAGACTTCTGTAACTAGACTTTTAACTAACAGAATGTACAATACTCTGTGTGTTTTACTAAGTATAATGGTTTGTTGCACTTACAAATGTTATTCAAGAAGTAATTCAAGCAGAATGAGCAATTATAGTAAACTGAATCAGTTGCAGTTCTAGTTCTCAGCTTGCTTTGCTTCTGACTGTTACAGGAAGGAAAGTTACAATGCATTTCATGTGTTTTTGTTCAGGATTGTGATCTGTGTTTAATGTCCTCTTATGTTTGAATTTAATGGCCCGTTTTCATTGAGTGGTACGGTACGGTACGCTTTTATGGCCGTTTTCATTGTTAAAAGGTACCAAAAAGTGAACCGTGACGTACCACTTTTAGGGTATCCTTTTGAAAGGTACCAAAAGGCGGAGCAAAACGCACAGCTGAACGCTATTGGTTTACAGAGATATGTCACTCGCTCGTGCACAAGCTAGGAGAATGAAAACAAAGGAAGCGTCATTTTATAACACACAGCCGAGACATTACACCGTAATAAAATATACATATAATAACGAGCCATGGTCAACCCGAGCTTAAACAAACCTTTTCGTTGTCTTGATGAATAGCCACAAAGCCAAGAAGAAGAGCAGAATCTACCCTGTGCCCCATAGATGTTTACAAGGCTGTCTAAATCGTGAACGGTTTCACATTCCCATGTGCGTCTACATGTATTTTTGCAATAACAAACTTCTTGAGCTGATGATAATACCGTGCAAATGATTACTAAAGTGCTTCTGACATCTGATCCTTTCAGAAACGAACAAACGTGAGTGTGATGCACGAAAATAAAAAAAGGAGCAAATTATTCTTTCAGCAACCTAAAACATGAACAAACTGCCATGTTTAAATATTATCATCGCCTTTTGGACTATTATGAACTCGAAATGACGGAATTACTTTCTAACAGAGGCTACATGTGCTGGTGAAGATTAAAGACACAGATGAGAGATGTGCACTGACTGTGGGCTATATGTTGTGTGTTGTTTTTGAACCCAAATAAGGACTAAATGTATGCTGGGTGTAGTTTTTCTGTAATTGGTAACATATCGATGACTGTAAGGGGCTGTATGTGTTCATATATGTTGCATTTATTTATTTATTTTATATAATCGCAGATGCTATTTTGCTACATCGCACTATCATTGATCTGCAGTTATAATCAAATCATGTTCATAGAAAGGTTAGTAATGAACATTTATACAGAAGTATTTATGTGTATAAAGCATCTGTTTTGTGAGAAGTGCTTCTCATATGATATGTGAACGACCCGTACCATTGGTACCCTTTTGGCAGTGGAAACGCAAACCTGATACAGGTGACCTGTACTGACCCGTACCGTACTGTACTGTACCACTCAATGGAAATGGGCCATAAAAGAGTTTCTTTTTTAAGGGAAAGTACTGTGCTGAAGAGTTCAGCCTGTAGTTGGGTTGATTACTGGAATAATATTAAGACTACATGTTTCTATATTTAAAAATAACGGTGGTGCACTCTTCATCACAGAGATAGTTTCCTTACCTTAATATGTGCAGATGTCCTTGTTATATTCTTAATTTCCAATTAACAGTGAAAGATATGAGCTATTAAAGATTTATTTGAATCTTTTATCTACCTTAAATTAAAGAAACTTAATTTAATTAAGCTTTGATTCTACATTTGACTGCAATACAAGTTTATTCAGTATTACATTAATTAATTTTTAATGTGCGATATTATAATTTGAATATGAAATTAGATTATGTTAATGGAATAAGTTGGCAGTACTCATAAATATTAGTTTGAAGGTTGAACTCAAATGTAAGGAGTTTACTTATAATACCAGGCTTTAAAGTGCAAAATGCTCTAATTCTTCTCAAAGCTAAAGTCGAGATCTTGAAAAAATAAATATAAAAATAATATATAATGTAAAATTTTCATTCATTCATAAATTTTTCACACACACACTTCCTATTCACACACACACACTCATACACTACAGCCAATTTAGTTTATTCAATTCGCCTATGCTGCGTGTCTTTGGACTGCGGGGGAAACCGGAGCACCCGGAGAGAGAACCCACACGTACCTATCAACATTGCAATGTGAAAATAAGGGATACTCTACCCCACCTCCAATCCCCACAAAAAAAAAAAAAAAAGAAAATTCCCCAAATTACTAAACATGTTTAAATGGAGCTTTTTATTTGTAAATAATATGGTAAGTAATATGTTTTTTTTAATATTGTTATTATTTACAAAGGATAGAGGATACAAGAGGATACAAGGATAAAGAGGATACACTAACCTTCTAAGGGCCAAGGTGTTTTTTTTTTTTTACATGCATTTTTATTTCTTTTTGCTATTTGGGCTTATTGGAACCTAATTAGAATAAAAATCTAAGTAACATCTTTTGATATGATGTACTTTCAGAGAAAAATGATGTTCATATATGTGGACTTGTGGTCTGAATTTACATAAAACACTTTTTCCTGAAATTTTTTTAAATGCATATATAACAGAATTTTTTTTTTTTTTTTGGAACTTGCTTTGACTATCAGAGAGTAAAAACAACATTTTTTTCCCATTTTGGACAGCTAAAAATAGGATTTGGGACATTTCTTATGCTGCAAAACAGTTGCAGGATGACACTGTATGTCTGTAACAAAATATAAAACATTTAAAGTATTTTAAATTAACTTAAGCCACTTAAGAGCTAAAATGTGCTGTCCACGTATGTGAACACTCAAGCCCTTAAAAAAAGCTGAAAATAAATTAGCAAACAGTATAGCTTATTAAAATGATTAGCTATTATAAAGAAATTGAATCAAGTTATCAAATCTCATTAACATTTTCTTCACTGTATAATTTAAACATTCTGATTAAAGAGCAGTGAATGAATCTCTCAATTAGATTTTTTATTTGATTACATTAGATAACAGAGGTGTCACTTTAAAACTGCAAAGATCTACAATAAATGCATGCAATTGCTTTTCTAACCTGTTATGCTAATTTAAGACCAAATTTGTTGTGTTTAAAAAAAAACCCACAAAGATTGACATGTTTAGATGTTATTATTATGTATGTCTGTTCAAACATGCACCCAAAACCCAGAGTGTCCACTTGTGCTGCGCTTCAAATTGTGTGTACAGAATCTGTTAGGGAAACAGCGTCTATTTATCACTATGGAGCGCCCCTGATAGTCATGCACCACTACCCAAACTGACTGTTTTGAGGATTGCTTCGGAGCGGCAACGGCACCTGTAATAGAAAGGAAGGGAATCCCTCCATTTTTAAATTTATTTCAAAGTGTTTTCATGCCTAAATAAAATGAAAGCACAAAACAGATTCACATTTAAGAACAAGAAGCGTCCCCTGGTGGCTCGGCGGTATGGGTTGCGTATATGGAGGATTGGCTCTTTAGTGTTTATTACCATCCTATATAGAAAGATTAAAAATATGAGAGAAATACTGGAAAATACCTTTTCGAGATGATAGCGGGATAGAATTGTAAAATATGGGAGAATCCCAGGAAAAACAGGAGGGTTGACATGTTTGAACCCACGCCAACACAGGGAGAACATGCAAACTCCACACAGAAATGCCAACTGGCCCAGTCGGGACTTCATCTATCAGTGAATCAGTGAACACAAAGTCAAAACCTCCCATCACTGTATAACCAGATGACATAAAGTTGTGTTTCTCACCTGGATAAATGAAACAAGTCCTACATTAGTAAAGCTAGATGAGTACTTTAATCAAGGTATACAGTAGATGAGTGCAAAAATGTACAGGAAGCAGGTGAGTGTTTATTATCATTATTATTAGTGCCCGAACTGTGTATATGCACTGTAGAAACCCTAATCACACATTCATTTATTTTTGCACTGAAATATTTCAGCCCATTCACACTATTTCCACACACATTTATTCATTCACTCATTATCTTTTCGGCTTAGTCCCTTTATTAATCCATGGTCGCCACAATGGAATGAACCGCATGTTTTTTACGCAGCGGATGCCCTTCCAGCTGCAACCCATCACTGGGAAACATCCATACACACTCATTCACACACATACACTACAGATAATTTAGCTTACCCAATTCACCTGTACCACGTCTTTGGACTTGCGGGGGAAACTGGAGAACCCGGAGGAAAGCCACGCGAACGTGGGGAGAACATGCAAACTCCACACAGAAATGCCAACTGACCCAGCCGAGGCTCGAACCAGCGACCTTCTTGCTGTGAGGCAACAGCAGTACCTACTACGCCACCGCGTCGCCATTACCACACACATTTTTGAAAATGTTTTAATATGCATGATATTGTGCGCAGTAATTCTGAATGGATCTCTAAACTGTTTAACTAATTTTAAGTATCAGTTTCACTCTTCTAATAAGTCTGTTTTTTTTTTTTTTTTATATAATTATTATCTAAACAGGGAAAGGCAAGATTGTCTGCTTGCAGTTGGATCTGAAGAAGTTTAAGAGGCACATTGATAATGCAGGTCCAGACTTCATATGACAGCAGCCAGTCTGGGAAAATTATAAAACTTAATAATACTTTTTAATAATGGAAAGAAGTTGAGACAAATTATACTTTTTTTTTTTTAAATTAATTTTTAAGTTCAATGTGTTTATGTAAAATGTAAACAAGTTCTCTACTGTTGCAATGTACAGATATTATTCATATTAGCATTTTTAATTAGAATTAGATGTAGTTTTTAACACTCTTAAAATGCAAAGCACTCAACGATCTGAAATATCTGCATGGTTTCAGTCTAGCCTAAGATAAAGGATTAAGCTTGAAATGTGCAGTTTGGGGACATGTTGGTTTTAGGCTATAAAGGAAGCGTCTATGATGTGAATCCAATCTGTATATAAACTATACAGGAAAAGCAGCAGATTGGAATGGAAATCCATAACCACAATTGACAGCAGACAAACTCAATGGCCAGAACAAAATAACGGAATGATTACTGCTGCTGGAGAGAACTGAAATGACTAAGAAATGAATTATCAATGCAAAAACACAAAGAGGAAGACACACAGACCCACATGCTGGCATACAGAGAATCCATCCCTGTTGTAGTCAATGACGCAAATGTACACTGGCACTTGTTATCACTGCTCTGCAGAAACACACAAAACTGAAAGCACATTCGTACACGTTTTCACAAAATTCACATTCCTATATTAAACGGCAGACAATCAATTTAGAATGGCAGAGCAGGATCCCTGACTTCAGGGCCACAATCCAAATGTATGTAGGTGATAATTACTGCTATTCCACAACATATTTAATACATTTTAGTGGCTTATTGCACTGTAAAACGTTTTTTTTTTTTTTGTTGAATCTAATGTCTAAATTACATCAATCAAACTGACTAAAAATATTAAGTTAAAATTTGCATAACTTAAAAAAAAATATTGAAACCTGAATAACTTATTAAAATAAGTTGAAGCAACATAAAAATAATTGTGACTTTTTGTCATTAAATTCTTTACAGTGTACCTGTCTATTTTTTAAGATATTCGCTGTTTACTAGAACTGTGATGCGCTACCCAATGCCAGACCAGCATCGCCCTGGATACCAGCCAATCAACACCACACACCTGGCGGTTGTCATCACCTGAAGACAAGGGGGACTGCTCTATTTAAGCAGAGACCAAGGAGGAGGCAGTTGAGCTTTGACTCCCTTATGAGAAGGACTAATGTTTGTTTGTTGTTTCATGTAGATACGAGTGTCTGACGACCAGCAACCCATGTATACACACACTGGAAGAAGCACTTACGATTTGGCACAGGAGCACCTTCACAGCACTTCCAGGTTTCAACGGCACGCCATCACCGTATTCAACTTCACTACTTCCCTGTCAATAAACAGCCCACAGCCATATCACCCTGCAGCCCATGACCGGTTACTCACCGAAGCTAAGCAGGACTGAGACTGGTCTGTACCTGGATAGGAGACCACATGGGAAAACTAGGTTGCTGTTGGAAGTGGTGTTAGTGAGGCCAGCGCTCAACCTGTGATCTGTGTGAATCCTAACGCCCCAGTATAGTGAAGGGGACACTATGTTGTCAGTGAGTACCGTCTTTCGGACGTTAAACCAAGGCCCTGACTCTCTGTGGTCATTAAAAATCCCATGGCACTTCTCCTACAAGAGTAGGGGTGTAACTATGGTGTTCTGGCCAAATTCCCCCTATCGGCCCTTACCCATCATGGCCTGTCAATCATCTCCATCCACCAAATTGTCTCTATCACTGTTTCTCCCCTCCACCTATAGCTGATGTGTGGTGAGCGCTCTGGCAGCGTTGTCCTTTGGCTGCCGTCGCCTAATCCAAGTAGATGCTGCACACTGGTGGTGTTGTGGAGACCTCTATCATCACTGTGAAGCGCTTTGGGTGTATGTCCATACACAATAAATGAGCTATATAAATACACATTACATGACCATCCAGGAATTATTGTTCACTTTTACATCTTGTGTCTGTATTTTCGTTCTCCCACGCAACAGTACTTAAAAAGTACATATTCTGCATGATCTTATTCTACATTGCTAATCCTAAGTAATGCCTAAACTACCTTAATAAGCATTAAATTGTGAGTTTATTGAGACAAAAGTCAAAATGTATTAATAACATACCTTAAAATAAAGTGTGAACAAAAAAAAATCATAAATAAATAAATTAGCTTTTTGCTCTGACCAAGTTTAAGTGGACAGCTCAACAAAGTGACTTTTATTGACATTTTGTAGTTCAAAACAATATAAAGGGTGCTCTTAAAAATGTTGGGTTGCCACAGTTGCGTTAACTCTCTGTGTATACGCAGTTTAAGTTGTCTTCTGGTAACGCAGAAAAGAACTTAAATTACACTTTCAGTTTTGATCGTACAGATAAGAGCAATACATCAATCAAATCTGTTAGGAGTCTACTTTTTTGTGTACACTCACAATAACAACAAAAGTGTGTGCTTTTGCAAAATAAGGAAAATAAACAGTGTTCGTATTCTTTCTTTTGTCTTTCCGCAAACTGTTTTTAGTCACTAAAATTAACTGAAACTCAGCGAAAACAAAACACACAGACATGCGACATATATCTATGTAGTTTGAAGTGTCTACTTTTAAAAGTGTCATTTTAATGTAATTGAAAAACGTGACCCAACATTGTGTTTGTCTATTTTTGACACAACATTGCGTTTGACAACCCAGCAATTTTTTGCATGTAGAATAAATAATACATGAAGAAATAAACCCATATAAATGATCGCAAAGTACTAGTAGCTCATCACATGGTTTTTGTACTGTAATTCATTATTTTGTAAATAATGATGTGCCCCACGCAGGTTTTTTTTCATCTCGTTTATATACACTATGAACAGCAGCTACGCTAATTATTCTCTTTATTCTCTATTTCCACCTGGGGTTACTCATCCCGAGGCCTTCAGACTATGCAGCGCCACTGATGCGATCCAAGACCAGCGACGAGATGATCCCAAGGTTTTCATAATCCTGAACCAGGCCGCATCCTGAGCAGCTGTTGTGGTGGTCATGGAGGAGTGGAGAGCATGAGACTGATTCCTGTGATGCTCCATGGACAGACGAGTCTTCGCTGAGGTCCAGCATTCTCCAGCCTCCGGCGCCTAGACTGCAGCTCTGCACAAGACGTTTTGCCATAGGAAAAAGAGTCGTGCCCAACTGAGCCTGGTTTCTCTCGAGGTTTTTTTAATTCTTCACTTTCGCCAATTGGTGAAGTTTTTTCCTCGCCGCTGTCGCCACTGGCTTGCATGGTTCGGGATCTGTAGAGCTGCGCATCGATGGAATTGCTCTTCAGTGTTTGGAGTCTCAGTAGTGATTATTAACCCACACTGAACTGAGCTAAACTAAACTGAACTGAACTTAAACTCTGAAAATTGAACTGACACTGTTTCAATTCACTATAATCTTATTTGTGAAGCTGTCTTGACACAATCTACATTGTATAAGCACTATACAAATAAAGGCGAATTGAATTGAATTGAATTAATTCACACGATCAACTCCAGATAATATATCAAAGGGTCACGAAACACCAAAACACATTTTTTGAGATGTTGACAGTCTAAAAACACTATTAGGACACATATATTTCACAAAAAAAGTGAAAACTGGTTGTTTTTGCGTTACTTCGAGCAAATTCGTTCTTCCGGTCTGAAAAGAAATTTAGATCCTACGTCATGGCAATTAGATTCCTGTGTGAATTCCAGCGTGTAGACTGGCCGTCTGTACCGGCGGGTAAAACATGACGTCTTTGAATTTTTATCATTAATTCAAGAGATAGACTTGGTTCAAACCAATCAGCGCGCTCTCTTGTTTATGAGGTGCAACTTCATTAATATGCATGATAGCTTCGAATACTGTTTTTACATGTTACAATGTGCAGAGAGACGCCACGTTGTGTTGCCAACCATAATTAAAACAAGTGGAAGAAGAAGAATTGTTTGGAGACATGGGTCAACAGTGTTGTATTTATAAATGTGTTGCAACAAAGGTTTTGTTTTCAATTCCCAGCTATGAGAGCGCAGCTGTACTCACTTGTGGATTACAGTGGTCTGCTAACACATGACAAAAATATGTTTGTAAGGAACATTTTTTACCCAAGAGCTTTTCGCATCTGAAAATGGTGAAATCAGGATTTGCCACTCGTCTTCTTTAAAAAAAAGATGCGGTTTAAGTTTGTGTTGATTTTCCTGTCTCTACAGATTTGGTAAGTGTGTGATCAGTGTTCTTTGTTTATGTTTATTCAGAGGCAAAGTTAGTTAATATCATCAGCAGTACTCTTTTAGTTTTTAAAGACATACCTTAGTCAAATTGATTTAGTTACTTAGTTTACAGTACGTTAATATCACTACAATATTACGGACTGAAAGGTATGCTGTAAATGCTGCTCTCCGAATGTAAACATGTAAACACCTTAATCAAACTATTATCATTGTGTAAGATTTTCACCGCATTTTGTGACAGGATAGTCTATACACACACGGCATTCTGCCGCTACCTATCGAGTGCATCTAAGTTACCGAGAAATACAGAGAGTTTTTTTTCTCCCATATGGCATGCGGTATCAAACCTTCCATTAAAACAACACTCTTCCAGCAGTTCCTCGCATCCAATATCTTGTTTGTCACGGGGGCATGCATGAAATGTTCCTGAATGAAAGTGAAAGTGCCAAGCTGCAGTTAAAGTCCACAAATTATTAATTTGGCAAATAATTTGATTACTAATGTCAATGTAAATATAGTCACTGTCTATCTCCCCTGCATCTGTGTGTTGTTTTGTCTCTGTGAAAATCAGCGCATGCTCGAACTGAAACTCCCCTTTTCATGCAAACCCTTCCCTCTTTCGCCACTCGACATTCCCACCTAAACAAACTGGACTCACCCACTTTTCTGACTTTTCCTAGACCTCCCAACTAGAGGTGCTTCATGGCCAATAAATGTCACACTGTTAAACTTTTCAAAATCAAAAGCTTTTGGATCAGCAATCAAGGTTCACTAATCCAATTCAAAAGGGTAAATAAATAAATAAAAAAACACACTGTATGAATGAAAAAAATAGTATGGTTTCAATCAAGTTTGACAGTCATTATTGCAGGGTCGAAGCACCAAGTAAGAACCAACAAGAAAAACTAGCAAGAACATCTTGATTAGCAACTTTCTAGGAGGAATATCTCCAATTAACTGCTGCTCAACTCATCTGGCTTCTGGCAAATTTCATCTTCTAATCTATTCAGATCATGTTCCAAAGTCCAGATATCAAGGACTGTATCTTATCAAATCACTTCACAAGTAGTCAGAGTAAATCTGCGAGGAGTGTGAGACTCACTTCACACTTCACTGAGAGTGTTCATGATAAATCTTGTTAACCTCTTCCCCTCTCATCTTCACTCTCTCGTGTGTCAAGTATAGGGGTCGTCGGGGTCTCAGGAGCCCTTGCTGGGTTTCACTGATGATGGAAGAGCTTTGTGCATCTGGACAAATTGAAGAACATCTGGGATTGTGCTCTGTTTTTGTGTATTTTGTTGCAGATGCATTTAAATCCCTCTACACTGGGACATCTGGGCACTTCTGTTTGGTAATGAGCGCTGGTGTTGTCGGCAGACTCTGTTTACTGCAGTTACATATTTTAACAAATTCAAACAAGCCAAATTTAAGTCAGATTGCTGTTGTTAGTTACAGTCCATCTGCTGAATTAGCTTCTTTGTGGACTGAATTAGCACAACGTTAAAGGGTTAGTTTGCCATAAAGTGGAAATTCTGTCATTTACCCAACATAGGCTCATTCTAAAAACGTAGTTCTAAATACATTTCTGGAGATTGCGAATTATGTAGCCAAAAGTACGTATGGCTGCATTTCATCTTTAAAACTAACAGGGTGGTATGACGCCGTTCCTTTTCACACTAGCAGCTGACTGCTTACCTTCGTATGGACAGCTTTCCCGCTGTTACCAGTTTGTTCAGTTAGCTCACCAAGTACATCGGCAAACTTGAGACGCAAAATGCAACGACGGGGTTCGAGTCTGCCGAAGAACGGTTCCAGAAAGCAGTTAACACAAAAAAGCCAAAAAATAAAAATAAACAAGTAAATAACAGAGTGAGAATGTGGTAAAATCTGAAAACGTGGTAAAAATCAGTGGGCTTTTCTTTTTCTGGATTTCAAAACACTGTCGGTTGGGTTTAGGGATATGGGTGGGCACTGGTCATTTGGTGCTTTTTAAAACACTATCGGTTGGGTTTGGGGACGGGGGTGGGTGGGGAGATCGGTCGATTGGTTAGTTAGTCAGTCAGTCAGTCAGTCAACAGCAGCTTCTGGTGGATTTATGCGAGAACAGCACTCGCAAGAGAAATTTGAGATCTCAAATGCATACACAGTGGCCTCTGGTGGATTTGCAAAAAACAAAAACTGCAAAATATCTTAGCTCCTCGGACGCATTTCGTGATCCCCAGAAATGTATACAGGAATACATATCTATAATGAGCCTGGGTTGCATTTACTCAGCCTCATGTTGTTCCAAACCCACAAGACTTTTATATAAGATTAAGATTTTTCAGTTATATCTGAACGATTTCTGTCTCTCCATTGAATCTATTTATGCACTGTTAAAAATAAAGGATCATTTATGGTTTTGATGGTTCTATGAAAAGTCTTTAGCCTCCAGCCTCTCAATTGCATAAAAATCCTTTATAGTGGAAAAGGTTGTTTAGAGTTTAAAATGTTATTTACAATAATTTTAAAAATGGTTCTTTCAAGTGATAAACATGGTTCTTAACACCACTGCAAAGCACTTTATTTTAAAGAGAATAAAAGAGTTAAAGGTTACATGATTAATGAGTCATAAATAATTATTCATCATATAAAGTAATTGTGCCTGCTCAATATGTGTTGAAATCATTTAATTCATATGTATACATATGACCTTAAGTACATTTTGGGTGAATAGACTTTCAATAGAGTGAAAAAGTAAATGAGCAAATCCATGCGAATGTCAACCATGCCAAGTTTTCACCAAAATAGCAAAAACTTTTCTAGGATTTTTGTGTAGGCTTGTATTTTATAGTATTATAAAATACTCAAAAATGTCCCTGTCAATGTTTTCAAACAATTATATTTGAGAGCTTTTTTCTCAGAAATGCAAAACATGTCAAATCAAATCAAATCAAATCAATCATGTTAGTGAGCTAACTCTTATCTTTTTGATTCGCATTATTTGTTTTTGTGCATTTTAATTCACAGAATTTCTACAAAGTATGTTGTATACTGTAACCTTGCAGACTTTTTAATCACATCCATCCACGGATGTTTATTGTCCTCATTTTAAAGTATAAAAACATTTACAGATTGATATTTTTCTGATCCCATAACTCTGTGGTTAGTTCGTTTGGAAAATATAAAGAGATTATTTTCAATATAATGTTAACACATACCTTCTCTGTGTATTTATATTTTATATTTTTACTGAAAATGTCACATTCATAACGCTGGAATAGCTCAGATTGTATTTAAAAATAATTATTTATAATTATACCTTTATTTGGTTTGCAAAGAGGAACTTTTCTTATTAGGTTGGGTGAGTAAACTATCACTAAATCTTAATGATGGAGTGAACTACACTGTAAAAAATGCTGGGTTGCATACAATTCCTTCATGTTGTCCCAAAACAAATCAATGGACCCTTTTCACAACCATTTCATGACACGTTTAACGGTCATTAACATCTCAATTCCTTGAAAGTTTTTAATATTTAGATTTTTAAAAAACATATTTACATTTATATGTATTTCCATATATTTCTATAATCATCTTTGCCTCAAATTACAAAAAACGAATTACCACTTGTGCGAGGTGTTTCTAATGCATCTTCTATGGAGCAGGACAGTAAATACGACATTATTCTTTCTTCTATCTGGCGTTATCAGTCTCACACTATTTTTTTCCTTTTTTTTGAAGGTCTTGATAACACCATTGTGGTGTTTTTCTTTTATTATTTCAGCAAATAAGATTGTAAAAAAAATTATTTGTTGTATTCTCCCATTCACTGCGCTCCAAGATTTCAAACTGTGACAACTTCCGCTACTGAGAAACCCGGAAATTTGAAGAGGGTCTATTAAATTAACTTATTCATTTTTACAAATTTAAGTAGATTGAACATAAAAGAATTAAGTTGTCCTAAACAAAAACCTTTAGAACTGTATCGTTCCAACTCATTCTAAATAAGTAGTTTAAATAAGCAGCAAAAGTCATTTTTTGAGTGTATGTCGTTGCACACTGGGCAAATTTAAATTCTTAACTGCTTATTTATTCACCATAGATTCACTATCAAGAACAGATCAACATATTGCATAAAAACGCCTCTCTTCACGGTAAATTAGCACTTTCTGTATTGATATTCATGATTTTAGATTTTCAATTTTTCCATGAGCGGTCCCGTCATATTGAAGAGAGAGAATGGTCACCGCATTTGATATATTCAGTTATGACAATCCACATATTCCATCTGAATCTGATGATATATGTATATATTCTGTGCTGACGAGCACATTGAGGCACAGCTCCTTTTTTTGACATCTATATAAACACGATGTGAGATTTTTCACACTCCTCAGAGGGAAAGAAAGGGACCTTGAGACAGCCGATGCTCAGCTACAGTAAAAGCGATTTGACATCAAGCATGTCTTTTCCACAGGCGCTGCGACTGCACATTCACATTCAGCCATCGAGCGGCATTTCAATGCTTGCCATTTCAAAACTAAGCCTCGGATGAAAAGATGACATCATAGGCATATGACAGCAGCTGATGGGGGCTGAGATAGAGCTTTAATTTCCTATTAGAGCGGCATTTACACATGAGCCCACTGGGAGACTGGGGTCGTCTAATACACCGGCCACATCCACGATGACAGATCAGCCCTGAATGGCCTCCACAAAGCCCACAGAACTTCAGCAAAGAATACAGGCCTCAAGCTCAAACTCTCCACAAATGTGTGCTTATGGTTTATAAAGATTTACACATAAGCTTTGAAAAAAAACAAGTGTGGCATTCTCAATACCAATTTAAACACAACGAGTGCCTTTTAAACTGCTCATATCTGGTCATAAAGCCTGCATGGGGACATTTTCATGAAGAAATAATGATTAGGTTCACACTTACTTTTAGATTAAAGAAATACACAAACATAATCTCCTACAGCGGCAGCAGTCATGTGGAACAAGTTAATCAAATTCTATTCAATTGATACTTAATGACACTATCATTTATTTACAATTACAATTGTTGAGTGCTTTATTCTGAATGGCTAATGAACAGTCTTTTAGGCCTTATCATGCACTCGGCGCAATAAGGCGCATGACGTGAATAGATTTGTTGCTATTTTCAGACCAGCGCAACCCTAATTTTCACGTTTTGCACCACGTTGTTTAAATAGTACATCCATTTGTGCCATTTTGTTGACTTATGGGCATGCTGGTCTAAAATAGAGGTGTGTTAAGGCACATTGTTGGCACGTTGCTATTTTGAAGAACTGAAATAGACTGTGCCATTGACCATCTAAAAGCAGGTCCAGCACAGAGCGCATTAGTTATGCGCCTATGTGGGTTTAAACGCTTACACATTGCTTGATACACACAAGATATACAGCAATACACAAATATCTTTACATATGAATAAAATCAAAGGATTAAAATGTTACAAATATTATTATTTTGTACATAAATATAAAAAAACACTGCCTCCATGCCTTCTTCATGCCTCCATGCCTTATTTTAGTTCATTAATGACAATTTGTTTGGATATAACTCTGTTTTTTAACCACACTTCATTATTATTGTTCATTTATTCATTTGCTAGAAATTAGAACTGAATTATAAATAGTTTTAAAACAAATCTTTGCACTTAAATTAAATAGAATATTTAGGCTAATGGATGTCTTCAGTGGAGTGATTACAAAAACGTCTC
Source organism: Danio kyathit (assembly GCA_903798195.1). Classification (NCBI taxonomy): domain Eukaryota; kingdom Metazoa; phylum Chordata; class Actinopteri; order Cypriniformes; family Danionidae; genus Danio; species Danio kyathit. Next base: position 31,614,034 of record LR812535.1, on the reverse strand, counting down.
CTCATCAACAAAAGTAAAGGAGTAAAGAGTAAAAGTAAAGAAAAAGAGAAAGTAAAGGGGCCAAATGAAGGAGGCCCGTTCTTTATCCTTGCACTGGAGATGGTCTGTTTAACTGTTTTCTCACTCGTGGAGCATTCAGTTTTTCCACTTACAAAGTCCACCATATAAATAGCAAATGCACCATGGCGCAACGCAGCTGACTCTTAAAAGGAATGGGAGATGAGATTGGTTTAATGCACGTTATGCTCAAAACACATCCAGAACTCTTTAAGAGAAAAAGAGTACAACCCTGTTAGACCATGCACCAGGGCACATAGCGTATTTTTCTGTCTTTAAAATAGCAAAAGTGGATTTAGACATGCCCTTAATGCTTTTGCGCCACGCGCTTTAGACTTTGCGCCTAGATCATTAAAATAGAACCCATGGTATGCAGTTATGTTCAAGGATTTAAAAAATAATTATAATAATATATAAGGAGCTTAATAATTAAATAATATTACAATAATGTTTTTTTGTTGTTGTTGATAAATGCAATAACATGACAATATAATAATTAAATAATCTTACGTTAAATGTTATTTCTGATTAAGATTAATTGATTGGGCAACAGTGGTTAGCATTGTTGCCTCACAGTAAGAAGGTCACTGGTTTGGGTCCCGTTTGGGTCCTTTGCCATTTCCGTGTGGTGCTTGCATGTTCTCCCCGTGTTTGTGTGGTTTTCCTCCGGGTGCTTCAGTTTCCCTCACAGTCATGCGCTATAGGTGAATTGAATAATCTAAGTTGGCCAAAGTGTATGTGTGTGAATGAGTGTTTATGGATATTTTCCAGTACTGGGTTGCAGCTGGAAGGACATCTACTGTGTAAAACATATGCTGGATAAGTTGGCGGTTTATTCCGCTATGGTGACCCCTGATGAATAAAGAGTAAGCCAAAGGAAAATGAATAAATGAATGAATGAATGAATGAATGAATGAATGAATGAATGAATGAATGAATGAATGAATGAATGAATGAATGAATGAATGAATGAATGAATGAATGAATGAATGAATGAAAATGCATATCTACATTTAGCCTATGTGCATGTGAAAGATATATATTTTTAAAATGACAATGAAATTCTTCGCCTTAACAGAAATACTGTGCTGCATGCCTTCTGTTAATAATGACCATAAAAAACATCCACATTGAAAGTAATGCAGATTAGTCTATATTGCAATAAGGATAAGAATCTACATATTTGTTATTTACTGCATGCAGAATGGCAAATGCATATGAATGAGACTACGGTGAGGTAACTATCAAGGCTAAAATAAAATATACTAGTGTGGATCTTCCCTCGCACCAGGCCCCATTTTTGAATGTCAGCACAAACTGTCCTTGTGCACAGGCATGTCAGATCTCACGCATGAAGGGGGCACAGCACTTGTCAAAGGTAATCTTCTACCGATTCAAAAACAAGAAACATTTTCCACAAAGTCCATCTCTCTTGTGTGCTTGCTGTTCCAGAGGTAATGCTGCATGCTGCCAGTGGGAATGAGGGATTCCCAGTCAAGTGCTGATGCTAAGCACTAAAATCCTGAGGATTTAGCCCATGATTTATGCCTTTCATGCCAACTCTGGTCGTGGTGTTACGGACTTCTGAGCTCCTCCAGGTGATGGAACCCAGCGGAGAGTAATTAAGACTCAGGGCGGCTGCTACTGCCACAAATCCTGCTCAGATGAGATCCACTGGACTCTGAGTCACATCTGGTAATGAGTGAGACTAATGGAGCCCTTTCATCTACACCTTTTCAGAAAGACTGAAGGCAGAAATAGAAAGAGGTGACATATGAAAAGAAATCTATGTCTGTACAATAATGGTGCTCTTTTATGACTATAAATATTGCGGTTTTCTTTCTTTCTCAAAAACATGAGAATAGATTTATATAGACTGTAATACCATTCGATTCTGTATTGCATATGTTTTTCACATACACTACTGTATATACACTAAAAATGACTCAAAGATGACTCCTTTGATTTACTTTTTTTTAAGTTACTGTAAGTGGTTGTAAACAATGTATTTGGGATGAATTTAAACAAACTAATTAGGTTAAACATTACTAAATTTAATTTGTTTGTTTAAATTCAACACATAAATTGTTTGCAATAATTTTGCAGACATCATTTTTTCAGTGTGGTTGGAGAATGTAGGGTAAGACGTTATGTTACATTTTAGTAGTTTTCTAGATCCTGTTTACACATTTAAAAATATTTATGCTGCTTGTTCAAACTACTTATTTAGAATAAGTTAAAAAAAAAGCACAAATTTGGAGATTGATTCATTGTTTTATGTTCAATCCACTTAATTGTGTTATGTTAACTTAATTGATTTGTGTTGGGACAACATTAATTAATTGTGTGGAACCCTGAATTTTTTACAGAGCAACTGCATTTTGCAACTCCAAAAAAAATCCAATAAACACAAATCTTTATTAACTTAATAAAATAAATTCAAAACATGAAACATTCTTTTTAATGATCCTGTTTGATGGCACATTAATCACATCCAAAAACAGTCAAAAAAAGCCTGAATATCAAAATATTTTGCATGTAAAGAAGCTTTTTTTATAGATATTCTTTAACACTAGAACCGCTGGAGGTGTCTGTATACCTTAAATCGCCAGTGCGGGTAAATTTTACCCAGCACAAATTTTGTTTAGAAATTGCTAAAAAACAAACATACTATTTCACTGTTTTTCGCCAGTGTTAACAAAAAGTGTCTAGACTCATGAAACTATTCTTTTAGCATAACAGGATTATTTTAGGAGTAGGTTTTGAGTAGGTTAACATATCTAAATTTGAGCCATCATACTCTGATGCATAACTTATTTCTCCAGATTCTCCATCATTCATTGCATTTTGTGTTTTTAATAGCTCTAAAAATCGCCTTCTATTAGTCATTGTGACTTATTCATTTATTATAACCACTAATTCAGTGAGTGAAATTGAAAGTAAAGGTCATTGGTGAGTAATTTTAAACATAAGCAGTGCATAAATACAAGTATTTTTATAGTGGGTAAATTTGACCCACGCTGGTGCTTATAGATATAAATGTCCCACTTTTTAATTTATTTTTATCCAAACTAATTTTTTAATATCTGGGAATTATAAATAAGGCTATTTTAGTAAAAGTCAATGACTGGGAGGCTTGAATGTTTTATTGAAGGTCGGTTATATACATTTGAATAACAGAGATGGGAAAATTGACCCCATGGCGGTTCTAGTGTTAATAATAACATTTCTGTATTTGTAGGAAAATAGTTGCCTTTAACACAGCTTACCCCACTCATTCCTATCACAGTTTGATTTGTGCTGAAAACCTTTCCAAATATACAGTGCAAATTAGTTTTAACTGCAGAGCTCACTCATTTGCAGCTTTAGATGGGATGAAATCCAAAACAAAGGAAATCTAAGAGAAAGCAATTTAAGATAATAGACAAGATCAGATAAATCTACTAAGATATCTTCTCCAAAGATAGAAATTCACACCTTATTTTTACACAGAGAAATAAACAGTATTCGCAGACAAACTGTTTTAATAAAAGCACGTGAAGAAAGTGCCCTTATGGGAGCCAACATACAGAGATCATATGACCAGACCAATACTGCTCAATTTACTACTACTTATCTCTGTAATACCTCTTTACTGGACATATTGACTAATAAAATCAATTATTATTGGCTTATTGCGAATAGGGTGTTTATACTCAGTTTATAAGCACAGCAGACTCACACCAAAAGGTCGCAACTCCATTAAAGATTTCATTGGTCAAAGGCCTTCCAAGACTGACATAAAAAGCACCCTTTGAAATCTCATTTGGCTCAACGTTCATGTTTAATACATGAAAATATAACAGACCAGCATGTGATTAATAAATAATTCATTCTTGAATGCCATCTTATTTGTCAAAAGTCTATGCTGTGAACTTTAGATACATTTAAAAACCCAGGGCTTTTCATTCTATAAATTCTGAATGATGAAGATAACATTATTATCATTAAAACGAAACATTACAATTGTTCTTTTGCATACAGTACCCAGGCCATAAACCCAAAACAACTAGGCAACACAATATAAACCAAAAAAAAAAAGGGAAAAAAAGACTAAGTGCACCTTCAAAGTAAGATAAAGAGCTCAGCAACTTTCTCCATTTCTCCAGGAGTCGCCGAGCACTGCAGAAAAAGCAAAAGCAAAAACAATCTCCACCAGACCAGGGAGAAAAAGAAATATACAGCCCAAGTGAGATTCTCATTTTTGAATGGCATCGATTACTTGCACAAAAACAAAGCTACAGAGGCTGCTGCATATAACGGTATCCATATTGGAAAATACCAGCATCTGTGGGAGGACCAACTCTATTTCCAAACTAATGCTGGAGATGATTACTGTGGGGATGCTGTTGAGTTTCAACACAGACTTACTGGGCCGGACTGAATAAAATGATTGCAAACCAACAGATTGAATTTTGGGCTTCTTCTTAGACTCACTATGGTGTCAACTTTTTTTTTTTGTTGTTGTTGTTTTTTCCAATTGTGATTCTCCCCTGAATAAATTGTGAAGTCTGTAGATGAGGTTTAGGGTGGTTCTGGCAAAGGACCTCTCCATTTTAATAGGATTCTGTAATGACATACATTGGGTGTAAAATGACTTCGGAATATTTTTCGGCCACTACAGGAAGTTCACTGTGACGAGGGCTGGTTTAGTGGCGTGAAACAGAGCTGTTTCATGGGAAGCATAGTTTGCGTGGGTAAACCATGCACACTCGATATTGTTCAGCCCCCACACACTCAAAACACATCATTACGCTGGTCTATCTGGCGACCCCTTGCATCACTGGATGGGTAGTGGTGAGGAAGGCGATTCTGGATCTGTTTATCACATGGAAGGCATGACAAATGTAGGCTAAACACAATGAAACCAATCCCGTATCTGTTTTTCTGCTTAAGCAGAGACTAAGGACACAAAAGCAACCAAAATATTTTGTGTTCCATTAAAAAAGATCGAAGCTAAAGCATCACGTTCAAAGCTCATTGCAGCTAAAAGCAGCTTTGCATGATATGGGATTACTGTAACATTTTAGGCGCATTGCAGGTAGTAAATTAATCCGGGGCTCTAGTGGATTTTCCATTTTTTTTAGGAGACCCACATTGTTGCATACACAATTATGTAATATCCTGCAGCAGCTAGAGCTGGAACAGAGGCAGAAACCTCTTGATTTATTGATTCAGGTAAGGATGGATTGGACACAGCAGGAGGTCTCTGACAGCTGGGCTCAGGACTGCGCTTGTTGAATATATATAGATGCACGTCTAAATCATGAAAGACATTAGAGAAGTATTAGTCTTACATAGCCAGACAATTCACTATTACAATGTCAAGCTCACATTTCAACTTATTCTGCTGTTGTTTTTGAAGAATGTTGTAAAATGGCAGCCACTGACATCTACAACAAGATATACAGTATATACAGTGCTCAGCATATATGAATACACCCCTCACAAATCTATCTTTAATATTCATGTTTTTAATGGGATGCTTATAGGAATATTATATTTTGTGCATATACATTAGATTAGTCAGTTCTGAAGCCAAATCTGGAGCTTATCTAATAAAATAACTTACGATAATGGTCCAAAAACTAGTACACCCAAATTTATGTTATGGAAAAATATTAAATACAAATTTTAAAAAGAGGAAAAATCAAGAGAAGCAAAAAAAAATTTAGGTTGTATGTTTTTATTTTTGCAATATTTTGCTTGAATTTAATTGTATTATCTTTCAATTTCTAAATATGTTTGGGAACTAAAATAATATTATAATAAATATATCTGTTTAATCAATCTGTTTTATTCAAATAACCAAAATACATTGCCTATATTCACTGAGAAAAGGATCGAAATATTCATTTTCATAATGGGGTGTACTTACTGTAATTATGCTAAGCACTGTATATCCTAAAATATATTTCTTTTTGGAACTGTTTTTTCTTTCTAATTTCTCTTTGTAATCTGGCATATTCTGGAATGTTACATTCAGAGTAGTCCTGGACAATATACTGTTTTAGCATCAATATCGCAATACGTGCATCCGCAATAGTCACATCGCAAAGATATTTTACTTTGTACTTTGACTTTATATCTTTGACTTTGTAGTGTAATTTTTACATATAAAAAAACCTTAATGAATGCACTGTTTATTTAACTTTTATCTTTGCTTTGTTGCATTTATCTATGCTTGTAGTTTGTTTATTACATGTTATGCATGATTCACTCCCCTATAGAATCAAAATGAATACATCTGGTAACACTTTAGGGACCAATTCTCACTATTAACTAGTTGCATATTAGCATGCATGTTTTTGAGATATTGGCTGCTTATTAGTACTTATAAAGCACATGTTCTTTATGATCTTATTCTACATCCCTAATCCTACCCAAAACCTAAAAACTACCTTAATAACTATTAATAAGGAGCAATGTAGGAGTTTATTGAAACAAAAGTCAACATGGTTTGCTAATAGTGACCAAAAATTTCAAAGTATATTACAATATATATCTCAAAAAACAAAATATTGCAATGTCAGATTTTTCCAATATCGTACAGCCCTAATTCAGAGCTTGTTCATGCTGTATATAACAGTTTTATGGCATTACTGTCATACATAGATTCCCATCCCAAACATAGCATAGAATCTCCATTTCTGGTTGAAATGTCAGGTTAGAAAGATGTATTTGCACAGCCAACGAAATTAGAAAAATTGTAGGTAAAGAAAAATTCTTTTGAAATTGAATCGTGACTCCCAGAATTGGAATTGAGTCAGATTGTAAAGTGACTAAAGATGCCCACTCCTAGTAAATAGGAACAAAAAAAGTTGATGATTAATATGCAAATATAATTTAATCATACAATAATAACACAATTTTACATATGCATATACTAAGGCTACGTTTACACTGCAGATTTTTTATCAGATCTGATATTTTTGCATAGCTGTTCACATTGTTGTTATAAATGTGGCCAATATCAGATTTCCAGTGTGAACAGATCATGGTCCTAAACTGACCTGCATGTGCAGAAGTACAACTACGGACAGCACAAAATGTCTAATTATGCACACAATGTGTTTACTGTATGAAGTAAGCACGTCGTCAGATTATGCTTAATATGATTATTGCCCTTTACACAGACAACCGTGGTGTATTTTATGAACTGTAAAGGGTTGGTCTGCTACTATTAATGTGTATTTTGGCATTTGAAAGCTAAAATAAGTCACTTGATTGAAAACACTGATCTGTGATTAATGAAAACCAGAGTTCGCGTCTTTCTGACCACCGGTGTAGAGAACTCATCAAGTGTTAATGATTAGAGCCGCAGATTGAAATGTGAAGGTGGAGTTGGTTTACCTCTGTTTGCAGAGTTATTTCATTTTACTTTGTTATAAACAACAGGAATGTCCAAAAGGGCCGTTTGGGTGCTTGAGCACCCTTTTTTTTTCTCTCAGAGAGAAAGTTCGCCCTTAAAATGAAAGTGCACCCTCCTTTGCACACGGATGCCCTATCCGCAACACCCCTGACTCTCTTCAGCTTCGCGATCAACCTGTGCCCCAATCGTTAACCAGATTGGTTAACAAGCACCAGTTTTGCCTTCAATTTTTTTTTTCAAAAACAGCCAACTTTCTGTGGTAAAGTACAGTATTTGTCCTGTGTGCCATTCTACTATGCTGCTGATGAGTAGATGATGTTTGCAGCACAGAATGATGATGCATGTCAGTCAAAGATTATGTAAAAGTCACATAAAAATCCTACATAACCGTTCACACTGCGGTTGCATTGCAAAACATCAGATCTGTGTCTGATTTAATACTACATATGAAAGTGGCCCAAATCTGAATAAAAGGATCAGATTCCATGCAATTTGGGCTGTTCACACTGTCAAGACAACAACAGATCTGGGTCACATGTGGGCAGAAAAATCAGATTCTGGCCACATTTGCCTGCAGTGTGAACGTAGCCGAAGTTCTGTAAAAAGCCATCTATGATAAACCTACTCCTACTCCCCAAAATTCAATTCAATGACTCCTATCTGAACAAAGGTCAAAAAGGTTACATTCAACTATTTATATTTATATAGCATCACCACAAAGCCAACAAACTCAGTAAGCCCATTATTACTGGTTTGCTGGTGTGTAGCATCTTAGTCATCATGCAATATCAAGAAAAAATCCATGAAGCGCTTGAAGATAAAATTACATCCACATCACAACAGTGAAAGGTCATGATCAATACTTTAGAAAAGCCGGGCAAACCTGCTGACAGTCAAAGCATGACAGCAATTTGCTTTCTCAGCATGTATTTATGAAAAGATACAGCAGATAGTCCAAGGTCATTTTTGATTGTGCTATTAGTGCAAACATTTGATTCTGGTATCGGTCCAACACTCCAGCACCGGAGAACAAAAATAGATCCATTGCACATTCATTTTCCATAGCCTTTGAACTTCAGAAAGACGAATAAGAAAGTGAAAATGAAAGAAAGGAGTGGGAGGGAGAGAAGTAAGAGATGCTCGACTGCAAAAAGAAAGAGGTCTTAATCATTTTCTCTCATGGTGTGAGGTCTCGAGGTACTCAAATAGAGTGAAGAGCAGAAGAAGAAGTGCACAAATGTGTTTATTGACTCTCTACACAATGGTACTATGCACATAATAGGCATATGGGTCAACTGTCAAAGAGAATGATGACCCTCACCCTTCCTAATGTCTTTTCCTGTTTTAGAGACATCACCATAAAATGTAATTTAGTCGCATTTAAAGAAACAGTTCACACAAAAATGAAAATCTGCTTAAAAGAACTCATCCTCAAGCAATGTAGGGGGCTTTCTTTCTTTATTAGCAATTTTTAGCTGAAACCTTGGCCTTGGTCATTCCTAAAATGCAAGTGATACCAGCACTTTGAGTCAAATAAATAAATAAATAAATACACAGGCAAAACAATATTAACCCTGAGCATGTTCATGACTAGGTTGGTATGCACCGGACCAAATCAGCACATCAATTTCGGTGCCAAATTTTGTTGTCACTGGTGCTGAGACAAAGACCTACCGTAAGAAGCATAAAGGGGTGCATCAAAGGCACACATAGGTACACATTGTGTCACACCATCTCTAAACATTTAATCTTAAACAACTTTGAGGGATACGGACACCGTCGGCAATGTTAGGCATTTATTCTTGCTGCTTAGAAAACACACGCACGTAGGCAACGCACGCAGTACAGCGCATCCAGTGAGCGACTCCCTTCAGATTCATCAACACGCATGATCGCATTCATCAAATTTGCTTAAACTAAGTGTTCTAAAGTATTCCTATATTTTACAATCAAAGATTTTGACCCAGCAATGTGAAGCAGATGCTTTACAAAAGTTGTAAGTAAACACGTCAAACTTATTGAAACATTTGAGGGCACATCAACTTAATGGCAGAGGAATGCACTGTCTTTGACAGCTTGCAACATCATCTGGCACTTTCACGGAGTACATTTACATGGACACCAATACTCAGATTTTAATATGATTAAGACAATACTCTGATTAAGAGTCTACCATGTAAACAGCGACTTTTGATTACCTTAAAGAACCGCAGACACCCGCGTCACGAAATGTGGAAGTTTTTTCTTTCCGTTCGGCATCAAAATCCATTAAAACAACACTCTTCCACCAGTCCTTACTTCATATTTTCATCCAAAACCTCAGTTTGTCACGAGGTCATATGCACAATATGCTGCTGAATGAAAGTGAAACTGCCGAACTGCAGTTAAAGTCAAAAAATTTTAAATGAAACACTCTAAATTACATTGAACTCTGGAGGAAATGTGGATAGCGTGGTGACGCAATGATGTTAATCAATCTATGTGCTATAACATGTCAATTGGGATCATGACTGGAACATTCAAAAAGCAACTCATGTAAACATCTCAATCATATTGTTGTCTTATTCAGATTAAGGAAAATAATTAGATTACTGATGTAAACGTAGTCACAAAACGTGTTCCCGAATTTTGATGACAGCCTTTCCACAAGTCAGTAATAAGCTAATGTAATGTTATTTGCATAATGCAAATCTTAAATTCACGTTAACAAACAAATGATCAAAAGAAATATATTAATGCAATTTAATTCAAATATATAAAAACTGAATTGATGTATACTTTAAAAAACTTTAATTATACTGTTCAATTAAAATGATTCATTTTTATTTATTAATTTTGTGAAATAAAATATTTTTCTAAAGTCATCCACCATATTTTTGTGGCTCAAAAGTATCGGTTCAGGCACCGTTTTGGCATGTGTACTGTTTTGAATGTATCGCTTTAGCACTGGTATCGAAATAACCCCAAATGATACCCAACCCTATTAATGACAATCAATATGTAGAAAATAACGCTTGGCTTTTTTCATCATCATTGGACGCATTAATTTTGATTTGCCTGTATAATTTCAAATAACTTAATAACTTGTAATAATAGCATGTTTTAAGTCATTTGTTCCTTGCAGAATTAACCTCTATGTTTCACAAGTGTGTTTACTGCCTCTATTAAGGCTTGGTTTATCGGACAGCATTTCATGTTTCCAGTTATGTATTAACATTGCTATCACAGTAATGACCATATTCGTTTCAAACTATTTCAATTACTGACCCGTCAAGCTATTTTCTCTCTCTCTCTGTCTCTATGAGCAGTGTATGTTCTGCGATCCTCGAAAAATCATTAATGAAGTGTCACTTTTTCTTAGATTCAGTGATAATTAGGGTTACTCTCTGATGGCAGTGATTATAACAATCATTCTGCTAGGTCAAGGTGTTTCAGCATGAGTAGTTATCTTAACATCACTGTGTATGCATGTGTGTGTGCCCGAAAATCAGTAACATCCAATGTAAATTCTGGGATCAATTTTAATTTATTGATCATACTGATCCACATAAAAATATGCAGAACACTGTGTTAAAGTCAGGGCGTAAAATTAATATTCATCAATCACCTGAGGCAAATAAAAATTAATTTTGGCAAACATACAAAATTTGAATCTATTCTAGTATTGACAGAGAAACAATATGCTTTTGTGCAATAATCACATCAACATTTGTAAATAATTCATGAATAATTCATGAATAACTATATACAGTTGAAGTCAGAATTATTATTAGCACCCCTTTTCTTTTTCTTTTTTTTTTCTTTTTCCCAAATGATGCTGAACAGAGCAAGGAAATTTTCACAGTATGTCTGATAATATTTCTTCTTCTGGAGAAAGTCTTATTATTTTTATTTTTTGGCTAGAATAAAAGCAGTTTTTAATTTTTTAAAAAACATTTTAAGGTCAAAATTATTAGCCCCTTTAAGCTATTTGTCTTTTTCGTCATCAACAAACCATTGTTATACAATAACTTGCTTAATTACCCTAACCTGCCTAGTTACCCTAATTAACCTAGTTAAGCCTTTAAATGTCACTTTAAGCTATATAAAAGTGTCTTATTATTATTATTATTATTATTATTATTATTATTATTATTATTATTATTATTATTATTATTATTATTATTATTATTAAAATTAGGGCTGCACAATATATTGTTTGAGCATCAATATCGCAGTGTGTGTTATCGGTAAAAGTCACATCGCATTAGATTACTTCTTAAAGATTAAAAGACAAAGACATTAATAAATATTATTCTTTTTAAATAACTAAATTACCATGTTATTTTATGCTCGATTGTTCAATTTCTGAACCTGAATAGCCTAGAAAACTATAAAAGCTGTTTATTTAACTTTCAACTTTGCTCTATTGTATTCATATATGCTTGTCATTTATTATAATTTAAGTAAACACACCGCATAATTAAAGACTTGAGCATCCCAGTCTATCTAAATTAATGAAATATTCAATTCAAGCAATTCAATTCATCTGGTGAAATCGTATTCATATCACAATATATATTGCAGAAAAAAAAACCCAACGATTCCAAATTAAAAATAGTTTGATGATATTATACAGATGTTTCTTTACTGACTTTTTAATTTAGTTTATTATTATTATTATTAATAATAATAATAATAATAATAATAATAATAATAATAATAATACAATAACAATAATAATATGGTCAATAAATTGTGTAAATTGTTTAGGATACTGGTTACTACAATGGATGCTAAAAATAATATTATAATATTAATATTATAATACAAACCAGGTATTTAAAATTGTAATAAAATATCATACAGTAGCAAAAACATTTTTAAAATCTTACCAACCCCAAACTTCTGAATGCTTGTTTACAACAAAAAGCTGACAATCATCAAAAATCAGCTGATGCTGCAAAAAAAACATGTGCAAAAGCCTTCAGAGGTGCCATTATCAGTGAACGTGTGCATGAACCTGCAGTGTACTGAGGGATGGGTTGGGTGGAGGAGCTCATTGTTTTGTGATGCAGTATATCATTCTACACCTTATTAAGTTAAGATGCATCAGCATCCCACAGAGACCGGGAACGCCTCCAACAACGTCTAATCAATGTCACACCATTCCCAAGACCTAAAGCACGCAGTCGATATGCTTTCATAATGACCAGCCGAGCTGCTACTGCATCCATAACTGTGATGTTAATATTGCCCACTGTGCCGTTCATATAGATTCACCCCTCGAATCCAATTAATATAGACCTTCTAAACAGGGTGAAGGGTGCAAAATCTGAAAACATGCTGTCGATAGATTATTTGTGCATAAACAGGAGAATGTTTGTTCCTAAGGAGCCTTAATGATAATGCTTGGAAAACTGCTTGGAAAACATTACAAGGGCTGGTAAATTAAAAATCTCCCAAACGATCAATATTGTGTGCAAGTGAAGGATTATTCGCATTAGCAAGAACACTGCACAAGTTCTCCATTAAAGCTAAAACATTAATCATTAAAATCACTTTTATGAGTTTACACTAAGGATGCACTGAGATTAAAATTCTTGCCAGTGCTGATAAAACAATAATTCTTTCCATGTTGGTTGGTATGGCTGAGGACGGTTCAGTGGCAGATACTCAAATCTAAACAAATCAAAGATTAAAAACAATAAAAACTCAAATTAATTGAAATGCACAAGTCGACAATGACCACAAAGCATTCAAGTTCTATTTAAATTGCTACTGAATTCTGAGAAACAGTTTGACAGATTCAGCATTGCTATTATAGACTGAGTCTGACGTGCTTATCTTTTAAAAGGGGAGGGGCTAATCAATATGTCCCACCCAGACTTCATGTTTCAGTTGAAATTACCTGACATATTTCACGAGGGCACGTTTAACATTGAGCACAACAGAAACATTATGAAAGCATTTAACATTGAATACACTCACCGACCACTTTATTAGGTACACCAGTCCAACTGCTTGTTAATGCAAACTTGTAATCAGCCAATCACATGGCAGCAACTTAATGCATTTAGGCAGGTAGACATGGTCAAGACGATCTGCTGCAGTTCAAACTGAGTATCAGAAAGGTGATTGAAGTGACTTTGAACGTGGCATGGTTGTTGGTGCCAGACGAGCTGGTCTGAGTATTTCAGAAACTGCTGATCTACTGGGATTTTTATGCACAAACATCTCTAGGGTTTACAAAGTATGGTCTGAAAAAGAGAAAATATCCAGTGAGCAGCAGTTCTGTTGGCGCAAATGCCTTGTTGATGTCAGAGGAGAATGGCTAGACTGGTTCCAGCTGATAGAAAGACAACAGTAACTCAAATAACCACTTGTTACAACCAAGAGCATCTCTAAATGCACAACACATCCAACCTTGAGGCGGATGGGCAACAGCAGCAGAAGGCCACACCGGGTGCCACTCCTGTCACCTAAGAACAGGAAACTGAGGCTACAATTCACAGAGGCTCACAAAAAATTGACAATAGAAGATTGGAGAAACACTGCCTGGTCTGATGCGTCTCAATTTCTGCTGCGACATTCAGATGGTAGGGTCAGAATTTGGTGTCAACAACATGAAAGCATGGATCCATCCTGCCTTCTATCAATGGTTCAGGCTGCTGCTGGTGGTGTAATGGTGTGGGGGATATTTTCTTGGCACACATTTGGCCCATTAGTACCAATTGAGCATCATGTCAAAACCACAGCCTACCCGAGTATTGTTGCTGACCATGTCCATCCCTTTATGACCACAGTGTAACCATCTTCTGATGGCTACTTCCAGCAGGATAATGTGCCATGTCATAAAGCCCAAATCATCTTAGACTGGTTTCTTGAACATGACAATGACATGAGTTCACTGTACTCAAATGGCCTCCACAGTCACCAGATCTCAATCCAAAGGAGCACTTTTGGGATGTGGTGGAATGGGAAATTCGCATCATGGATGTGCAGCCGACAAATCTGCAACAACTGTGTGATGCTATCATGTCAATATGGACCAAAATCCGTACTAGTAAGGTGTACCTAATAAAGTGGCCGGCGAGTGTTTATGTTAAATACTCTGCAACACTTAATAGTTTGAAGTTCATCAAGTGGAATCAGTTCAAAAAAATGGGCACAGAGTGTAAGAACGGTCCAAGTCGAGTTTGGGGGTTGTAGCTTAAAAACTGTAGAAGGAGATACTCTTTAAAAATTTATTCTGAGAAGTGGAAAAAGCAGCTTAAATACAGAAATGAAGCAAAAAACAGAAATGAACATGAACATGTAAATATTCAATATTGCAGGAATGAATTAATAAATTAATTTTAAAAGAAGTAAACAAATAAATAAATAAGAAGTAAACAAATACTAAAATAAATCTTACCAAAAAATAAATAAATAAATAAGCACTGCAAATGGGTTACTGATCAAAAATTAGCTGCCACCACATTAAACCAACTGAAGAAACGAGAGACGCAGCCAGCCTACACATCACAAATTATTTTCAGCACATTAAATCCTGTTTGTCTCACCAGTGCCAACCTATTGCACCAAATCAGGTGCGTGATTGTAAAGCTCGCAGCTGACAGAGAGTACAGTGAACCTCTCAAAGCAGTCAGGCACAGACTCAAAAAAAAACTACTGTGCCTCTCCAGCAGCATTCAGATCAGAGGAATAGTCAAAAATATGCCAATTTAATGTGAGCTGTGATCTGGTTTAACAGCTTTGAGAAGAAAAGTCAAAAGAGAGGAAGTTTCGCACATCACTGAGTCATGAGATGCAAGGCGACTCTACCCAATAGAAAACTTTTCCAAGTAGTTTTTTCTCTAGACAGCAATGATATTAAATGGAGAACAAAAGGAGCATGCTAATTTTTTCCAAAGAAAAAGACACCAGTGTTGCTTCAGGTATTCATCTCAAACTCTCATTAGAGTTGTCAAAATACCACAAAACAGAAGTCAAACTTTTGATATGAATTCAAAGGTTTAAAATTAAATTCTTCTAAAATACATTTATTCAGAGGCATTTCAATGGTGCAAGAAAATTAATTACTAAAAGAATTAAGTAACAGTAGACTCAAAAAAATGTTCGCTGTTTATTCAAACTACTTATTTAAAAAGACATGAAAAAAAGCAATTCTTGAGTTTGTTGAGGGGACAACTTAATTCTTTTATGTTCAATCCACTTAAATTTGTAAAAACTAATAAGTTAACTTAAAGAGGCCCTATTATACATTATAAAAGGTCATATTTTGGTTTTGGGGGTCTCCAACAACATGCTGATATGCATGCAAGATCAAAAAACACTTTCATTGTCTTATAATATGCATTTATTTTTACCTAATTTTCCCAACGACTCCCATATGATTTGTTCAGTAATTAATTTGTTCTCAAACCCCTCCTTTACGTAAGGCTTATCTGCGCAGATTGGTCCGATGACCCAGTCTGTTGAGATTGGCTTGACTGGGTTCACCACAAGTATGAAGTAGCACAGAGTATGTGAGAGTCCAATGCAGGAACGCAATAAAGCAATGAAGTTAAACACCAGTGTATTACTCTACTCTTAAACCTAACCCCAAGTAATAACAACAACACACATTCAGTATTAATCCACACAGTGGCAAAAGTTGACCTTTAGCGAAGACAAACATCACGAGTTCAGAAACGCATTTAAATCGGTAAAGGAAGAAGCACGTCTCGCATTTTCAATGTGGTTTTGGACAGTATGTGAACAGCCCCATAAAGATTTAACCTGAGAGATGCAGTACAAGCACTGATCTTTAATAGATAAGTGATTACAAGCCGCGTGGGGCGATTAAAACTTACAACACACAATTAGATACATATTTTGCAAACTACACAAAACGAGAAAACAATTTTAATTGCACTTACATGTTATGATCCAGAGGAAGAAGAAACTGGTCCATATGAACTGTAACAGTTACTGACAAAATCCCTGTCAAAGTCTGACAAACTCCTATACATAATAGTTTCTGCTGCTCCTTCCTTTAATAGCAAATGGCCGGCAATTCCCAGATTGCAGCGTAGGTTATTGTATCAAAAATCAGAAAAATAATTTATTCCACACAGCCGAATCTCCATCTGTCAGTGTCTAGCCACCAATTTAATAATGCTATAAATGAATGTAGCACCTGAGACAGATCAGACATGTAATTATTTGTATTATTTAACGAATATAATCCACTGCCTCTGTCACCCAACATGCGGCCAAGTGTTATACTTGCTACCCCAAATAACGCATCTCAGAGCAAGATTCTGGTCATTGTGGCAAGATCAAGATAAGACAGATTATGACCTAAAAGAATTTGAGTTTGCACACAAGCTCTTAGAAACAGGCCACAGAAAGACTGAAAGAGACATCAATTTCCTATAAACAGGATGTTTGCTATTAATTCATACACAGACATGTCTATAAATTAGCCAGCCTGTTCCCAGGACTGTAATTGTGTTACTATTGTGTTTGTATTGTGTTTGTCCCTTAATATTTTATACTTTTAGTGCATGTATTTTATAGAATATAAATATTATAGAATTATAGAATATAAAATTATCGAATTTTAAAAAATATAATATTATAGAAATTTGTTAGCTATCTCATGTCTACTATCAAAATAATCCTCTTGGGATTCTGTGTAGAGTGGTGTATATTATCTTTGTGTGGATTGTATAGCAAGCAGTATGCTCATTAAAGTGTTTACACACAAAAGACTGTAAAACCACTTTGACTATGCAAATGTCCAAAGAGAAACACATAAACCTTCTAGCATTGGCCAGAACAACCTCCAGCAAGAGTGGCCTCTGTAGAACTTAAAGGCCGCTACTCAGTTTCCAAACAAAAACTTGAGACTTGGAAAACAAGACAGACATGAAAAACACTGGAAGAAAGAATTGTGTGCCAGCTCGCAACCCTGTGGACGCCATGTGCTTGTTTGTGTAGTCATTGTTTTTTTATCAGCTTACCTTAATAAATGTTTTATGCACAATTCACACAAGTGTTAAGGCTGTGATAATTACTGCTTGCATCAAAGTCACTTTAATAATTCTGATCTCTAAACATGCTCTAAGCTTAACCATCTGATTAACAATAGTTCTTTTTTTGGGGCCACTAAAAATTACATTAATACAATCAATGCTAAATGTTCACAGGACTAACTATTTTGAATTGTAAACTTAATTCTGCTATATCGAGTTATGTATAACTGATCGAAATACTTTCCCAGTGCTGGATTGTGGCTGGAAGGGCATCTGCTGCATAAAATGTCAAAGTAGTTGGTGGTTCATTCCGCTGTGGTGACCCCTGATAAATCAGGGACTAAGCCAAAGGAAAATTAATGAACGGATGATCCATATACGCATAATTAATTACGACTAATGATTAAGTATCCATATTCCCTGATGAGCTAATTTGCAACACTAATGTCTAAATTTCATGATGAACATGAAAACAAAACAAAAAACCTGACAGGAATGTGCACATTGTGTCAATACAGCTACTCCGCAACTGGTTGCAGTTTGCCCTAGTAGATCAGAGGTGTGCTTGGAAATTAATCTCTGAGGGTTCAGCCAACAGCTCAGGAAACAGTGAATAATTGCGCTTCGACACCGAAAGCATAATTATGGGTTTCTAGCATATTCCAGAAGCGCTGCTCGGTTAAAGCTTTGAACACAACGGCCCAGAGGAGTAAATCGATAGACAGACGATGTCTTCATGACACGGTCATGCAGATTTTAAACCATTAAACCTCTTAACACACATTGGGAAGCATTGCGAGAGTCCCTGTTGAGAAGGCTCGGTGTGTTTTAGCGCATGTACAAACTCCCACAGGGTCAAGAATAGCGGCTCCCTGACTGGGCAAGGCCTGCTGGGTAATTATTACAAGGAAAAGGTCAAACAATGAGCTAATGGGCTTCACAGCGTGCTAATGGGACAGTGGACAGACACATAAACACACACGTACAAACATGGACGCGCTGCATGATTAATTAAAAAAATGTCTTCTTAATAAATGTAAGAAATGCACATGTATTCTCGATCCCCCCCAGGCTGTGTGCAAACCACAAAGTAGGTTGTCAATAAACCTGCCTGGAAACACACACACAGACCTGCGGAGTGTCAATAACTCTGCATAGTTTATGGAGCCCTGCTTGCGCTTCTTGTCTGCATGTCAATTTTTAGGAGCCGATCAGCCCTACCATTCACCGAGTGTTGAGGGGGAGCTGAAACAGACGTAAAGCCTGATTAGGAATCATAAAATATGAATCAGCACTTATAATGTGTGAAAACACCCATTTCGATATCAAGTAGTTTCCGAATTACAGGAAATTATAAGGACCATTGTAGGGTGAATTGACCTGGGGCTGCGAAATTAATTGTTACGAAGAACGTGAATTCATTTATGCTATCAAACACACAGGCCTGATTTCCAGTATAAAGAGTAATCAGCCCATTATGTGGATAACAAAGAGATTAATTAAGAAAGAACCCTTCAGACTTCACATAACGTGTGCGTGCGTGTGTGTGTGTGTGTGTGTGTGTGTGTGTGTGTGTGTGTGTGTGTGTGCGCGTGTGTGTGTGTGTGTGTGTGTGTGTGTGTGCGCGCACGCGCTTTTCCCTAGTGCTCCATCACTAGCATAAAAACTGTTAGTATGCTAATCATTCTTAGTCAAACTTGTCCTTCTGAACTGTTTGTCATTTTAATGACAAAAGAAAATTAAATGAAGACAAAACATCCCTCGGGATACCCAAACACTGGGTTTACGCAGTTCTCTGACAGAACATAATGGAAAACAACTGCAAGACACACATGGACATCATCGGCTTAAGTAACTCAAAAGATTTTAGTTGTAATGAAAAATGCTCAATTAACCATCTGAATCAAAAACATTGAATAATGATTAAGAGTCAAAGAGAAAAAGGGGATTATATACAAAATGCAACCTCATAATACTGATTGAACGCAAATCTAATTCTTTATAATGGCTTAAACCAATAGGGTTTACCCATTTGTCCTCAAGAGCTTTTAATGATTTATAATATTATAATACATTTTAGTATCCTTTCTTGTTCTTTGCTATATTCTAATAGTTGCAGGTCTAATAGTTACACTGAATGAGGATGGACCGCCATTTGATGGATTTTATTTTCACAAAAATTGTTAGAATTAGGGCTGCACAATATCGTTTCAGCATCAAAACGAGCCAGGAGCCACATTTCAAAACACTCCTGATTTGTGAAGTCACTGCAACATTTAACCATAAAGTTTTTAGGGGCTGTGTGAGGATTTCAAGTCAGTTTAAAGTATTCATGGATAATAAATTAAGTTAGTAACTTTAAGTGAGATTACTGTAATTGTATTTGTGTATAAATATTCAATGAAGACTATAAAGTGTTGTTTTACATTTGATTATAAAATTTGTGTATATGAATATTGCTAGACTTGCTAGAAAATCATAAAGCACTGTGTATTTTATTTGTACAGAATATCGCTGCTCTACTGTGTTTATAAACGTTTGTGACTGGTTTATTATTCTATATTTTATGTAGATGCACTCCCTTACAAAATAATCCCAAGGCATATAGAATTATGATTACTTTCTGAACAGACCTACTCATATCATCTGATACATATCATTGAAAAATAAAGTATCGCAATGTCCTTTTTTTTTTAAATATCATGCAGCTCTAACTAGAATCATTAGACACTTACATATGCTTTCGATGCATATTAATATTTTTTTAAATATAACTTTATGCCCACAGACAAATAGGACATCACTTAATCAAGCATAACTTCATAAATTTTGTTTTGTTTTCTTGGTTCTTCAAATTCTTTCAGTTGTCTTCTGTCACACGGATAAATGTGATCTTCTGCAGAGTTCCTTCACAACCTAGTTTGTCAATGCAAACTGGTCCACAACTAAGTTTAGGTAAGCTTTACATAAAATTGTTATTTTTCTATTTATTTATGTAAAGCTGTTCTGAAACAATCTATATTAAGTGCTACAGAAAAGTGACTTGACTTAAAGGAATAGTTCACACAAAATGAAAATGCTGTTATTAAATCACCAATTCCAATTTGTTCCTCGTTCCAATCCAATTTGAAAATGATCAAAGGTCTCAGGGTACATGAGGGTAATTAATAACAGAATTACAATTTTTGGGTGAACTAACCCTTTAACATTTACCTACTTATGTAGAAAATAAATAATATAAAAACATTTTACCATTTTTTATTAACCCTCCGGGGTCTGAGGTGATTTTGGGGCCCCTAAAATGTTTTGACATTTCCTGACATTTGTGCTTATTTCAGCTACTTATTACATAGTATTGGCCAACATGTATTTTTTTGTATTCAGCACAAACTGTGCTACAATAATATGTGAGAAATATTAATGCTTGCGTTTTTTAGAAAAACAATATATTATGCATGGTTAGTAGGTTTTGGAGAATATTTTTAGCTGAAATAAGGTCCCAAAAAAAAACCCCACACTGAACGGTCCTGAACAAGACTTTTGAATAACTAGTCTTGTAGGCTATAATATATACTTCACAATTATGTGAAAATTATTCTGTTCTCTCATTCAAAGAAAACATTACAATGATTTACATTTTGCAAAATCTGTTATGGGTCAGAATACTGTATGCGTGGGAGTTACATTGGTCATAAATAATTCACACCGGGAGAGACCAAATACAATCCCCCACTGGTTAATGTTCACCCATCATGGGCATTGCAAAGCAATGTCCAGCTGCAAAAGCTAGCCCAAACTAAATGCTTGTTGTATTACTTGTTAATGGCAGCATTTGCCAACTTTTCAACAATCCCATCTTTTTTTTTTTTCAAATTTTCTGTACTCCTGAGTGGAAAAAAGGGCAAACAAAACATAATTATGCTGACAATTTAAATTAGGGAACACTATTCACCAGAAACATTGTACAAATAAAGAACATTAATTCCTTATTCTGCTCGACTATTACTGTCAACAAGCAGTAATTAGGAGTTAATTAGGAGGGAAAACTCAGTTATTAGTAAATATGTGTTCTCTAATTTAAAGTATTGCCATTAAAGCATTCTATTACACTTAATGTTTCTATTAAAAGTTAAGAAACTGTTAATTGTGTTAACTGTGATATGTTTTGCTTTGGTTTTATTTCATTTGCTTATTGTCCTATACTGACAATAGCAAGATAATAGAAAAAGACCTATATCCTAGAACATGTCCAGATAAATGTATTTTTGAGGTTACACATAGAAAGTACAGATCTTTGTAAAAGGTTGCATAAGGTAAGCACAAGTGTGTCTGATAAACAAGAAGAAATGCATTAGCACCCAAAGAGAAACATGAGTAAGAGGCATTTACTCACCTGAAATTATTTCAGCCTGGTAGAGGATTCAAGCCCAAACCACAAATAAAACACACACACACACACGCAGAGCGTTACAGAAGAACCACAACAGCACCACAGCGTGGGAGACTGGGGAGAGAGCCAGCCGAACAGAGAAGAAAATGCAAGAGCAAAGGTTCAAGAGAGAAAAGGAGAGAGCAACAAGAACAAACAAACTCTCTCATTAAGGGGCGAAAGTCTGAAAATATCAGCAGAAGCTGTTCTGCTCCTGTTCTGAGGTCTACAAACGTTTAGCGCTCCCTCGAGTGGATTTTTATTTCAACTTTCAAAAAACTATTTGCCTCTTTGATAATTAAGATCACATTTACTGTAGGCGTAAAAAAGTGTCAGATCTGCCACAGTTAATCCTCTTGAAAATGACAATTCTGTCATCATATACGCACCTTTTTATTTAAAACTCATGGCACTCTCAAAAAAAAGCAAAAAGCGTTATCAAAATATGCTCTTTCTTTTGCTGCAAATGTGATGAATGCTGGCTGACAAGTTTAGCTGCAGGCTGCTTCATTTATATAAAAAAGGTCTCTTTGCACTCTAAATAAAACTATTCCAAGTTTTCACTTGATTTTGATTTATTTTGAACATGTTTCCTGTTTTGTGTTACATTTGTTAGTGACACTTAATCATAACATCTCATTTGTTAACAATGGTTAACACGAACCAACAAGAAAAATACATCTCTTAATTAATACATTATTAAAAGTGGTAACTGTCAATATTATTTAATGAAGTTGAGGTAACATGAACTAACAATGAACAGAGATGTTTTGAAAACTGCCAAAAATAAGTATAAATGATTTAAAGTATGTACTGCTCATTGCTAGTTAATTTTTTTATTTTATTTATTTATTTAGACACTGGGCTGTTAAATACATAATTCAGATTGGCTATTGCACATTCTAAGTTGTGCAATTACTTTCAAATAAACAAAAAGCTAAAGTAGTTCCAGCTAGGTCTTGACCGCATTACTGTTCCATATGACTATTCTGTATGCTTATGATTTCAGTTATTTCTCAGCCTACAACTGTCAAAACTGAAGGCTTTGGATAAGACACTTCACACAGGAGACTTGATGTCTTGAAATACAAAACCTGAACAGTGTTTTTAGGTATGGTAGCCATAGTATAAGCAAAATAATTGATTATGGTCTGTTGAAATATTAGAAAATAATGCACACCTGTGGGGTTATGACTACTTCATTTCACATCTGCATCTCTGGTGCGCATTGCTTTCTTAATAATTCAATGGACCATCATCAATTATTCATTACTTAGTGCATAAATGTATGTTAACAAATGGGACCATTTTGTCTTTGATTCCTTTATTTTCCTTCGGCCACAGATTATCAGAAGTTGCCACATAGCGGTTTGAACCACCAACTTATCCAGCACATGTTTTACACAGAGGATGCCCTTTTAGCCGCAACCTAGTACTGGGAAACACCCATAAACTCTCTCATTCACACAAACACTCATCCACTACGGCCAATTTACTTCATCCAATTCAGCTATAGCGCATATTTGTGGGCTTGTGAGGGAAACCCGAGGACCTAAAGGAAACCCACACGAACACAGGAAGAACATGCAAACTCCAAATAGGAATGCCAACTGGCCCAGCCGAGACTCGAACCAGCGACCCTTGCCGTGAGGCGACAGTGCTAACCACTGAGCCACCATGCCACCCCCACCATTTTGTCAATGTTACATTATTACTGTATAATGGCTATTTTAAAAGAGCACATCAACAGTCCCAAAAATGATATGCTATGAAATAATTAGTTCACAGTTATGAAATACGAAGTAATTTTCTCACAATATTCCGCAAATGCCATATTTGAAACTTGAACACTAAACTAACATACCTTACATAGTTTAAACCCAGGTAGCAAAGAATTCTGGCACAGATTTGGCATAAATCTGGGACAGCAGGCATTCATCCGGCACTGGCATACAGCATGTGGGCCAAACATGGTCCTGGTTTGCCAGAGGTGGCACCATCTTTAAGGCGGCACACACTATTTGGGCCAGATGTAAATTGTAGTACTTGGCCCAGATGTTAATAATTGATATGTGGGCCACGTAAGATGGGCCTACCTTGACCCACATTTAAAATACATTTTTATTATTGTCAAATAAAGAAAAAAAATTCTACCAATAAGGTTGCTTCGAGGAAAAGCACGCCCCTAGCACGCCTAAAGCACGATGATTCATGGGTTTATCAATTTCATTGCAGTCGTGACACACCAACATACCTGGCCCAGTTCTGATTTATTAACTTGGCTGAGACTTGGCCCAGATATGGTCCTTGTTTGGCCCTTGTCTGGAAGCCAGACTTAGTCCAGTCATGTACTATAATTCACAGCAGCATGTGGGCCAAGCAAAACCTGACTGTGTGGGCCAGAGCTGGGCCAGAGATATTTTGCTATGTGGGAAAGCAGCCGAGTCTTAACTAATGATCTATATATATGACAGCATTTAGGAAATTGGAGATACTTTTGAAATATTTAGCAAATTAAATATCTGGACCTATGAGTGACTCTGAATATTATGGTGTAAAATGCATTTTGATTGGAAATAACGATGCAATTGACTAACAGCCAATGACTAAGCAAGACAGATTGAATAGGAACTTTCTTGAGGAGGAACCGCCTTCAAAACCAAATATCTCCTCCATATTCTACAACTTTTTTCTTGGCAAATCTGTGTATAGACAACCTAAACTGCAAGCTTGTAGATCATTCTTTTGCTTAGTATAATGCTCAAAATCCTCTCATACTTGATCTTACGTCATCTCCATTATGTTGCATGTATGTTTTGTTGTCAGAGAGTTGTCAGTGATTTTACCTTAGTGAAATACTGTGTGATGTTTGACCCTGAGTCACCATTCGTGCATAGTAAAAATAACCACAATTTGATGACTTTAAAGAAACACCATTTCAGCTCATGCAGCATGAAATGCATGAAAGTCAAGGCTGTTCGTGCTTGGAGTCGTCAGCTTTCTGGCATGAAGCAACCAGACAGCTTTATTCTGAGCCAACCAGAATCTTTCATAACCAAACAAACCAAAATGTTCCACAACTTCACCAACAGATTTTGAAAAGGCGTGCAAAAGTAACAGGGCCTTGTGGTCTGTGATGCAACTCATCTGAAATGATACCAGCAACAAGCACTTTGAGTCTAATCATTGGCAGCGCTTGACTCTAGCTGATCACTTTAAACCATTGGACAGTGGGATATATATCTCCGTCCCTCAAGCAGCCATTTCAGGGAGGATTTAATGCAGTTAGCATCGACCCACTCCTGAGCCGTGCGGGTCACTTTAAACCATGTTTTCTAAAAGTGCTTTTGTCTGGTACTGTTCACATAAACACAATGTTTTGAAACAGACAAGTGCACTTGGGTTTTTACAGAGGATTTCTCAAGCTATTGTTGAACTGCCTTTCTATAGTAAGTTCTGTGTATGTCAGGGATGCGATGTGAAGCCTTTTGTTGTTCTATAAATATGACACAAAAACATTTTATCCAATCAGATCACCTGACAGCATCTACAATGGAAACTTTTGTATGATACACTGTTGAAAATGCAGGGTTCCACATAATTTGTTCATGTTGTCCCAACACAAATCGATTAAGTCAACTTAGCAAATTTAAGTGAATTAAACATAAAACAAATAAGTTGTCACAAAAAAACTCAAGAATTGTGTTGTTTCAGCTTATTTTGAAAAAGAAGTTTGTACAAGCTACAAATAAAAAACATTTTTTGGGTGTACTTGTCATGTCCAAATGCAGTCTCTCTTGGTTTATTGATAATTCAAATTAAAACATAAGCAAACAAAACAAAAACGGCATGAAAAAAACTCAGACATCATAGAAGTAAAATTGAAGACAGACAACACATCCCAGCAGACACACAATGTCATAAGATGTTAATAATAGGTTGGATCTAGGTTGTGACACCAGGTGACCAAATTTCAATGTCTAGCCAGCATCTAAGGACAACATTATTTTGACGTCCAATAACGATGTCAAATGACGTTGATATTTGGTTGATTTTAGGTTGTGTTAGAAAGTCGTCTAAATAACTATGGTAATCAACAAGTGAAAACTCAAACAACAGGGCATGACAAATGAAAACATGGAATTAAACAAAACTAAACACAGAAACAAAACAGGGGCCGTTACAGTACTGTTTAAGGTCTTTTATGGTCACAAAGACTTTACTAAATCAAAAAGCAGCAAAATTTAAATATTGTAAAATATGATTACATTTTCAAATAACACATTTTCAGTTTTAATATATTTTACAATTGAATATATTCTTGTGTTTTGGAAAACTGAATTTTCAGCCACATTAACTTTCATGAGCTCATTATCAATGCTTTAAACTACAATGCACTCAAAAAAATGGAATGGCATTTTTCCTGTGTGCAGAAATGATCACAAATCCAAATTGATATGTTTATATGAAGATATTGCTGTCAAAATGTGCACTTTTAAAGTTTTCAGGCCCCCAAAATGATTGACACCAAAATATTGATGCATAAAATGTTTTAGTTGAAATTTGTGTTGAGTAATTCTAAATACAGCACTGAATTTATAGAATTGTAACAAATTAACACATCTGAAACAGTTATTTCTACTGTAATTTGTTGTTTAGGGTTATTTGTATTGCAAGGATATATTTACATGTTCGCACTAAGTAGTGAGATGCACTTAATCTCATTGCACATGTATATAATGTACGCTGTATATGTGTACAGTGACAATAAAAGGTATTCTATTCTATTCTGAAAGAAACATACTATAGTGCTCAGCATATGTGAGTATACCTCCCACAAATCTCTCATTTAAATTTATATTTTCTATAGGATGCTTTACAATATATTTGTGCATATACATTAGATTGGTCCGTACTGAAGCCAAATCTGGAGCTTATCTAACAAAATAACGTACAATAATGGTTCAAAAATGAGTAGCCCAAATGTATATGTTAGGGGAAAATGTTAAATAAAAATTTAAAATATAGCAAAAATCAAGAGAAACAAAAAATATATACAACTTGTTGAAATGATGTAGTTTGTAATTTTTTTTGCAATATTTTGCACGAATTTAAATGTATTATCTTTCCATTTGTAAAGATGTTCTGTGACAAAAATATTATTTTATTAAATATATCTGTTTAATAAATCTGTTTTGTTTAAATGCACCAATATATATGACCCATATTTACTGAGAAATGGATCAAAATATTCACTTTCAAAATAGGGTGTACTCATATATGTTGAGCACTGTATATACTGATACCTTTGAATACTAATAAGATCAAGTTCTCTAATGACGTCAAACATTTCATCCACTTCAATCACCCAAAACACCTCATTCAATCAACTCCTGTGGTCATCTCTGTTTCTTTAATCAATGAAGCCAACTAGATGGAGAAAAACAGAGGAAGCAGGAAGAATGGTGTTTTCCTAAACGACGGAAGGAGATCTGGACTGAATGATGATTACTTGATTGACACATTCTTGAGCGTCTCTGTCAGTGTATAGGAAATAAGAGCCGCGACATCAGGCAGCATCGACAAAGCTCTGATCAATACTGCACAGCCCCATTTAGAGATGATGGCATTAATGATAATGAGGAGCGAGAGAGAGAGAGTGAAAGAGAAATCCTCTAATGCAAAGCTCCTTTCCTTAGATTTTTCTCGTAAAATATACTGATTGGTCTATTAAAATAGCTGGGATGTATCTGGGTGTATATACAAAATGGTTCAGCGGTTCACACAGAAAATCCCAAGCTTAACAAATATTTAAACTTGAAAAATATAGTTGGTGGCACAGTGGCTCAGTGGTTAGCAGTGTCGCCTCACAGCAAGAAGGTCGCTGGTTTAAGTCCCAGCTGAGCCAGTTGGCATTTCTGTGTGGAGTTTGCATGTTCTCCCCATGTTCACGTGGGTTTGCTCCATGTGCTCAGGTTTCCCCCACAGTCCAAAGACATGCGGTGTAGGTGAACTGAACAAACTAAATTGGCAGGCTCACAGCCAGGGGGGGTTCGGGTGGTTCGAAAGACCCACCCCTCACTGACAAAGGTTCAGAATTTGTCCTATACATGAGCTCATTTGTCCTATTTTGACTGCTATGCCATTATAAATTGTGAAAATAACCCATCGAAAAAGACTTTAAGAACAAGAGGAATGCTCTGTTGGATTCCTCTGTTGTCGTGACTTCAGCTAATCAGTTTTGACCAATACAAACAATAATTTTTCATGATATGTCCAACATCCAGCTGTGCAAGAAAACATCTTTCACTACTGACCCACTGTATTGTTTTAAAATAAAGAAAGCATTTTACAAGTAACTTTTATTCTAAATCTTGGACCTTATTTTTAAAACCAAAAAAATTACCAATAAAAACATGTGAAGCACCAAAAGTGGCCCATATTTAAATACTATTATTAATTTACATTCTAATATAAATACTAGTGTTAATGTGCTTTTTTCAAGACAGGCTAGAAAAATTGTAAAGGGCTACATTATTATTATTATTACGTTTTATTTTTTATTATTCAAATGGCCAAATTCTGACTGAGGACAGTTGAATGTGCTGGCCAGTTTATTTGCCTAATAAATCACAATAGGCTTGTTTTTAATTTAAATCTTTAACAGATTCCTATTTTTTTCAAATCATGTAAAATGTAATAAATTTGTATTTTAAAAATAAGTATTTATTCATATTTCTTTATTCTAAATTTTTAAAATATTTTTGGCATAACAAAAAGTAATTATGATGGCCAGCTAAACAGTGCTTAAAATGTCACTAAAGCCATTAAATCTCATCATTAAATTCAAAATGAGATGAATAACTGCAAAAAGGTTCACTTTTGTAGAAAAAAAAGAACCACCCCTTTCACCAGGTTGGCTACGGGCCAGATTGGCCATAGTGTATATGTGTGAATGAGTGTGTATGGATGTTTCCCAGTACCGGGTTGCAGCTGGAAGGGCATCCGTTGTGTAAAACATATGCTGGATAAGTTGGCAATTCGTTCCGCTGTGGTGACCCCTGATGAATAAAGGGACTAAGATGAAAAAATTGAATGAATTTTGAAAAAATTATAAGATGAAGACATGATTTAAATTGAACACAGATTTAATAATCTGCATCTCTTACTTATTCACTCAAACACAGAAATAGAAACCAATACTATAGTACAAAAACACAAAATAAAATCCTATTCAAATTATCAACAACATGTTGTGCTTAAATAAGTGAAGTTTTATAAACTAATTTTGAGAGAAGCACAAGATAAATTACATTAATCTGATTGGTTTATCGATGATTGATCTCGGCTGGTCTCTCATCTGCAATCATCGATAAACCAATCAGATTAATCCAAACCTACAATAAATAGCCCATTTCACCTTACTTCCCTTCTCTTCGTTTTCGAAGAATCCCCCATCCACCCCATCTCCCCCTTTTCCTCCTTTACCAGGGGGAGCTCTAGAAAACTACCTGACCTCAGACCCACTTACATGCTAATTGACCAGGCAGGAGCCCTGAGCTCAATTATCTCTGAGCTCAGGGTTCTCTCCTGGGACAGCATGGCAAACCTGCTATTAGTATCAAGCAATATCTAAATGTGAACTCTTGAAATACTGTTTAAATCTGTAACATTTTTTTTTCTCTCATGTCTCTCAAGTCTCTCATGTTCATCCAGGCTGCATGTATGTGACCTACCATGTCTTCGAAAACACTCTTCTTCAACTTTTGTTCAACTTGATGCATCCCTGCTGAAGAAAAGTATTGATTTCTTCAAAAATAAAGAAAATGACCTCTTTAACCTTATGAACAACTGTAGGCGTCACACTGTTCATTAAAGCCGTATACCTGTAAACCGGGTCTCCTACACTCCCTGTGTCCAAAAAGAGCTAGAGCTGTAATGTAACAAATGTACACTTATTGTGTTTGAAACCTCTGGTCGCTGTGATGCAACTCGGCTGTTACAGAAAAGACATGTCTTACAAAAGACGACATTACCTGCAGAGATCCTGGCTCCATTAGCGTGAGGCTTTTCATTGCCCTGAAATGAGGCAGCCTATTTCATGAATTACATTTTATGCCATCACAGACCTCAGCTTTGGGTTCAGTCACCAAAAAGAAATTGATCGTTTGCGTTTTAACACTATGTTAATTAAAGTTGTAAGTAAGAATGTAATTGTGTTAATGGTAAATTAACATGGTAAATTGTCTGGTATCTGTGGGAGACAGGAGGCGAAAGAGAACGTTTTCACACTTCTGGATATGCCAACGTCGTAGAGACTGACGCCAGAAAAAAGAAAGAAAACAGAGCATTTATGATATTATTTGGCCAATTAAATACTGCCAACAAGCACTGACATTAGTGAGGCACAAATACTATAAACAACGGCCTGTGAACTATTAATGAGGCGTGTCATATGCTTATGCAAACTTTGCAAACTCCTCATTGGACGACATGTGTGGCCATATGCGTATCATGTACATCCTGAACATATGGAGAATACTAATAAACAGAGGACAATTCTGCAGCCAAAAGTTGCAGGATACACAATCTGCCAGGGAGAAAAAACACAGATCAATTGTATGATAATATGGAGATGTATATTCAGTAAGCAGAAGTAGAACAAAAATTTGCTTATTTCACTTGAGTGGGCTTGACAAACCACCTATAGAATGCATTCATTTCTTTCTTGTGCACCAGCCACTTTGTTAGAAACACTTCTACATTTCAGTTTGTACAGATAGCTCTTGTTATGTAATCATGTGTAGTTCTTTTCTCTAGCTTTTTATGAAATTCTTATTATACGTTTTGTCTTTTTGATGTATGTTACTTTACTGTAATTTTATGTGTAATAATGTGCTCTTTTTTAATTTTAGGTTGCCTTTTTAAAATCTGGAAGGGGGCAACAGATGAAAATTAGCCCTTGTGGCTAAAGCCTCCTTTTCACTGCACATGACTAATGACAAGCAACAGACTAGAAGTCATTTATTTCTAATGAAGAGTAGTCCGGGAGTTGCGTGGAGTTACGATCATCTCAATATGCGGAAAATTCGGATCCGAATTGAACTGCAGATACGTTGAAATATTTGAACTACTGCGACTAGAACGTATGCGACCGGCCGCCCGGATGTGATGTATTTCAGTGTTGTCTAAGCAGTCCGTGCACACAAGAT
The DNA here is from genome assembly GCA_903798195.1 of Danio kyathit. NCBI lineage: Eukaryota > Metazoa > Chordata > Actinopteri > Cypriniformes > Danionidae > Danio > Danio kyathit. Next base: position 31,582,921 of record LR812535.1, on the reverse strand, counting down.
GAGAAATACTAAATTTGTTCGTCAATTTATTTAATCAGAAAAAACGTATATATTAAAAAATCATTTCTATTGATAAATGAGTAATTAAAAATATAATTTTTTTAAATGTTGTCTCCACATTTCCTCCAACATTTTTAGCGGTCTATGAGTTTCTAGTATTCATTCATTCAACCATGGTGGACTCACGAAGAATAAAGGTATGACTCTGTATGTGACAAATAAAATCTGAATTTGGTTACACTTAGTAAAATTATTTTTTTATTCAAGTTTGTTTGTTTTGACCATTATATGTTTTTTTAAAGCCTTGCTAATAAGCATTATTGCAATCTGTAGCATTGCCTTTTTATACTATAATGAATTAGTTTTATTAAACAATCAACTGCGATTCAACGACTCTTTTCTAAAGAGGCGCAAATAAATCAGTTGAGTGAAAAAATTCAATGGCTCATAAATAAAGAAATTTTGCTTTTTCCCAGAATGAATCAAAGGCTCTCTACATGTCTGGGTCACTGAATGATTGATTAAATTGTTTTGTCAAAAAACAATTCAACTACCCAGTATTGACCTTATTCTTTAATGCGGAAGTGTGCTCGTTTTTTTGCGATTGTTTTAGAACTTCTGATTCAGCTGCCTATGGGAGAAATGACTAGGAATAATAAACTGCAAAACACGATCAAACTACTTGCTTGCATGTACAAGTGTTTGCATGATTATACAGACAAAGCAGAATCATATAAAATGTCAGTTTGCAACATCAAGCAGCTCTTTTTAACGTCTAAAAATTAATGGAAGTGAATGAGACCAGTAGTATACAGTATAGCCAAACAGATTCAAATGGCTGTGCCCGCTCGTACGCAAAGAATAAGGTGAATAACTTCCCTAAAAATCCCACTAGAAATATGGGGAGGAAAAGACAGAAATATGAGTGATACAATGAAATGTCCCAGTATCCAGCCAATCAAAAAAGAACTGGAATCAATATATAATCAAATATAAATATTTTTTTTAAATAAAAAAAAAAGAAATGCCCAGAATTGTAAACCAGCAGAACTGTGCCATACCACAAAGCAGATTCAACCAGCTCTCTGCACACAAAGACTCAAGAGCTGAAATTAACACTAAATTGAATCATGTTCCCTGGGTCAGAGAAAAGTCACCCGATGAAATGCGCTTGGGATTTTCATTATTCTGATGTTGGATGACCATTCCAGCATCATCCTCCACTACCCAGCACGCTTCAGCTTCACATGATCAGTCAGCTGCCCGTTCAGAGAGAAAACATTTGCCCGTTATCTTCTTTGCTACAAATCCAGTGTTTTGTTTATCAGACAAAAGCGGCTTTTTTATCCGGTTATTTAGAGAGCTTCCCGATCTTAAACTAATCAGCGTGTAATCCAACGAACCAGGCTCAAGTCCTCCAAATCACACCATTCGTAACGTTAATCCCCAAAACCATTCCGACCCGAGATGCCCGCTTCACAATTTTGAGGAGGACTTCCTTAACATCAGCTAGATGCACCGCTGAGCTAATGAGATTATAAAGCCTATTTTAGAAACTCTTTATTGCCAGAGAAAAGAGAGGGGGGCAGGAGAGGGCAGCAACAAAGTGTGCTTTAACAGGGCTTTGTGGGTAGACATTTTACGACTACAGGCCAAAGACTGCAACACTTACATGGTATTAAACACATCTTGCTTCTGAGGCCACAAATTTACAGAGGAGAAAGAGGATAAAATAACAGGATTAAATTGGAGTAAATAGTGACATAATATGGCAATATGACCAGCTGAATAGTGTTAAATGGTGGGGAGGGAGGAAGAGGAGGACATGATGACGTGATGAAGGCTCCCAGGGGAAGAAGCGAGAGCTTGCAGGTCCATAAAGACATGCAGACCTGATCTATAGCTCTATCAAAGTGACAAGAACATGCACAAATGCACTTGCTGAAGTCCTGAAATTCAAAATTACTTCAATCCAATCCCATCGTTATCACCGCATCCAATCGCGTATGCAATTATGTAGGAAATCGACCTCATATTCGGCGAAAACGTAGTTAGGAGGACACTGGGAATCACACAGGTGAGCTTGGATTGATGTGCACCTTACAGCGAGAATGAAAACATCAGATCGCTCTTCGGCACTCTCCGATTTGGTTTGGGCAAATCAAGCGTGAAAACCCATTACACTAAATGTCAAAACAAACACGATGAGTTCAGTGAAATCATTACCAACGTATTCTCGCCAGGGAAGGAATCAAAAGCCAACAGGCAGAGATGTTTTCCTAAGGGACGTGACACTTTTGTTTGCGGCTGACCCTTGAGTGATCTGCTATCACAGCTTGCAGTGTGTTAAAAAGGACTCAGGTGATGTAATAATTCATCTCTTGAGGAGCAGAGTTACAATGTGTGGGCTTTCATGGCAGACGTGTCTGTCAAGAGAGTTAAAATAGTGCTTGAGGTGCTACGCTGTAGATATAAATCAGTCAAAGGTTTCAATTGAGCTTTAAACAATTCAGGTTAAGAACAAAAGAATCATTTCTGGTTAACAGATATATATATATATATTGCATGTCATTTTCTATTCAAGTCGATGACATTTTATGGATCTGTAGTGTGAATCAGTTTAATAAACTAAATAGGAAAAGCAATGATACATACATTTTAATAGTTAAGAAAAGTAATAGATAGGAGATAATCAAAAATAGCACTTATTTCATGTATATACAGTTGAACTCAAAATTATTAGCCCCCCTTTGAATTTTTGTCTTTTTTAAATATTTCACAAATGATGTTTAACAGAGCAAGGAAATTTTCACAGTATGTCTGATAATATTTTTTCCTCTGGAAAAAGTCTTACTTGTTTTATTTCAGCTAGAATAAAAGCAGTTTTATTTTTTTTAAAAACCATTTTAGGGACAAAATTATTAGCCCCTTTAAGCTATTTTTTTTCCCAATAGTCTACAGAACAAACCATCGTTATACAATAACTTGCCTAATTACCCTAACCTGCCTTGTTAACCTAACTAATCTAGTTAAGCCTTTAAATGTCACTTTAAGCTGTATAGAAGTATCTCGAAAAATATGTAGTAAAATATTATTTACTGTCATCATGGCAAAGATAAAAGAAATCAGTTATTAGAAATGAGTTATTAAAACTCAAAATTATGTTTAGAAATATGTTGAAAAATTCTTCTCTCCATTAAACAGAAATTGGGGAAAAAAATAAACAGGGGGGCGAATAATTCAGGGGGGCTAATAACTCTGACTTCAACGTAATATATATATATATATATATATATATATAGTCCAATAATAAATTGAAATGGGGTTAAAAAAGAGGGGGTGGGGGTTAAAAATGTGCAAAGTAGAACAGTAGTGATGCTTCGCTTGCAACTAATGCCAGTTTCAGATTACCCAATGATCCCTGAAATTGGCATGATCTGTTTGACATACAGTGTTGTGGGGATTCATAAATGACAGCTGTTGACAATAGGATGTTTTGTGTATCAGACAGTGTGTTAAAACCACAAGTTTAATTGTAATATTCATTTCTATATGGTGCATGACATCAATTACTGGTTTTGATACTGGTTCTTTTTTGATATCACAACAAAACCTGATCTATACTGATTAGCAAGACTAAAATTAACACAGTTTTGTGGCCAAATCTGCATAATTTGCAACAACAATGGAAAATGCATTACAGAAAACCAAATATGTAAATCGAAAAGATTAGTTTTTTTTTTACACCAAGCGTGATAACTGTAAAGATAACAATAAAGACATCATTCTAAAAATCGTTCTGAATGTAAAACAACAGCAGATTTCAGACCCCAACTATAATGATATAGATGTACAACAAGCAATTTTGTTGGGATCACTTTCAGAACATTTTTTTACAGCTAATAAACAATAAAATGTTGACAGCCAGTCAGAATCATTGATATTTAAACGGCTCATGGAATTTTAAGCTACAGACAACATTATGGAGGAGATGTTAAGCCCTCTTTTCAGGGATTATTTAAAGATAATGACTTGAAAACAATTGCTTATACCATGGAGGGAAATTGATATATATATTTACATTGAAGCTATGCATGTCACCAGGGGATGTCCACTGTCCGTTATCAGCCCATGACACTGAGCAGGGGCAAGGGGTTTCGGGGGGGTGGGAGTATAAGTTGTGAACGAAAGTGAAAGTAGTAGTTGGTGTGTTGGGAAGGGTGAGGGTAGTGCATCCTGAGCCCCCTAATTTCCTAATTTTTACACCACCCCCACCTCAAAGCAATGTGCCTGACACTGATACACTGACCGTAATCACTAAATTCACTGTTTGATAAGATTACACAAGCTGGATTCACAGGACAGATGCACTAGAAACATAGCATATTGAGAACATCTGCTGGTTACAAGGGGTAATGCAAAAAGAAAAGCGTAAACTAAAAATAAACTAAATGTTATTGTTTGCTGATATGCACAAAAATATAGTTATCATTACATTTAAATGTATATAACTATCCTCCTTAAAGCGGATTTATACTTCTACATCAAGTGCATGCTTATAGTCCAGCGCAGCCTTCGAGCAGTCACATAGCCCTTGCCGTGACTGACGCAGACACTGACACACACCTTTCGAAAAATGTAACTACACATCACAACGTCGTGTAGAGCAAGCTCTGTGGTTGGTCGGCTTGGTAGTGGTAATGAGCGTGGACGGTGCTGACAGCCGTGAGCCCGTTTGAGCGATTGTTTACAAGTGTCTAGTCACATGAAGGAGCTCCAGATGGAGAGTTATGTTTTGTGTTTACCTTATAATTAGTTGTTGCACGTTCGCCGCTTCCCGCCTCAGAATTAGTGAGTTTTAGCTACTTGTAGCGTTCAACACCCACAAAGAAACTCGACAGAGAGGAACATAAAAACCTACAGCCAGCTAGCGTTTTGTGTTATTGCAGAGCAACACAAACAGCACGCACAAGTATAAATGCACGACTATGTGCAAGGCAGGCACGGTGGGTCAAGCCGATCATTTAATGCAAAGGTATTAAACGGCCTTTAGAGTGAACGATCATTAACACTGACCCTGGACCTGTGGACCATTTCTACTAACAAAGATATATGACTCTAAGGTGCTGTCATATACAACACTATCATCAAAACATTCGTGAATGGTATGATACTGATCACACTTTGGTGTTTTGCTCATCATGTCAGTTCTTTTAGATGTTTTAGATACTCATCTGACAGACACATATCCTTTCTTATCTAATCGCAAAGGAAAATTGATTCATGATAAGGTTTATCAAAAAAAAAAAAACGGAAATGATCAGGTGCTAAACTTTCTTTTTTGTAGTCACTGGAGACCCTCCATAATCACAGATCGTATCTGTCTCAACTCTTTCAGAGCAAAGCCACCTCTTCCATCTGAGAAAAAGAGCCCATCGATTCATCTGTCAGATGCTGAAGAAAGCATTCGTGATTCTGTCAGGATGCCAGTCCTTGTTATTGATTTACAAATTCAGAAATGACAAGGGCCTCATGCATACGAATGTGAAGCTTACCATTAATGTTAAATATATTCTTTAAGACTGTTATAACCATTTAAAATACGCAGCTAGTTCACAATTGTAATAAAAAAAAAAAATCACTGTTTTGAAGGGTTATGATTCATTTAAAACTTGATATCTCTCTCAGTCTGCCATCAGGTGGAGGTGCTTTCAAACGTATTGATTGAGCAGTTGTAACCATAACAACCACCCATAGGTTAGTGGCAGCGGAGCACAATCGTAGAAGTACTGTATTGCGCAAAACCAAGCGACCAAACGCTTAAGCTCTGACACTCGAAGAAAAGAAGAAAGGAGACAAGATTACATGAGGCGAGACAAGATCCTATTCTATATTCTACTTCTCAATAAAAGCGTAGAGCACACTTTTATAAAGCCTGGGCATGAAAAGACACTTTCCGATGTCTAAGAAGCAGCACAGTCGAGTCTAATCCTCATCTATGAATTCTCTCTTTGTCTCTTTCTAGCACAGTAGATTGTCCTGTCTTCTTTCTCAGGGAGACTAGCTATTAGTAATTGTTCGAGTCGTCCTTGTTGTTTTTAAAATTTTGTGTAAATTATTCCTCCTTTCAGAATATGTAAAGGTTGTATAAACCCTCTGAAGGTTGTATTGGATTGTAAGAAATCGAAGTGCAATGTTAACAACGAATAGTTCCTAGAATTAATCCTCGAGTGTGATAAACAAAGTGAATAAAATGTAAATGACATATTAGTTTACATATAAAAATTTAAACAATCTAGAAGGTAAACATCCAAGTTATGTTTTTCATTTCAAAATAAAGTATTATATACAATATCTCTCTATGGAAACCCATGTTATACAGTTCACTAAAAGTTTAAATGTGTTAATGCTTTAATTTTACCACCCTCAGGACATCCAAAATATTGGTGATTAAATGCAAGCCAATGACTAACTGAAAGTCAAGAAAACAATTGCAGGCATTATAAAATTAATACCCATGAATCTTGATGATGCATTCCGTGCTAGTCTGAGTAATTCTGCTGATCTACTGGGATTTTCACGCACAGCCATCTCTAGGGTTTACAGAGAATGGCCCGAAAAAAGAAAATATCCAGTGAGCGTCAGTTCTGTGGGCACAAATGTCTTGTTGATGCCAGAGGTCAGAGAAGAATGGCCAGACTGGTTTGATCTGATAGAAAGGCAACAGTAACTCAAATAACCACTCGTTACAACCAAGGTATGCAGAAGAGCATCTCTAAATGCACAACACGTCAAACCTGGAGGCAATTAGGCTAAAGCAGCAGAAGACCACACCGGGTGCCACTCCTGTCAGCTAAGAATAGGAAACTGAGGCTACAATTCACACAGGCTCACCAAAATTGGACAATAGAAGATTGGAATAACGTTGCCTGGTCTGATGAGTCTTGATTTCTGCTGTGACATTTGCATGGTGGGGTCAGAATTTGGCGTCAACAACATGAAAGCATGAATCCATCCTGCCTTGTATCAACAGTTCAGGCTAGTGGTGGTGGTGTAATGGTGAGGGGGATATTTTCTTGGCACACTTTGGGCCCATTAGTACCAATCGAGCATCGTATCAACGCCACAGCCTACCTGAGTATTGTTGCTGACCATGTCCATCCCTTAATGACCACAGTGTACCCATCTTCTGATGGCTACTTCCAGCAGGATAATGCGCCATATCATAAAGCATGAATCATCTCAGACTGTTTCTTGAACATGACAATGAATTCACTGTACTCAAATGGCCTCCACAGTCACCAGACCTCAATCCAATAGCGCACCTTAGGGATGTAGTGTATCCGTAAGATTTGCATCATGTACGTGCAGCCGACAAATCTGCAGCAACTGCGTGATGCTTTCATGTCAATATGGACCAAAATCTCTGAGGAATATTTACATTACCTTGTTGAATCTATGCCACGAAGGATTAAGGCAGTTCTGAAGGCAAAAGAGGGTCCTACCCGGTACTATTAAGGTGTACCTAATAAAGTGGCCAGTGAGTGTATGTAGGCTTGCATTTTATGAATCAAGTAGGCACACATTTTAACAAATAATCTGTAAATTAAAGAACTAAAGAAAAAAAGACAATATATATGAGGCTTTAGATTTACTTTCTAGTGGAAGGCTAAAAAAGTTAACTTGACTTAAAAAAATAATGAATACCACATGACCTAATAAACACATAAAAATGTAAAAATGGTTTTCACACAGCTTTAATTTCCTTCAACAAAAAGTTAAACTATGAGTTTGCGCACTGAATTTAAAGTGTCAATTTTAAATTCAATTCCAAAGGTTTCTGAGGTGACTTCATAATTCACCTGGCAAAAGCATGTGCATACACACGCTAACCTACATTTTATTAAACACTCCTGAGGATTATGTATGTTCAACACACACTGCTTGTGGTAACAGGATCTAATTTCATCTTCCGGACATCTACTTTTTAGACAGAATCTCTCAGAGACGATATAAAGCACATGCTGAGCACGCACAGTGAGGTAGCTGTGACATCTGTGCGTTCCTTCCTCTCCCAGAGCTGTTTTATTCATGCGTTTATGCATAATGCATATAGAGGCATGCGAATTAGATACTACTGCTCAGGATTATTTAAGGTGCAGATATCGTCATTAAATTCTGCAGCTAATGTGGTAATAAGCAATTATTGAGTGTAGGCTGGAAATACACCCGCTAGTGTCTGTGAGTCTGTGTGTGTGTGTCGACCTCAGACTTGGAGGAGTTCAGTTACACTACTGTTTAAAGAGAACAAAGCCAGTAAGATATCATTTGTTAGTAGTGCAGATACCAACACATATCTTCTGCCAAGATGTTCCAGAACATGCCAACATGATGTACAGCCAACAGATATAACTGTGTTCCATTCAAAGTTGAAAGGAGGCTATTCATAAAGTTAAAAGGATTCCTGTGTCAGTGTTTCCTGTAGTGACACTCTTCAGTGCCAAAGCGAAATAAATCAGATTCTGAGTTGTGAATAGGAGTATGAGGTTTCTTTTGAATGAGCTGCATTGAAAAGCAGCATACAATGCATTCAGTGCAGGATTTTTCACAAGCAAATGATGCTTCTTTTTAGTTAATTAAAACAGTGAGCACTACTAGACACAAAACAAATGATTCTTTTTAGTGAATCAAAACATACAGCATGAAGCCAACGAACAAACAACTGACTCGTATGAATGATTTCCTGGAGTGAATTAAGAGCAAAGATATTGAATATTTATATAGTCTGCAAACTCTTGCTTAAACTCTTAATGTGACCACAACATCATTTCATTTCAACTTAGTACCTTTGTTCATCAGGGGACGCCACAGCGGAATGAACCGCCAATCTCCTGAGCATATGTTTTACACAGCAGATGTCCTTCCAGCTGCAACCCAGTACTGGAAACATCCATACACACTCACTGGAGCACCCGGGGGAAACCCATGCGAACACGGGCAGAACGTGCAAATTACACACAGAAATGCCAACTGATCCAGCTGGGACTCGAACCAGCGACCTTCTTGCTGTGAGGCGACCAACGCAATCTCACGGCAATTCATAACATTTTGATTTAGTGGCTAATTCGTATGAATTCGTACGATCTAATTCGTACAAATTAGTACGATTTGCTCATCACCCAATGATGGTTTGGGTTAACTCGTACGAATTAGCCACTAAACTGACAAAACGTAAAATACTTACAGTACGTTTCCTTGTGAGATCAGGCTGAGGCGACAGTGCTAACCACCAAGCCACCGTGTCGCCCTGTAAAAAATTATTGGACAAAATAAATAAATAAATAAATAAATAAATAAATAAATAAATAAATCAAATAAAAAAAAATTGGCTAATAGCATTTCTATAGATTTTTCCACAACAAGCATATTCAGAAAAATCTGACACTGTGATAGCCTTAGTTTAAATATAAACAATCAAAATGAAGTCATCCTGCAGCTGCCAGCTTTAGATACAAACAAGTTTAAAACAAATTCTTAACGCACCATTGGTTCAAGAGATTCATTCAAAAATGCTGATTCATCCAGTAATGTTTTGATTAAGTAATTAAATCATGAACTTAAAATGTATTTAGTAGAATTACTCAAGTAAATAAATAACTGAATAAATAAAAGGTGTTTTTAAAAAGAATACAGCAAATAAAACTGTCGTATAATAAACCTTGTTTTAGTTGTCTATTAAGAATCATGACCTTCCAAAAAAATATTTTTTTTTTTAGATTTTTACAAATAAGGAATTACCTGCGTACACATAATGTTTCCCTAGAGGAGGTCCCGCCCTCAATTGCTGATGACTGTCTCACACAGTTCAGGGGACACAAACATCAATTATCTCTAATTTATCAAAGGTTATTTGCAGCTACTGCCCCCACTACAAAGATGATCAGAGAAGAATGGGAACGCAAAATTGACATCGAAATTTCAGAAGAGATTTGGCAGAATAGCTTGGAGGATATTGATAAACAATCAGTCAACACTAGATTATGCCTCATCCAGTTCAAGGTCCTACATAGGCTACATTTCTCCAAAAAGAAATTACATAGGATTTCCCCCAATATGTCTCCCATTTGTGATAAGTGCAAATCAGAAGAAGCTGATTTAGCTCATAGTTTTGTATTATTTTGTAAAATACTGGGGTTCTGGAATGAGGTTTTTAAAGTGCTTTCAGATGTCCTTGATCAACACGTAGATCCTGACCCAATGCATATTATATTAGGACATTCTGATTATACATATTCATTGAGCAATGCACAACAGAAATTCCTTACATATTGTTTGATAACAGCCAAAAAGCTGCTATTATTGTACTGGAAAAAATGTTAATCTTTCAACTGCTAAACTAGGGCTTGAAAAATTGATATCTACTCTGCACTTGGAACGAACCAGATATCTTTTAAAAGGCAACATTGGACAATTTCAGAAGATTTGGAGCCCTTTCTTCGGTCACTTCACGGGGAATTATTTTCCCCAAAGCAATGTATTGTAACTAAAAAGTTGTTTTAATTATCACTGTATTGTATACTTACAGGCTTTTTTGTAACTTTATGCATATGAGAAAAATCATCCTGGAATTTGTGATTATTGTAAGTATATTCAATGACCAAATAAAACTTATTTGACAAAAAAAAAAAAAAAAGAATCATGACCTCAATAAAATTGTTAGTCATTCATTCATTTTCCTTCGGTTTAGTGCCTTTAATCATCAGGGGCCTCCACAGCAGAATGAACCACCAACTTATTCAACATATGTTTTACACAGTGGATGCCCTTCCAGCTGCAACCCAGTACTGGGAAACATCAGTACACACTCATTCTCACACATACACTACAGCCAATTTAGTTTAGTGGACTGTGGGGGAAACCAAAGAGTCCTGAGGAAACCCACGCGAACACAAAGAGAACATGAAAACTCCACACAGAAATGCCAACTGACCCAGCCGGGACTCGAACCAGCGACCTTCTTGCTGTGAGGCGACAGTGCTAACCAATGAGCCACCTTGTCGTCCCCTGAGCACAACTGTATTTAAGGCATTTGCAGAGAAAGAACCTCTTTCAAAAGTAAGCACTGTAACCGAAATCCATCAGAATCAAAGTCAAACAGAACTGAGAGAATCTGTAGCAATTCGCAAGATAATTTTGATCCAGTAGCAGGCTGTCACTTCACACTAGAGCAGTCTGTCATTTCTTTTTTTTTTCTTTTTGCTTTTCTATCCTACATTATACAAATCAATAAAAACTGACACTTTCAAGCTTCATCCAACTGGAGCTTCTCTCTGGAGTTGCATGTCTCCATTCATGGAAGGTGTCTGTTATGTTCCACTGACCAGCCTCTATCCAAGCTGTGTTTTCTGAGTGGCTTCTGCCGACAGTCCAGACGTGTCTCGGATAGAAGGCTTCTGTTGCATGGTAACTGTGCCCATTGGGTGTTCTTCGCGCTCACCGTTCGGGAGAAGCGGGTCGTCTCGGGTTGCTTGTCACCCCCGCTGCACTTGTCGCTCCAGCTATTCCACTCTCATACATTCTGTTCGGACTGGTGAATCGGACACAGTCAGATCCGCCCCGTCAAGTTGAAAATCCGATATCGTGCGGCGTCATATTGCAAGTGACTTGAAATGGCACTGAGTATAATCTCTACCCACGGCATACCCTCGGTAAATCACACCACGACTTCAAGCACGAGTTAAACAAGTAATTGAAGCCCGCTTTTGAATTTGCGAATCTCACACTGAACACCTTTGTGCATTTGTTTGCTATAACAAATAACTCCACATGTTCTCCCGCTAACATAACAGTGTGAGCTTGCAACGCAGAGTTAGAGCATACTTGTTAATAGCACAGAAACACTGTTATGATCTTGGATAGAATTATTATGAATCATTTACATGGACCCTGAGTTCTTAAAGAGAGACGCAAACATGCCATTTCTCTCCCACGCACATTTATTACTGCGAACTTCGATACTCCTCAGTCATTTGCACTTCTATAAATCATTCACATTGTTACAGAGAATCTTTGTCACCTGCTGTATGTGTTCCCTGTAGGTTTTGTAAAGAGTGCAAGGATGTTAAAGAACAAAAAAACACGCTTAACAAAACTACTACGCATCAATCTTTTATTCCAATGTGCTCTCAAACAGTGCATAAACAAACTGCTTGTGACAGCCAAGAGGTGTACCCAGCACATAGCACATTGCTTTAATGAGTACGTCTGGTGCACGGTGAAGGAGGCATTGCCCTTAGCACGCATGCAAACCTCCACATTCAAAGGGGTGAGATCCTTCTGACAGGGTCAGAAGTTCTGGTGGGTTCCTGTCACCCTGGGTCATCGTTTTGAGTGCATTTTTACCTGGCTAATTACTACTCCTAAGTTTGAGGACACTATATTTAAAGTGACATTCAGGGACACCTATTACAGAGATGATCCTCCTTGGAGCATTCTGAGGTTAAGTGTCTTGTTTGATGCAGCAAGGGTCATGTGACTTTTGTCTGACTAGATGAAGCCATGGATTGGCCTTATGGGGGTTTACTACTAAAATCTATTGGTTAAGAGACTAGATGTTGAACACAAGTTACAACAGAAGAATATAACGATGGCCTGAATACAAATTCGTTTGAATAATAGACTGTATTTTAGCCTGAATGACCAAAACACACAAGAATAAAGCGTTATCTTTAAAGTTTTTTTCTCCCATAATGTGACATATGTTCAAGTGAAAGAGGCTATAGAAAAGGGTGGGCTTCATTGATCAGTTGTTGATCAATGGGCAATCCATTGGGTGTTAACTGGATGGAGGAAGATCCTAGCGACTCAATGTGAGCTTGGGATTGATTGCAAGAAAGGGACAGGATTTATGCACAATAAATTAGAAGAGACCTAGACACTGTACGTCAACAGAAAGAAGACCACAGTGATTAAGAATGATAAAGTGATAAAAAATAACAATAATGCTAAAAATGAAATGTAAATAATTAGCTATGTTTCCATCCACCTATTTTTCTGCGCATTTTGGATATGCTCAAAAAAAATCAGTTGATGGAAAAGCCAAGATGAGCATACATTTTGAAAATCCACATAAAAAAACATATGCACATAACTGAGTAGGATAAACTTTTTATTCGATAAAAAAAAAATGTGGATAAACTACGATGGAAACACGAACAAATTCCAGTATGTGCATAAAAAAGGTCATGTGATGATAAAAATGTATGTGAATGGACAAACCAACAGGCTGGTCACATTGTAAAACATCTGAAATGTTGTTTTGGTCATTCTAAAACACCTTAACCATTTCAGTATTAGTGTCGTTATATTATTAATCACCTCCAGGACTGTCAAGAGCATCTGCACTCTGCGTCTCATGGCTTCAAAAGCCACCACATGTTCATTGCGTGTCGGCATTGTCTTCTGAGGCGCAAGTCATTTATTAAATAAAGAAAAGATTGACGCAGCTTCTCCTACCACAGTAAATTCCATTTTTACTGTTGACATTTGGTGCCAGTTAATCAGAAAGTAACAGTAGCTATGTTTCCATCCAAAAATGCAAATTAACTTTATGTGCAAAACTGATATTTCGCATATAAGTAGGTCGACACGGAATCTGTGTGCGCAGAAATCCACAGATTTCCACCGATTTTCAGCCCATCATTTAGTCTATTTATTTAGATGTGTGTAAATGTGTGTAAATTTATATTTAGTTTTCCATTAATTTCAATAATATTACTGACAAATATGAAAATGTTCATATGATTTACTTACAATACAGTTTGTAAAGTAATATTTTTTGTCTTTTAGTAGATATATGGTAGATATATTATATCAGAGACTTGCTTTGTTTACCAAATAAATGGATTTGCATTGTAAACATTAAATAAAAGTTAAAAATGTATAATTTTTTATTTAACATATAAGTTTTTAGTAACAATACACCCAAAATCATTCCGTATAAATCCGCAAATTTTTTACAATATTATGCGCAAAAATAGCAAAAAATGTCTGCAGATTCTGTCTGGCCCAGCGTATAAGAAGTGCAAATAAAGCAGTGCTTCCATCAAATGAGCAACTTTCTGATCAACTGGTACCAAATATCAACAATAAAAACTAAATTTCCTACGGTAGTAGAAGAATCCTTTACTTATTTATTTAATGACTTGCGCCTCAGAAGACAATGCCAACACGCAATGAACTCGAAGTGGCATTTAAAGGCGTCAGATGCAGAGTACAGACACATGATCAGGGCTCGACAGTGCGACCATTTCGCTCGCATTTGCGACTAAAAATAGATGTGTGCGAACTGGAAAATTTATTTAGTCGCACATGTGCGATTTTTTTTTTTTTTTTTTTAATAAGCTTAAATGAGGACTTAATTCTCTCAGCCACAGTGAAACAACATGCTCTTCACACTAAGTTATGGTGTATTATGTTAGAAATCTATCGTGACTGTAGCGCACACACAGGTGCGATCAACAACAGCACATATCTAACGTTACTGGTTTATTTACGGTCTTTATATTGTTTTGAATACGTTGCTGAGCAACGCCAGGCACCGTATGGTGGCGGTGCCGCACATCGTGCGAGCCTCATAGAAAACGTTTACAATTCGGTCATGGCATATCGTGGTGTATTTACTGTAAGACCCAATTCAACATCAGCGCTTCCACACATAGGACTTTACCTGGGCGGCCCTGTTCTGTGTTCGCGAGAAACTGAAAATACTCCGCCACAGACTCGCATGCTCTGCTGCTGCAGACTCACAGAGACGCGCTGGACACAAAACTACCTCTTCTGAGTTTGGTACCTTTAAGAATAGCGCGAGGACTTTTCTTTAAAAAGCCCAGACAGATAAAGTGCTCAGATAAACAGTGTCAGCTTTGCACATGAGTTTGTATTTGTTTCTTTCTTTACATTGTCTTATTTTTCCCATGTGGGAAGTATAGGGTGGAATCTATTATGCAAATAATATAAATTTTGATAAAATTATTCTTAAAAGTCACAATATTTTGTGCTGTGGAGAAAATGTGTTTCAATATAGCTACTGCAAGTATATTTATATTTAAGATAATATGTACAATATATATATATTATTATAAAATTAATAATGTTTTGTTTGGGAGCATTGATACAGCCATAATTTTCTTACGATACAAACACAGATTAAATAGCTCTGGTCATGTGAATGTATGCACTAACCATACTGCACATTTTATTAACTTAATAACTTATTAATAATTCTCTATTCCTGCTGCCTAGTGTGAAAGAGATTTTTCAGCTCGAAACTGGATCAAAAATTGAACAAAAAGCTGCCGAGGCATGTCTACCACTGAAGACTTGATTCAGATCAGTTTAAAGAGGCCTTCAATCATTCATTCATTTTCTTTTCTGCTTAATCCCTTTATTAATGTAGAATCGCCACAGCGGAATGAACCGCCAACTTATCCAGCATATGCTTTACGCAGCGGATGCCCTTCTAACTGCAACCCATCACTGGAAAACAACCATACACACTCATTCACACACATACACTATGGACAATTTAGCTTACCCAATTCCCCTATAGCGCATGTGTTTGCACTGTGAGGGAAACCGGAGCACCCGGAGGAAACCCACGCGAACGTGGAGAGAACATGCAAACTCCACACAGAAATGCCAACTCACCCAGCCGAGGCTCTAACCAGCGACCTTCTTGCTGTGAGGCGACAGCACTACCTACTCCGCCACCGCATCGCCTAAAGAGGCCTTCATTAGAGCAATTTGATCCCAGTCCTGCTGTGGACCGCTAGCTAAACTCCATACAGCTTAATTTATAAATAATTATTAAACACTATTTAAGCTGTTGTTACAGTCAAATAAAACCTATTGGACTTGAAATGAATGACACTGCTTTGCTTTTAAAGATCTCCTCGCGTACATTAATTAGGCAAAAACACTACTTTATATATTTTTGTTGTGCTCCTAAAATTCTTTAATGTGCTCCTAATTTTTCAACTTAGGAGCGCATGTGCTCCTCCTGAAAAAAGTTAGCGTCAAGCCCTGATGATTCTGGAGGTCATTAATAATATAATAACACTAATACTGAAACGGTAATGCGTTTTTAGATGTTTCACTGTCTTACAGTGTGCTCAGCCTGTTGGTTTGTCCATTCACACATTTTGGTCATCACATGATCTCTTATAACAAAATCACATGACCTTTTTGAATGCGCATACTGGAATTTGTTTGGTAAAAGTGTTTCCATCGTAGTTTATTCACATATTTCCTTATTGAATAAAAAGTTTATCTTATTCAGTCTGCTATTCAGCATTTTCAAAATGTAGGCGCATCTTGGCATTTCCATCAATCGTTTTTTATGGGCATATCCAAAATGCACGTAAAAATAGGTGGATGGAAATGTAGCTAGTTTTGTTCTCTTTGACTCGCTTTATTCGCACATCTTTTATGCAATTTTCCAGTTTTACGCATAAATTAAATTCGCATATTTGGATGAAAACATAACTACTGATAAGATTTTGCTAGCTTAGCGATCTTCAGAACATCTTTTACGTTTAACAGAAGAAACAAACTCCACATCCTTTTCATTTAGCTTAGGACGTGATAACCTCATCTACATCATGTTCTGATCTGAATACAGACAGACATAATTAAGTCATTACATCTGATACAGAATCATATACAGATAATGGCTTCGCTGCACAAACCTATTAAGCAGACAGGTGCTGTGACAGGTGTGTATCATCAGCATCTCAAGTCTGCACTGGACCGGAGTCTACCCTGAAAGTCCCACTCAAACCTATTCAAATCTTTCATCTCTAAAATTAACTGTCAAAAGATGAAGGTATTCAAAATGAGATTGAATAAGAGGAGGGGGTGGGTGGTTTAATGCTGAAACGACAGACAAAAAAAGGTGATTTAGAACACAGGGCTTGAGCTTCTGATGATATGCGTCATGACACGGCAGATCAGGCGGCCATGTGAGGGAGCAGATGGCATCTGTGAGAGGTGTCATGCACAGACCAGACGTGATGCTGCCAAAGATCTGTAGAGTCATGTTGACTGATTGGCAGGTTTTGAGCTTCCAGAACTTCTCTCATATTGACTTTTTCTAGCTTCCATCAGTCAGTTCAGTATGTTTACTGACTGCTCGTAGCTATGAGCAACATAAGCTGGACATTTAATTAGCCTCTTGTTCTTTTTTGAAGCTTTTGGTGGCAACTGTATTAGATTTCTTTTAATAAAAGGGTTGACCTTCTGAACCCTGACTGCTGAGGGGGAAAAATACAAAATTGTACCTATTATTTAAATTGGACATAACTTGGGGTCACAAATCTCAAAGGTACATCTTCATAGTTTATCGAGCACTAAAAAGTGCATGCTAATGCCTTAAGGGCACTTCAAGACAGCATGAAATGAGAATTCATTGTGTCTATTGTGAAAATGGATTTTATTGATCTTACTGCAAACAATTCCGCTATGCTTGCTTTTTTATTTTTGATATTTTTGGCCTAAAAATACTTTACAGATCTTTTTTTAAGCTCAACACATCTCACATTCTTCCATCTCCATTGTTAAGAGCAAATCTCGCATCTCAAAATTCAATCCAAAACAAATGAAAACAATCCAAAGTCAGTTCATTGTACTTTTTCTTTTTTTGATTACTGCTACACTTGAATGCATGTCACATTGTGGAAGAAAATAACTGTAAGAAAATAGTCACTCAAAAAAACTAAAGTACTCGGAAAAAACATTATATACCTGAGGACAAATGTTTTACCTAAACATACAGGAGATTTTGTCGAGACCTCCTGGGATGAACACCACAAGAGGGATCCACAGGAGCCTGCTGAGTAGGGGGAATAACTATCTTCTAAAAATAACCCAAACAATAGCTTACAAACACAGATGCAAAGCAAATAAAAAAAACATGAAAAAAAAACAATAGAGCCTTCTGGGATGTAAAACCATTTTGATTTGGAATATATAGATAATCCCTTAAGAGCCTGATTTAAACATTCAAATCTGATCCCCTGTATGATATAACATTATCAGAAATGCTATTGATATTATTTGAACCTCTGTCCCTTCCTTGGTTTTATTCCTTCATCCCCTTGGACATTTTGCAGGGCCACCACCATCTTCAATCTCCATAAAGCTGCTTTGTGGCAAGTGCCATTACATAAAGTGCTGCAAAAATGATTCAGAATTGAATTGAGTGCAGATTTAGCTGAGGACTGTGACTGTAGAGGCTGTTTTACTCATTCACACAGGCAAGCTTGAGAGCAGACAGTAGAGTCTCTCACATGAATGAGAGTGACGTAACCCACTGTAATGTTTCAGAAAGAGGCAAGGTTTGATTGGCAGCAGAGATTTAGAATTATCTGAGAATATTTTGTCTGTCTGAATTCCATTAATGTCACTCCTCTCGGTTCCCGAGTAGCTAAAAACACTCTGTCTCGCTCTCTCTGGGGTCAAGTAAACAAGCCGATAATGGTGGCAAGAGGATCAATAGGTTAGATGCTGAACCGAATTTTCCTGATGAGTTTGACCTGGAAGTCAAGATTACATCTACTCAGCATTATATTACTCACACACTCTTGGCACTGGAGTTCAAGAGGTCAAGCAACCAAATGCCCACAATTATATCACATCACAAGGAATCAAATTTCACTAGATCTTTTGAAAGGCGCAATGTTGATATATGCAGCCAATCTTTAAACTTAAACATTCATCCCTACTGTATCTAAAATGAGCTTAAACTGAAACAAAGCATACAATTGAAGTCAGAATTATTAGCCCTCCTGAATTATTAGCCCTTTCTGTTTAACAGAAAGAGGATGTTTGTAACACATTTCTAAACATAATAGTTTTAATAACTCATTTCTAATAACTGATTTATTTTATTTTTGCCATGATGACAGAACATTTTACTACAGATATTTTTCAAGATAGTATTGAGCTTAAAGTCACATTTAAAGACTTAACTAGGTTAATTAGGTAAGGAAGAGAAATTAGGCAAATCATTGTATTACAATGGTTTGTTCTGTGGATAATCGGGAAAAAAATATTGTTTAAGCGGGCTAATAAAATTGACTGGTTTTAAAAAATAATAAAAACTGCTTTCATTCTAGCTTAAATAAAACAAATGAATTTTCAACACAAAACAACTAAGAAAAATATCATAGGAAATACAGTAAAAGATTCCTTGCTCTGTTAAACATAATTTGGGAAATATCTGAAAACGAAAATCAATAAATCACATGAGGGCTAATAATTTTGACTTCAACTGTAAATACTGTATCTAAAAGATTTCAAACACATAACAAGTTAAGAAAACACTAGCAAAAAAGAAAAATACAAAAACCTAAATAATAAAATCTTAACCAGTTTTATAAGATATGGGCATGCAAATTCTCACAACACATAGCTCAGACCACAACGTAAATGTGTTGATTAGGCTTGAGTGGTATCCAAATTTTGATACCATCAAACCTTGGTATACGGTATTATCGTGCATAATAAAAAGAAAATATGATGTAAGGCTCAGACAGCGTCACCAAACTGTTGGCTTGTGCCTAAACTGTTCAGAAACTGAGTACCGTATATACGACCTTAGGTATTTTACCTCTCACGGTCACCTTTTTGTTGCACAATTTGCAAATTGCCTTGTCCGTATTTACTGCCTTTCCTTACTCGTTCGATTAAAACCTGAAATACTGCTAAACTGCAGAAGTTGTGTTCTTTTTCGAGACCAGGTCACTTGGTGTGTGATTTGCCATCTTTCTACACACAAATGCATTTTTAGGCATTAAATAAATCATATTTAATATTAAGTAATGTAAGTGCATTGTTTTTATGACGGTATGGCAGTATTGAAACTGATTCTGCGGTATACCATATCACCGCCCAAGCCTAGTGTTGATAGACCCCAAAAAGTGACGAACAATACCACTTAGAGTAAGTAGTAATGTCTGAGATCTCATAAACGAATTAGATCATCGGATTTTGGGGCAAAAAATATATACAAAGGACAATGAACCATACAATCAAGATGTTCAAATAAAAAACACACACACCAGATCTCAGAAAACACAGCTGACTCTAAACATCTGGGTTCCTAGCTTTTTGGAGTCCCCCAAACACAATATCTGCAATGTTTGTTTGCAATGAGTGCTTCTGTATTCTCACATATTCATATATTCACACATTCTGTATTTTCATAGAAATTGCATGTGTGTGTAAGTGTTGTCAAACTGATGATGTTTTCTCACTTTGTTAGTGTTTTTCTATTTGCATATGCTTTCTTATCTTGCAGCTCTTTTGAGTTCTCTCAGCCATCATACCTTAAACTTTTTCTAAAACCTTTCTCACAAATCGAAGTATGGGTGAGTCTGGAAAAAATTCTGAAAGTGATCAAATCTGTGAAAATATGACAGTCCAGAGTTTAAACAATGGCATTGCTTTTGCACAACATATAAATCTGTGTCAGGTAAAAGAGAAGGGAGCCACTGAGAGATGGAAAGGAGAGCGAGAATATGCTTTGTAATGCAAATGTAATGTTATTTGTCATGCCAATTAAGCACACTAAATAGAAAGTGAAAATCGAATTGAATTAAGAGAAGACAGAGAGAGCAGGAAGCACGCTCACTCATTATGACAAGAAAGTCTGTGTTCAAATCTGAATCAATCACAGCCAATAACGCTGTTCATCATGCAAGACAGAGGACCCAAATTGGCACAGCATTGCCAATTTTGAGAATTTCTCCTTCTGCCAAGCGGAGTCCAGAAGTTCAAGGAGCTCAAGGGCTAATGCGGGATACACCAATTAGGAAGGCTGGTTGAAATCCAAACTGATGGTGATATTTGGAAAGGAACTCTCACATCATTCAGAGCTGAAACATCTCAAGTGATTCTGCAAACATCATTATGAATGAGTGCATGGCATTCACATTTGAACTCCAGTGATTATAGTATAAGCTCTAGATTTTGAGTTGCATGAAGAACTTTCCGCAAACTTGACTGGATACCAAGTACAATTGAAACATGCACTTTCTTTCAAAGGTCTGGGACTAGTAAGATTTTTTGAAAAGCTAAATTATTTGATGTTTGAAAGTTCAATGGAACATAATTTTTTATTATTAATAATGTTTTATCTAACATTATGGTGGACACGTAGTGTCAAAAGTACCGACTACGATACCAACGAGTACTCAAATTTTTTAAATGCACATTTCCCGCTAACAATTAAGCGCAGTTGAGCGGGTTCATTATGTTTATGTTTAACAGATGACTGTGATTGGCTCCAATGATCATCGTTTCACCACACTTTATCAAGCACTTACACAGATACACAGTCATGGGAGTGTTATTCACTGACCAATCTACAGAATGAGCAGATATATGAGTGATCCGCTGATGTATCAGCTGATAGATGTGGCTTTTAAATGGACATATTTAAAATGTCAGTAGTGAATGGCTGGTATTTTTGTGTGTTTGTCTATTCTGTTACTGATTAATTTATGCTGAAAAAAAATCCTACTGGCCCCAGATATTTGTGCAGACATAGAAGAAAAAAACTACATTTAATTACTGAGATTTATCCCTCTGCTTTGGATGCAGGCATCATGTTGCTTCTAATAATTTCCATTAGTGACAGAGGGCATCATATTTCACACTGAAATTCTACAGTACTCATAATGAGTTCAGTGATCTTTCTGTCCCCAACACTTTCCTCTGAATTTGTCAGTGGTGGCTTGTAGTTTTGCAAGCAAGAAAGTCTCTTTGTCCCATCAAATATCTTCACTGAGCAATCTGCTCAGTTTCTAGGATGATCTGCAAATTTTGTCTCTTTCCTGTCCATAAACAGATTCAACTGCAGCAAAACAGATGCAAAAAGAAACCCAGAGTGCATTATTTCGTTAACACTCTGTGAGGCAAAATGATGAAATATGATGTATTCAACTTAAAAATCACCCAGACAGCGCATTACTCAATGCCTACTGAAAAAAAACAACTGCACTGCTGAAGTAGACCAAAGTTCATTAAGGGTAAAATCCAAAAAGGTTTTTTTTTTTCTCTCTTCCTTACTGTAAAAAGTTAAAACTCAAAATCAACAATGTTACATCATTCACAACAAGATTTTAGATCAACTTTATTCAATAATAACATTACCATACTTGGGTTTTTCTTCACATTTCTAATGCAAATTTTAAGATTTCAAAGAGAAATGCTCCAAAACACACATTGAAGTTTGTCTCAAATTTGGACAGATTTTTTTTTTAAATAAAGTCAGCTGTGATTGCTTTGTTAGAGCTTTGTTTCTCTTTCTGGAGAACCAAACAAATCAAAGAACTGAACTATATGTGTGAACATAGCAATAAAAAACTAATTTTTAACAAGAAGAGTGCTAAACTACAATACAAACCAAATGAAACATAGCAAATCAATTCTTAGATGCTCTTAAAAAAGTCATCCATTATTAACTTTAACAGTTTATGTGCATGCTCTAAACTAAATGTAATTACTAAATGTAATTGCTATATATAATAAACCGATATATCCCGAGAACCAATCAGAAGGCGCGAATCGAATCATATGTTTTCAATGTAGCAGTGCGCTGATACACTGGCTTTTATGAGGAGACTGTTTTATTCTGCTTCCGATTTCGATTTTAAAAGTCGGAGTTTGATGAACTGGATGAGCCTGTCCGACTGTTAGTGAGTGGCAAATGAAAACATCTCTTACCTCACAACTCAAAACACAATGTTCAGTCGGAAGAATAGCATGCGTTCATAACGATTTTTTGCACAGCGACGCTACTTTGAATGAGTCCGATTTACTATACATTAAACGGCAACTGCGTTTCCTGAAATACGGAACTAAGATGCCATTCTTTTATCCCACGTGGATGCTATGAGGATAAACAAGAGACCAATTCCTTAAGTATGGGGAGAATGAATGAATGAATGAATGACAACTTCTAAAATTGTCTGAGGCATCCCCTTTTTGCCCAGTATAGGCCTACCTCATGTTTTTTTGCTAATTTAAACAATTTTTTAAAAGATAAATATATTGTATAAAACTATACTGTACATTATTTATATTACTTTATATTACCTATACGTCTGAAAAGCTTTTTATATTAATGGACAATGCACAGATATTGATGTTTCACAATGTTTTTACACTACATTATTTGAATCTACTGTACCAAGCTTAGCTTACAATGTTCGCAATGTTTACATTGTTCTACTTACATTAAATCTAAATCCCAAACATCAGAAATTACAACAGATTGTTAAGATTTAATTAATGTCAGTTTTAATGTTATTGATCATTGCAATTACTTGTTAAAAAACAAAGAATTGTTTAGAGTGACATTTTTAAAAAAAGGTATTTTATTTACTAGCTAATAACCCTATCATTACATATAAAATGAAACATCTAAACCTAATTATAGGATCCTGATAGAAAATGCTCATTTTCAAGAAAAGAGGTCTGATGAATGTAGAGGGTTTTGCATCTGAACTCTTCATATTTATTAGAAGAAGAAAAAAGAAAAAAATTATATATATATATATATATATATATATATATATATATATATATATATATATATATATATATATATATATATATATATATATATATATATATATATATATATTTATATATATATTTATTTATTTATTTATTTTTTGTTTTGTTTTGTTTTTCTAATAAATAAGTCACTTTGGTTTTAGTTTCTTTATTATATCCACATTTAATTACAATCAAAGCATGGAAACTCTACTTTCACTTCTGTCACATTAGCAAATATTGAATAAAATTCAGGGTCAAAAAAGATCTATTGCCTCTAGGCAATGGTAAAAGTGATCTATAGTCAATAGTGATGTACGAAGCACCACTTCATGTGCAAATCACTTTCAGACTAAACAGCTTTGTGTTGGTTCAAAGACCACCTGAACCCAATGCAATATTCATTCATTCATTCATTCATTCATTCATTCATTCATTCATTCAATTTCTTTTCGGCTTAGTCCCTTTAATAATCAGGGGTCGCCACAGTGGAATGAACTGCCAACTTATCCAGCATATGTTTTACGCAGCGGATGCCCTTTCAGCTGCAACCCACCACTGGGAAACATCCATACACACTCATTCACACACATACACCACGGACAATTTAGCTTACCCAATTCACCTATACCACATGTCTTTGGACTTGTGAGGGAAACCGGAGCATGCAAACTCCGCACAGAAATGCTAACTGACTCAGCCGAGGCTCAAACCAGCGACCTTCTTGGTATGAGGCAATTGTGCTACTAACTGCGCCACCGTGACACCCTCCAATGCAATATTTACTAGATTACTGGACGTTGCGTATATATCCCGGATATCCACATCTGTGCACATCACCACAAGGCCAATTGAAGGACAGTCTCTCATACTGCTGAATGGAGTGTTCTCTATCCGGTCTACAACAGCAGCTCAACTCTCTGACCATTAACTCTCCCAGCTGTTCCCAAAGAACGTCTGATAAATCACATGTGACTTGAACCGCAAGCTCTACCTCCCCTTACTCAGACCACACCACTGCACAGACAATTATAATCCTTTTAGCTTAATAACCATGCAATGCAAATCAGCTTAATGAAAGCATATCAGGATACTGTACTTGTTAAAGACAGAGTGAGTGAGAGAGAGAGAGAGAGAGACAGAAGGGGAGGGAGATGAAGGCAGCTCTTTTCTCCAGGCAGCTAATTATCTGACGGTTGTTTTCTATTCATTGCAGTTCATGGCCAGTAACCTGGTCACTCGACAATGATAGGAGAGGCTCTAGGGCCCAGAGTGGATCTCACCAAGCGTTCGGTCTCCAGAGCTTGCTCTAATTAAACAAGGTTCTATCTATATTCGTCCTTTAATCAAGCATGCTGTTTACACAGGGCTCATGGTGCTGAACACCACAAGAGGCCTGAGCTTTGTCCTCTTGTGCATTTTGGCTGTGCGAAAAGCAGGTGTTTAATACTCACTCCTTTATGTGTTCCCGTGATGACCTTTCTTAAATTATTCCCAGGGCATCTACTGTAACAGAGCTAACGGGGTACACAATATCTGTAATGTGATTGTAGGACTATTTAATTATTTTCATTGAGCATTACATTGCATTTGCATGGTTTTGTCCAGTACTCTTGCACTTTTACTTGATAGCATTTTAAACATCCTCCAGCTGTAACAATATGACACTTGCATCTGATGACCTGATGACCCCCAAATGTGTAGGTTAGAGTTTAATGCTTTGGTAAAACATAAAGATTTTTGCTTTAATATATGTGAGCTGGGCACAACAGAGCAAGGTAATAATAGTTTTATTATAATTATAATAGTTTTATTTTTATTTTTAATTATAATTATTTATAATTAGTTTTTAGAGGTAGATTTACTAGTTGTTATTAGTTTCTATATTTTGAAATTGCTTTGTTTTAGTTTAGTTTTTATTAGTTTTAGGATATTTGTTAGGTACAAGATTCAAAATCATCAAAATAAATATTGTATAATAAAAACCACTACCACTATCTACCCATCATCAAATTCAAATACAACAGCCCAAAAGATAGCAGGCCTAAGTACAATATGTGTGCAAGGCTGCTTCTGAGGTTAGATACACAGTAGTGATGGGAAGTTTGGATCTTTAACGTGAACCAGATCTTTTGTGACAATCTTTCCACGATTTTCTGTTGTGAAATAAACTTACGTTTCACCAGATCCTCTCATTTAAGCCCTCAGTTTACCTGCGCTGCAGTCGTTTAAGTTTGCTTCAGTCACAGCAGGCTGTCATGTACTGTTTGTGTTCGGTTTACCATCTGCTGAATCACGCATGCGCAGTATTATCGGTTTATCATTTCTCAAGTCTGATCTCTGTGTACTGTTCTAATAACAGAATAACTCAATATATATTGGTTTATTTCGAGTCAGAGGGGGGCATAAGCATGTTAAAAAGCAAGACGTTTGTGGAAAAGTTCTTAATGGAGACGCGAATCGTTTGAAATGATTCAGTTTGATTTGGTGAACTAGTTCAACTGGTTCACTTATGTGAGAAGATCCGGTTAAAATGAATGATTTGTTCGCGATCACAATCACTAATACAGAAATAAAACCCATTATTGGGCATAAATGTTTTAAATTAATACCTTTTAAGTGTCTGCTCGGGTCGTATTTAATGCTGTCACCGTGCTGCAGTCATGTCCACTCATTGTTTTTGTCGAGGGAGCAACAGCGAGGATGACTAGAGGAGGACTGGCTTGATTTGGCCAATACATCAGGATTACAGATTCTGAGGTGCTGTACAGGTCAAACACCTGGCAGCACAAAGTAAAAATATTTACTTCTAAAAGGCATACAGTAGGCTTATGTATTAAATACATTTACAAAGACGAAAACGAAGGACGTTATTGCTATAATTTTAGTTAGTTTGAGTTATTTTTGTATGTACACAATACAGTTTAATTTAGTTCTAGTTTTTTTTTAAATAATTTTTAATTTTACTTTAGTTAACGAAAATTTTTTTATATTTTAGTTTAAGTTTTTTCGTTAGTTTTCGTTCACTTTAATAACCTTGCAACAGAGAATATCTGATGGTCCAAAATCCATATTTAGGAATCTTCAAAGCAATACAAACACTCTTGAAATAGAGATTATACAGAATTACTAACATTTGTGGCTTGCAATTACCAACTATTTCTATAGCGCTGCAACTTTATTTTATAAAGATTACTGTATTTCTAACAGGGAAGAATTTATTGAAATGGTTACCTTATTCAATACAGCAACAAAATTGTTTATCTTAATTCTGAATTTATAATGTATAACTGTGACTTACAAAAACAACATAACATATCTGACAGGCCAAAATCCATATTTTTATGCTTCTTCAAAGCAATACAAACCACTCAGAATAAAAAAAGTATCTGAATTAACTATAAAACTCTATGTAGACTTATTTTTTATAATTTCTGTTACAATAATCTAATGAAATCTTTTATTTGTTTGTTTCCCACATTTTCCATGGAGATCATTGAGGCCCTTGGGGTTTGTGGGCCACAGCTTGAAAACCACAAAGCAATGCACTTTGCCCAAGACTTCTCTAGAGGGAATTTCCCAGGAGAAACAAAAAAATATTTATAAATACTGAAGTTGCTTCAGATAAAAATAGGAAAACTGAAACACAGTCGACCTTTTAAAGTGGGTTGCTAAATCAGTGTTAAACAGTAAAGACTTCAGAGTCTCTAGTAAAGTCACTATGCAAGGTCACTTGATGCCACAGCAAAGATTCTCTCCCTCTATCTCTCTCTCAGTAGAAGTACAGGCAATTAGATTATTACAGGCAGCTCTGATTATTAGGGCTCATAATTAATGTTGTCACTGAAGATATATTGTTTCCCCTTTGAGACTGCAGACATTTGATATCTGATATGAAAGTGATGTCCAGTGATTTGAGGCGCAGGGTACATTAAAAATGAAACTCGAATCCTGACAGTGGCCATATTGGATCTCATTAATATGAGACACTGGCCGTAGCTGCGCTGGGGACCCGGAGTAGACAAGCTGCCATTTTGAAAGGGCACGTCAGAATGTGAATTGCCAACTAAGACCACCTCCTGACTCAGCTTTAGATAAGAGCCGCTAAAAGCACAAGAGCGTGAGTGAGAGAGAGAACTGGGAGCCATGCACCCTTCTTGTAGAGCTGCCTAGAAACTTATCTCCAACAGCTCAGGGACCAAAGAATCTTGTAGGTGTCAGATGAATGTATCTGTGTGAATACGAAAGACATAATGTGCACGTGAGCGCAGGTTATGAAAACCCGTTACTACAACATTTTTTTTTAAACTTTGAATTAGTTGTATATTTAACGATTGTGACTTTTTTCCACACATTACAGAATAACTAACGATTGCAAATAGCAACTATATCTATACAGCTGCAACTTTATTTTTCAAAATTTTTGGAAATTGTCTTATTTAATGCAACTACAAAATTATTGGCATGGTTGTTGGTGCCAGACGGGCTGGTCTGAGTATTTCAGAAACTGCTGATCTACTCGGATTTTCACGCACAAACATCTCTAGGGTTTACAGAATGGTCCAAAAAAGAGAAAATATCCAGTGAGCAGCAGTTCTGTGGGCACAAATACCTTGTTGATGCCAGAGGTCAGAAGAGAATGGTCAGACTGGTTCGAGCTGATAGAAAGGCAACAGTAACTCAAACAACCACTCGTTACAACCAGGAACATCTCTAAATGCACAACACGTCCAACCTTGAGGTGGATGGGCTACAGCAGCAGAAGACCACACTGGGCGCCACTCCTGTCAGCTAAGAACAGGAAACTGAGGCTACAATTCGCACAAATGGACACAGAAGATTGGAGAAACGTTGCCTGGTCTGATGTGTCTCAATTTCTGCTGCGACAATCGAATGGTAGGGTCAGAATTTGGTGCCAACAACATGAAAGCATGGATCGATCCTGCCTCGTATCAACAGTTCAGGCTGGTGATGGTGGTGTAACTTTTGGCCCATTAGTATCAATCAAGCATCGTGTCAATGCCACAGCCTACCTGAGTATTGTTGCTGATCATGTCCATCCCTTTATGACCACAGTGTACCCATCTTCTGATGGCTACTTCCAGCAGTATAACACGCCATGTCATAAAGCCTGAATCATCTCAGACTGGATTCTTGAATATGACAATGAGTTTGCTGTACTCAAATTGCCTCCACAGCCACCAGTTCTCAATCCAATAGAGCACCTTCGGGATGTGTTGGAATGGAAGATTCGCATCATGTATGTGCAGCTGACAAATTTGAAGCATCTGCTTATTGCGATCATGTAAATATGGACCAAAATCTTTGAGGAATATTTCCAGTACCTTGTTGAATCTATGCCAAGAAGGATTAAGGCAGCTTGGAAGGCAAAAGGGGGTCCAACCTGGTACTAGTAAGGTGTACCTAATAAAGTGGCCGGTGAGTGTATATACACACACCATATACTATATAACTGTCACTTATGAAATGCAGCTATTTCTCACAACTGCAAATTTCTCAAAATTGTGCATTTGCTGTGTATTAGTAACATTTTTAAGTGTTTTACTTTAACTTTTAACTTTATTCCTTATAACTTTTTAATATTGCAATTTCATTCATCACTATTGTCAATTTATTTCCTAAAATTGCAGCTTTACTGTAGATTTAACAATTGTGAGTATTAACTCTTTTTTCCACTCAGAATTTCAATGTTTTGTCAAGTGCAATTTTATGAGTCACATGAACGTTTTCATTATTATTTAAAATTTTACCTCACAAACCTCTTGTCAGTTTTACTCTTTGAGTTGGTAACTGTTTTGCTTTTCAGTAAAAGCGTCACAATATCTAAAAAAATGGAAAGAAAATGTGCATACAATTTTATTATTCAGACAATTATTACATTTTATTGTAGGTGCATTTATACACATTTTCTCACATCATCTCAAACGCACACAGTCAAGTGGAAGTCGTTTAAATATTTATTTAAAAAAAGGTATCTGAACAAAACCTTAAAAGTCTGAAGCGGTAAAAAACTGCCAGTCTAAAAGCTTGGAATTACAGACATGAACAAAGCTGCTCTAAGCAACTGCCACAAGAAGTGAGCGCAATTTGCCAAAGACTGTACTAAAAGCCCTTCTCACTGAATGCTGCATTTTACTGGAATGAGACAAAGTGACAAAAAATTGACCCATGACGTTTAGCCAACGTGTATCGATTGTAGCATTACTTACCATCACAATTCCAATATGACATAACCATCATCAACCACATAAAGATACTTTCGGAAGTGTATATTTTTTCGACCTGTTCAATTTATCAGATTCATCCAACACAAACTGATGTTATAAAATAAATGGTGGTTTGACAAGCAACCTCAAACTCATCCAGAGGATGAAAAGAGACCTTATTAACTTATAAAAGAGGCCATCATAGACCAGATGAAAGAGAAGGAAAAAGAGCAAAGAATTAAGCAGAAATCTGTGATCTTTACAAGAAAACTTTCAAGCAAAGAAAGATCTGACAGCATCCAGGATGACCACTTCTATTTCCTCTAGCTAAAAAGACCAAAATCAAGACTTTAGAAAAGCAGAAAAAGCAAGAGGTCAGAAATTGAAAGGCACGTGATAAAGAGTAGCTCATAGTACTCTCAATGTGACGCTAAAAGTTATTTTCACACAGCACATGACACTTTAAGCGATTTCCCCTTCAGCTGATTTCTCCATTTCAGCACTTTCCTCCACCAAAAAAAGCAGAGTAGGACACAACAAGGATACATTGGTCTCTTGAATATTAGCTGGGAATCTGCTATCTTGCAATATTGTCTTTTTATAAAAATAAAAAAAAAACAGGTTCATTGTCATGCAGTAACAGAGCATTCTCTCTCACATTATCATTGACCTATAAAGGGCATTCTATACAGTTAATCTTACTTTTCTTTTACCTAAATTAATGACTTTCTACTTTAGTACACAGTCAATTGAGCACTGTTTGAAATTTGATGAGTTAAAGTAATTGTTTATAAATTACAAAAAGGTTTTATACCTCAAGGTTCAGTATTAGGTCCGCTGCTGTTTGGAATGTTAACGAATGATTTGCCAAGTGAAGTCCAGATGTTGAATGTCAACTCTATGCTAATGATGCAGCAATATACATCTGTTAAGTCATTGGCCTGATCCACGTGATCCTTCAGAAGGCATCACAATATGCTGATATGCTGCTTGAAAAACTACATTTATTATATACAT
The DNA here is from genome assembly GCA_903798195.1 of Danio kyathit. Taxonomy (NCBI): domain Eukaryota; kingdom Metazoa; phylum Chordata; class Actinopteri; order Cypriniformes; family Danionidae; genus Danio; species Danio kyathit. Next base: position 31,552,055 of record LR812535.1, on the reverse strand, counting down.
TTATTAAAGTTAAAATATGTTTACTTTTATTCATTAAGGACACAATTCGTTCAAGAGTGAAAGTAAATATATTTTAAGTATGGAAAGAAAAATCTAATATATGCTGCTTCCATCAAAGAATGCTAATGTTTTTTTTTTATCTCAATTTCTACAAAACTATGAAGCAGGAAAAAAAAAAATGTCTTCAGCAATAAGAATTATATAAACCATTATTAATGTTAGAGTACCAATAATAATTGATCATAATAGAACAGCAAATAAGCAATTTATCTGGATTTCTAAAGGACAATGTAACTGAAGTCTGGAGTAAAGTCCTGCTCACACTGTGAGATTTAAGCCAGGATTTTGTCATCTGAGACAAATTTGGGAAATTCTAAATGATTTCCGAAATTCTAGGCTAAAAACTGTGGTCTTTGATCGTTGGTTTGACATGTTCACTGACAGCTGCTTAATGCCCGTTGCGATCAGATTTTTCCTCCAATAAAGTTCTGGCAGTGGCAGAAGATTTCAGACACTTTCCTGCAGTGTGACAACAGCTGCTATGAGCGTCAATCCAAGAACCAATAGGAGTGCAGAATCTAATGACGCAATCCATGTAACAATTCAATTGAATTGTCGGGAAAATGTCAAAACTGTTTTTTTTTTCTTCCTGGTTTTATTATTGAGGCGTGCCGTGTGCAAAATTGCCGCTTCAGAATGTTTATGTTTGCTGAGGAATCGTTTCAGAACGCGGGATAATGAAAGTGTCACGGGTGGATGACGTCAAACTCCGGGGGAGTTTTTTTTTCCGTGTTTGGTGAATCTTCATTGTCGTTCAGTCTGACATTATGACGGCTGAGATCTCACAGTGTGACATATTCAAGACATATTCGTGCAGTCTGACATGCTACAATCGTTCAGGATTATGAAAAATCACACAGTGTGAGCCGGCCTTAATGATGATCTTTAATTCACAGGAATAAATTACATTTTAAAGTACCATTCAATAAGTAAACAGTTATTTAGAACTTTTTAAGCAAAAATTAAGCCTAAATAAGCAAAATAAGCTTTATAAAAAAAAAACCATAACAAATCTTACTGATCTCAAACTTTCGACCTAAAAGGTGCAGTATGTAATTTTGACACCCAGTGGCTGAACTAGGTATTGCATTCCTAGATCAAAACACACACAAGCGCAGGATGCCAGATTGAGGACTAACAGAAGTTTGCCATCGAGCCTAAACGCTGATTTAAGGCTAATTTAAGTCCTGTTTTAAAAGCAACGTCACGCGATAGAAGGAATATTTTCATATTAATAGGAGTTTTTGTCCTAACCAACACCTCAAACTGATATATTAGAAACGGCTTCTATTTCTTGCAGCTGAATAACAGAAAACCTAATGTCTTGATCACTCTAGGTACACCTCATGTGCTTTATTCAGTGTTAAATGCTAACAATGTGAGTTTGAATGCAATTTTACATGACATTTATAGTCATACTACTGAAAGCAGCAGCAGATAGTTCACCTCAGATCTTGAAAATAAAATAAACCGTTTGAAATTAAACATTAGAACTGTGACTCACATTAAACACATATCAGTGATTCAGCATTTACATTTATTAATCTTAAAGAGGTTTAATATGTAATAATTAGGTTATAAACCTTTCCATTTCGTGAGTGAGTGCACTATTCTGTGCTTCTGAATGGCTGTATTTAAATTTCTGTCGTGTTTCGTCTGGTGCAAACAGCCAAATTGCTCATCACTGCAAATCTCGTCATGTAGCATGTTGTTAGGACACAGGATTACAATGTAACCTGCTCACCTAATGTTTACGTTCGTACCATATATATTATTTGCTAATTAACAACCTCATGTGGAACTCTGAATCTGCGTCTCATATCGGAGTCTGCTATTGTCCACCGGAGGTCGCATTTCAGTCACGGACGCATGCTTTGAGAGCTTTCCTGACTGAATGAATGAAATATGCAGTTTTCCACCAAGGCAACCGGGGTGCTGAAATATATAATTGGCTAAACTTGCATTGGGCGGGTTAAAAGAACCAAAACAAAGACCGCGTTCTGGCACGTAACTCACATTTTCAAAGCAGAATATCTGACTTCAGCATTGTTTTACAGATAAACAAGAATGTTCACTTAGCATGTTTCTTAAATATCTGCAAACATATGTTTGTATTTTTATGCTTTAAAAGAGTCAAAAACTTACATACAGCACCTTTAAGTGTTTGAGGCACATTGTTCAGCAATATTGTTCATATTGTTTATTCTACTCTCCATATTAAAATAAACCAATAAATAAAAAATAAAACCCACACACACACTGACTGGCTGTGCGTGTGGGTGTGTGTGTGTGATGCAGTCGCACAGCTGTAATGAGTAATTAGACCATGCAGGTGAGATAAACACACAGCTGGGTCCACACATACACACTCTCACCTGAGCCACAGACTCACACTGTGTGTCATCTCTCCACGGACAGGATCTTAAATCATTTTATTGACTGGTAGGTAAAAGGCTGGGACTATGTCATGCCAAAAGTGTATGTGTGTTACTGATAGAGGAGATTAAGTGGTTGTTTGTGTGTATGTGTGTGTGCGCGTGTGTATATTTGACAGGTGAGAGTTTCTTCTCAGTAGGGTGAATGCGAGCTAAAGAGCAAAGTGAAAGGTCATCACCACTCAACTGTCACTCAAAACCAGGGAGGCTAATCGATCTCAGAGCCCCTGGAAACCAGAGAGAAGTGCAATACTCAGTGTCCTCAGGATGCACAATCATTCTCACTGTCAGCTTCTAAATACCGTGGGGCCAGATTCACCCAAACATACTGTATAAAAAGTTTTGCCACTTAAATATATTTAAAAAAAAAAGATCTTTCTTCCTAATATATTTAATATAATCATATTATTTTTGACCTAGTTGCAAGGAAACATTTACCATTAAACATTTTACAAGCTTTAAAAACTCTATTGATATACTTTACAAATCAAACAAAATGATGTAAACAAATAGAATAAAAACATTAAATACTAAATATTAACAAAAAAACCTAAACTAAATTAATAAAAACTACAATAGCTGCTAAATTATACTTAAATAGCAATGTCCTTAGCCCAAGACCGGTTACTCACTGAAGCTAAGCAGGGCTGAACCTGGTCAGTACCTGGATGGGAGACCACATGGCAAAACTAGGTTGCTGTTGGAAGTGGTATTAGTGAGGCCCGCAGGGGGCGCTCAACCTGCGGTCTGTGTGAGTCCTAATGCCCCAGTAAAGTGAAGGGGACACTGTACTGTCAGTGAGCACCATCTTTCCACCGATAGCTGGTGTGTGGTGAGCGCACTGCGCCGTTGTCCTGTGGCTGCCATCACATCATCTAAGTGGATGCTGCACACTGGTGGTGGTGTGGAGAAACCCCCCCTCATGATTTTGAAGCACTTTGGGTGTATGGCCATACACAATAAATGCGCTATATAAATACACATTAGTTACTTACATACTAAATCATCTTTTTGTTATGAAGTATGCCATAATCAGATTTTTATTTAACATGTTTTCTTGTTGTTGTTGTTTTTACAATAAAGTGTAATAGTGCAACAGGATTAAGTTTGTGTGATTTTTTTGTAAACCAACAATGCTGTGTGTGTAAACCATTATTTAAAACAGTCAATCTTTAGAAGACTTTAACAGTCATTATTTAAAAGAGTCAAAATCTGGTCAACCATTTGGTAGAGCAGGCAGTTGAATGGTTAAGACAAGATAACTTGAATTCCTGAATGTTCTTTTCTTTACAAAATCAAGTTATTTAACTTCGTCCTGAGAAAACTTTAACTTTCCTTAATTCTTAAATCCTATTTAATCACATCTATTAGGCTGTTTCAAAATGTCACCCACTACAGCATAACTCTAATTATTAGGACTGTACAGTATATCATTTAGCATCGATATCGCAATGTGCACATCCGCAATAGTCATATCGCTATGTTAAGTCTGAATTATAATTGAACAGAATTGTATTTATTTAGTGTATTTATACGGAATTTATGATTTATGAAAAAATTTAATTTCCTTAGAAAGTTTGTCTTGTTTCTAGTACAAATATCTACATTTAAAAGCAAAAGCTAGATCATTTCACTTACGCCACTGGCAGATCATTTTTGCTTGTTTTAAGGAAAAACTCTTAATTTCGATTTATTTCTTCTGACAGTAAAAACAAAACAATATTTTTACTTAAGAATTTTTTGATATTTGGACCTGAAATGAGAGAAAACTAAGTTAGAAAAGGTGATTATTCAATTTATGTACCTGATTACTGCTGGTCTCCCCAGATAACCATCAAATAGAGCTATTCAAATTCTTGTGAAACTGTATTCATATTTCAATATATATCATAGAAAAAATATATCGCAATATCAGATTTTTCCAAAATTGTACAGCCCTACTATATTTGCACATGTACACAAGTACTCAGCATTCGCTGTGTAAACAATGATCATCATAATAGCACAAATTTTACATTTTTTTATCAATTATATTACAATATTACATTCATTATTATGATGACTTTTGGTGCTTGTTCGAACTACTTAATTAAAATGAGTTGAAACAACATAATTCTTTTTTAGTTTGTTTTTTGAGGGGGCAAATGAATTGTTTTATGTTCATTCATTCATTTTCTTCTCGGCTTAGTCCCTTTATTAATCTGGAGTTGCCACAGCAGAATGAACTGCCAACTTATCCAGCATACGTTTTATGCAGCGGATGCCCTTCCAGCTGCAATCACTGGGAAGCATCCATACACACTCATTAACACACATCTACTACAGCCTATTTAGCCTACCCAATTCACCTGTACCACATGTCTTTGGACTTGTGGGGGAAACCGTAGCACCCGGAGGAAAGCCACGCAAACATGGGGAGAACATGCAAACTCCACACAGAAATGCCAACTGACCCAGCCAAGGCTCGAACCAGCAACCTACTTGCTGTGAGGCGATCGTGCTACCCACTGCACCACCGTTGCTGGGAAAACATTAATGAATGATGTGGGACCCAGCATTTTTTACAGTGTACTGTGGCAGTGTACAAACACACACTTCATAAAATAAATGGTCCATTAAAAACACATTATGCCAAGTGCTGAATTCCGTTAAACATGTTGCACCAAAAGTAGTGTGTGTACTTATTATTATTACTATTATTATAACTCAATGTCCATGAATGATTTAAGCAATTCGGCCATCAGCAATTCTTCCAGAACCTCCACCAAAGCTACAAAACTATATGTTATGAATTTATTTTCATGAAGCCAGCCACTAGACTATTACTTTTCAAAAATAAAGGTACAAAAGCTGTCACCTTTTCAAAAGCGACACTATTATACATGTAGGCCCAAAGATAAACACTCTTAATATGTACCTTTAAGATACCAATATGGAACCTTACAGGTACAAACCTTTTGAAAAGTGGCAGCTTTTGTGCAGTACCAATATTCCTATGTATGAGTGAATGACAGAAGTTAGTCAGGATAATAAGCGTTTATAAAATTCATCTCCGGTAGCCACAATCAAACCGAGGATTGCTTGAACAAGGAATTGAATGAAAATGTCTGAGCTGGACAGATGATGACAGCTGGCCTTCACGCTTGATAACATAAATCAAGTTCTGCTACATTCATACATCAATGTCTGCTGATCCAGCTTGCCAGTGTGACACAAACACCCTCAGCATGTTAGCACATATGTCCTCAGCACATTCCCACACAAGATTTCTTCCACTGAATTCCCATGTTTTCACCTTCAGTTTGATTGAAAGGCAAAGAAAAAGATTCTAAAAGAACTAAAGACTCAGAGCAGGGAAATCAACACTTTAAAGCCCTGGCGATACATTCCACAGAAATGGAAATCCCACACCTGCAGCTATATCTACAGTGTTTGTTGATGCCAAAGCCTCATGAGAAGGTCTGACGGTATTGGGAAACATCTCAAGCAAACGGATTGGAGAGAAAGATAAAGAAGGACAGCGTGGTTAATCGATTGCTGAGAGATCTCAGTCACTCACTCACCTTCCTGTACCGCCTGGAAGGGGTTGTTGGGCTCGATGAGCTTGATAGAATGGGTAATCCTCTCGCTCTGGAGGATGTCGTCGTTCAGACTCAAATCTGAAATGGCGAGCTGAAAAACCTCGTCATCCCGTATGGCGTTCTGCTCGAATATAGCTCCTGTTAGATGAAAGAGAACGTGTGTTATTAAAATATCATTCTGAATGAAAGCGATTCTTCCAAAATTCATTATTAAATGACGAAAAGATGAAGAGGATGGAAATTCATACCATGTGTCAAAAAATATATATATTATTCACCTTTTTCTGCATGTGACTACTAGGGCTGTGCAATTTGGGGAAAATGTCTAATTGTGATTTTTTTTTTTTTTTGGACAAATATTGTGATTTCGATTTGATTTGCGATTTAATTCTGTAGTCAAACTTCAGCTCAATGATCTGTATTGTAGCTTCTTACTGCTAAAATGCAGTGAGTGTTAGTTAAAAAAAAAGATATTAACTCCATAATTTATTCAAATTTGTTTTTAAATATTCGGAAATTAAACACTCATTGTTCTCTAGAGCCAACAGTAAGCACAAATAAAATGACCGTACCTTTCTGTAAACAAGTTCAACTCAAATTAGGGAGATGGTGTAGCTTATTATACAAACAAAAAAGTGGTACTGCAAAATGGCAAAAATATGTGTGAGGCGGAAGTGTATATCTCCTATCCAGCATTTGGATGAAGTTTTTAAATCCCTCTTTGGTCACTGCATTAAAAGGTACTGTGTCTTTAGTGAGGTAGTGAGTTATGGTGTTAGTTATCTCTTGGTGCCTTCGTGATGTTTTTCATATAGTGTAATAGCCGCAAACAACTCTGAAATTGTAGTTTGCTGTTGCTTGCTACTAGATTGAGTGTCTCTGGCAATATTTTTAGTTGACTTTTTAGCAAGACACTCTTCATATAGCTGTCTGTGGTGCATTTTTAGGTGCAGGTTGTTATATTTCCTCGTGCTGTGGCAACAATTCTGCGTCAGCTCTTACAAATGACCTGTTTTTGTTCTGTGTCTGTGACTTTGAAACCAAGATATTTTCTTTGATATGAATTTGTCTATTGATGCTTCTGAAGCGGCAGATGCCATCATCCCACTCGTTTGCACTTCCCTGTTTGTTTTTTATTGTGGATATTCCGCATAGTTCGGCTGCGCAATTTTGATTGGACAGAACGAAAGTGTGCTCACTAAATTGGCTAGTAAGGCTGTCACACACAGACGGCAGTCAAGCATTTGCTCTGGGTGGGAAAAATTAGATAATACACATATATATTTCATATCGCAACCTCTTGCAATTAGCCAATCGCAACGTTTCAAATCATGATTGCGATTCGATTTCGATTAATCGCACAGCCCTAATGACTACTGTGTTTAAAATTTTGGGTTGATCTTTTAGTTTTGGTTTTAGTTTTTTTCTTTCAAAATAACTGGGACAAATCATTTTGAATAATAAGCTTGTGCTACAAATATATAGAGAAATCTATACTTTATATATAGAGAGAAAGTATATGTGTCTTTCAAGTTCACGATGTTTCGTTTCTCTAAATTATTTTTAATAATATTTCCAAATAGTACAGTAAAATCATACATGCCTGTGATATTGCTGCAGAAAAACTTTTCTTTTTTTTTTTTTTGAGTTTTTGAAGTTATTTGTGGTCTACTAAAAAACCAATTTGTTAATTTAAGTATGTCTTAGTCAATGCTATCTCACTGCAATTCATAACTTTTTGATTTAGTGGTTAATTCGTATGAATTCATACAATCTCATTCACACATTTTACTACAATTTGCATATCCCCCAATGACAGTATGGTTTACTAGTGTAAAGTAACATATTACAAAAACTCAAATTACTGTAATTGAGTAGTTTTTCTCAGGAATTGTACTTTTACTCCAAACTTTCCTTAAACTTGGAGTCACTATTGTATTTTTTCTCATCTATGGGGATTGGCTGAGTAGAAAAATCAGACCTGTGATTCCTGCAAGTCAATCAAATCACACATAGAACATAAATGGCAGTATACTGAACTACCTGAAGACATGGATGCTTTATAAATGCAGTTCACCAGCATGGACAATGCCACACTTTGAGCTAGACTTTATTTTAGGGATGAAAGGGATGGTAAGGGGAACGGAAGGGGAACAGAAGTAAGAGGATAAGCAGTGAACAGGTAGATAGGTTAATCGGGCGTCCTACGAGGATGCCCAGAGACTCAGAGTGAGGGGTCAGTCTCTGTAATATTTTGGTAGAGTGATTGGAACCTCAATTCAACCAGGGAAGAGAGGGTTATAAAGATTGTTATTGGAAGCAATGAAATAGAGGGTGGGAGGTGGGGTTTGAGATAATGAGAAGAACGGTGCTAGAGGGCTGGTGCCAAATCGCCTTAAACTAGAATTAAATGCACTACAGAATGTTACGTTTACACATCCCTGCACAAATTGCATGTAAACGCATCAACCTTTCACAGCATAATACTCACTACTCTTCAGTACTTTTAAAAGGGTTACTTTTTACTCATGCTTTCAGTAATATTTACAACAGATACTTTTACTCTACATGCACTCATACGAACTAGCCACTAAACTGACAAAAAGTAAAATAGTTGTGTTTTCTCATGAGATCAGGTTGGTTTTATTATGTTTTAATACAAGCAGAATAATGACTCTTCATTGTGCCCAGTTCTTTAAAAAAACTTCCCTGATTTCAGTTTAAAGTTACAGTTTTGGTTACTCCCAAAGCATCATGGGCCAAATGAAAAATGTGGTTAGCTTTTCAGGTTACCTAGACATAACATATTTACCACCAGATAAAATTTACAGCAACTTCTTCACCTGTCAATAGCCAACAGCATTTCAGCACCATGGAGAGCGCATGTGCTGGAACTGCTGTAAATATTCTATACGCATCCCTAATTTGTCAAGGGCGTTTCACAGCCTGTAGAAACACAGTGGGTTGTAAGCCTAGGGGATGATCTTTCACGTCAAGGGGATCTTATACGTGACGAGGTGCATCCGTGGTAAATTTGAGCTGTTGTTAGAGTTCTCTGTCTCCTTGAAAAGTCTTAAAATTTGAAAAGTGGACAGAGCATTCAAAAAACATCCCAGACTGATGAATGGAATGGACAAATGATAATGGGAAAATGCCCCTAATGCATGGCTATTACAAAATAAATAACTCTCTATGAAGTATTGATTTAAGAAAGTTGTTTTAGCATCCTGCTGGTAGATTAGTTTAAAGCTTCTACAAATGAAAATAATCAGTCTAACAGCAAGACAACCACTGATGCAATATTGCGAATAATAATACTAATTCCACTCATTTGCATAACAAATGTTTTGAATGGCAAAAGGCTTTTAAAGTTGCATTGATTTGAAAAGAAAGAGTTCTGTTGCCATGGCCAATGGTCAAATAAATGAGAGAATATTATTCAGTGTCACAATTCAATGTCTGGAAGAGTATAATTTTAGTATTATCAAGTATTGCTACTGTTTTTAATAATGGTTAATCGATAGATTTTTGCTTCTTTTTAATATATAATGGAGAGCAGATTTTTTTCAACACACTTCTAAACATAATAGTTTTAATAACTCATTTCTAATAACTCATTTATTTTATCTTTGCCATGATGACAGTAAATAATATTTTACTAGATATTTTTCAAGACACTTCTATACAGCTTTAAGTGACATTTAAAGGTTTAACTAGGTTAATTAGGTTAACTAGGCAGGTTAGGGTAATTAGGCAAGTTATTGTATAATGATGGTTTGTTCTGTAGACTATCGAAAAAAAAGTTAGCTTAAAGGGGCTACTAATTTTGTCCTTAAAATGTTTTCTAAAAAATTAAAAACTTCTTTTATTCTAGCCGAAATAAAACACATAAAACTTTCTCCAGAAGAAAAAATATTATCAGACATACTGTGAAAATTTCCTTGCTCTGTTAAACATTATTTGGGAAATACTTAAAAAAGAAAAAAAATTCAAAGAGGGGCTAATAATTCTGACTTCAACTGTGTGTGTATATATATATATATATATATATATATATATATATATATATATATATATATATATATATATATATATATATATATATATATAGATATAGATATAGATATAGATAGATAGATGGGTTGCGGCTGGAAGGGCATCTGTTGCGTAAAAACGTGCTGGATAAGTTGGCAGTTCATTCCGCCGTGGCGACCCCAGATTAATAAAGGGATTAAGTCGAAAAGAAAATGAATGAATGAATACATATATTATCAGGTTTTTTTCATATTATTTTAGTTTAATTATTAGTCTGTTTGCACGGTGGCTCTGTGGTTAGCACTCACCTTACAACAAGAAAGTCTCTAATTCGAGTCCCTTTTGGGACAGTTGGAATTTCTGTGTGGAGCTTGCATTTTTGCTGTTGGCGTGGGTTTTCTTCCGGGTGCTCCGGTTTCCCCCACAGTCGACATGCGCTATAGGTGAAATGAGTAAACTAAATTGGGCGTAGTGTATGAGTGTGTGTGTGTGTGTGTGTGTGTGAATGAGTGTCTATGAGTGTTTCCCAGTACTTGGTTGCGGCTAGAAGGGCATCCGCTGCGTAAAACATATGTCAGAATAGTTGGCGGTTCATTCCACTGTGATGACCCCTTGAAATAGAGAACAGACTGAAGGAAAATGAATGAAATTAATGAATGAAGTATTAGCTATGTGGTTGTGTGGTTTTGTAATTTCTCTTAGCTTTATAAAATCTGTCTACATAGCTTTAATTTAAGTGTGTATGTCTGACATGTGCATGTGCAGAAACTTCTCTATTTGCGTAATTTTAAAAACATTTATTCATTTATTGATTTTTTTTTTCTTTTCGGCTTAGTCCCTTCATTAATCAGGTGCTGCCACAGCGGAATGAACCGACAACTTATCCAGCATGTGTTTTACGCAGCAGATGCCCTTCCAGCTGCAACCCATCACTGAAAATCACCCATACACTCTCATTCACACACATATGGACAATTTAGCTTACCCAATTCACCTATAACATATGTCTTTGAACTGTGGGGGAAACTGAAGCACCCAGAGGAGAACCCACGCCAACATGGGGAGAACATGCAAACTCCACACAAAAATGCCAACTGACCCAGCCGAGACTCGAACCCGCAACCTTCTTGCTGTGAGGCGACAGCACTACCCACTGCCCCATTGCGCTGCCATTTTAAAAACAAAATAATTTAAATAAAATTCAAAGAAAACTGATTAAATCAAACTACAGACTTACTTTGCCAAATCTATATAGCCTATATTATGAAATACAACTTATTTTCAAACTTTATAATCACAGCAGTGTCGTTTTGATTTCTGTCACCTGTCAACATGATGCTGGTGAACTGCAGAGCTTATTCAAACATCCATACAACTATGACCAGATTCTTTCTGCACTGCTGTCATTGTTGTTGTGTGCTTCTTTTGTGTGCACATTTACCTTTTCAAATAAATGTCACTTTTAGGACTATGGATGGTGCCTGGATGTTTGTTAACTGTACATCCCAGCAAGGTATTTACAAGTTAATTTTACTCCCGAACAAGTAAAAAGTTGGCTGCAGTTCACACAAAAGCTTATGTGGAATTCAGAAACCAGTGGGTCACTAATAACTGAACTCTTCATATATCCTATATTGCCTATTTCAACCAACAAATGTGATTTTAGATTTATTAGTTTTAAGTTTTTTTTCCACCTTTTATCAATAGGACAGTAAAGTGTATAAACAGAAAAGCATGGGGATCAGAGAGAGGGGAAGGATCGGCATAGGACCTCGAGGCAGGAATCGAACTAGGGCCGCCGTGAACACCAGAGTGCCATGTGCCGACGCAATAACTGACGCAATTGGCACCGACTTATGGTTTAAGTTTAGTTGACTACAACAACCCTGTTTCAGAGGATCATGTTCTAAACATTCATTCATTCATTTTCCTTCGGCTTAGTCCATTTATTCATCAAAAGTCACCACAGAGGAATGAAACGCCAACTTATCCAGAACATTTTTTATATAGTGGATGCCCTTCTAGCTGCAACCCAGTACTGGGAAACACCCATACACTCTCACATTCACACTCATACACTATGGGCAATTTAAATATTCAATTCACCTATATTGCATGTCTTTGGACTGTGGGGGAATTCGGAGCACCCCGAGGAAACCAACGCGAACACAGGGAGAACATGCAAACTTCACACAGAAATGCTAACTGACCCAGCTAGGATTTGAACCAGCGACCTTCTTGCTGTGAGGCGACAGTGCTAACCACTGAGCCACCGTGTCACCCATTGATCTATTCATTCATTCATTCATTCATTCATTCATTCATTTTCTTTTCAGCTTAGTACCTTTATTAATCCGGGGTCACCACAGCGGAATGAATCGCCAACTTATCCAGCACATGTTTTACGCAGCGGACGCCCTTCCAGCTGCAACCCACCTCTGGGAAACATCCATACAGACTCATTCACACTCATACACTACGGACAATTCAGCTTACCCAATTCACCTGTACCGCATGTCTTTGGACTGTGGGTAAAACCGAAGCACCCAGAGGAAACCCACGCGAACGCTGGGAGAATATGCAAACTCCACACAGAAACGCCAACTGACACAGCCGAGGCTCGAACCAGCGACCTTCTTGCTGTGAGGCGGCAGTGCTAACCACTAAGCCACCGTGTCGCCCATTGTTCTAAACATAGGAATTTATTATTTCGTTGTTTACAGATGAATCCTTGACACAATATTACATAGACCGATTTAAACGTTGACTTCAAATTACTGAGTAACCCATAAAGTGCTGTTTCGCTAACAAGCCCTTGACACGAGGAAATACAGCTTAGTATTAAATCAGAATGTGTCTGGACACAATCAATAAGGTTGATTTGTGCAGGACTATAAACAGTGACCCACCGATGATATGACATATTGAGATCAAGGCGACAGTGATAAAATGCACAGAGCAGCCAGCTTGAAGTGCCAAAGGTGTAGGAGAAGCAAATAGGGCTTTATTTATTTACATGCACGGTTAGCCATCAACAAACAGCCACTGAGGCTTCATGCCGTGCACTGAGGCAACAAAAGTATGCTTGTATTAATCACTTTGCCAACACATGCGGGTCAAAGACAGCTGAGGATGTTTAAGGTTATAGAAAGGAGAAAGCTTTTTAAAGTCATGTTTAAATAAAACATACTAAGCATTTTTACACAATGTGCATCTATGGCAAAGCTGAGCGGTTTTGATGAGAGTTTCCTGTGTCCTTCACATTGTCAGAAAATTCTGAAGCCTGAAAGACCATTCAAAATATCCCAGGCTGATGAATGTAATGGAACAATACTGGGATAATGTGGGACAATGCATAATGCATGACTACTTACATGAATAACTGGATATTAATCAAAAATTAGTTTGATTAAATTAGTCGTGATGTAATCGAGGTTAAAAATGGTATAATACTTCGCTTATGTTTCATATATACTTCCTTTAAGTTACACACTGGATATATTTGTGTGTGTGTGTGTGTGTCTGTCTGTGTGTGTGTGTGTGTGTGTATATATATATATATATATATATATATATATATATATATATTCAATTATGAATAAAGGTATTTCATTTCATCCTAATTTTAAGAATAAACCATTAGGCAAAAATATGCTTACTTTAAAAAAATGGATAAGAATCAACTCATTTGCCTATACAGTAAATACACAACTATAAGATTATCACCTAAAACCACTTAGAATTCAGATGTGAGCTATCCAAGAAGAACAAAGGTAATAAAATCACTCAGACCAAAATATAAAATGTGTAGCAATAAAAACCTGAGAAGAATTCTAAGCGAACACTATCAGGCAATTAACATGAGGTTACAGCATGAAATAACTGCATTCAGTAAAGGTTAATTTTGTTAGAAGTGAGCGTTTATCTTTTGAAATTGTGTATGCTTCAACGTTTGGGGCTTAAATCGCCCTTCTTAAAAACCCAGCCTTCAAATCCAATTTGAGTGATCTTGGTGCTGAGGAGAACAGTCAAGCGCACCGGATGATGGAGAACGTCCACTGCATACAAAAGAGAGGCTCCCTATCAACACAAGAGCTCCAGAGACGCCGGATTCATAAAGGGTTATGGATAATCCTAAAAATATGATAATGGCCTGCCATTTGGCGTAATAATAGCACATTGCTTTAAGTATCGCATTAAGGGATGTTTTGAGACAGTATAGCCCATTCAGGTCTGCCAGCTATCCAATTCAGTTCCCAGCGTAAGTTACCGGAGACTACGGAATGCAGCATACTGACACAAGCCTGTCAAACTGGCGAATACAAACGATTTGTACGACAAAACAAGCGTCAGAGAGGAGGCTTATCTCATTTACACCAAGAAAACATAAGAACAAGTTGAAGTTGAGTTAAGAGCACCGAGCGTGGACGAGAAGAGACTTGTCGCGCGCTCAGTACCTCTTTGAACAGAATTAAAATTTCCGTCACGTTCAACAGAAAGTTCAGGCTTAAGGCTGGGGAGGGGTGGACCGGAGTTAACCCTGAAACAGACCGACAATAAACGTCTCGATTTGATTATGCGTATATCTAAAAGCATTCGTGAAGCTAAAGCGTTCGCCACCACCTGAAAAGCACTTTGTGGACCTGTTTGCCGGCAAGTTTATGACATTTATCAAAAGGCAAACAGCTCAGGGAAGCTAAAACGCCTTCTATCAAGTCAAACCTACACGCTTGCGAGTTTAAAACACAATGCGCTTCCGTGATTCAGCGCATCTGTCCGAGTCCGTGCTTACCGATGTGAATAATGGAGTCCGCGCGAGCTGAGCGGCACTGCAGGATCCATAAGGAGAGGCTGATCACGAGCAACTCCATCTCCAGTTCTCGCCCCGGTGTATCATCCACGCGTCCGCGTCGCTTCAAAAATCCACTTCCAGAAAGAAAAAGAGCGTGCGCGCGAGCGACTGTGGAGATCAAGGATGCGTCACTTCTATCTTTCTCCGAGATCTATTAAAATTGAAAGTGAGAAAGGATATTCGCGGGGAAAAAAGAGAAGCTCTCAGGGGAAGGAAAGCAGAAAAGGAGGGGTAGGAGAGCAAGGGAAACGACGGGGGTACCACGGTCAGAGGCAAAGCAACGAGTCCGCGCGCTCCAGCTCTCAGTGTGGTTTGGATACTGCTAACTGCAGCTCTGAGAGACCCCCCCTCTCTCTCTCCCTCACTCTCTCGCCCTCTCAATGCTCGCAGTCTTTCGCGTTTCGCTGCACCACGTGACCGAAGAATCGAAAGATCGGAACGGGTACGGTAAAAACCAAAGAGAAATGAAATCCGCGCGCGCCGGAGAGAGTCGCCGCAGCGGAGTGGCGACGGGCGGTCTAGCGCAGCCCTACACCTGTGAAGTTCAGCTGAGCACCAGGAAGGGAAATTTCCTCAAAGACTAATTGCTAGCCTAAACTATTCTTTTCCTACAGAGAAACACAAACCTTCACTCTGACGCCTATCTGAACTCAGGGCTGCTGGAGGGAAGCAAAAGTTGCCGGTGCGGACGGTTAAAATTCTCCACAGAAGTTCGGCGCGCCGACAGCGACTGCAGAAGTGGGGGTGAAGAGAAAAAAGACAGCTGTTTACCGGTGGATATTTCCCGGTAGCACCCTGATAAAAGAAAAGAAGCGGAGTCTGTGGGAACCACGGAACGAAGGAAAACAAGTGGGTGATTGAGACTGAATGACTGTGAATAGTGAATGAACGGGCTAACGTCAAATACTATGGCGAATATGCATTTTCACAATAAAATGTTTCACACATGAGGTGAGTTGTTCGACTCTAGTCTGGCATCAGCTCATGGAACAAATGATTTTTCTCCTCAAAGAAAAACACGTCCATGGGACTCAAGTCACGTTTCTTGCAGAAATTTACCGACATACTTTTTAGACATTTTTCTCCATGCAGGATGAAGAATGATAACCTTCATCTTACAATTAAAGGATATTTCTTGAGCCGAAACTAACAGAAATATCTCTTAATTGTTTGGTGAAGGCTGTCAGGTCGTCAGCGCGGATGTGTCGGACATGGACAGCGCCACAGCGCCCCTCTGGTGATTCGGACGAACTGCCTGTCGCGGTGCTCTCAGAACAACTACAGATCATTTAATAATAAACTACGGAGAATGTTAACTTCTGTATCCACCGAATGTATGATAAAGGTCATTGGCGTGTTTTTAATTAAATGCCTGTTTAATTTTGTTTAATTTTATTTTCCTCAGGTAAATATATAAAACATATTTATATCATTATTTTGCTCATTTTGCTTCACTTGAAATAAGCTACCTAATTTGCTAAATTATAGATTAAGAATGATTAACTAAATAAATCTTATTGCAATAGATCCAGTCTAGCAGATTTTTCACTTCAGTAAATGTATTCTTGGATGTGCTGAGTCTGAAAATGTGTTAATGTTAACAAATATGTTAATTAACAAATATTTAAAATAAATATGTGAACTAAAAGTGCTAATTTGACAGCATTTGTGGCATAATATATTCAATTCAATTCAAGTTTATTTGTATAGCGCTTTTCACAATAATTATTGCTTCAATTGTATATATTAATACAATTTCAAGTAATACCTAAACATTAAACTCATATGATAGAATCCATTACTAAACATACACTTTTGTTTTCGATGTTTATGTGGAGTTCAGCAGGCTATCTGTTACACTGTTGTCTTGAATCAGATTTTTAAAGAAGAAATGAATAGTTTAATTCAGCAAGAATGCATCAAAAGCAACAGTAAAATGTGCAATGTTACAAACATTTTAAATAAATGCCATTTAGCTTTCTACTCCTTAAAGAAGCCTGAAAAAAAATCCATTGTTCCAAAAAATATTTAGCAGAACTGAAAATAATAAGAAATGTCCCAAAACAACAAATCAATCATTTCCAAAGGATCATGTGACACTGACGACTGGAGCAATGACTGCTGAAAAATAAGCTTTCCCATTTCAGGAATAAATTACATTAAAAAAAATATATGAGGAAGTCGCCTTTTCGATGCAAACCTTTGCTGTAGCTTAAAGATTAGGGAATCTACTAATGTTTTGAGTTTGTTTGTTTGTTTTTTGTATTGTTTTGTTTTGTTGTTGTTTTTTAACACAACATTGTAGCATAGCCTAACTTGCATTTAAATCAGACAGGCTTTTCATCCCCATATGTAGAAAAGCACTCTCCCTCTTAATCTAATCAGCAACTAAAGCCTGTGGAGGTGGATATGTGGTTGTAATCCGAACTAATGATAATGAAGGGTTTCCTTGTGTTTGCTGAAGCATGTGGTTAGTACTGAATGCGATTCAGTGCTGATGGTTAATGGGACCCTCCATCTTAGAGCCTCTAGGTTGGATTAGTGTACTAATCTGTGTTTGGGCTCCACACTCCAGTTAGACTCTGGGTGTTAACATAACAAGAAAGAACAGTGCATGTCACAAATTATTTGGCGAGTACTAGACTCATGCTGCTGCAGGGACTTTAAAGAGGGGGTGGAGGAAAGAGCAAAGAGCAGAAACCAGTCAGCAATACAACAAAAACATCACTTTTTTGACTTGATTTCAATCAAATTTGTACGGTTGTGCTTCAATCACAAGGTTCAATCACATGTGGTTGCATCAGCAATTCAAAGATTATAAAAATGATAATCGCTCAAAATAAGAAAGATCCACTATATGCTCATACTGACAACAAAATCCAATAATTTGTATAAGAATCATTAATTCATTCATTTTCATTTCTGCTTAGTCTCTTTACTAATCAGGGGTCGCCACAACGGAATGAACAGCCAACTTATCCAGCACATGTTTTATGCAGTGGATGCCCTTCCAGCTGCAATCCATCACTGGGAAACACCCAAGCCTCATTCACACTACAAGCGAATCACAGCGGGTGGCAAGTGACCGTTCATTTCAACGGAGAGCGAGCGACTTCCGCCGACCTCCGTCTACACAAGTGACAGCGACCATTGGCGACCAGGTGGGCGTGTCGAGCAATGCGACAAAGTTGAGAATCCTTCAACTTCATGCAAATGAAGAGCAACTTTCTTGAATGACAGCCAATAGGAACACCAGTAGAGCTCACGTAATCCTCCACGTAATCCAGAGGCCGGTTGTATTCGTGCTGTATATACCAACACAGACCTGCGTTGGCAGCAGGTCGCCACCCAGAGCGACAGGCAGCTACAAAGTCGCTGCTAGTCTGAATGAGGCACCATAAACACACATTCACACACATACACTATGGATAATTTAGCTTACCCAATTCACCTATAGCGCATGTCTTTGGACTTGTGTGGAAAACCAGAGCACCCAGAGGAAACCCACGCCAACAGGGGGAGAACATGCAAACTCCATACAGAAATGCCAACTGATCCAACAGAGACTCAAACCAGTGACCTTGTTGCTGTGAGGCAACAGGTGACAGATTTCAACACCCAAATTATCCAATGCATTCATGATGGACATGTTGGGTTCACTTTCACAGCAAGCTGCTTGGTTTGAAAGTGACTTCCATGTGAGCTGTGCTTTATACTGTAAACATAAGTGCAGATCAATACCTTTACTGCTTTCAATATTGACATAATTTGATGTCTGAGTTCTTGAAATTTTGAAACAGAATGAGTTTTTCCATTCCATTTCGCTACTTGATCATATTTCTTTCTTTGTAAAGGCACTGAAGGATGTGTTTGACCACTGAGCTTGTGTCTCAATCATTTCAAATGGTGTTCTGAGAATCTCAGGTTAAAATAACTACTATGTTAAAAAAGCACTTTCCAAGGTCTTGCTCTTTGTATCCCCATTCCACTGCTCCCTTTCCAATTTACAGACAAAAAGCTTAGAAAAGCAATAGACAAAGCCCTGTTCACACCAAGGACAATAACTGTAACTTCAGAGGTGATCCCAATTCATGTGCTATTTCTTTATTAAAGTTCATTATGAACAACACTTATTTTTCACTGAATGCAGTGTAGAATGTTGGACTCTTGCTGCACTGCAGCATAATTATAGTTTACTTTATAGTTACCAGAACAGGTGAACAGGCCTGTAGGTTTGCGACTGCTTCGATGATGTGGTTCATTTGAATAAATATGAACACTGTCATCTAAATTTGTATGGACCAAACAAACAAACCAACGTTTCACTCTCCTTCATTTGTTCAGGCCATACAATCTTTACAGTCTGCTTTTAATATTGTTCAGTCTCGTCTAGGCATGGGCCGGTATAAGATTCTGATGGTACAGTATGATAACCTTGGATAAAAATATCACTATTTTACGGTATCACGGTATTGTGCTCACTGCGCTAAAACATTTTCTTTTTAAATGTCTGGGTAAAAAACAAACTTTTTTTCCCCTTTGAAAACAATATATTCTTTTTTTGAAAGATTTATGATATTTTGGAGCAGTAAACACATCAGGCTATATAATTCAAATGAATCATTTCTGACTTCTGCTGTCTTCATTTGTTTCAAAAACAGACTTCTTTACAACTTAAAATGGCATCTTTGAATATTCTTTTCTGTTGGAGATACTGTTGTCCTAAAAAACAAAAAAAAAAGGTAAGTAAAAAATCTTATACATTATTGTTTATTACAGAAAATTTTGGTCCGGTTTTAAAACCTTGACTTTTCCAAACAGCGGTATACCTTGAAAACGGTTATCGTCCCATGCCTAGTCTCGTCGGATCTAAAATTGGTTTTAAATATAGATAAATCTAAATTAATGATTTTCACAAATTGTTCCACCCCTGTGCAGAACCAACCATTAATTACCACCGCCCAAGGTGAACAAATAAATTTAGTGTCCAGCTACAGCTATTTAGGCTTTTTACTCTATCAGGAGCTTTCCTTCAAAGCACACGTAGCTAATTTGGTTTCGAAAATTGAGAGTTAAGCTTGGGTTTTACTACCGAAATGCATTCTGCTTTTCTCTTAAACCTCGAAAACATTTGGTGTCTCCAACATTTTTACCATTGATTGACTATGGTGATGTTTTATATTTGAATGCTTCGACCAAATTTCTTCAGCCTTTAAACTTTGTTAATCACAGCGCTCTGAGGTTTGTTACAGGCTGTCGTAGACTGACTCACCATTTGAACTGTATGCCAAAGCTGAGTGGCCTTCTCTGAATGTAAGAGGGTACACCCACTGGATGACTCTGGTCTACAAGTTCTTCTGGGTCTAGTGTCTTTATACCTCAGTTCCCTTCATAAGTCAAAAAGCCAGTGCGCCCTACGTTCAAGTGAATCTTATCATTTGACTGTTCCCCGGGTTTGAACTGAAATGGGGAGGCGAACCTTTAGTCATGCCGCCCCCTCATCCTGGAATACTCTTCAGTCTGAAATGAAAATATCTGAGCTCATCCCAATCAAATCTTTTCGCTCTGTCCTTTTTAACAAACAACAACAGTCCATTTCTCAATATATGCGTTTTTAACATATTGTAATGTGGTATAGCTGAACAACTAAACTGTATTTTTTATATTATCTTAACTTTCTTTTTATTATTATTTATTATTATTTATTTTTTTCATAAGTCGTGTGTTGTGGACCACTTGGCCAGGTCACCCTGGTAAATATGATCTTGATCTCAATGGGTTTTTATCTGATTTAATTAAGAAACATATATAACATTTCTGAAAAGATACTGTAGGTGGCTTCCAAACAAACTCTGGTGCAGTTCAACTGAAACATGAACACTCACTTCAATGTTGCCCATTTCAGTCACTGGAAGCATGCCTCTTCAGTGTGTGTGTGTGTGTGTGTGTGTGTGTGTGTGTGTGTGTGAGAGAGAGAGACGGATAAATTCCTTTTGCTGACTCCATTTATTAGCTCATCACGAGTTCTCAATTGATAAAAATACCATCAAATGTAAGCACCAAAGATGAAAAGAAACTGATACAAATATTCATCCATTCCTTCTGCAATCTGGCTATTAAACGGCCCTTAAGGAATTTGTTAACGACTTATTTATCAAACAGAATTCATTTTTTTAGTTCATGTTTGTGAAATGAATTGTATGCTGTATTCCGGATTCTCACTGCATCCAAATAGCCTGCAAGGGATCTTAATAAACTGACCATGATCTTAACATACACTCTCAGAAATAAAGGTACGCGAGCTGTCACTGGGTTGGTACCTTTTCAAAAGATACAAATTTGTACCTAAAAGGTCCATATTAATACCTCAATAGTACATATTAGAACCTAAAAAGTTCAAAAGTGCTCCTCTTATAATTTTTAGGTACTAATATATACTTTTGAGGTCCAATATGGACCCTTTAAGTCAAATGTGTACCTTTTGAAAAAGTACCACCCCAGTGACAGCTCACGTAGCTTTATTTTTTGAGAGTGTAGAACAAGAGCATTTAGTCCAGCACATATCATTGATTTGGATGTTTGGTATATGTCACAAAAGCATTTTGATTTGTTAGGTATAACTTTTTTTGTTGCTCCAGACCAAACAAACCAAGAGAACCAAACCACAAGTAGGGCTAACACACACTTTGACTGGACAGCGAAGAACCTCAAACCACTCAGCAGCAATCTACATTTCTTCACCCTCTCGCTATGTCAAACCAGTCAAACTCTTCTTCATGCACTTTAAAAATCAACCTGAGGCATATAAAACATGTTAAGATGATCAAACCATTACAATCAGAAAGCATCAAAAAGAGCATGAAAATTACAAAACTAGCCTTAAAGGGTAAAATCAACACCTCAGACTCAAAAAGAGAGAGAAAAAAAAGCTGTGGGGATGAAAGAAACACCGAATATGGTGGAGATGAGGGGTGTTAAGCTGCTGTCCGACCACTTGTCAGAGATTTCACGAGCCGTGACATGTACATAATTAAAGCCGATCAAAGGAAAGCAGACATGTTTAGTGCCCTCAGCTCCCCTCCAGCTGTAGCCTCATTAGTGAACTACTATCACAAGAGGATGAAAACATTACAGTGTGTATTAACATTACACAAAAACACAAGGCTCTCAAACAACACATTGAACAGTCAGAGAATGCTGCTTAAAACTAAATTCGGTTTAACATTTGGAGTCTCATTTGGGTCGAGGACGTCGCGTGCGGTACGATGGAACGGAAAATCAAAACAGCGGATCACGGCAAATTACAGAGCAACAAAAGCATTAGCATTGCTTAATGCAACCTTCTGTAACAATACAGCCACACAAAACTCACCCCAGCGAATTCATAGTCTGATATTGTCAACATTTGTTCAATTAAGCCTAGCTTTTTTTTAGCCCATCTGTAAAATATTAAATTTTCCATCCCATAATGGATTTGGAGACACAAAAGCGACTTTAAGTAAATAAATAACCCAAATAAACCCATTAGCCACCAGGCACTGTGCTGAGATGCTAATTTAGAGATAAGTGTCATTGATGGCCATTATTTGATTTTAGTTAGACAGAGAATGGGAATAAGTAAGTGTAGGCTTGCTACACGTCACACTGGATAAAAGCAACGGTTAAATGACAAATTAGTAATTAGTAACACGGGGTAAGCAACAGACAACCAAGATTAAGTAGCTCTAAACATACTTGAGTTCTGTGGAGTCTGTTTAACGCAAAGCCTGTCAGCTCTTGTTAGGAGACTAAGCGCACCAGCGCAGCGGCTCATGCGAGAGCCTGGCGAACTGGTGGAGTGCGTGAGTAGAGCAAAGATCTTGTCACATGTGCTCCAGTCAGTGTCCATTCAGTATGTGTTTGAGATGGAACGCATAGTTCCTCTCTGTCTCTGTTCCGGCGATGACATGAAGCCGTGATTTAGATGAAGAGAGACTGTCATTTCAAGCTCTCAAGGTTTCCCTGAGAGAGTAAATAAGACCTGGCATTTGAATAGATCAAACATGCATGAACACCCGCCGCCAGGTACCAGGGCCCATTTTTCAAAATAATATGTCAAGAATTTATTCATTCCAGCAAATGAGCACCGCCTTGCGCATCCAAAAGTCTTGAAGCAAAAAGACACAAACAACCATTAATTATTGTGAAGGTTTACTTTTTGGAAACAATGTCAGATTCCTTTTTCATTCTTTGAATGTCTCTGTCTGAAAGTACGCTGAATGCTTTTCTTTTACTAGAATATTACATGTCACTTGTGCCATGCTCTTGGTCTTAGAAGTACATATTATAACTTTGAGGTTGCACAACATACAGAATACCAAATGAAGCAAGATCAGCACCATGGACAGCGCACACATTTAACTGCTGTACGCATACACTAGAAATGTAAAAATGTAAAAACGTTGGATTGAGCAGATGGATGATACAATAATGAATGGATAGACAGATGTATCATTGAATGGATATACTACAGACAATTTGATGGAGGGGTGGGTGAACAGACTGATTTAATACAGATGAGTGAACAGATAGACAATACAGATGGATGAAATGGTGGATGGTAAATACGGGTAGATGGGTGAATAGAGATACTACGGATGGATGGATGGATGGATGGATGGATGGATGGATGGATGGATGGATGGATGGATGGATGGATGGATGGATGGATGGATGGATGGATGGATGGATGGATGGATGGATGGGACACATACTTCAGCCAGAAAGATAGACAGATCAACAGATCAAAAGATAAACAGACAGACAGACAGACAGACAGACAGACAGACAGATAGATAGATAGATAGATAGATAGATAGATAGATAGATAGATAGATAGATAGATAGATAGATAGATAGATAGATAGATAGATAGATAGATAGATAGATAGATAGATAGATAGATAGATAGATAGATAGATAGATAGATAGATAGATAGATAGATAGATACTTCAGACAAACACTAAGCAGTAAATGTTCTATAATAGAAATCAATTACTATTAAAAAAATGACTGAAACTAAAATTAATGTTGTGAAAACATACACAGAGATACACAAAGTCAAATCAAAAGAAAGTTCGTTTTTTGTATTTTTAGTGTGTGTGTGCGTGTGTGTGTGTGTGTGGGGGGGGGGGGGGGGGGGTTGCATAAAAGCTATAAACAGACAAAACAGAAAACGCACATGGATATGAGTTCATGCAATGTGCCAAACACATTGATTCAAAGGAATTGCAGCCAACCTTAAAGTCCTTCTTGTCAGAAATGAAGTGTGTCCAGAGCTCACCTGTCCTGTCAGTCCATAACACAATCTGACAGAGATCAGATTCACACACAGTGGAGCAGGGGAAGATTGACGCCCATCTGTCCTTTTATAAAACTGAAT
Organism: Danio kyathit; assembly: GCA_903798195.1. Lineage (NCBI taxonomy): Eukaryota > Metazoa > Chordata > Actinopteri > Cypriniformes > Danionidae > Danio > Danio kyathit. Next base: position 31,527,670 of record LR812535.1, on the reverse strand, counting down.
ACATAGTCACTGCTGCTTCTTTTTCTTCCTTAAAGGCACATATATAGTCTCCACAGACAGAGGAGGATGATCATTGGGATAATTATCGTTTATTTTCTGCCAAAACGACATCTAATGAATTAAAATGAGCTCCTCTAATAGCTCGGCATGGCTTTGAGAGTTTCTTTGACTAATTTCTTATGTCTAATGTAAGAGACTAATTAGCCATCTCAGTCTGGGATGAAGCCAGTCCACACAGCTAAACACAGCCCCGTCAGCAGGACAAACTGAAATGGACCAGGGCTCTGACAGCTTCAAGAAAATTTTCCATCTTTAATTTAGTTTATTTGATCATGTTTCTTATTAACTTATTTCCCAGCCAAAAAAACAAGAAATATAAATATATAAATTCAAAAAACTTCAAAGGATAACAGCCATTCAAATGTTTGGGATCATTAAGAGTGTTAAATGTTTTTGAAAAATGATTATGTCCAGCAAGGCTGCAGTAATATGATGATTAAGAATCTACACAAATCTGCAGTATTATTACAATTTAAAATAACTGTTCTCTTATAATAGATTTTAAAAATGTCATTTATTCCTGTGATTTAAAGTAAAGAATATCCTGATTTATTGAATATCCAGTAATTATCATCAATGTTAAAAATGGTTACATTTTTGTGAAAACCGTATAGATCTCTCTCACAAATGTTTTTGTGACACAGTAAAATGTTATACTGTCACTTCTAATAAACTGAATTAATCCTTTCTGAATAAAAGTATTCATTCCTTTCCAAAACAAAAAGATTACTGACCCCACAAAACAAAAAAATAAAAATAAAAATAAATAAATACATTTTTCACTCTAGCTAATTTCACAATCACAAAGAACCAGAAAATATACTGTAGGTTGAATTAAATACAAAACAAATTAAGAAGAAAGACAGAAATAGTATCTTGCAAAACATATACGTAGACGAATTACCAACCTACGTCACACATGACGTCACACGGGTTCCCGGTTGCAAAAAAAGACTGGTCGTAATAGCAAACATGTGGTGTTGTGCGGTAGGATGCCAAATTCGAATTCTGAATCAAAAAAATACTCATTTTTGATTGCAGCATTGATTTCAGCGAAGCATATGGTTAATTAAACTGCGGACACTGAATGCTAAGACTGAAACGTGAAAGTGTAAGTTCACATACCCTGCCGTACAGGTGCAGTTCGCTGTCAGAATTTGGGTTTGCTTGTTGATGATTACCCAGGCCTTGAATACCTCCGTCTTTTTTCCTTGTCTTTGGCTAGGCAGAACCTCGGTTTTTAGCACTACAAAGTTTTAAATCATGGAACATTATTTCTTGCACATGACCACACAGAACAAAATTGTAGGCATCCAAAGACTTGTATGCCTTTAACTTCTCTCTTGTAAAATTACTTGGAGTTTCATGAGAGATGTATATTTCGAGCTGGATGCTTGGCCATTTCGTCTTATCCAATATCCATTGGGTGCTATCGCAGATGGACCTGTCAGATAAACGCCGCTCACTTTAACGTTAATTTTGCCGAATCACTGTGCTTATCACTGGGTGACAAGCTGTTATAATACGCTGAAAGCATTATGTAAATAATATATATAATATGTAATCAATATAACGTATTTCTAAGACAACAACAAACTCTGTACTGCATCGGATGTCATTCCCTCGCTGTAAATGCTAGCTCTCCCGTTTTTTTTTCTGTAACCTCGCTGCGCGCGCATTCTGAATGTTTACAAACATAGTAATTAATCTATAATAGGCCCTATCATACACCCAGCGTAATAAGGTGCAAGATGTGTTTGGCGCAATTTGTTGCTATTTTCAGACAAGCAAAACCCTATTTTCATGGTTTGCATTGCATTTGTATAATGTTATTATTAGAATTAGTATTATTTATTATATGCATATTTATATTTGTTTTAATAAAAACAAGTTTAGATTTGTCCACCTGTTGGGTTTTGGACAATATGGAGCATAGGATGTGTCTTTGGATATATCTCAGTTTTTTGACCACACTTTGTTATTATTGTTCATTTATTTATTAAATTAAATTAAATATGTAGGGTAAAGGATGTCTTCAGTGGAGTGCGTACAACACCATTTCCTTATCCACAAAAATAAAGGAATAAAGTAAAGAGTAAAAGTAAAGTAAAGAGAAAGAGGGCGAATGGAGGAGGCTCGTTCTTTATGCTCAAGCTGCAGATGATCTGTTTAACTGTTTTCTCGCTAGTGAAGTATTCAGTTTTTCCACATACAAAGTCCGCCATGTAAATAGCAAATGCTCCATGACGTGGCGCAACTGACTCTTAAACGGAATGAGAGATGAGACTCTGATTGTTTTAATGCACGTTATGCTCAAACACACCTATAACTAGAGTTTTTTTGCTATTTCTGCTCAGAATTTTGTAAAAAAAAAAAACCTGCGGATTTATGTGGAATGATTTTGGGAGTATTGTAACTAAAAACTTAATATATAAAATAAAAAATAATACATGTTTAACTTTTATTTAATGTTTACAATGCAAATCCAATTAGATCACTTATTTGGTAAACAAAGCAAGTCTCTCATGTAATATATCTACTAAAAGACAGAAAATATAACTTTACAAACTGTTATGTACATAAATCAAATGAACATACACAAGTGAAAAAATAGACTTAATGATGGGCTAAAAATTTGAGGAATTCTGAGTGCACAAATTCCATGAGGGCCTACCCATAACTCATTAAGACAATAAGCATGTAAGAAATCAACCTACGTTATAAGATCGATTAGGGATTTATTTAGCTCATACCAATGACTCGGATCTTGAAGATTCGAATCATTGATTCAACTCAATTGAGTCAGATGGAATCAGATTAAAAGATTCACACTTTATCTGATTCTTTGTCCCGCAAATAGAGACATCACATTTTACTAATCTTGTCTATATTATTTCCATGGCCAACGATAATAACAAAACACAGAATAGGGTTAAACTTTTAGCAATGTAACACGATCTACAGCTTGAGGCAATGACTTAGAAGCACATAAAACAAGAACACAGTTCTTACAAAGGAGAACAAAGATTTATTGAGCTACACTACGATACATGAGGATAACTACGTAATAGGCAAACAACAAACAAACGCACACACACATTCACACACACAGGCAGTTTAGAGGATGCAAAATGAGTTGACAACTGTCCCAAATCATCTAGTATTTCGTACTAGATCTTAGAATCACCTGAGAAACTACAAAAGCAGAGATTTGACTTATCTTAAACTGCTTAAGATAATATGCACCAGATCAGAAAGAGACAACAGTTGTTGTGTTACTTGCGTGAGTTTGTTGAAGTCTTCTTGACAGGATTTGCTGTGAGGACCTCGCCTGATTTCGCCTGAGGACCACGTGGCGCTCAAGATAGGGTGGCTTCTCTGCGACGTCTCTGGGATTCCCGCTCGTGAGCGGAGACTCGTTGTCCTGGGTTACCGGGATAGCCGACTCTGCTGAGAGCCAGTTCGCGGAAGTTCGTTTGGTTTCGGGGGATCCCAAGACTTACGAAGTTTGCATGAAGAGTTTGTGGTGGCCCAATCGCGTGGCAGGCGAAAGGGGGCAGAAGCAACAGCGGGCGCAAGCCAGCTTGATGCAAAAGGCCAAGATTTTAGGGCTGCAGGGGCTTTTAAGTGACCTGCTCTAGTCCATCCCTCATGACGCTGTCGTCCAATGACCGACTGCCATGAAGGGCGGGGCCACGCCCCCGTACCAGCATAGCCACGGTCAATTATTAACAGACTTCACGAGATTGCACGTAGTAAAATCTCTGGTAAGATTGTAACTATCTGACATCAAATGTTACAAGACGAATACAGTTCGTATTACGAAGTTTTCATTTACACCAATGTATTGCAAATAAAAAAGGGTTTGGCTCAACACCAAACATGAAGCATTTCAGACACATACAGATAATTTTAACCTGTTATAAGGGTAACAACACATTGTTAACCTGGTTGGTTGGAATAAACACAGCACATAAGTAAACCTATGGCTATTATTCAGAATATCACATTTTGCCTTGGTTCTAACATTTAAAAGAATTGTCTTTCTTAAGTCTCTCATTCATTTGCATTACTTGCTAGATATCCCTTTGTCTCTGAATTCTGTCCATCTAGCTGCAATTAGAATGTCTCGAGGGTGAACACATGATCGGTCGTTTAAAAGTCTCGTGATGAAAAAGTCTTGTGATGGGAGATCCTGAAGGCTCCATTGTCTTAGATGGCTAATTATTTAGGAAATTAGCTGCAGGGTCCGACCATCTGCCCAAGACTCCAAGCCTGATTCGAACTGGTTTTGACCAGCGAGTCCCTTCAAGCACAACCCTGTTAGACCATGCACCAGGGCGCAGATCGTATTTTACCGTCTTTAAAATAGCTAAAATGGATTCTGACATGCACTTAATGCTTTTGCGCCATGCGCTTTAGACTTTGCGCCTAGATCATTAAAATAGAGCCCATTGACATGAAATAAATGTAGTGAGTGGGGCAGAGCCAAAAGCCGTGAGAGTGAAGCGAGGCCTCTGGAAACTTAAAAGAAGGAGAGAAGACAGTGGAAGATGAGAGAAGACTGGACACTTTATGTTTGGTTTTGCTTTCAGTTTTGGCGGTGGTCGTCTGTGAGGGGCTGCTGCCACCCACGTGTTTTGATTATTTTATTTATTAAAGCATTTCAAATGTGTGCTGGTTTCCTGCCTTGTCCATTCCTTTGAATCGAGATATATCCAGCTGCAGACCCGATCTACGCAGGATATAAGGCAAACCATTAATGGTTAATCCATTGGAGTTTATAGCAACTTATAAGCAATGTCCTGAGAATGGTAATATATGATATGACATGTATGACAATTATTAATCTACATCATTAGATTTTTTTTATTGATGTTCATTTTGATTCATCTAATAAACCATAACATGTTTGACTTGGTTATAATGAGATATAAGTTCATGTTACCTTGAATCCCAAGTTTCATACATTGTTAAATGTTAAACTAATCTAATAAAAATCTAATAATAAAATGTAATAAATGTTAAAATGTACATATTATACCTTACTTAACCAAACATACTGTATTTGCCAACAAGATGATGTGCATACTTGTACTGTGAAATGCTGAAATATAAATGGTTTCAATAAGGTACGTTTAAAACATTTTAAAGACCAAGTAACGAAAATAACTGTACCTTCTGTTCACAAAAGATCTCCTTTAGTAATTTGTTTAGCTTGTTTTTCAAGTGCAAATGTCTATAGATAATCAAATCAAGACACACTTGCTTTTGAAGCAAAATTACACGAAATAAAAAATCCTTCTGTGAAAATGGTCAAAAACACAGAGTTTAGAATTTAAAATAGAACAAATATCTGCCAATAGGCAAAGAAAAAAATGCTTAATTAAAGCAGAAAAGTCATTTTCATAACTCACTGGCAAATATAACAATAAACTCTTTTTTATTTTGTCCATTTACTTGAGATAAGACTATTTGTTATATTATATTTTGATATAAAATGTATATTTGAAAACAAAAATAGAGGAACAGATATTTCTTTTAAAGTACATCCATCATTTGACATGCCTTTATGAATTGAAGATCATTTTTATTAAAAAATATTGTTTATGGTTCTTTTATAGGTTTTAAGCTTTAGGGCTTTTTCTTAATTTTCTAGTTATCCATTTTTTAATCATTTTAAATTAAAAACAAAATCATGCTTATTCAAACTGTTTCAGCTTCATGCATCAGTCCTCCATCCCTCCTGTATTCTTTATACTTCATGTCCATTTTGGGCCCTTTAAGCGATAAGTCACGTTCCTCCATTGCAGACAAGCCGCACATCAGTCTTTTCCTCATTCATCTTCCGCATTAACACAAACATGAGCTACTGCAATGAGATAAACCTTTCTGCCTCGCACTCCAGGAATGATTTACGATCTACAATGCACATCAGCTGGAAGATCTCACAGGAAAACGTGACCCTGACGTGCAGATGTCAGCGACTGCATGTTTAATGATGTCAAGTCATCTTTAGTATACCCCAGCAGCCCCTCCTCCCTCTTTTTCCATTCAATACTCACCACCTGCTGATCACACTCATATACTGCATGCCAATTTCATTTTACGAAGGCACACAATTGTGACTGTGTTTTTTTCTTTCTAATTTTTTGAAGTTCTAAAAGAGTTGTTGTTGGTTTTGGACAAGAAATACATCAAGCATAGCATATCAATAGCTATGTTTCTATCCACCTATATCTGTATGTGCATTTTGGAATATTGCAAAAAATAAATAAATAATAATAATAATAATAATAATAATAATAATAATAATAGAAAAGAATTAGATATGCCACCTCTGGGAACTCGGCAAAATTGTATAAAATGTGGGATCCAGTCTTTTTTTTTATAACACAACACAAGGACTAATAATGTTGTTTAATTTCTGAAGATTTGTAAGTTGTTGTTTTTTTTACATCCATTGCAGTGTCATTTTTTAGGTATGTTGCCATTTTACCTGGTTTCATGCTTTATTTTACATTTTGCACAGATGATTGTTACATGATGAATGTCTGTTTTTTGTATTTTATGTCTGCAAAAGCTATAATAAAAAATATATATTAAAAAAACACAAAATGTAAATCAAAAGATGTGCATACATTTTAAAAATGTGCAGAAAAAAAACGTATGCACACCACTGAGTAGAATAGACCTTTTATCCCATAAGAAAAAATGTCAGCATCAGTCTGGCTATTGGTTTGGTGCAATGGTCTCAAACTCAATCCCTGGAGGGCCGCAGCTCTGCATAGTTTAGCTCCAACCACTTCCAACTCACACCTGCTTAATAGTCTCTAGTAGTCTTAAACACCTTGATTATTTGGATCAGCTGTGTTTAATTAGGGCTGGAGCAAAACTGTGCAGAGCTGCGGCCCTCCAGGAATCGAGTTTGAGACCTATGGTTTGGTTTGTTCCAATCAGCTCATTAGCCTGATTCAACATGTTGAATCTTCATCGGCCATAGTTATTCAGCAACGAATCAGAGTGCGAGTGTTAGATTGATGTTGCACGTAAACAATTCAAGCCATGAAGGATCACAAAGAGGCTGGCTTTAATTGTGCTACATTTCTCAAATATTGATGCAAATGATATGGATTTTAAGATCATCAGATATATTTGTAGGAGCGTATACCTTTGTAATGAGTAACAATTACTGTGATAATGGTACAAAATGCTGCTTTGTTTAAGCTTTGCATGCATGCATTGGAAGTTCTGGATTTGCTGTTCTGAATGAGAGAACAGATTACTGACCCCTGTGGTTCAGAAATACACAGCTTTTTGGTTCAGACGAAACCAGACTTGATGGGACGGTATTAATGGAGAAACCAGTGGGCTGACCACATTGCACATCTGAATTGTTGTTTTGGTCATTCTAAAATCCCTTAGCCAAAATATTGTCATGAAAGTGGTTTGGTATTATTACCTCCCAGAACTGTCTTGAGTGACCGTGCTGCTAGAGTGGTCTCGCACCTCCAAAAGCCACTGCACATTCATTGCTCTTCGTCTTTGTCTTCTGAGGTGCAAGTAACTTATTATATAAGAAAAAAAGGTACAGTGGCTTCCCTAATGAGGAATATTCCATTATTCCTTTTGATTTTTGGCGCCAGTTTTTCAGCAAGTGACAATTTTGTTCTCTTTGATTTATTGAATGAAACGGTGCTTTACTCGCAAATATGTTATGTGATATCCCAGTTTTATGCATATTCAATTCATTTTTATTTCTGGAACTCTTTTTGCAATGATTGTGTCAAAGCAGCTTAACATAGATGGTACTGCATACTGTAAGTCTAATTCGCATCTTTGAATGGAAACACAACCATGTTGGAATAAACTGCCAACTTATCCAGCATATGTTTTACACAGAGGATGCCTTTCCAGCTGCAACCCAGTACGGGAAAACATCCATACACACTCATTCACACACATACACCACGGCTAATTTAGCTTATTCAGTTCACCTATACCGCATGTCTTTGGACTGTGGGGAGCACCCGAAGGAAACCCAAGCGAACACAGACAGAACATGCAAACTCAACACAGAAATGCCAACTGACCCAGCCGGGACTCGAACCAGCGACCTTCTTGGTTTGAGATGACAGTGCTAACCACTGAGCCACTTCGTCGCCCCTCAGAACATTGTTAACAAGCAAAACACATTGTCTTAATTGAAAACAACTGAACTGCAATGCAATTCCTGCTTCCCAGAATAAAACTTAATTTAACCTACATAATAGCAAAGGAGGCATGAAATTTGCATCTTAGGGAGGTCTAAGAAGAAGAAATAAGGGGTTCTTCACCAGTGGCATTTGAATTAAATTAAACTAAATCCATTTTAATCTAACTAGAACTAATCTGCCAACATGCTGAAAATGCCCCACAAAATGACATATTAGTATGGCTTTTTTATTCCTGTTCAGTGATGTAAAGCGGCTGTGACGCTATCTACATTGTTTAAAGCACTATAGAAAAAAAGATGGCTTGCCTGTGTGTCCAACTGTAAAATGTATGTAAATAAAATGTGGGATTAAAAGGGTTAAACACACATTCTCCTCTTTTCCACTTTACGTAGACAGAACCCCGACAGCGAGAGGAAGAATGGCAGTGTTTCATCTGTATGTTTCTCAGGCTCCCAGCATGCATCTAAATAAAATAACAGCAGCAGACACACACAAAAGAATGGCTGTGGCTACAGTTTTGCAGGCGGTGTGAGCTGAAGCGCACCTGACACTAATAGCACCTTTTCACTTTCTCTGCGCTCTTCTATATACACACTAAAAACAGGATAGATTCCAATACGTTTCCGCGCTCTCCGAATGTCTACGTGTGTTGCACCACCACTGAGTTTATGACATGCTCCAGGTTATGACTGTTTATGAGCTAATTTACACTTTACGGCATGTCATTTCACGCATATTGTAAGTAAACTGCAGCCTAAAGCAGGCCGCAGTGGGATTGAGAGCTGAGCCAGAATGAAGCCCCATCATCGAGCACTTCATTAATTCACCATGGAAACTCACGGAGAAAAAAAAAAAAGAAGAAGAAAGCAGAGGGGAAAGAAACAAAAAAGCAGGCGAGTCTTTGTTTACAATGGCAAACTGCCGTTTTATCTCTTTTAAAACTGTTCTGAACTGAACACTGAGGCAAGGCTCTTCTACATTATTGATGAAGTTTTTGCTATTTCCAAAGGAACCACATGAAAAATACGCTCTGAACACCAGTTTCAGTGATTCCATGCTCACTTTTAAATTCCTGGGGATGAAAATGTTCTCAGAGTTTCTAAGCAGAACGTAACTCACTTTGGATTCTGATGTTTGTGATTTAGAAAAATCATAAATAGAGTTTTCTTCTCGTTTTATGCTAGCTGCGGTCTACAGAGAGAACCTGTGCTTTCTTCACAAGCCGCTTATTTTCATTTCTCTGAGGCTCTCGGCTCTCCAGCAGTCCAGGGGCTGTTTTTGCCAGAAAGTGCTCGAGTAGCCTGTTAATTAGTTGACAGTTACCTTGAAACAATGAAAAAATATATAATAGATGGGCATCGGAGCTAATTATATGATACGCTGCAGCAGAAAATCCAAAGGATGAATTATTGATGATTCATCTTATTATTTTGAACTGCTTGTTTGCAGTGAAAACCTTTAATATATGCTATTCATTTGTATACCAACAGAATAAAACATGTTTAAATTACATTGTTATAAATAACTGGAATACTTTTATTAATGTTGTGGAGGAAAAAAGTCTCTTATGCTGACTGTGGTTGCTTTGAATATTTTTTCCAGGTTCCAACTTCAAGCTTATTGGCTGCTGCGGCAACAGCAACCAATCAACTGCACTTGTTGCTTGTTGCACCTTCAGCCAAAGAGCTTGCTCCTCAAGATTCAAATACCTCAGTGTTGTTTGTGTTAGCATTTTGCAGTGCATTTTTGGAGACCCTCCTCCACCCCAGCTCCACCTGTGTATAGATGCTATGAGGCTTAAGGTTATTGCACACTGAATCCAAAATCGCACGTAATTCAACTTCACGATGTGTCAATCGTATTGACACACTGCCTCTGAAACTTTGATCTGTCATAAAAAAAAAATTTAACCAGGTTAGATTTTTCTGCTTTTCGCATACGAAAAAGCGATTTGAGAGGTGTTTTGACAGTTCAGAGCAGAGATGCCCAAACTAGGGCCTGCGGGCCAAAGTTGGCCCTTGTATGCTTTCATTTGGCCCGCCAGAAGGAAAATGATTGGGAAAGGTTGGGAAATGACTTTAACAGAGATTCTTACTTATATTTTAATTAGTGGTGGGCCGTTATCGGCGTTAACGTGCTGCGATAACGTGAGACGTGCAATAAAAAAAATATCGGCGTTAATCTATTCTCAAAGTTGGGTTGGGAGCTGGGTCTATTCTACGCAAACTATGATGACTTTCCCCTTGATATTTTAGCGCGGATGTATACCTGACCGGTGAGCCGTCTGACAAAAGAGGGGCACTCTTTTGTCAGATGGCTCACCGGTCAGGTATACATTCTGAATCAAATCAGCAGGATGCCTGACTCTAACTGCAGTTCGGCAGTTTTACTTTAACTCACGAACATTTCATTCATGCCCCATGACAAACTGGGGTATTAGACGCAAATAAGGAGTAAGGAGTGGTGAGAGTGTTATGGAATTTAATAACGCACGCCAAATGGAAAGAAAAAAAAGTTCCGTATTTCGTGATAATGCCACTAATATCTGCATACTCCACGTCTTAATTCCGTTCTGTTTAGTTCAGTTATGACTTTAGTCGGATTAAGGTAATCAAAAAAAATCACTGTTTGGAGCTTATGTAGACCTACAATTCAAAATTCATGCTAAACTGAATAAACAGTTAGTAAACACAAGTACATCTTATTGAACATCATTTATTTTCATCACCAATTATCATAGTAGAACAGTTTCTCAAGCAGTTTGTGATGCAGTTTAGACACAGGAGATGAGCCCCTGGTCTAATGCGCCACCTGGCTTGAGAAACTTGTTCTCAAAGACTTAATATTTGGGTAGCACACATATTCTGAATGCCTTCGGCAGAATTCAAATTTAGATTTAAAAAATTATTCTATGCCCACCTATAATTTTAATGTAACCTTTTGTTTGTTTGTTTTATTGTTGAGCTACAAAAAAAGCAAACTGAAATTAAATGTTTCAATTAAATTTTGTAAATGAATCAGATTTTTTTTTAAATGTAGATAATTTCACTTAACAAACAGAAGAAAAAGCAGAAGACATCAGTGTGCAAATCAAGGCAATGGCAGGTTCAGCGTGACTAGTGTATTTAGCATTGAACTCCATTGTTTTATGAATGGATTTTTTTATGGTTTTATTGTAGTAAATTTGTTAAAGAAATATGCAGTTTCAAAAAAAAATAGAATGCATCAGTAAAATACAGTTGAAGTCATTTTTTCTATTTATTTATTACTATTATAATATAGAAAATTTTCGCTATACTTACTTTAGGCCCACAGCTCTCAATCAAGCTTGGATTTTGGCCCTTTATAAGAAAAAGTTTGGGCAGAGCCACCGTACAAGCAAAAAGCTAAATACAGAATGCCGTCATTTGAGCTACAGATAACGTTATGACAAACACAGTGCATAAAATAAAGAAAATGTGGCGCACAGTTAAAAACCACTATGTGCTTTCCTGAAATAAACTTTGTATTGTTTACGTGACGACTGTTTTGCATATGAATACGAAAAAAGAGTGCAAAGTCCTTTAAACTTGTTTTATGTTTGGAGTAGCAGTGTGTTCACAGACAGCACACTTCGCTTTGGTGAGCTGTTTCAAACATGGCAAAATTAACTTAAAAAAAAAAACTTATTTTTTGCCCAGATTTTTTAAAAATTATATAATTACACTTTGTTTTTCGATTTCGTTGTTATTCTGTATTTTAATTAAATAATTATGAAAAACATTATTACATTTTCCACCAAAACATTAAACAGCAATACTCAATTAAATTCAGGGAGATTTGTATTAACATAATATACTCAAGGTGGCACGGTGGCTTAGTGGTTAGCACTAGTCACACCTCACAGCAAGAAGGTTGCTGGTTTGAGTCTATGTGGAGTTTGCCTGTTCTCCCTGTGTTCGTGCGGGTTTCCTCCGGGTGCTTCAGTTTCCCCCACAGTCCAATGACATGCGGTACAGGTGAATTGGGTAAACAAAATTGGCTGTAGTGTATGAGTGCATGTATAAATGCAAGAGTGTGTGGGTGTTTCCCACTACTGGGTTGCGGCTGAAAGGGCATCTGCTGCGTAAAACATAAGCCAGAATAGTTGGCACTTCATTCAGCTGTGGCGACCCCTAATAAATAAGGGACTAAGCCAAAAGAAAATGAATGAATGAATGTTGTACTCAGGTAAAGCAAAAACATTGTGACTTTTTTTAGGGCAAATTTCTGCCTTCCACAGTCACCCAGTTATATTTACAGCATTTTATTCATGCCACCTTCCTTTGCTCACTTACAGTATATGACCCCTTTTCTGTAAATGTAAGACTGCTGTTTGGACATTTGATCTGCTCCGCTCTAATGAGTGTGAAATGAAAATTACACTCAGTGTGATTGATGCATGCATGACAGCAAAACTGTGCGTAACCTGCGAGGAGCGAACACATGCAATCAGACCAGCTAATGACTAAAATAAAAGAGAAATGTTTTCAAAAGAAACACTGACCTACATAGATGCTAAAATATCAGTTTCATTTTATTTACTCCTAAACTGCAAACAAAACTACACATTGCATTCATCACAAACATGCCAACTGCAGGATACACATTAGTATATGGACTTAGGCTTAATATATTACAATATATGCACTCACATATGTATATAAAAACACACAAAAACAATGACTCACAAGAGTATTTAGTTTTAGATAAATATATTGGACATGTCACCTCACCATTCTGATGGTCACTCCATGGTGAGTGACAATTACTGTGATAATAGTACTAAATGCTGCTTTGTTTATGCTTTGCAATACAAGAAATATGTTTTTAAAAGAAACACTGACTGAAATAGATGCTAAGACATCAACGTTTTATTTTATTTACTCCAAAACTGCAACCGAAACTACACATTGCATTCATAAAAAACAACAAACTCCAGCATACACGTTAATATATGGGCTTAGGCTAAATATATTACAGTATATGCACTCACAGATATATAAAAGTACACATAAACAATGACTCACAGTAGTATTTAGTTTTAGATAAATATATTGGACATGACACCTGACCTTTCCACTGTTTTCACTGGCACTGCTCTATACATTTCCTATAGATCTCTTAGGCTCCAGTTTTGATTAAAAAAAAATTAAAAGTACAGCGCTCGCACTGATACACAAAGTGTACACACCAACACATGCTTGTACCATATGGCCAAGTCAGCACACTGCCTCCTAAACTTTTTAAAAAATGTATGACATTGCAGACAGCATGTTCTCTAAGACACTACAAGCAAACGTGAGCAGAAAACAAACAATATTCAAAAGATAATCTGTAAAGAATATCATGTAAACGCATAAAAACATATTCATATTTCTCAATCAGCACACTGAGACTCTCACTTGTGACTTTTATTTGCTACAGAATAACAGACAGAAAAGTCTTATAGTAACTGAAGAACATTCATTAGTCCTTACTAATGAGTTAAATCTGTTTCATACAGAGTAAAGCATGACGGAAGACATTGTTCAACCTCATGTAGATTATTGCTGAAGTTTTATTTGAAAGGTCTTCATTCTGTCTATTTATTTATTTATTTATTTATTCGTTGCAGTGGTTTCATTGTCTCATAAATCAAAGAGATGCTCAATTTAATACTGAAGCAGAATGTTTTAAGACTGAAGCACTCTATAAATCAAAAACAGGAATTAATTAAAAGCTTTTGTGTAAGACGCTGAAAATGTTATTGAAAGCAGAGGTTTGTTAAAGCCATCCAAACCTTCATACAGCACACAAATGGCTTTAAAAAGACATCCAGTATTCTGCTGATCTCCACAGACCTAATTCTGCTCAGAAAAAAAACTTGAGGTTTTTAAAATTATTTTGAAAATCTATTTTAAAAATAAATACTAGCTAAATAATTAATACAACTCGTGTGAATTTGGATTTTAAACTTTGTGGTAAGTTTAATAAAAAATAAAGTATTATAATTAATTTTAGGGCAGTTTTGACAAAATGTTTAGTAGAATTTTGTTTTTACTTTGGTAATGATAATAAAACTTTCTGATGCAAAAAAAAAAAAAATACAATTATTTCGGAAGGATTGTGTGGTGCTCAAGACTACACTACCTGACAAAAGTCTTGTTGTTGGTCTCAGTTGTAAGAGCAACAAATAATACCTTGACTTCTAGTTGATCATTTGGAAAAGTGGCAGTCGGTAGATTTTTCTGATGAATCATCTGTTGAACTGCATCCCAATCATCACAAATACTGCAGAAGACCTATTTAAACCCCCATGGACCCAAGATTCTAAGAGGAATCAGTCAAGTTTGGTGAGGGAAAAATCATGGTTTAGGGTTACATTTAGTATGGTGGCATGTAAGAGATCTGCAGACTGGATGGCAACATCAACAGCCTGAGGTATCCAGACATTTGTGCTGCCCATTACATTACAAACCACAGGAGAGGGCAAATTCTTCAGCAGGATAGCACCCCTTCAGCAAAAAATGTCAAGGTGCTCCGGGATTGGCCATCCCAGTCACCAGACATAAACATTATTGAGCATGTCTGGGGTAAGATGAGCGTGGAGGAATTGAAGATGAATGCAAAGAATGTTGATGAACACAGGGAACTCTTTCTTTGCCATTCCAAATGACTTTATTAATAAGTTATTTGACTCAGTGCAGAGATGTATGGATGCAGTTCTCCAAGCTCATGGGAGTCAAACACAATATTAATTCTTTTACCACTGCACCATGACTTTATATCCTATACTGTACATTATTTCTGTTAAGTGACAAGACTTTTGTCTAAGTAAAGTCAAAGCTTACTGTCACAATTAAATAATTAAAAATCAAGGCATCATCATATTTTATTTTGGTAAAATAAGCATAATCTAGAGGCCTTAGCCTTTCATATAAGCCACTTCTGATACCAAATGATTACTAGAAGTCAAGTTATTATTTGTGGTTCCTAAAACTTGGATAGGCGACAAGACTTTTGTCAGGTAGTGTAGAGAAACTATGCTGAAAATTCTGCTTTGCAATCAGGAGAAATGCATATCTTTTTATAATAATATTTGTAGGAATTTCTAAATATCACTGTTTTCAGTGGAGTTTCGGTCAATACAGTCTATCAAATAATACAACCCTTGATGAATTCTTTCAAAAACAGTTTTTTTTTGTAAAATATTAGAGTAAAAGAAAGTAAAAAAAAACATATATATTTTTATTATCCATTTATTTTCATCAATTAAAATACATGCAATTAGTATTGATTAATATTTCAGAATACAAATGGTTTATTAGTCTACATACTAATCTCCTTTACTAACTTTGAACAGTACATATTGTGTTTTAGCATTTGAAACCCACCGAAAACTTTTTATTCTAAAGAGGTTTTGTTTGAAAAGTGTCTTTCTTTCAAATAAAAGCCACTTGCTGTGATATTTACTTACTTAATGCAATGACATTCACACATTTTTAAGTGAGACCGAAGGTGTTCAAATGCATTTGGGACAACTGTGCCTGAATCTCACAACTCAAAGGTGGGAAAAGATGACAGAAAATGTCTTCCTACAGACTGTGGAAATATCAACCCATAATTCACAACTTTTGAAAGCAGTTGAAAGCAGTCATCACAGGGTCTCTAATGTTGTTTTTAGGTGAGATTGTTACCTTTTCTTTCAGAGTCCAGCTGAGATAAATGCTATGTCTGTGCCCAGCATGAGACTGAATTTATTTGATTTTTTTTCATTCTTTGGAATAAATGCGTTAATATTAGGTTTTCATTTCATACACAGGATGTCTTTTGTGCATTTCTTATAGAGCGATATAGCAGAAAATGACAGGCTGCTAATGCTATTGAAATCACAAATGTATTTTTGATGGTGATGGATTATGAAGTTTCAATAAATCAAATCTAAACAGATCTGTGATAATGTTTACATACGGTGAACTGCAAATACCATTAGACCTTGTATTTCTCTGCAGAACAACAAATATACCTTTGAAGCCTTGTTATAATGTGCACCCGAAAGCATTTTTTGCGCTCACACACACAGGATCCTGTTTCTGTAATGTTTTACCTGAGGGTTTCTTTTTATTTATAGAATAATGTAGAGTCAGGCAATCTTGTATCTGCATAATACTTTTCTCAGCTATACCAGTTCCACGTTTCTTTATTTCTTTCACATTCCTTTGACCTTGTTGATTCTCTCTGGCCCAGAGTCCCAGTACAGTTTTTTTGTAAATGCTGATCAGACCTCTCCTGCGCTCCTTCTCCCCTCACGCTCTGCCACTTTACTCTCAGGATCTCTGTCATTAGTTTCCTTTGATGGAATCCCTGAATCAGCTAAATGAGCAGAAATATTCCAATCACCATCTCCACCACAAAGTTATTTACATAATAGCAATTTGGTTTGTGCATAATGGCAAAATGGCTGATTTGCATTACAAAAGGCGTAATTTGAATGATTTTGCAGTCAAACAATTTTAGGTGTAATAGTTTGGTGACATGCTCAAATTTCAGTGAGAAAAATAATGGTTCGAATGGAATATAAATGTCCTTTCAGATATTACGGCATAACAGAGACTCTGACCATAACCACAAACACACTGCTGAACAATATAGTACTGTGTGTGTGTGTTTGAGGATTTTAAAATGCACAACGTGAAGTCAAAGAACCACCTGAAGTGAAATAGATTATCCCACTTATCCCTTGGTCATTTGCTAAGTTACAGAGACGTTAGCACTAGTTTTGCTCTTTGCGGCACAGATTTGAATGAATTTTTCGTCAGTTATAACCAGTGTTGGGCAATAACACGTTACTAGTAATGCGTTACTGTAATGACATTACTTTAGACAGTAACTAATACTGTAACGCATTACTTTTTATATATAGTAACTCCGTTATCGCTACAACATGATGCGTTTATCTGTTACTTGGTAAGTAAATTAATTTTGGCTGCAGTCTAGCCTACATCTTCCTGTTTACAGCGGCAAAGCATTGTGGGATTGGTGGATGCCAACCAACCACTGTAAAGAAGACGCATTGTGTATGAGGTGCCAGACCGGACAAAAGTCAAGCAAAAGCAGAGATCGAATGTGCGCAAGGTACACCAAGAGTGCGCACGAGAAAGACAGAGTGTGCACAAGAGAAGCCAAGAGTGCTCATGTGAAACCAAATACGTGCAAAGAAGACCGAGTTTGCACGTGATAGAGACCATTACCTGTTAACGTTACTATTATTAAGTACTAATACCAATACTACTATGTTTGTTGTTTCAATAAGCACACATTCGTTATCTGTATAACAAAATTAATTAGTTTAGTAGATACATAGACACATTTGTTATATTTCAGAACATGTTATTTTAAATGTATTGGAAAAATAACTCAAAAATTACTTTTAACAGTAATGCATTACTTTTTGGTGTAAGTAATCGATAAAGTAATTGAGTTACTCTTTAAATAAAGTAACTAGTAACTGTAACTAGTTACTGTTTTTTAGCAATTAGCACAACACTGGTTATGAACTGGTTATTGAATCTCTTAGTCCTCATATTGAATCAGCAGTCAAGAGCAGTCAGACAGGGAGCATGTGCGGGAGAGATCATGTATATGTGTCTAAATGACATGGGTATATCTAATAGCTTATATAACATGTAGCTACAACTTTACGCATGTTTGCGAAATGGTTAATCCCTACTGACTCCCTGGTGCAGCACATGTCGGTGTCCTCCAGATTAGGGTTGTCAAAAGTATCGAGTTCAGTACCAACCAGTACAAAAATTTTAAAAACGGCAATTTCCCGCTAACATTTGAGCGCTGTTGAGCACGTTCTTAAACACAGCTGATTGGCCATTGTGATCACATGCTCAACAGAAATGATTGTGACTGGCTGTGAAGGTCATCAGTTCACTATTCTTTACGGTCATTTATGTTGAGCATGTGAACACAATAGCCAATCAGTGCTCAAATGTTATCGGGATGTTTTTCAAATTTCAGTACTGGCTGGTACCGAACTCGATACTACAACAGATACTCACAGAGGAACACAGATAACGGATAACACTCCAGATAACGCAACGGAATGAAGGACTCCACCACCAACTGACAATGAGATACTATGATTACTGCTCATGTTTGGGAGGCGAAAGCCCATTTATTTCGAACTATGATCAAAACTGTCTGGAACTACCTGTGCATTAATCGATTTTATTGCACACCGTCCAGCCAATCAGAATCAAGAATCAAAAATACTTCATTCCAATGTGTAATCTCAAAGACACCGACCTGTGCTTTACCAGGGAGCTGATGGAAATCAACCACCTTGATAATATACTCAACACACACACAAAGACACAATTTACTTACTTACTTACTTACTCACTCACTCACTCACTCACTCACTCACTCACAGGACCGTTTATATCGCAGTTGATATTTAGCCACACCATGTTGGTGTTTCGTAACATCTCATTTTTATGAGGTGGGTCATTAGCCCAACGCTCAACCCCCAACCTGGAAGACCAAGATATACACACATGTACTACGGACAATTTAGCTTACCCAATTCACCTATAGCGCATGCCTTTGGACTTGTGCGGGAACCAGAGCACCTGGAGAAAACCCACAAGAAACACGAGGAGAACATACACATTTTACCTAATTTAATTAATGTAAAAACAGTAATTTTGTGAGATAACAAAA
Organism: Danio kyathit; assembly: GCA_903798195.1. Classification (NCBI taxonomy): domain Eukaryota; kingdom Metazoa; phylum Chordata; class Actinopteri; order Cypriniformes; family Danionidae; genus Danio; species Danio kyathit. Next base: position 31,508,660 of record LR812535.1, on the reverse strand, counting down.
ATTTTAAATAACAAAAAATTAAAATTTAAGGGCAAATAAATTAATTACGTGAAATAATATTACAGCTTTAAACAACCATTTTTTTATTTATACTGTATACATTTATAAGCTAATAAATAAAAATTGCACAGTAAGAACTGCAGTAAAAATAACCAAATATTTTTTATCAGTATTGTACAACTCAAAGTTTATGATGCATTGGCTCCTCGAAGAGATTCTAAAAACACAATGCAATAGGAACGACGACAGACAAGCAGCAACAGTAAGTGTGAAAAGCAAAATCGATTGCTTCCACAAGATTCACTGCGCACTGGTGAGTCACAAACAAAATTTCAACCTAAAATCCCTTTTCCAAATGTCAAACTAGTCTTGATTTAGAAAAAACGATTTAAGTTTTCACCTTGAGCTGTCAGCTTCCAAGTTGACTGTATTCTCCCCTGCAAAAAAAGCCCAAAAATCTTTGCAAAAGAACAGTTGCCGCCTCAAAAAATGGATTATCTTGGAGTCTGAACGCTCAGGAAGCTGACAGCAGTGTGTGACCTGATCTCAGAAATGCCATGCCTTTTTTTTTCCGCAGCGTACAAATATCCCCAAAACAAACGCCCCCGCTATGGCTCATCCTCGCAACCTCCACAATTTCCGTCTAATTGTCACTTCTTTTTTTTAATTATATTCCTTTGAGCTGCTCCAGACGAATTGTGAGGTAATTGCAAACCTGACATTTAGCTTAATTAATAAATCATGCACTAAATGGACAGGTCAGCGTCGTGCTGTCAGTCAGAGGTGAACCCCGCCACTGAAGTACATCTAAAGGAGTTGGGCTTTTATATTCGCCCGTGTCTCCAGGCCTGCTCTTGCTCTTGGTCAGTATGCAGATCGATACAGGAAGCCTCATGAGAGCCATTTAATGTCTGAGTGTCGATTATGTTTGGCTGTACTCCAGCGGCTGAGAGTTGTTTGTCACGATAATGAAATACATAATGCATGATGGGAAGGGAGAAATAAAGATGCTACATCTGGACCCTTACGAAAAAAGCAAAGAGTGGGAAGGAGAGTGAGAGGATGATGGAGAACACTGTAATTCTAATCAGATGTTAATAATGTCTTGGGCGAGATGACAAATGCAGACACGGATCAACCTGCTCTTAGCCATTTGTGAGGATCGCAAAATAAACTCCATTACCAAAATTAAATCACCGAACACGTCACCTGACCTCCATCTGTTTATATCTAATTATTCTCACGTTGCTCTCTAAAAAAAAAAACACTAAACAAATCCAAAAGCTCATAAAGCATCTGAGCTTGAAAAGGAATAAATATTCACCATCCTCATATGACCTCTTTTAGCCCCAGGCTCTGAATCCTGTGTGATTTGTGTGCAGAAAGAGAGATCTGATGTGTTTTGTATTGCTGAAATGCTAATAAATATGAAGTCAGGGTATAACATATTGTTTTTTTTCATGAAGCTGAAAAAAACTTAAAGATCATAGATGCATTCAGTCCTCCTTACTTTGGCATTTAATGCTTTCTTCAGGCAGTTATATTTATTCATTTTCAATTGTTTGTTTATCTATTTATGTATTTATGGTTGTTTTTATTGTGAACAGCAAGAGGTTGAACTGATGTGCTTTCTTACACTATGTCTGAGGTAAGTGCAACTAAAACAAACCACATCTAACACACGCACACACACACACACACACACACACACACACACACACACACACACACACACACACACACACAATGTAACGTTATAAACAGGCTCAAGTGAGAGAGAGAGAGAGAGAGAGAGAGAGAGAGGTGATTGCTAGGCGGTTGCTAGGATGTTCTAGATGGTTAAAAAGATGTTGCTAGGTGCTTGTTAAGGTGTTCTGAGTGGTTGCTAGGCAGCTGCTAACATAAATTACCATGTTTCTAGCATAAATTAGCATGTCGTTAGCATTGAGTATGATTTAGCATGTCACTAGCATGTTTCTAGTGTAAACTAGCATGCTGCTAGCATGAATTTAGTATGAATTAGCATGTTTGCTAGTATGATTAGTATGTTTGTTAGTATGTTTCCATTATGGATTAGTATATTGTTAGTATAAATTAGCATGTTGCTAGTATGTTTATGTATGAATTAGCATGTTGCTAGTATGATTAGTATGTTTCTGGTATGGAGTAGTATATTGTTAGTATGAATTGGTATGTTGTTACTATGTCCAATGTAAAGTCAATGGCAGTTTGTTAATTTTTATTTTACAATAGAAGTCTATGGGACAGTTGCTAGGGTGGCGTAAGTGGTTGCTAGGGTGTGGCTAGTAAGTTAAAAGGTCATCAGTGATTGGCAGATTGGTAGTCTGAGTTAAATGAGCGTAAACTTAATTCTGTATGACAGTCTGGCGGAAAGTTATGATTTTCTCAAGCCACCATAAATATGATATATTGAATAATATGATATATTATTTATATTTTATTTAATTATAATATATATATATATATATATATATATATATATATATATATATATATTCAGATTTTTATTAATATATATAATTATTATTTTATTCTTTTTTTTTTTTTTTTTTTTTTTACTACTATATTGTGTGCTGTTTTTTTTTTAAATTATATATGCATGTTACTTTTTTTATGTAAACTTTATAAATGCTTTGGCAATACATTTGTAAAATTTGTCATGCCAATAAAGCAACTATTGAATTGAATTGAATTGAATTGAATTGAGAGAGAGAGAGAGAGAGAGAGAGAGAGAGAGAGAGAGAGAGAGAAAGAGGTAAGATGAGTAAAAAAAAACACAGAAGAAAGGATGAAAGACAGAATTTAGATCCCCCTCGTTGGAAATTCCTATCAAAGCATATAGGTTTAACTGAAGCAGCTCTAAACTGTGTGGCCTGAGATGATCCACAAACTTCTACTGGGTCATCGAGAGAAAATATACAACAAACAGATGAGAGGACTTAAATGACACTGCAATTAAATAGGATTCCCTAAATTGTTTCACAGCCATATCACCCTGCAGCCTAAGAACGGTCACTCACTGAAGCTAAACAGGGCTGAGCCTGATTAGTTCCTGGATGGGAGACCACATGGGAAAACTAGGTTTCTGTTTGAAGTGGAGATCAGCAGGGGCCGCTCAACCTGCGGTCTGTGTGAGTCCTAATGCCCCAGTAAAGTGAAGGGGACACTATACTGTCAGTGAGCACCATCTTTCGGATGAGATGATAAACCATGGTCATTAAAAAACCCATGGCACTTCTTGTAAAGAGTAGGGGTTTAACCCCAACGTCCTGGCCAAAAATTCCCTTAATCGGTCTTTACCTATAATGGCCTCCCAATCATCCCCATCCACCGAATTGGATCCATCACTGTCTCTCCACTCCAACTATAGCTGGTGTGTGGTGAGTGCACTGGCGCCGTTGTCCTGTGGCTGCCGTCGCATCATCCAAGTGAATGCTGCACACTGGTGGTGGTGTGGAGAGACCCCCCTTCATGATTGTGAAGTGCTTTGAGTGTATGGCCATACACAATAAATGCGCTATATAAATACACATTACTTACTTACTAAAAATAATGCCTTTTATACAGCAAACCCATAGAGTTTTAAATGATAAATGTTACAATTGTCATGACTGAGGTTGGGGAAGGATGAGGACTCAATTGCAGGGACAAAAACATGGGTTTATTAATTATAAAACAAAACCAAAAGCAACAAAAACAACCCTGAGGGGGAAAACATTAACAAAAGACAAAAACAAACTTAAACTGGACTGCAGGGCTGGACAAGGCTACACAAGACTGGACAAAACTATATACGACGTATGACTCACTGGCACAGGACAGCAGTAAAGAGGAAGCTATAAACAAGAGCAAACTGACAAACAAACAGGTGAACATAATAAACTAATAATGGGTTAACAAGGAGAGTGGGACTAGAGTGGAGAGCACAACACAAAGAAACAACACAAGCCATGTGCACACGAGAAATCAGGATTAGAACACGCAGAATAGCCCCTATCACACATACAGACCTTTAAAATTGTCTGTAATTTTCCGGAAAGGGGTCATTTGTGAACGGGCCCTTTTTGATAATACGGGTAAATTCCTTCCGACAATTTTCCGGAAAGAGAAGTTGTAACATTACCAGTAATTTGGCAGAATGCTGCTCTGTGTGACTGCAGAAGCAAAATTGCCAGAAAGAGCGCGTTCAGAGCCTACGCTGACGTAAGACGTCTACTCCAGCCAATCCGAACATTCAGATGCATTCACATGTGCGCTGTTTATGAAAATAAAAGCATTGAATATTTTTCCAGACACATTTAGCTGCTAGATGTTAGTCAGATAACGTTTATATTTTCTTTCTTTATGCCAACTGTGCAAAAAAATATTGATAAAGTGCTTATGATAAACTGCTGTTAGTTTACCGTCAAGCTCTGCTTCAGTTGCTTGACGTGTGTGCACGTAAAGTGAAGAAATGCTTCCGGTGAGCGCCAGCACACACACATATTATGTACATCTCGACAAGCAAAAGTGTTCTTCTATGTTTTCATCAAAGTTGTTCACAATATACTTATCCATCCACAGAAGTCAAATGTGTAAACAATTAACTGCGGTTAGCGCTTCTGCCCTTGGATGTCTCTGGGACAAAGCAGCTGCATGAAGGCTAAAGCTTTAAAAAAAGTGAAATCATCAACAAAAGTCTGACCTCTTCTATGTTCACAAATACAAGCGCAGCCGTTTAGAGCTCATTTCTGGTTAATGATGTCAGAATTTACCAGTATTTTGGAATGAACGAGTGAATGGTCTTTTCCGGAAAAAAGACAGACAGAGATGCTGAGAATAAAACAACATGCCACGGAAAAAAACAAACAGAAACACCAGGACGAGAGCACGCATTTCAAGCAGGCCTGGACCTCACATGCCCGCGTCAAGCAGGAGCGCACATGGCCCGAGCGTGATCAAGACAGCACTTATACAAAGACGTAGACAGACAAAGTCAAGAAATGACCCGAAAAAAATCAAGCCGAGCACATCATACTAGACATACAGTTTGCGTGGGTTTTCTCTGGGTGCTCCGGTTTCCCCCACAAGTCCAAAGACATGCGCTATAGGTGAATTGGGTAAGCTAAATTGTCCATGGTGTTTGTGTGTGAATGAGTGTGTGTGAATGTTTCTCAGTGATGGGTTGCAGCTGGAAGGGCATCCGTTGTGTAAAACATGTGCTGGATAAGTTGGCACTTCATTCCGCTATGGCAACCCCGGATTATTAAAGGGACTAAGCCGAAAAGAAAATAAATGAATCAATGAATTTAACTTATTATGTTTTGACATTGTATTATAATAATAATAATAATAATTATTATTATTATTATTACTAATAATACAAAAAATACTACTACTACTACTACTAATAATAATAATAATAATAATAATAATAATAATAAAATTCTCACTATTTGAAAGAAATACATTCTAGCAAATTCAAATACATCTAACACCAAGTAAGCAGAAGGTGATGGTTGAGATGAAACTGCAAACCTTTAAAAAATATCAACACAGTGCATTTGTATGTGTGAAATCTCAAAAGATCTGAGAACTATAGAAGTCTTCCATGCACACTTGGGGAGCCACTGCCCTAAGGGTTTCATATAAACTCCATATTACAACAATGCTACACTACAGAACTGCGGACCAGATTTTATGGCCATTTATTGTCAAGAAAGTTCAACATTTATCGCCCCGCTCTAAATATTTGGATCCGGTACATAAAATAACATTAGGGAACAAATGCAGTTTTCTGTTCATTTATTTTTAATGCACAACCTTTAAAGTTGCTCCTGCCATCATATTAAAAGATACCTGAATTTCAATTTTATGTTTTTCTAATGAAACCTTGAGTTTGGGTGACATATTTTTATGATGGGGTAATATCACTCGCTTATAAAGCCTTTCTAGAGTTCATTAAGGACAGAATTGTCTTTCAAATTACACCCAGATGTTTCTGAGAATTAATGATCTCATTCGGTTTAATGATTAAATAGATATTCTTTGTCTTTAAAAGCATGTATAAATGATAAAGTAAGATTGATTAAGCTGTAAAATGTGTATGAATTAGCGAATGTATGTGTGCTCTTCTGTGTGCGCTTTTAATGTGTGAAGTGGTAGATTGCAACGTATGCTATCCTTTCATAAACGAAAGAAAATAGATGGCATCGAGCAAGGCTGAATAAATGGATGGTTCCTATAGAAAGGGAAAGAAAATGAAGAAAAGAAAAGGAAATAATTAAATAGACATACTGAAAAGCATGTAGCAGGTATTACAGCTTAAGGCTAAAATACCATCCATTAAAGTCTAGCACTTGTGATAAACAAACACACAAACACAACATGCCTGCACTTTGCCTCTTTCCATTAGCTTGTTATATATACTATATATATATATATATGTGTGTGTGTGTGTGTCTTAAGCCTATGTATGTTTTTTGAATGCATATCTGATAGAAAAAACTCTTCTGAAAAATGTTCAATCATGACATTATTATTGAAGTAATATAAACTATAAATAATAGTAAAATTGTAGTGTAACACAAACTAAATTTTGTGAATGTTTATTGAGCACTAATCATCATATTTGTCATGTGGATCATGTGGTGCTAAAATCTAGCTTTACAAAAAACTATTTTGCATTTTAAAGGGCACCTAGGTTACCCCTTTTTCAAGATATATAAGTCTTTTTGTCCCCAGAATGTGTCTGTAAAGTTTCAGCTCAAAACACCCATCAGATTAATTATTATAGCTTTCTGAAGTTTCTGTTTTACAGCTTTTAAAGGGTCACGAAACACCAAAACACATTTTTTGAGCTGTTGACAGTCGTATCTGTGTCCCACGCTGCTATAAACAGTATTAGGACACATATATTTTTGAGCAAATTCGTTCTTCCGGTTTGAAACAAATTTTTGAAGCTACGTCATGGCCATGAGATACTTAGGTGTAAATCCAGCCTGGAGAGTGGCTGTCTGTCCTTTCGAGAACATTGTGACGTATCTGAGTGTGCGGCATTAATTCATGACAAAGACGTGCTTCAAACCAATCAGCGCGCTCTATTGTGTATGACGCGAAACTTCCTTAATATGCATGATAACTCTGGAGACTGTTTACTTGTTTACAGTGTTCAGACGGCAGAGAGACGCCACGTTGTGTTGCCAAAACAAGTGAATGAACTAGAATTTGGAGAGACGGGTCATCAGTGTTGCAACGAAGGTTTTGTTTTCATTTTCCCTCTATGACAGCGCTGCTGGACTCACGTGTGGATTACAGTGCAAGCGACAGAAACGCGTTTGTAAGGAACATTTTTTTACCCGAGAGCTTTTCGCATCTGGAAATGATGAAATCCGGATTTTCCTCTCGTCTCCTTTTAACAAAAAGACACAGCTCCAGTTTGATTGTCTGTCTACAGATTTGGTAAGTGTGTGTGATCAGTGCCCTTTGTTTAACCCAGATTGCAAAGTTAGGTTGTATCGTCAGCAGTGCTCTTTTAGTTTTTAAAGACATACCATAGTCAAAATGATTTAGTTACTAAGTTTACAGTATGTTAATATCACTGCAATATTACAGTACAATATTATAGACTGAAAGATCCGCTGTAAATGCTGCTCTCCGAGTGTAAACATGTTAACACAAACTATTCCCTTCGTGCAGGATTTTCGCCGCATTTTGTGACAGGATAGTCTATACACACACGGCTTTCTGACGCTACCTACCGAGTACATAAGTTACAGAGAAATGCGGAGGATTTTTTTCTCCCATTCGCCGTGCAGTATCAAACATACTGCGTCTGTGTGTTTGTTTTGCCTAAGAAATCAGCACGTGCCCAAATGGAAACGCCCTTCTTTGCAAGTCCTTCCCTCTTTCCCTCCCCCGACACTCCCAGAGCTGGACACGCCCAACTTTCCTGACTTTTTTCAAACTAGAGGTGTGAAAACACCCTGCTGAGACAGGGGGTTTCGTGGCCCTTTAACATATTGTTGCCGTTTTCTTGTACTGCGCCTTTAAGGCTAGTCTTCCCCGCCCACTGTTCCCAGGTGCCTGTCAGCGTGCTTCAATCTCCGCCCTCGGCTGCCTCAGGAAGCAGATCTCACGTAACATTTGTGAGAAATAATACAGTAAGAGCTTTAACAATGAGTATTTGATGCATTTGTTGTGGAGTTGAAATGATGAGTCACACACAATGTCGTTACAAAGTTCACGCACACTCACACAGCGCGGACACACACACACACACACACACACACACACACACACACACACATGCACACACACAGACAGCGCGCACGTTTAGCTTTGCACTCTTTTTGCACGCAAATGTGACAGGATACAGGTTAATATCCACTGCTGTATGGATATCTGTTATGTTAATGTACAAAATAAACCTGATTTAACGTTCACAAACTAAGATTGAAGCGTCTTCTTTTATAATTGTTCTGACATACGACTGTGTTGATGAAGTAAAGCTGAAGTAAATCGCTGTAATTCATTACAAACATGCACTGTTTTAAAACATTTTAAACTTGTAAAACTCACTCTTGATCACATTTGATGATGATTGATGATCCTAGCAAACTGAACAGATCTTTTATTAATGGTTGCTTTGCGCACGTCCTATCATGTTGATATGATTATACCCGTTACTATGGAGACATGTTAATACGCAGCTGTCAATCAATTCGGTGGGAGGAGGGACCGCACTGCGGTCGGTCTGAAAACCGCTCCAATTGGTTCACCGTTTTTATGTTGTTAAATTGAAAAAAAAAAAGGACTGAGTGTGTTTATATCACCCCAATATGACGGTCTATACACTATACCTACACATATGTCTGTCCAAACAGCTTGAAAAGTAGATTTTTCACCATAGGTGCCCTTTAAAATAAGTTAAACGCCAAAAAGTTGTTAGGTAAAAAATTGCCCACAAATGGCAAAAGTCAAAAAAGTAATTACAGTCAACATAACATCATGTTGCTAAAGTTTTTAACTTAAAAGAAATGTCATTTTCTCTACATAATTGTTTATTAAACAACTTATATTTCGAAAATATATGAATTTTGTATTATTATTATTATTATTATGCAAAGAGGTACATAAATCAATCCATAAGATATCGACAGAGACCGCATAATAAACCCTTAGAGGAGAAATTTCTAACTACAACTGATCAAATCATTTTTAAACTGGAAAGTGATATTCTAAGTCGATCTCTCTCTATTTTATGTTGCAGTGCTGTATTTATACCATAGTAATTGTAATGTATTGAGTGTAAGATGGGACTTACATATCAGCAATGTATGTATTTTGTGTTGGCCACTCTTTGTACAACCCTGAGTTACTTTTTGGTTGGCCATCTGTTTGTTTCTAATGAGTCTCCTGTTTTCGTTGCTGCAGACTAGTTCAGTAAAAAGAAAGAAAGAAGAAATGCCCGCATGTGTTTAGCGTTTTTCCTTATCGCAAACACAACAGTAATCTGGTAGTGTTTGCGCTGCTTTGTCTTTTTCGTGGATAATTACTGTGATCTCCCTATTGCAACAGAAAAATCCTGCAGGTGGACCACGAGATAGCTTAACATTAACTCTCAATATTATATTATAATTTTTGGATTTTTATTATTAACATACTATATTAAAATGATCAAAGTAATGCACTTTCTCCTGTTCTCTAATTAATTACTTCAAACTAGATGCAAAATCTGCCTCATGACTGCGTCTGCAACTGGTACACGTAAGTCTGTTCATTCACAAACTATGCGTAAAGTGAAAGTCTCTCTTTGGTATTTTTGTGTGAACTATTTAATATATCTGCATAGTTGTTTAAATTAATGTCCTGTGAGTGTTTTATAACGGATGCACACCCATACAGAAGGATCTATAGGGAGACTCAGTAGTGTTCCTGCAATAGAATGTAAAATAAACTTGCATATGAGGTTCAGACACGCTCTGGCAGAGCCGTTCACTGTTCCTGTCAGTGATCTTCAAATAATATCCAGCTGCAAACTCAACCGCCATCAGATTGACGCGTTTCAACAGATTTAGGGTGTGTTACTGTATTTTACATTTATTCATTCATTCTTTCATACATTTTCTTTTCAGCTTAGTCCCTTTATTAATCTGTGGTCACCACAGCGGAATGAATCGCCAACGTATCCAGCAAAATGTTTTACACAGCGGATGCCCTTCCAGCTGCAACCCTTCACTGGGAAACACCACACACATACGCTATGGACAATTTAGCTCACCCAATTCACCTATAGCACATGTCTTTGGACTTGTGGGGGAAACCGGAGCACCCAAAGGAAACCCACGCAAACACAGGAAGAACGTGCAAACTCCACACAGAAATGCCAACTGACCCAGCCGAGGCTCGAACCAACGACTTTCTTTCTGTGAGGCAAAAGCGCTACCCGCTGTTCCACCGTGCTACCTGCATTTTACATTTGTGTATATATTTTTGAATAATAGATATTTAATAGTAGAGATTCAGTCAGTCCAGTTTAAAGCAGAAGCTGGTCTTTTGCATTCTCCCTGTTGACCTGTGGTTCTCTTAGAATCTGTGTATGTTAAAAAAAATAGTATATATATTTATTAATAAATAAAGGTTTAAATGTTTTCATACAAACATTTTAGAGAAAATGTCAGACAGGTGGGCCTTCAAAAATTGATCGGAGAAAGAAGTGGGTCCCGAAGTGAAAAAGGTTAAAAACCCCTGCGCTAGAGAATCATTTAAATGCTAGCTCTAAAATGAAGTTTGTGAAGTAGCAACGTTTTCCGAATGAATGGCGGAAAAAAATAGTTCCTCATACAAAAGGGTTTAGTAGACACTCTTTGATTTTCTTTTTTATATAAACAATTATGCCATCAAACTGTTGTATAATTGCAATTTTACACTCGTAGCAGTGCGATATGTATGTATATCATCATCAGTGTTGGGAGTAATGCGTTACAAAAGTAATGTATTACAGTAACGCATTACATTTTCCTGTAACGCAGTAGTGTAAGGCATTACTAAGTAATATTTTACTCGGTACATGTTCAGCAGTGTATTGAGAGCGTGCAAGAAAATTTGTGCGTGAGCAGTGCATATTTGAGAGAGCGTGAGAAAATTTGCACGGGAGCAGCGTATATTTGAGAGCTCGCAAGCAGTTTTGTCCACAAACAGAGGAAATCGGTGCACAAGCATTATATTGAGAAAGCTGTTCATCATGCTCACTTTGTGCAGGACAGTTTTGTGTTGTGAGCCACTTGAATTTAAAGTGAATACAATAATGGCAACAATAAGAAGAGAAAAGAAATCTGCATTTTGTCATGGCATTGGAGTTTACATAGAGGCCTGTTATGTCTAATATGAATATAGTCAAGCTATTCACAGATATTGCCAGATAACCAATTTACCTCTACCATACTTTTAACAGATCATTTGTGAATCTGACCGTCATCCTTTCTTGCATTGTTTTAAGCCTTCACGCTGCCAATTATATTATATTATTAGTAGCCTGTATAGGTCACAGTCATTCTGCTACATCATATCGCTTTCTACTGGATGTAAAATGCTCTGCAGTACATTTGGTTGTTTTAAAATGTTAAGTTCTAATTCTGTAGTTATTTAAGTGAAAGTAACTAAAAAGTAATACAAGAGTAATGTAACACATTACAATTTTGAGACAGTAATATTGTAATGTAAGGGATTACTTTTAAATAACAGTAACAAGTAATCTGTAATGTATTACAGTTTGGAAGTAACTTGCACAACCCTGATCGTCACTGGTGGGACACAACGCACACCTTCCACCAGAGCCGATATACAGCCACATCACACTGCTACTCGTGTGATATTGCTCATATGAAATATATAAAAACTGCATTTTCTGTTTTTAAAAGAAGTCGTATTAAAAGTCGTTTTAAAAAATGTATGTTGATCATATTTTTAGTGGCCAGTAAACCAGCGATCCTGTTAAAGTATGATTTATTTCTTAAAAGTTCACACGGCCAAAAGTACCCACTGTTGAAGAACAGCCGCACCATGTGGAAAGTGCCAATCAAATCTGACACCTCCTTCTGGTTGTGCACCTGCTCTGTGTCAGTCAACTTATTACAATATAGCTTTTTTTCTGCCACTGACACCTCACATATTGTCACAGGCCTTCCTCTCTTGTCCTCATTTCTCACTCACACTTACATCTAAACCAAACAGCGTGTATAAATGTAAAAAGAGTTTTTAAAAAATCTTGATTTGTAATATTTTCACTTTTTTATATATTATTATATTATACATACACAAGCTTCTTCTCACTAAAATACTCTTTACACACAGTTTATATGTGATCAAATTTGAAATCAACAAATAAACAGGTATAATATCAAACACATTTTATCACAAGAAGCAGCAAAATAACATGTTGTACGGCAAATGTTATCAGATGTTAGCTACACAAAGCAGAGACAATGAAATGCCACAAACTAAAAAAAACGACCCGAGCGTAAACAGCTTAATCACACCAAATATGCAGTATAAAGAAAAAACAAGCAAAAATCAGGATGCTAAACAACGAATGCAGGTTTACTGACCCAAAGTAAGAAGGCAAAGTGTTGCATATGTGTTACATCATGTCTTCAGATCTTCACCCAAACATCACGTCCTCCTTTGCTTTCAAGTCCACATTTCTTGTGTAACGCATGTTTGATTCTATAAATATGACGGTTTATCATCCTATACAATCAGACTGCATATGAAAGTTGTCATTATCATTGAGAGAGCTCTGCCTGCTCTTCCTCCAGAACTAGGAGCATCTGCACTTGCTTGGAATAAACAGACTGGACAGATGAAAGTGATGTTTTAATCAGGACACCTGCAGCTGTCACATCTGTGTGATGTACAGAGCTGATATGAGGAGCTGGATGGAGGAGGAGGAGGGACAGATGAGGCAGGTGTGTGTGTGAGTAGTGGACACCAAGTTCAAACGAGGGGACTGAAGACAACATGTCGGTGCATGTTAGTTCATGTGAGGACATTAGAGGAAACGTGTTCCTCAGCCAAGAATAAACTCAGTTTGGGGTCATTTTGGGTTCGTTTGACATTATTTTAGTTCATTTGGTCAATGTGAAGGCTGTTTTCCAAAGTCAGGTATACAATCTGCAAACTATACTCTGTCCACCTATTAAGGGTGATTTGACTCCGGGGTTCGAAGCTCTGCGATGGTTTGCTCGTAGATATATACATTAGATATCGCCTACGCTATTGTTGTCTATTGAAAGGAATGCGTCAATAGAGCCGCCATTTTAGTACAGGGTAGCGCTCCTTTGAAATAAATGTGGGACCAAGGTGCAGTGGAGAACTGGCCATTTAGAGCCAGAGCTATATACACATATATACATATATCTATGATCGGGAGTTTTCCCTCTGGTCAGTATGCAAATAATTTTACATTACTTTTCTACATTGATGGATCAGTAACCGCATTAGCATTGTCGACAAAGAGCATGTGTTTGTGTGCATGGAAATGTGTTATCTCCCTCCCTGTTAAATTTGATCTAATCCATGTCCTGAAACGCACCCCCTCTCCTGCTTTCACTTCTCATTATAACTGAGGGAGCGATTCGTTTGTGAATGAATCCCTGTTATGAACGACTCGTTCACTTAGCCGACAAGAATACAAGTTTCCTTGTTGTCATATTTAATTTACATTTTGCGAGTTGGTGCTACTTTTCCTTATGGTCAGTGCAGTAAGAGGCTGTATTATCATCAATACTTGTTGAGCACAAAAGTTCTTAACATACAAAAACGTAAAAAAAAAAAAAATCTTACCTATGAAATGTTCTGCCGTTGTGCTTTTTTTGCTTGTTACTACACCCGTACTCAGTGCAAAAGTCCAGCGTCTTCACATTGGCTTTAGACTTGACTAGTGCGGTTGAATGACATTTGTCCTGGGAGCACTGTACAAATGTGGCGGCGCTATTGACACATGTACAGGGTCCGTGTGCGATATCTAGTGTATATATCTTTGTGGTTGCTTCTCAAATCTTTTAAGTTAGCTGCTCGACATGTGATTGGCTAAGGGAAAAAAGGAAGAAGAAAAGAGCGCCACAACTTAGACTTAATTCTATAAACAACTGTATTCTCTAAAATAATAACAAAAAATAAAATAAAATAAAGGTAACACCTCAGTCCAAGTAACACTTCACACCATTTACTACTGGCTTATTACTTGCCTATAATTAAGATATTAACTGTTCAGGCCCATAGCCAGCTTGGTCAAAGCAGTGGTTCTTTTTTTCTCAAAAAGTGAAAATTTTTGTAGTTATTCATCTTATTTCTGTTTCTATTGTCTATTCACCATATTTCTGTTTATTATCAAGTTCTCCATTTAGTGACATTTTAAGCACTACTTTAAGTGAAAATAGCTTGTCGAATGGTCATCATAACTTTATGATGTATCAAAAATATTTTCTAAAAATAAATTATAAAGAAATATGAAAAAATACATATTTTTTTAAAATACAAATGTATTATATCATATATTATTAGAAAAAAGTGGCCTATTGTCATTTAATAGGCAAATAACAAATAGCCAGCGCATTCAACTATCCTCAGTCAGAATTTGACCATTTGAATAATAAACAAAAAAATAACATGCTAAGCTTTTCACTCATCATAGCACACGTGCTGCTGATGATGTGACATTAAAAGTGATTTGATTTGACATGTTAAAATGTTAAATGTTAAAATAACATGTTAAAGATAACATGGAGCTTCTCGATTTTTTCTAGCCTCTAAAAAACTAATTAGAAAATTCATGGATAACAACAGAAGCCTAATTAGTATTAAATTAACTTTGATGAGGGCCACTTTTGGTGCTTCACACCTTTTTTATTGGTCTTTTTTTTCCAAGAATAAGGTTCAAGATTTCTTTTTATTTATAATAACAGGCTTTGTTTAACAACAATACAGTAGGTCAGTAGTGGCCTTAAAACCTTCGACGGGTTATTTTCACAATTTTCTGATGGCATAGCATTCAAAATAGGACAAATATGCTCATGTATGGGACAAATTCTGGACCCAAACCCACCCTGGCTACAGGCCTGCTGTTTATTAGCCCTTATAAAGTAGGAGCTTACTGTACATCCCTAATCCTAAACAATACCTAAATCTACTCTTACTACCTTACTAACTAGTAATAAGCAGCTAATTAGTAGTTTATTGAGCTAAAAGGCTTAGTTTATAGGTCTCATACTCAATTCCTGGAGGGCCGCAGCTCTGCACAGTTTTACTCCAACCCTATTTTAATACAGCTGGTGTTTAGGAGTAGTTTTAAACACCTTGATTAGTTGGGATCAGGTGTGTCTGATTAGGGCTGAAGCAAAACTGTGCAGAGCTGCAGCCCTCCAGGAATTGAGCTTGAGACCTATGGCTTAGTTAATGGCTTGTTAATAGCATGAATTGTACATTAAAATAAAGTGTGACCAAAGTAGTTACACGAAATACTGGTGTATTATTGTACAGTGTTAACAAATAATAGGCCTATAAATAGTCACTGCATTTTTAATCAATATCTCCTGCATGTCACAGAACAGATTAACATGTGCAAATGTTAATGTTTGAAAATAAACAGCCTATTCAGTCTTCAAGCATTTGGTGCTCACAGAAACAAATTAAAATTTTAAACTACATTCAATAAGAAAACAGTCATTTTAAATGAAAATGTTTCACAGTGTCACAATTTAAACAGCATTTTTGATCAAATAAATGCAGCCTTGGTGTGCAGAATAGGTTTAAATATTTAAAAGATTTTAAAATCTTACTGATGCCAAACTTTTGACCAGCAGTGTAACTTTTTAATGATGAGTAAGTCATGCATTTGTATTGTTTCAGACCATTAAATAATGGATTAGCCTTAAAATAATTTAAGGCCATTTTGCGATGTCACTAATATCTTTTCCACCATGGATATCAAGCAATTCCTGCTAAGGAGAATCACTGACAAATACCTTATCATTCAAACTAAAAGGCTGCTCCCAATAAACACAGAACAAACACTATAAGAAATATCATTATATTGGACAAAATCCAAAGGACAGAAAATGAAGGGAGCAAGCATTCATTTATTGAACAATCTATCAGGGGAAGGAGAAGAGGAAGAAGAGATCAATCAAACAATCAAATGGGTTTAGACCAAGCATTTAAGCTACATGTAAAATCTCATGCCATTCCAAACTCGTGTATCTTTATTTCATCTCTGGTACACAAAATATATTCTGAAGCCAATAAAGCAATAGGACTCCATTGGCTTACTGTACGGACAACAAACATCTTGCCATCCACATATTTTATCCATATTTTGAACTATCACATAAAAAAAAATGATTAATGGTAAATATTAATAACATATGTGCACAATAAACTTTTTATCTGATAAGAAAAAATGTGCATAAACTATGATGGAAACACATTTACAGAATAAATACCAGCAGCATGCACATCAAAAAGTCATGTGATCTTCAATTAACAGATGATGTGATACTTTATTTATTTTTTTTGAAACTGGTGTGCGATTGGACTGCATTAATGGACAAACGCCACCAAATTACACAACATCTGATATGTTGTTTTGGTCATTCTAAAAAAATCTAAATGATTAGGATTTATAACCTCCCAGACCTGTCTTGACCAGCTGCACTCCAAAAATTGCATTTGAGCATGCGTACATTGCATTTCTCCTTTCTTTTGAGGTGTAATAACTGTAATTGATTATATATTTTTAAAAAGAGCCTCTATTATGGGGTTTTGAAAACGACCTTCCATGCAGTGTGTAACAGCACTAAGTGAACGAAAACATCCAGATGAGGTTTATATCCGAAAGTGCACTGTGTTTAAAACTATTGATTCTTTAGCAAAATAGTTGACTCAGAGTCGAATAAATGAATCGAGTTGGGTTCGGATCTTGGCATCTTGCACTTAAACATGTAAAATATGTAGTTTAAAATCCGGTAAAATGTGAACACGCCTTTCCCTTCAGACACTAGCAGAGCGCAGAGAGATAGCAAAGAGATGATCAAGACGCGAAGATTACTATCACTGAGAGATGGAAATTCGGCTGTGGGGGAATAAAGGGTTAAAGTTCATTTTTACAACAATACCACAGTATACCCCACTGATTTCTGATACAATAACCTACCCTGCAACGTGGGGATTCGCTGGCCGTTTGCTATTAAAGGAAGGAGCAACAGAGACTATTATGTATGGGACTTTGTCAGACTTTGACAGGGACTCCTCCGGATCATAACATGCAAGTGTGCTTAAAATAGTTGCCTCATTTTGTGTAGTTTCCAAAATATGTGTTTAATTGTGTGTTATAAGTTGTAATCGCACCACGTGGCTTGTAATCACTTATCTATTATAGATCAGTGCTTGTATTGCATCTCTCAGGTTAAATTTTTAAGGGCTATTCACATATTGTGTCCAAAACCATGTTGAAAACGTGACGAGTGCTTCTTCCTTTAGCAATTAAAATGCATTCCTGAACTCACGATCCTCTGCTGTTTGCCTTTGCTATGGCCACCATCAACTGTTCCTCACACGAGCGACGTGATCAATTTTCAAAATAGTTCAAATTTTGCTACTGTGTGCATTAATACTGAATGTGTGTTGTTGTTATTACTTGGGGTTAGGGTTAAGAGTAGAGTAATATGCTGCTGTTTAACTGCATTTCTTTATTGCATTCCTGCATTTGGCTCTCACATACTTTCTGCTACTTCATACTGTAACCGTGGTGGGCATTTCTCTCTGTCTCGCAACGAACGCAGTCGACCAATCACAACAGACTGGGTCATCGGTCCAATCAGCGCAGATTAGCTTTGTGCTAAGGAGGGGTTTGGAAACAAATGAATCATAGAACTAATCATATGGGAGTCGTTGGGATAATTAGATAAAAATAAATGCATATTATAAGACAATAAAAGTGTTTTTTGATCTTGCATGCATATCAGCATGTTTTTGGAGACCCCCAAAACCAAAATATGACCTTTTATAATTAAATATAGGCGCTCTTTAAAAAGGCCCACAGTGGATTTTCCTACCATGGCAAATTCTTTTTGATATTTGGCACCAGTTTATCTAGAAGTAAGGATTTTGTTCTTTTTGTATCTTTGGGTAGAAACATGGCTATAGTGAGAGATGTTTTTAAATACTTTTTTTGTGTGTTCCACAGAAGAAAGAAAGTCATATGGCTTTGAAATGACTTGAGTAAAGGATTTCTTGTAAACTATTATTTTAAGTTTATACTGAGCAGAGGCTGAAATCAATGAATGCTCTGCCGGTTCGATATTTTGTTTTTTATTCCTCTTCTTTATTGTTTTCAAAAATCTCTACAGTGTAATTTGTGCAACCTTGCACCCACAAAATTATAGTGCTGTGCCAAACACTGATGAACACTGTCACACATATTCACATGCAAATGAGCCTTTCTGTAAAACTGTTTGTCAGAAGTGGTCCATTCCTGCAAAGGTTTGCTGCAGGTTCACGGTTAACTCTACCTGAATGCTTCTGCCAATTAACCGAAATGATCAGATATTGCCTGCAGTGTCTTTGCAAGCTTTTATTTTCTCAAAAGGCATGTGGTTTGGATTATTGGTCAAATACACAGAACATCATGCATGTTGGCTTCTTTCACAATCTTTTTCTGTGTTCTGATAAATGCGTGAGAGAAGCATGTTTGGCTCAATAATTTCACGCAGAGCTGAAATTTGTTTAGTGTTGACGTCAAGAGTGTAAAATGGTGCACTGTTCATTAAAAAAACTCTGGAGGTTTGAATGGCTCTCTAATGAATTTATTATCTTCTTCCTGTTACTCGCTTTACCATTTCATCCCTTTCTCTCATAACTTTTCCATTTCTCTCTCTCTCTCTCTCTCTCTCGCTTTCTCTCTCAATCACTTACTCCCTCACCTTCATATTTAGAGAAGTACTATTGGCAGGAGCACCAAAATGCAATACTGCCAAAAACAATATGAATTCAGCTAATGAAAACAATAAATTAGACCATACTGAAATAAAGTAAAAATGAAAAAAAGGATAGAAATGGTTAACTGTGTTTGTAAAACATTGCACATAAATGAGAGAATAAACAGTAGTTAGAAGTAGTGTATGGCTGCCACATTTATTTCTGTTTATAGCACATTGTTTATCATCTTCACAACATTTTTTCTAAAATCAATGTTCATTTTCTTATAACAATCAGTATTTTTTTCTTGTTCTACCTCAGAACTGTTTACTTCACCTCACCATACTCCCCTCTCATCCCCTATTTTGCACTACTGTTTATCGTCTACAGTTATTTCTACTGTAACTTGTTGTTTAGTGTGATTTGTATTGAAAGGATATATTTACGTGTTTGCACTGAGTAGTGAGATGCCCTTTAATCTCATCGCACTTGTATATAATGTACACTGTGTATGGGTACATTGACAATAAAAGACAGGGATGTCCCAGTCAGTTTTTTTTTTTTTTTCCTTGAGTCCTACTCATTTGATTTTGAGTATCTACCAATACCGAAACTCGATCCGATACTTCTATAATACATAAAAAAAAAAGAATAAAGAATACCGAAGAAACAGGTCCAGGATGGAGCCAATCCATTGTGTGGTAAGGCTTAGTAGAGACATGGGAGCTACGGTAGGGTTGGGCCGATAGACGATGCCATCGTACATCGCGATATCCGATAGACATCACAATGCTGAGCCGGCATCGCGATCCATCGCCCCGCCACCGTCGCAAACCCGCTCGTGAAAAATACACACTCAGGCCCCGTTTACACTAATACAGCTTACTTTTAAAATGGCATTTTAGAACGAAAATGACCCACGTCCACACTGGCGTTTCATCTAGCATTTCTGAACAGCCCTCCATCCACTGAAAACGCACATCACAGGACCACACCCACACACACACGCACACACACACACACACACACACACACACACACACACACACTGTCATGCGGTTGTCTGAGCTCCAGAGAACAGTGTTTGTCGGACAGTTTATCAAGGATGATGGTGGATCGCGTCTCACTATAGTTGTTAAACGTGATATTTAATTAATCTTGTCTCTATCCAGGGCTTAATTTGTGCCGGAACACGCCGGATCCGGATCCGGATCTGACACCTCATTTTATCGATCTCCCTCCTCAAACGCCCTCCTCCCCTGTCCACTGTTCATTTTCACTTTGTTCCGCGACACCTCAGCGCCGCTCACTTTTGTCTGCGAGCAACCCCCGCGCCGTTCACTTTCGTCCACGACACCCCTCCGCCATCCATTGCACCAAACAAATGACTGACACGGATCACTCTGCCTACTCATGCCAGAGTCCCGCGGAAAAAGTGATTGACAGGTGGTGATTTGTGTGTAACTTATCTTTATTTATTTATGATTTGGTTATGGGTAACACAAAGACCAGGTAGTTGAAACGGTAGGCTACAAATAATTAATTTGTTATGAATTAATTAATTATTCATAAATAATTAATTCCCCTCCCCTATGAAGACGATTCCATCGTCCATCGCGATGTTTCACATTAGACATTGTACGATGCTAAATTGGTCAACATCGCCCAACCCTAAGCTACGGATGAACTCATTTTGCACTACTGTTTATCGTCTACAGTCATTTCTACTGTAATTAGTTGTTTAGTGTGATTTGTATTGTAAGGATATATTTACATGTTTGCACTGAGTAGTGAGATGCTCTCTTATCTCATCGCACTTGTATATAATGTACATTGTATATGTGTACGTTGACAATAAAAGGCCTTCTATTCTAGTCTATTCTATTTATAATTTGCATAAGATGTGACAGAATATGTTTTGACAATCTTTTGAATATTTAGATTTGCTATTACATTATTGTCAAATGACCATTATTATTTATAGCTGCACGATATTGGCAAAATATTGGCAATTTCACCAGATACAGGGCTCTAGACTGACTTTTTGGTTGCACTGGTGCACTTTTTTCTTAGGTGAGGATCCATCCACACAATCCATATAACCACAGTCACAGAGACATTTTTTTTTTTTTTTGCATTTGAATGGCTGGTCACACCAGTGTGACCTCACTTTTTTTGTCACACTATTGAGAAATTGGGTCGCACTTTAGAGCCCTGATATTTTAAAACAGAATTGATCTAGACTTTGAAATATTCTGGGTGTGAATCGTGCATAAAATTTAATAAACTATTTAAAAGTATAGATACATACAATAGAGCAAATATTAAAGTAAAACATATAGGCTATATATTAGCTTAAGCCAGGACTAGACCTTAGTTAAATTAGGTATTTAAGCCACATTTATAAAAACAGCCTTAGAAAAATACATTACTGGTGTGCACCTGTAGACAAAAAATGACACTGACATATTTTAAGACATCTCACTGCAAGTTATTTTCAGTTGAGACAGCTCAAACATGCAATTTAATCCATGACTAGCCTTAAACCTTGTTTGTGAAACCGGGGGATAGTGTTTATACAGTTACAAACGGTACAATTTAGTGTTCCTGAATGCACAGTCACAGGCCTTAAAAACATACACGGATGATAAACTTTCACTCTATGCTTAAGCTCTACAAATACCATGTTTTCAAAATTATGGCTCTTGCTCAAATATAATCCCAACACTGCATATCCTGCGATATGACTATTGCAAATGCGCACATTGCGATATCGATGCTCAAATGATATATTGTTCAGCTCTAATAATTTATTAAGCATGATCAATTCTAAATTGTTAAAACTATAAAAAGGCTTATTTTACAATAAATACATCAATGAAAAAAATTCACTTTTGCAGAGACTTTGTTCTGCTTCTTCAGTGTCTTTGTTTGTCTTTCTTATTCTCCGCTCCATTTCTAGATTGCATCACAAGCTATTCTTTCATTTATTTAATGGTTTGGTACCTTGCCATTTCGTGAACCTATTCAAGGTCTGCTAACATTTGTGCTTGCTGGAGGTAAGGGAGAGGTCTAATTTATTTTTCAATAGTGCATCATCATAGTTTATTAAGCTTTCATTAAATTTGTTTAATTACAATTTTGAGGCTGCATGTGAGATTAGACTGATTGATTGTATCTCTAATTAAAACCACAAGACCACAAGAGACGTGACTCTTTTCTGAATTCCCATATTAAGATCTGGTTCTGTCCTGTGGACTTGCAAAATTATTCGGTGTCCTTAAAGTAAAATTAGTCCATTTGCACATGCGTTTTTCTCTGGTAATCTTTAATCCCAATTTTGACCATTTGAATGTGCCACCAGATGTCTTGTTGCTCTTTTCTGAATGCTCTTACTGATTTAAATAACTGATTCGATATTAGCGATTAGTGATTTTACAGCAAGACTTTAAAGTTCAATGTAAATATGCTTATGGCCATTGCTTGTGTTGTCAATATAGGTACTTCAAATTCAAGTCAGCACTCACATTTTTTAAAATGTAATGATATCAGCCTTACTGCTTACTGTACCTGCATTTTAATTGGTAGTTAATCCGTAACCCACTGAGAGACGGCTATTTTCAAATGCCCCCGTGCACATTTGTGTGAGCGCTCTCTGAAGAGCATTAAAGATCCTGAGCATTGGTAGCCATTTGTTGAGCAAATGGACAATTAGAAAAGTCAGAATCAAATCCACGTTAAGAGAAGCTTCCAGTGTTAGCAAAAAAAAAGTGCAATGGTACGTACCACAAGGAACTCACTAAGTTGAATGACCTGCTTTTCTGGGAAATGACTTGTCATTTATTGAATGAGCAGGGTATCTGTATCAACAAATCTTTAACTTGTAATTGATAAATAAAACAATTAACTAAAATTCGGGTGGCACAGTGGCGCAGTGATGTCGCCTCACAGCAAGAAGATCACTGGTTCGAGCCCGAACTGGGTCAGTTGGGATTTAAGTGTGGAGTTTGCATGTTCTCCTCGTGTTCATGTGGGTTTCCTCCGGGTGCTCCGGTTTCAAAAGACAAGTGCTACAGGTGAATTGGGGAAGCTAAATTGTCCCAAGTGTATGTGTGTATGTCCTGGTCCTCCAGGTTGGGGGTTGAGCGTTGGGCTAACGACCCACCTCGTGAAAAATAGATGTTATAAAACACCAACATGGTGCGGTTAAATATCAACTTCGATATAAACGACCCTGGGAGTAGGTAAGTAAATAAAATCCAATAAAACAGAACAAATATGTACTAGCAAGTGAAATAAACAGTGCTTTATGATATTCTGGGGAGTCCAACAGTTTTGAGCTACAGATACTGAATAATTAAACGCAAAATAACACTGTTTAGTCTTCATCATATAATTAGTAAATACAATTAATCTTTGTTAAAGCTACAAATGTTATAACGTCTTGTGCCTGAGTGTGTACACTCACTCAAAATCTTTACAGTGACCTTAAAAATACTTGCAAATTATAAAGTTTCACTTCATTGTTGTTAAACTTTGCAATGACTGACTGAATAGCTGTAGTGACAGATCAGCCATAATCCTGACCTGACACTTCATATCCAGAGGTGTAACTACTGCAGATGCACATATTGCATGTTGATGCTAAAAAATATATATAATGCGCAGCTGTAATATACAGGTAAAATTTAGCCATAAGCACCTATCCACATGCAAGCACCAGATGCCTCCTTAGCCTTTACCCTTTCCAAACAGTACCCCAAGCAGTCCCTGCAGTTTACTGTGTGAGAATGCAGAATGCAGCTCTATGTGCGTGTGATTTGCAAGAATCCACTGGGCATGACTGCGGTGGAGAGAGCTGCTGCCTGTGGGAGGTCAGAGGCTGAAATCTGGTGCCATGCCATCAAAGGCTATTAAAGCAGCAAGTCCTGCAGCGAGAGAGTCAATGAGCCTGACACTCCACTGCCAGCCTCTACTCATCAGCCTGAGAGCGACAGAGATACTGCTGGGATTAACACACACACACACACACACACCTGCAGCAGACCATTTCATGCACACACACATGCACACAAACACACACATACACCTGCAGCAAACCATTTCATGCACACACATACACGTACACAAACACAGACCCACCTGCAGCAGGACATTGAACTCATAAACAAACATACACACACCTGTAACCAATCATTTAACCCACATTCACGCCTTCAGCAGACAGTATAACAAACATTTGGCAAAATAAATGACATAAATACTGTCTATTAAATTATAGATAATCTAGATAATCTCTAGATTATTGTATAGATAATAAATACACTCACCAGCCACTTTATTAGGTACACATTACTGGTACTGGGTTTGACCCCCTTTGCCTTCAGAACTGCCTTAATCCTTCATGGTATAGATTCAACAAGGTACTGGACATATTCCTCAGAGATTTTGGTTCATATTGACATGACAGCATCACCCAGTTGCTGCAGATTTGTCGGCTGCATATCCATGATGCGAATCTCCTGTTTCACCACATCCCAAAGG
Source organism: Danio kyathit (assembly GCA_903798195.1). Classification (NCBI taxonomy): domain Eukaryota; kingdom Metazoa; phylum Chordata; class Actinopteri; order Cypriniformes; family Danionidae; genus Danio; species Danio kyathit. Next base: position 31,484,141 of record LR812535.1, on the reverse strand, counting down.
TGCTCTATTGGATTGAGCCCTGGTGACTGTGGAGGCCATTGAAAACCCCAGTAGATCAGCAGTTTATCTGGCACCAACAATCATGCCACATTCAAAGTCACTTAAATCACCTTTCTTCCCCATTCTGATGCTCGGTTTGGACTGCAACAGATCGTCTTGACCCTGTCTACATGCCTAAATGAATTAAGTTGCTGCCATGTGATTGGCTGATTAGAAATTTGCATTAACGAGCAGTTGGACTGGTGTACCTAATAAAGTGGCCGGTAAGTGTATGTTAACTATACTTAAATTGTATATGTATGTAGACGTTAAAGGAATCTGAAAGCTTAAAAGTGAAATGAGAGAAAAAAAGTGAGTATCTGATATCATATATATATATATATATATATATATATCAAATTTGTGGTGCACATTAAAATTTATTTGTTTCAAGAGTTCACACTTAGATATTGCTTGATAATAATAGCAGGCTTGGCATGCTGTCCCGGAAGAGAACCCTGAGCTCTGAGATAATTGATTCCAGGGCTCCCGCCTGGTCAATGACCGTGTAAGGGGGTATGAGATCAGGTAGTTCTCAAGAGCTCCCCCTAGTATAGAAGGAAAGAGGAGATGGGGGGATTCTTCAAAAAACGAAGATGAGGGAGTAATGCTAGTCAGGCTATTTATGAGTTTGGAATGATCCGATTGGCTTACTAATGATTACAGATGAGAGGCCATCAATCATATCACGTGCTCCTCTTGGAATTAGTTTGTAAAACTTCACTTGAATTAAAAGGGAAATTAAACGTAGGCATTTACATTTATTATACATTATAATGCACAGTATGAAAATGTATGAAAAACAATTAGCTTTTCAATTATTAAAACAAATTTAAAGAGTAAGTTTGGGTAAAAGTGTGAATTTTATTCGATACGGATTCGCAAAAGCTGCTAATCAGTCTTTTCCAATATTCTATATTCAGACTATTCGTTGTATGCATTTTAAATGTAGAGATGGATTCTGTTTTGATATACCCTTGTGTAGCTGAGATTAATATGCATGAGTTTATTATAATGGTACCGTATTGATATATTGTATTCCTATTGAAGTTCAAGGAATTTCCTTCAAACACAGGCAGAATAGATGCCCTGCTTTGACTTCAAACTTTAATGTGTGTCTAATGAAAAAGGAGAAACGATCTGAGTGAAGATCTGCTGTTTTTACTCTGTTTAAAACAGAAATAATCAAAATCACACGTATCCTCATATTCACTTCTTATGCATGATTGCCATGTACACACAAACAAACTGTGATAAAGGAGAAAATGTTCTAAAAACTTGTAGTTCTGGACATTTCCCAGAAGTTCTGAATTACATTATCCTTTGCACGTTTGAATGCACTAGTCTTTCAGGCCACAACCTAAGTATTTCCACCCAAACCAAGCTATGAGCACACTAATTAGCCAACATAAACGACTTAACTCCTTGTGTATGTCCAACATGCACACCATATACCTTTTCAACTTGAAGTTTAAATCTACTCTCTCCTCTGTGTAAACAGCATGCGTGAATAGCTAAAAGGATTTCATGTGTGATCTCTTTTAAACACATCCAGGACATCGAGACGAGAAGATAAAAGCTGCAGAAGGATCTCGGAGCCCCAGAGGAGCATTTAAAAGACACCAGACTGAGTAAGACCTCAAGTAACTGCACTCATGCAGAACAAGCTTCCATTTAAAGACAGACTGGGAGAGATCTTCAAATGGGAGGAAAGTGAGGCTCTGAGGAATGTAGAAAAAGCAAAGCATGATGACATCAAACGTCCAATTTCCTTGAGAAGCATAAAACTAGAGGGGATATTATTGTAAAAAATCTGCTGATTCTGTACAAATTCTCTATAAATCTTCCATGACTTCAACTCCAAAAGGGGACTTTTAAATGGCTACTACCACAATATTGAACAATCCACCACAAATTAACTGTCTAGTGTAAAGTCTACGGCACTTTTACCTCATATCATTGTACTAACTTCATGAATAGCTGTTTGTTGGCCTTCAATGTCACTTCACAGCATGCTTTTCAAGAAGTCGATTGGGGGCAGCAAATGTTTTTTCAGGAAGATAAGAATCTTGTTAGTGTTTAATGTTCTGTTATGTTGGGAATTACAAGAGTTTCTTTTCTTTTTGTGTGGCACTTATAACACAGTGGTTTGGTAACTTAGGTGTTTAAAGTCACTTTAAAATAGAATATTTGAATATTGCAGCATTTATTATAAATTATTCATCTCTGCACATATATTTTTAATTCACGATAAATTGAAATCGAATAGTGCTTTGAAATGGGTGCAATTAACTAATCACTGGAGGCTGCAATGTGGATGAAATATGAAAAATATGCCGTTCCCTAACCAGCTGCATAAACACCCACCATTAAAAAACTAAGTGAGATTATGGCAACTGTATAATAGTAGAGCAATCATTAGGCAAATCATTACAAAAAAAAACAGCACTTTGGTAATGTGGGATTATTTCGTATTTGGACTTCAAAGGGATAAACAACTAACAAAACAAAAAAGCATAATTTGCAAGAGCTATAATGGAACATTTCTTCATTTTCTTTATTACTCTGGGGTCGCCACAGTGAAATGAACCGCCAACTTATCCAGCACATGTTTTACGCAGTGGATGCCCTTCCAGCTGCAACCCATCAATGGGAAATATAATGGAACACAAGGAATAAAACAGACCTCCTCCAGCACTTGAAAATTGCACCACTATTTGTGTTCTGCACTTTATTTTGTAATGCCACTTGCTGGCAACCGTTACTGTGTGAAGAAAATGTTAACAAGTTCAAAGTATTTGTGTTTGAACGTGTGCTGTGCAATTTTTTAAATACTGGTTATCAGTCCTGACACCTTTAGTTGATTATGTAAATATTTTGTGTAGTATTTATGATCATTAGTTTGCATTTTGTCATTATAAGTGATCATTTAAAAGCTGAGATTACTTTCTTCCTTATTTTCAAGAGAATAATGGCTCTGTTGGATTAGTGGATATTTAAAAAGTTGTGATTGTAAATGTTGGAATAAGTTATCGATGTCTTTTCAGTAGTTTTTTTAGAAGGTATGCATAACTGAATGCATTTTTTTAAGCAGCAGTACGATAACCATCTATTGATAGAGAGCATCACTGCATCTACAAGGTATTGGAGGGCCTACATGCAGCTAAAGGCATGTTGTACTCTTTTAATATGGATAATGTTCTGTACACTATTGAGAATATTGAGCTGAACCTTGACTTTCTAAAATTAAATCACAAATCAAACTGCAATATCTGTCAGAAAAAAATCCCATTTATTTTCGCCAAAAATAAATAATAATAAACAAAATTGATCCAATCAATTCTCGATGGACAAAATCACAGTAGAATCGATGTTTCTTTAAAATACCAACATAAGCCATGTTTTATCTTTCAGATGTTATGGGTCTGAATCAGTCTGACTATATACATACTGTATATACACAATAAATGTGAAAATTATGTATCACTAAAAGTACCCTGCTTTACCAAATGTGTAACCAAGTAAGTGTGCTATATATTAATAAAAAGCATACATAACTGGTTACTGTATGTAAAATACATTTATTTTATTTTATAATTTATGTGATAAGGCCTTTACATTTTCATGTTCTGGAGGTCATAACACAGTACTGTGCATGAAATAAAATGTGTTTCTTTCTTAATCTTCTCCTGTAATTATTATAATGTAAACAGGTAGGTACTTATGCTTTACTGCCTCTGCACTGTAAAATCAGCAGTTTCCCATATTTGTTTATGTAGTATTGTCCATTTATTTACACTTTCTAATTGCAATACAGGACTTGGTCTCTCTTGAACTCTGACAGCTGTTGCTCATTATATATTTAACAAGGTGACATTTAACAAAACAATATATTGTTTAAGAAATACAATGCATTGAAATAAAGATGCAAAATAATTTAAAAAGTACTGGCAACTTGATACAATATATTATCATACAAAAATGGGTATCTAGAAAATGTCAAATATAAAATTCACTTTAAAAAGTCACAAATCACAAAATACAGGAAACTGTTGCATATTATGTAACAGTGTAGTGTTCGTTTACATTAGAGAGAGAGAGTTTTAGTTTTTATTGCTATTTCAGCTTCTATGGCTGTATTATAATTGTAATGTATGTAATTATAAAAATATTCTAACAATTAAATGTCATCAACAGCAATAAATAATATACAAGGTAAAATACATAAATAATAACAATGATGATAATATATAAGATAAAAATCTAAAACAGTTTTTTAAGGTTTCCTTTTGTTAATAATTGTACAATTTTAGAAGGGTTCACATTTAAAAATATCTCATATAAAGTCTCTCCAGATAAAAATTGTTGTCTGATAACATTAAAAATAGGGCATTCCACAAGAATGTTTCATAGTTCTGTTGCAATATAGACATTTTGGGGGTTCTTCTCCTTTGAGTAAATGTTCATGCGTGAGTCTCGTGTCGTCGTTTACATTAAAAACTGTAAAGAACTGTATATATGTTGAGATTAATCAAAGGCAATCCTCATGCGCATTTTGTCAGTTAAACTGGTTCTAATAAACCTCCAGCATGTGTTTTCACCGAACAATTAATCGAATTGAAATCACAAACATGATTCTGCAAATCTACGATTGTCATGTACATCTTGTCAGGGAAGCACGGTGTGATCTGTAGTAAGCCTCCTCTGAAGTCTAGATGGAGCTGTAAGCCATGAACCACAAACCTCTTCAAAGAAATCTGGATATTCCCATAGCAGTTGCTTAATAAACAGAAGATTTAACTGCTTTCATTGATTTGCCTGACTAATAAACACTGAACTATGGAGTCATAAGAAAGGATAACAGAAGGGTTTATGTCAAATCCTGACTAAAGTTATGAGGTGAGATTGAAGTAAACCCATGTTCTTTAATGTCACTTTTTAATCTCAATTTCACTTGCAGCAGCATTAACTACACAGAGCCATAGTTAATTTGAAAGCTACAGTATGCAAACAGCTGTCATTATTGCAGAATGATTATCTCAATGTCATTATCGACCAATAAAATCCAATTTGATTGTGCTGGAGATTTAATACAACTGGCTTTACTGATGAAACGTGCACCTTCGATTAATTGGCCATGCAGCCCAATTTCAGATAAATCAGTTTTTATTATTTCATAGTCATAGTAAGATTGAAATCCATCGCTTCTCTGCCTTTTGGCTAAGATCAAGTGTAGTATTCTGAGTTCTTATCAGTTTAATATCTGATATGTGCCCTACCCGGGCACCATATATTAAATTGATTTTTGAAACAGGGAGATGGAATAGGGGCTTGCTCCGTCCTCTCCACTCATCGACCCAGTATTGTAGTACCTCCAGGAATGGTGCACCAAAAAAAAAAAATAAATAAAAAAAGATTGAAATCCATTTACTTGATTGATAATGAAATCAAGATATTCGCTCTGTGATGATGACAACTGTTTCCATTGCGTCTCAGTGAACTACAGCTGTGTAGTAAATGCTGTACATGAAATACCACATTTAATAATGCTTATTTCAAACTCACTTCATAACTTCAGTTGTTTGAAATTAATCCTTCTGTGAGATGATTCCATATTCGTGTGTTTATTAGTCAAGCAGAATCAATGAAAGCAGTTAAATATTTTGTTTATAATGCAACACTATGGGATTTCCTGTGTTTCTTCATGCTTCTTCATGTTTCTGCATGACTGCACCCTCTGGCCTTTGAAAATTTACTGCTGATACACACTGTGCTTCCCTGACAAGATGTGCATGACAATTGCAGGAATGATCACTTGCCTTAGTATATGTATGTTTTTGGAGTTTGGCAAATGGCAAATGGCAAATTTATGTAGAAATGTAGGAAGAGGCAGATTTATCCAATGACCCTAGGTTGAAATTGTTTGGACACGGTTAAACTCATGCTTGGGCAACATGAGATTGACCCAGAAACCAGCTCAGATTTATGAATAATATACTACCACCCCTAGTATGAGGTTTAGGTGATCATAAACAACATTCTTGTGAGTTTCAAGCATCACCAACACCTCTACATTTGCCTGGGAACCTGCCTGGAAAAATCACACATTTGAGTGAAAAGACTGATCATTAGTACGCTGAACTTCCGCTGAAACCTACTGTTGTAGAGCCTGCAGGTGACGTTAAACTAGGACACAAACTCTGCATGAACTTCCCACAGCTTTTTTTTTTTTATAAATTAGCTGATTCATTTCACAACAAATGATTTCCAAAACTGTAATGAAAGTGCAGTCATCTATCACAACCTGAGTTATGACAGCAAAATATTGAAAATGGAAGCAAATAATGAACCTGTGGGGTTTTGCGAAACTTGCATGACATATTTGCATTTGTGTTTGTTTAAGGGCATGTGGCAAATCTTTTTTATCGGGGCAGTTTTGCTGAGAGAGAGAGAAAGAGGCAGCTGTAAGATGAAGCACCTTTCTAGCAGCTTAGATTTATAGTCATTCTTCTTGAATCACATACCTTAATATAAATATGAGGCCCTTCAGTGCCCATCCAGCGCTCTGTAGAAACCCCTCTAATAACATCATTCATGTCTTATTTCGCTTGCATTTATCATAATCGTGCTCTTTTTTTTCACTCTACTACCCTCCACTTTCGACCTACATGGTAGACAGAAACCATTGTAGCACATGACAATTCTTTGTCACATTTTCTCATACATTTCTAATGTCCAGAAATTATAATATACAATAATTTGACTTAAATGAACTGTCAGGTGTTTATCAGATGAATCATGACTTGGTCAAAATGTTTTATGAAAGAAAAATTGATAGTTAAAAGATTAAATTCATTGTAATCTTTAATTTAAATCTCATTTAAAACATTTTTTTTTACTCATTATCATATATGTTGTATGTCCAAGAGTTGTAAAGAGCACCTATTATGCAAAAATCACTTTTATAAGGTGTTTGAACACAGTTGTGTGGCCACAGTGTGTGAATATAGCCAGCATCTAGTGGTAAAAATTAATTAATACTATTTTTAATAATTACATTTCATAAAAACAGTCTGCAGAAACACTTTGATTGACATTCTCCCTTTGTACATCCCATTGTATCAGAGGGAGAAAGTTCCACCCATTAGTGACACCGAGCACGCTGAAGATACGGCATTGACTAATGCCGAGTTCAGACTGCATGATTTTAGCCCCAATTTTGACTCACCAACAGGTTTTGAGAAATCGCTAACAAATGTCTGAAATCACAGGCAAATCAGTGCTTGTACACGTGAGTAACTATCAAAGACGTGATCTGAGAGAATCGCAGATGAGTCACAGACACCTGTGACATTAGGCATGCTAAATATCTGGACCTGTCGGCAATTCAAAATCATCCCATGTGAAATGTGTTCTGATTAAAAATAACATCGGCGATTACCTACAGCCAATGAGAAAGCAGCGTCTATGCCAGTGGGAAGTTGAGGGAGGAGTTACAAAGGTATAGAACACAATATCAACAAGCATGGCTTCGGTTGAGAAAAGGGCTTTTTTTGGTCTATTTGGACACATGAAATTGAGGAAAAACTTGTGGAAATGTGATAGGATTCGTGTCATCTGAGCAATACCACAACCAAGTTGAGAAAGTTGTAGAGAAATTGCCAATTCCCTTCAAAAGCCAGATGAGCAAAATAAGTAAATTTTCTACCCCACTAAAGGCTTCTTTCTCATTATGTAGTTAATAACAAATGATATACTACATGACCTCACATTGTTTCCATGTCACTTCTCGCATGTGTTTTGAGATGGTTGTGAGATGTAGTTTGTGGACCGAGACAAAGTTGTCTGCGATTCTTTCTATTGCAAAGTCATGCAGTGTGCAAAGTCATGCAGTGTGAAACGCAGCAACGGAATGCTACCCCAGACAGTCATGCAGAGTGAAAACATCTACTACTTTGAAAATCGTGCAGTCTGAACTCGGCATAAGAGGTATTTTAAATGTTTAAAATGCATAACTATTTCTAAGACACTTCTTTTGACATTTTCAGTTTTTCACAGAGATAACGTTAGTCCTGTTTTGAATTTGTCACTACACTGATGCATAGGCAATTGTGGCTTTTGAAGAGCACAATCTCATTTGAATTTAAAGCTACAGTCACCATATAAACATTATAAAACATTATTCGTGGGGTATTTTGGGGTAAACCTTCACATACAAACTCTAGGGACATGAGAGACTTATTTTTCATCTTGTAAAATGGGGCATAATAGATTCTTTTTAAACAAAAAGTGTCATAGCGTCTTTATCACACTTCAAGAGTTCACACTTAGTTGATGATTGATTATAAAGCGTGTTTGACATGCTGCCCCAGGAGAGAGCCCTGAGCTCATAAGATCCCCGAGCCCAGGGCTCCATTCCGTTTGCAAGGCAAGAGGGGAGTTTAAGCTCATCTATATGTCTTAAGAACTCCACCGCTAATTTGTGGCTAATGGCAATTAATAATTGCTGCTTAAGAGCTCATCAATGGTGCCAATTTGGTTTGGTCAATTCACCTATGTTGCATGTCTGTGGACTGTGGGAAGAAACTAGAGAACCCAGGGGAAACCCACGCAAGCACGGGGAGAACATGTAAACTCCACACAGAAACGTGTACTGGCCAAGTAAGGATTTGAACCAATGGCATTCTTGCTGTGAACAACAGTGCTAACCACTGGGCCGCCATGCCGCTCTGTCAAGGAAGGGAGGAGTCGGGCTGGAAGGGGGATTATTCCAGATGAAGATAAATAAGGTAAGAAACTGATTATTTATAGTGAGTTAAAAATCATCCGATTGGTGAATTCTGCGTTGCTAATGCAGGACCAGCTGTGGTCAACCATAAGCATGTGATCCTCTCTAAATAAGTTTATAAATAAACTTCACTAATATAAAAGAATCCGTCATCAGATGTTTTATAATGGATGCCAGTAGAGGAGATGCTTCAAGAAACAGCTGATCACTTTATAAACTGACAGTCTGTGCAATCATGAAATGTGATATATGAAGTCATCAGGATATGAGACGACTTGTATCATGGTATGAGCTTTTTGTCATATCGCCCAGCCCTCCTCTCAGTACAGCCCTTCATGTGGATATAAACTTGACACATGCTACCCCCCAAAGATTTGTTGAAGACCAGATACACCTCTTTAAAATAGTTTTTCCTAGTGTGAGCTTTTTTTCAGCATTATGAAGCACCCTGCCATACTGAATAAATTATTCAGGAATGGCTTAAGAAAAAAAATGACAGTGTTTCCATTTCTTCCGAAGTTCACAGATGTCGATCCATTTGATCAAGTTTGAGATGAGTTGGACCAACAAATTTGATCCATGTGCTGGAAATCTAGTGCTGACGTCTGATGGCCAGATAATACAAGACACCTTCAGGAATCTTGCAGAGTCCATGCCTCTATGGGTTTAATATTATTAAATAATCTGAAATATTTAAGAAGTTATTAATATTTAAGATGCGTTCTTATTTAATATATAGTGAGATTACACTACAGTAGCCAGAAACCAATTAAACACACTTCATAAATACTGTATACTCATGGTTCTAACGCATAAATCAAGTCTTACATTAAAAAACACCAGCACATTTCCTTTTTTAGCAATCTGCAAACACTTGTGGCCTCCCCTACATAGTGTACTATGAGGATTATTTTCCTTGTGAATGCTATATAACAGCTGAAGGCTAGCAGAGGCTTCAAACGCCCCCTACTTCAAAGATCCTCTAATACTGCATCTCTCTCACACACATACACACACATGCCTGACCACTCTCTCAGAGATCACACACTCTTTAAGAACTGAGGAGGAGATTCGTCTCTTCCTATCCCCCGTTGGTCTCTTCATTACTGCCCCTCTCTATCTCCAGGGCCCTTGTTCTACAGCGTTCATTTTTCCTGCACTCGTCCGCTGTGTGCTGCTGTGCTCCAGTGATGGCCCTGTTTAAGCCGCGGACACAGAAACCCTGTTGTTCTTTCTGTCATATAGCTTGCTGTTTACTTCCTGTCCTTCTCCCTCTCTTTTTCTCTACGCTTCAGGGTTGCCAGTGGTCTCCGCTGGGACTGGGGGACTCGCAGATGATGAATGGGGGCTCATGGGGACAGGAAGTAACGAGGGAGATAGCAAGAGCAGCTGATCAAATTAACAAAAGAGAGGAGTCAGACACAGGGGAGGGGAAACTTTGTGTGGCAAACTTTGCGATGAAATGACTGCAAATATACAATCATAATCATACTGTAGTGGAGAGCAGGACTTGTTGACACTGGCTACAACTCAGTGAGTAGCCACACTAGAATATACTGAGCCAAAAGACAACAGCATTATATACTGATAGATAGAGAAGACCTAAAAATTATCAGTGCATAATTATTTTCAAATATATCAAGTTGTGAATTGTACAAGTTATTGTATAGCGATGGTTTGTTCTGTAGACTATCGATAAAATATGTAGCTTAAAGGGGCTAATAATTTGACCTTAAAATGTTTTTTTAAAAATTAACAACTACTTTTATTCTGGCCGAAATAAAACAAATAAAACTTTCTCCAGAAGAAAAAACATTATCAGACATACTGTGAAAATGTCCTTGCTCTGTTAAACATCATTTGAGAAATATTTAAAAAAGAAAAAAAAATTCAAAGGGGGGCTAATAATTCTGACTTCAACTGTATGCTGGATAAGTTGGTGGTTCATTCCGCCGTGGCAACCCCTGACTTCGGACTAAGCCGACGAAAAACGATTGATTGAATGAATGAATGTATTTCAATAAACCAGTATAAAATGCTAAAATGTAATTCAAATAAACACATTTTAACTTTATGTAAATAAGTTGTTTTATTATTTCATTAAATTTGTAAAACTATATACTATATACTATATACTTCTTGCATTTCATATGAACACAAAATCATTTTGCACAGTTCACTGTTTTTCAAAGTATAATTCATATTTCATTAGCCAAGCAGAATTAAATACACTTCAAATTTTTTCATTGTAAAATATTTAATACAATAAAAATGTTATATATTTCCAATGAATACATTTTGATGGTTTTGTAGATTACATTCTATTTCATTTAAACTTCTTAAAAATTAGTAAAACTATATTATTTATACTTTTATTGCGTTAATTTGTATTATGTTTAAAAATTTCAAATGAATACCCTTTGAACATTAAGCTGATATTTGATATTTCATATCATTTATATTGCAATACTAGTAAAAATGATAATAATGTAGAGTCATATTTATAAATTGTATTAATGTGCATAGATTTGTAGATTAAAGCAAAAACAAAAAATCAATAAAAAAGCATAATGTAAGTCTATATTACATAGTGTTGTCAAAAACAACTCTCATTTTCTCTCATTTACATTAAAGATGCATTTATTAGACAAAAATACAGCAGAAAATGTACAACTGTTTAGTATTAAAATAACTGACTAATTATTAAAATATTAACATGTTTTAACATTTATTTATTCCTGTAATGCAAAGGCCTTACTATAGTCTTCGGTGTCACATGATCCTTTTAAAATCATTTTAATATGCTAATTTGATGCTAAAGAAAGTTTTATTTATTATAAAATATAAAAATATATATAAAAAAATATATAAAAGTCGAACAGCTTATTTTAGAGGAATGCAGTAATAAACAGAAACTGATAGACAAAGATAGATAGTAATTACTGCTAAATTGACTAATATAACTACTACAGAAAAATAAAGCAAGATAGTTTTTTTGTAATTGAGTTTTATTAACAAATACAAACAGCTGAAAAGATCAATACAACCTATTAACCCCTTGCCCTCTCTTTCTTTCTTTTCTCTTGACATCCCCTTGGCCTCAAGTGTTCAATTTCTGCCATTTAATAGAACCAAATGCTCCCACAATGATAAAAAAACCTGAAAATCACCTACATTGAGGGTGAACAGCCAAAAGAAAAACAGCTTAATAAATGTAGTAAATAATGTTTTAATGAAAATAATAAAATGTAGAAAGGTTTGTGTGAGGGCTATGATATAACCCTCAAAATATAATTAGCTTGGTATTAAAACAACAGAAATAGATTGAACGTCCCCACAATGATGCGCACACACCAATCCCTGCACCATTATGGTTTACTTCAATAGATCCCAGAGGATCTTCTGCTGCCAAGCAACAAAAGCTGAACAGAGGGTCATAATAAGGTTGAGTTATCAGTCACGGCTAACACTATTAAATACCTGCATGCACTGAAACACATGCACATATCCATACAAACCTAGTTATTCTCACAGAAAGACACACACAACGGCATTCAGTTCATGTAGAGCCACACACACACCGAATGAATGACAGTGTGATGGACCTCCCTGATAAAAAGCGGGATATTACAAGCAGAGCAGGTCATGGTAGAGCTCTCTCCGTTATGATTAAGCCTGTGAGACATTGATATTTATCAGCTTCAAATGAAGCAGGAATTCAAAGCTGTGATTTACGAATAGCCATGGCGTATCTGCCTGGACATACTTGCTTATTTCTGACATTGTCTGTCTTATTCTGCTCATGCGTCTGCATTAATATTTCACTACATGGTTATGTACTGAATCCTCAGATCTCTGCGATGTGAATTTTGCTATCAGGAATGTAGGATTCCAGTAGTGAGCTGTCAGACACTTGTTATCCAGAGAGCCCCTATAGCCTACAGAATATGTTAGCTCTGTTCCAAAAACCTAATGGGCTCCTAGGCAGCATTTTAAGGCACCGTAATTGTATAGTAGACATTCAGTCACAATACATGCATCAAGATTGCATGTCTTCTTTAACAAAACAGCAATACAAAAAAGTTATAAACAAAATAATATAACACACAGGCAGATGGAATCTATATAAATAAGCATTAAGAAAATTTGCAATGGTTTTATTATAAATATTTAACTGGATTGCACAGAAAATATACTACTAATTACACATATAGTGTAAGAGTTAGTAATCAGGAAAGGGTGGATTTTGTCAAACTTAATTTTATAAGGAAGTGGGAATCTAAATCATAGTGAGTTGCATCCTGCCACGTTTTCGGACACGCTCAGTCAGCAGCGCACAATGTAAACCAATGTAAATCACCACAGAAAAAGCAGACCACAAAGCATTGCATCCCCACTCTCTCTTTACACTGTCCCCCACACTTTCAGAACTTCCTCTTAAAACTTATAAATGCTCTATTCATCTTCTTCATCATTAATAAATTTCCCAAATATGAGTAACAGTTACTGGTTAACGTTTAAAATTATCCATCAAGGCCCACTTAATTTTAAACACAGATCATTTGTATGCAAATTATTAGTTTCTTCTGGTATTCAAAAACCTCTTTGTTTGCTTTTTTATATATTTTTTACTTAAATTTTTTAGTTTTAGTTCGTTAAAGCTGGAGAAACAGATCAAGTGGCTTTACCGTTACAAGCAGGTCCTGGTAGAAAAAACACAAACTTATAAGCGAAAATTGCTTACCGTGGCCACTTTTTATTGTGTCTTTTCTCCAAGCCCAGCCAGTTCGGCGTCACCTGTGTTCCTTTCCAGCCCCACGCCATTTGGGCGCCATTTGGTATTCAAAAACCTCTTTATGCATTTCATAATATTCTGTCTCCAGTACAAAAGTGGAACTAGAGACAGAGCACGGATGCAGAGGGAGCAGATCAAATAAATTAACCAGCTTATCCACAAGTGACAGGGTATCAACTAGCTGCCGCAAAAAAACATTTACGTGATTTTCTTCTTTACTTGTAGGCTGAGAGCTTACGGTTTACTGCAAATCAGTGTATATATATATATATATATATATATATATATATATATATATATATATATATATATATATATGAGACAATAAATCTATAAAGATCAATGGAAGTAAGGCTCCTGGGTCCTAAATTCACAGACTTTTTTGAGCTGTAATAACATATGCCAATCTCTATAGGTGGTAAAAGATATATATGAGGTGTATTAATTAAGATATCAGCCTAATATTTCACCTACTTGACTGGAAATGATAAGAACAAACATCAACGTAGGCAAGATTCTTACCCTGAAAATCCTGGTTAAGTTTGGCCAACCACAAACTTGTCGTTCCTCAGTTTTCTCTCTTCTCTCTCTCTTGCTTGTTATAACTTTTGGCAGTCTAGTACTGTAAAAGTATTTTTTCTGGTATGACTGATTAGTACAGCTCAAAATGTGACAATAATAAATTATTTCCAACAGCATAATGAGTCAAATCTGCAAGTTTCATTCGATTCTGTGTCATACAGTTCAGTGTCTCCAATATGGCCAACTGATGATGCGGTTTGAAAACACCCTTTTCAGCAATGCGCTGGTGCAGTCTTTTTATCCCCAAACTAAAACTTTTTAAATCTTAAATTGACTTTCTGCTTAAAGCTATGCTTGTTTAAAAAAAATTTAAAATTGTAAACTGATAGAAATATACGAAAACCTCATGCTTCTTCCAGTAAATTAATTATATTGCTTTGTTACTTTTATTTTAACTCTGTACTTCCCCATATTTTGTTTTGTCATTTGTGTTATCTTCAGTAAAACTATTTCAAATTGTACTTGCATATAATTGTTTTCATGCTCTTTACAGATTCAATGCTGATATTTTTGTATACTTCTTGTATACAAATAGGCTATATAAAAAAAGTGCTAATGCGGTCAAACTAGGTTCACTGGGTTGTATGTGGTAGCCTACTTGCATGATACAAAGTAAACAAACACGGGTAATAGCACATGCCTTTTTGTCTAGGTTTTATTTCTTATGTATTTTGATGGCATTTGTTGGGGGAAAAGTTACTTACCTGCAGCATTGAGTCCTTCATAGGCTTCACGTTAAGGTGTTTCTTCATCGCTGTCCAACGCCACGGTGCATATTAGGTATTCTTTCACTCCATCAAGATCCGCTTAGTCCACCGGTTGACTTGTTCTTTGTGTTCGTATGTTTATATTTATGGCCATGATTACTGACAAAAAACCGCGAGGGAATCTGTTTGTAAGCGAGTCATTCGTGCTTCCTGCTCCACTCAATGAAAAGGTTCGATTCAAAAGAGTGAATCATTTGAGAATCACGTAGCGTGCGTCGCTAGGCCAATTTTGGGGGCATTTTAAAAAATAAGAATTTCTCCACCAACTGCACACTTTCGTAATCGCCTCAGTCAGAAAACGGAGGCAAAAACACCCATTTCTCCGTCTTTCAGTATCTTATTTTTCTAGCATAGTTTAGCATAGTTTCAGTTCTTTGTTAAAGTTTACAAAATGTCATTGGAAAGAAATCGGTATTCCGCCTACTACAGAAATATAATTTATTATTTTAACCTGTATAACCTACATTAACACTTACATAAAGTTTTTTATACAAAGGTAGGTTGAGTTTGAGTTAAGCGCGTGCACAACTATAAAAGCCAAGATCCATAGAGCTTTGATATTATGACTTATCATGGCAACAGAACCTGACAAAAAGTAATCTGCATTCGAGACAAGTACAATTTTTATCACTTTTATGAACAAAACTGACTGAACAGTAGTATGGTATCCCATGCATGGGCAAACTATATAAAATAATAAGTGATGCTTTTTCTTATTTTGACTTTCTTTATTATCCACAAGTTCATAATGTGTCTTTTACTTCACCACATAATACATCAAATATGACATATTTATTTTGCAAATGATCTGCCAACAAGGTAAGAAATATATGGACATTTGCTATTTGAGCAATTAACACAATCAGCATACTTTTATAGTCATAGTTCTTATTTAAAGTAAGTGCAAAGCTCTAGCTCAAGACATATTCTATAGCCAACCATGTAAAAGTAGCAGATCTTTAGCTAATTATATATTCATACTGGTGGATATTTGCACCTTGGGAGTTGTACATTAACAAGATGCAAGTGTTCAAGATAATATTTTTTTTTATAAATTATTATATTATTTAAATGATAAATGTATATCAGATATACCGATTAGGCAATTACACTTTTTACAGCAGCTCCACCCTCAAATTTCATACAAGGTTAAAAAGAACATACAGTAAAAACTTAACAGCTCCAGTGATGTATAGGCATTAACGTGATGGGCACAAAGAAGCAGTTTAGCTGGCTCTTCTCACTTTTTCCATCTCATATCACATTAATAAAAATTATGGTAAGTAATATTCCAAACACTCTTGTTTTTGCATTTGCATAATTTTACTTAAGTAAAATGCACTTATTTTAGATGCCCCTGGGAAAGAAGATTAAATATCTAACATCAGTTTCTGATAAAGAAATTCCATCTTGATTTAAGAGTTTAAATATTTTTGCAGCATGCATGAATGAATGAATTATTCAAATATTGCTTTCAGTTGAAAAAGGAAGAGAGGAGTGACAGAAACTCTGGGGTTACTGGAGAAAACCTGTGGTAAGCTACCATGCAAATGGCCTCTAAGTATAAGCTACCTCGCTTTTAGAAACAGGCTTGACTTACTCTGTTTTCTCAAGTTTGACATACCTCCCATTCTGAAACAGAAAACCCAGAGTTTCCCCTCATTTCAGGGTCAACATACTCAGAGCTTTTACTTAATCTCCTTTTTGAAATAGGCCACAGGGAAGAAGCACTTGTTTGGAATTTGTGGAAGAAACAAAAGATTCCTATTGCATGCCAAGGAAATTATTCATATAATAAGGAGAGTACACTAAAACATACTGCATGTTGTCTTTTTCATATACTGTTTGTATGTAAAAAAAAAAAAAGTAAATAATCAAGAGGGAATTAAGCTTGACCATTTTTGTAACCACCGTTTAACTACTACGCCTAAACTAGGGTAGAAAAATCAGTTTGTGGTTGAAACGGTTTAAATAGAAATATAGTTTGGTTGTATTTGTAGTAAAAGCTGTTACATTTTTTCTGTCTGCCATATTGTTTTTTTTTTTTCAAACCGGAGGTGCCTCCCATAATCTATAGTGCAGTAGATTTAAAAGGAAAAAGGTGGATATTCTAGCAAAATAACCAGTGTTTTATCACCAACTTCTCAAGGGTTCTGTTGACTGGCCTGGGCCAACTAGAAACCAGAATTATGTTCCTGCTACTGAGTGGGATTTTCTAGTCATAACTAAAACAAAAAATACTTTTAAGTTTATTGTAGAAGTACTGTCATACTTTTAACATGTTTTACTTATGTCCAAAGAAAGAGAAAAAACGAGGATGGTCAGAAGGAGTGATTAAATCAGGCTGTAAGAAAGATGGCTATGATAAGGCTGGAGTGAGTGAGTCTGTTTCTGTTTCTTCATTAAAGTTTCATCGCCAGGCTGCTCTGATTTATTCCCTCCTGCAGGACAAACAGCAGACAGCTTCATCTCTCTCCTTCCCTCTCTCTCACACACACACACACACACACACACACACACACACACACACACACACACACACACACACACACACACACACACACACACACACACACACACACACACACACACACACACACACACACACACACAAACAAGCTTCACCTGTTAAGTAGCTGCATTCATGTCCAATTCCTATACTGCCATTCTTGGGGAGGCTCTGTAGACTTCATTAGACGTACACAGAGACAGACTGGACACTTAATATTATTCTGTGGTCCAAGTGCTGATGCAAAACATAATTATTATCCAAGAAATATCAGACCCACCTACAGATCAGTGATTAATCAGCTGTTACTGGCTACAATTGACTCCTTGGATTTAATTTAATTTGTTATGTTTTATATCCTTTTAATGAGCACATTTTAAGAAATTCCATTAAAAATAATACTGAATAAAAACACCAAGATGCACCTCAATTCTAGAAATGTAATAAAAAATAAAAAGCTTTATCAAATATTTGTAAATATTACAGTTTGACAGTTTAAGTGAACATATGTGACTGGGAGTCTCAGGATCAATGCCACAAATAGGAATAGTAAAATATTTCTTAATTTTAA
Source organism: Danio kyathit (assembly GCA_903798195.1). Lineage (NCBI taxonomy): Eukaryota > Metazoa > Chordata > Actinopteri > Cypriniformes > Danionidae > Danio > Danio kyathit. The sequence continues at coordinate 31,466,090 of LR812535.1, read as the reverse complement.
TGTCATAACAGCATCACACATCGTTAAAAAATGCTGTTTATTATCAGGATTAGATTCAAGGGTCTCATAATTAATGAAACAGCTCCCCTGGTGTTCCAGGAATGAACTGCATGGAATCAAACTCCATGAAAGACGACATGTTTTTCAGCTTGTTTCTCATTGATGAGCCAAGATTTATCATACTATTCAAATTAAGTCCACATATCTTTATCAGATCTTCTGGGATAGTTTTTAATAAATCCTAACTACAAAGACATTCACAAATACATAGTCCATAAATGAGAGAAAACCTATAGTTTATACATATCAATTTCTCTCTATATGTCTTTCTACATCTGTATTTACTGAGATAGAGACCAAAGTGCCCTCATCACAACACCCAGACACAATCATTTTAGCATCTGACATTTTAGTTCATATTTATCTCTTAAGGATTTTAGTATTCATAAATGTTACATCAGATCTAAGCAAGGCAAGTCAAGCTTTCAGATATTTGATTTTCAAAAAATTATCTCTAAATAATCTACACACAAAACACTACTTCCGTCAATAGTATTTTATCTGTTTATGAAAAGCTCTATAGCAAAGTGACTTAATCAGTAAGCTGAATCACTTCTGAGTGAATCTAAGAAATGTGATCATTTGCATATTTAAATTGTTCCAAATATTAAATATTTGATATATTCTGTTCTATTCTATGACAATTATTTCAGTTAGATTTATATGCCTAGATTAAATATTGTCATTAATCAGAAACACTTACTAGGATACCAGCCTGTCAACACTACTGTCAACAGCCTCTGACTGGAAGAAGGTGAGGAGAGTGGTGATGTCAATGGAGAGGGTTACCGAGACTACCCTCACCTACATTCAGGACATTGTACCAAAGCAATGCTTGTCCCGGGCCTGGAATATTATAAAAGATGCTACTCACCCCCACCTGAAACTGTTCCTCCCATAGCTTCTGGGAAGAGGTTCCACAGAATTAAATGCAGAACCGCCAGGTTCTGTAGAGGCTTTCTGCCATTGGTCATCAGACTGTTAAACTCTTAAAGGTATTGTAAATGTATTTATTTATGTTTTTTCTTTTTTTTTTTTACTTTTAAAGTTGTATGCATTATTGTGATTTGCACTGTAAATCTGCCTGACGATGAGGACTGTCAGTCAGCTGCTATGTATATGATTATATATATATATAATCAGTTATGCTGATTTATATATATGTAAAGTGCTCAGCATAACTGAGTACACCCCATTTTGGAAATGAATATTTGTATCCCTTTCTCAGTGAATATTGGTCATATTTATTTAAAAAATATTTTAGTCACTGAACATCTTTAGTATAGAAAGATAATAAATTTAAATTCATGCAAAATATTGGGAAAATAAATTACAAACTACAAAATTTCAACAAAATTTTAGAAATTGTTTGCTTCTCTTGATTTTTGCTCTTTTTACATTTTTTTATTTAATATGTTTCCCTAACATATAAATTTGGGTGTACTAATTTTGGGCCGTTCTCATAAGTTATTTTGTTCAATTATCTCCAGATTTGGGTTCAGTACTGACCAATCCAATGTGCACAAATATAATACTGTAAAGCTTCCTATAGAAAATAGAAACTCATAAATGCTGAGCACTGTATATATATTTTGTTATATTAAACTATATATTGTTTAGGGTTATTTCTATTGAAACTGTGGAGCCAATGCTACAAAACTTCGTTCTGTGTACACAAACATGTGAATGATAATAAAGTACATGACTTGACTTAAACATCTCACCTCTTTTCATCATTTTTCACTTGCTGCCAACAGGCAGTCACGTTTAAAGGAGCACTCCACCTTAATAGGTTCATTTTACAACTCCCTTGGATCACCGAGCCTGGTGGGAGCACTTTTAGCTTAGCAAAGATCATTGAATTGGATTAGACCACTAGCATCACACTCAAAAATGACCAAAGAGTCAGGATGATTTCCTATTTAAAGCTTGACTCTTCTGTAGCAAGTTGTTGTTTTGTGGGCTGATCACCCAAAATGAAAGTTCTGTCATCATTTCCTCACCCTTCGCTTGTTCAAAACCTGTTTGAGAAGACATTTTGAAATAAATACTGGTTGCTGATTACTATTGAATTCCATAGTATTTCCCCCATACTGTATATGAAAGTGAATGTGTCCCAGCAACCAGCATTCTTCAAAAGATCCTCTTTTGTGTTCAACAGAATAAATAAACACATAAAGGTTTTAAAAACACACACACAAGAGAGAGTAAATGTTAATATTTCATTTTTGGGTGAACTATGCCTTTAAGGGTTTATTTTTCAACATGATCCCTTACTTAAAAAGCAAATATCATTAAAATGCAAAGTACTATTAAATGTCGAGTAGGCCTGCTAAAACAGTTAACAGTGATTTGAAAAGGAATCTTAAAGAACTGTGACATTTCCGCTTATTTTCCACCATTTTACCTTACATGACCCTACTAAAACAATTTTCACACAATATATTTTGCAAAGAAACTATGCCCTACACTGAAAATCCATACAAGTCATTGCTATGACACTGCGCCACAGCTCTCCCCGCAGAGATGTTTAAATTCACCGAGAGAACAAACGCCGCCTGGGAGAATTTATACTGTTGAACCCTGGAGTAGGTGACCCTCCAGTGAGAACCAGGGCAGAACAAGCCTCAAGCCCTACAGCACATTATCTGATCCAAACCAGTCCTGCTGCTGAGTGTCACACAGTAACCTCAACCTCTCCATTCTAGGTAGTGATGTGAAAGGAATTCCTAAGAGGAGGTGAAAGCCTATTGTCATACAAGCTGTAAAGTTTTAGGAGAGAAAAAGGCTTGTAAATACAGAGTGAATATGCTATATTATCATTCCATGTGCATACAAGGGAAACAACTAACTCCCAAAATTGAAAGCTACATCCGAAATCACATGCTTCCTTATTATGTAGTGGAAGACAGAGGCGTTGCTAGACCCCATTAAAAATATGCTGTGCTCCAGTAAAAGCTTTGAGATACAGGGTTAATTTATATTATTTATTTAGAAATCGTTTTCAGGCTTACATTGCAGATGTGCTCAATGAATAACAGTAGATTATTAGGAAAACCACAGTTAGAAATACCAAGGGCTCACCTTAAACAAAGAGAAAAGAAAGTTGATTAGAGTATAATGGGAGTATTTGCCCCAATAGAAGTCTAGCAAAACCCTGATGCAAGTAAAGCACCAACCACTGCAACACACTGTTTACTCCTGTCCTATAAGATGATACAGGGCATATCACAAAAAAAGTTAAACACAAAATAAGAGTTTCTGAAGTTTGTAATTGGAATTCATGTCTTACATCAGGGGTCACCAATCTCGGTCCTGGAGGGCCAGTGTCCCTGCAGGCTTTAGCTCCAGTTTGCCCTAACACACCTGCTTGGGTGTTTCAAGTACACCTAGTAAGACCTTGATTAGCTTGTTCAGGTGTGTTTGATTAGGGTTGGAGCTAAAATCTGCAGGACACCGGCCCTCCAGGAACAAGTTTGGTGACTCCTGTCTTACATAGTAGGGAAAATAGTATGTTAATGGCTACCGAACTTCAACATTCTTCAAATGTTTGGAAGAAGAGGCGGCTGAGTAAATGACAAAGCTTTAATTTTGGGGTGAATGATCCCTTTAATAGCCTATTATAACAACAAAATAATGTTCTGCAACTTTAACCTCTTAAAGTCAAGTGATATTTTGGGGTTTGCCTACCCAAATTCAAAATCTTCCCAAATCCACATGCAGAGGTGTAAATGCAAAAGTTTGGTATAATTTTAAAGAAAACCCTTTGAGTTTTCACAAAACACTGTTGAAAGTGATTAAAATAATTGTAAACTCAAATTTGAAAGTGTACCTTTTATGTTCTGTGTGGTCTAGGTTGCTGTAATTAATATCGGTGGTTCCTGCACATGTCAGTAATCATAGGAAAAAATAAAAATGTCTCGCTTATAATCTCTGCAAAAGTTATCTATTCTAACCGATGAGAGAACAAAACCACTTATGGGGGTATTGGGCCAGTACAGACCTTTAAAATTTAAAGAATGCGGAAGTAAATAACATCACGGACCTGGTACCGGGTACGCAGAACGCAGAGTTGCTTTGTATTGGAAAGCTGCTTGTATTGGAATTTGGAATCACTGATTTTGCTGCCAGTGTTACTTATTATTACTATAGCTGTAGCCTAATTGTTTGGCTGGGCTTGACTCGTAAAACTTAAGTTTTTTAAGTTGCTAATGTGAGCAGGAGCAGAGTACAGTATTACTTGGTCTTGTTGTCAATATAAATAATTATTTTATATTTTCCCTTGTTTACATTTTTTTATTTTAAAAATTGGCAATAAAAGAGTCCAGGCTTGAATCACTTTACGTGTGATTTTCTTTCCGTACTTTTCAGCATGGTTACATAGTTGGATAACGTAAAACAGGAGTTCCCAAACTTTTTAGCCCACAACCACTAAAATAACAATGCCAGTGACTCACAAGCCCCAAATTCCTCTTAGGTGGTTATAAATGAAGAGTTCAGATGCAAAACCTCTAAGTGCTGTCTGAAATTTTCATCAAAAATGAAAATTTTTCTCAGCCTCCATTGTTTATGTTCAGATATTTCACTTTAAAGACCAGGAAAAGGACTTATTCTTGGCCAAAAAAGTGATAATACTGAGTATACACACAGGAAAAATGCTCATTTTAGAGTAAAATTTCAGACGACATTTAGAGGTTTTTGCATTAAAACTCTTCAAATATGTAAATGTTGCTCATACAACAATGGGCCTCTATAAACATGAGCATATTGACAACACAAAAAAATGCAACAGTCTAACAACCATTTCATTTTTATAGTCATTTATTAATTTGTTTAATTTAATACTTCACCTAATGAGACTGGTGGACACAATGTTTTCAGCACAAGTCTATTCTTGGTTTAATTTTTTCAGAGATCAAAATATTAATATTCAGTTGTGGTCTGTGTTAATTTTTAATGTATTTGATTGTCATAAAGGTGTCAGAGAGTTTAACCTAGTGCTATAAAATCAATCTGCTGCAGCTGACGCTATTGCTGTGTTGTTAATCTAACGCAATCCTATGAAAAAATAATAAAAAGGCTGATGGCTTTTCATTTGCATGTTGTTGTTTTTTTACTATTAAAATTACTATTTTTATCTTCTGTGGGTTATGGTTAAAATATTGTAATTCTAATTGTTTAATAAAATGTATTTGACTTTTTTTAAATCGCCAAGCGACACCCTATTATTGTCCCGCGACCCCCACTTTGGCAACCACTGACGTAGTCAGTCAAACAGTCAAAAAAAAGTTTAAAAATTGCCGACTTTGCACGTTTAACCTGCTGTGATGCTGTCAAATTTCGCGCGCTTTGTTGAAAATATTTTGTGGACTCCCCTCATCGCCTTAAATATCTTCTTTCAGAATGAGCATCAAACACTAAAGGTGATTCTTAAAACCAACAAATATGAGACGGAGAGGCTAGCTAAATTAGTATACTACCTTACAGGGTTTGTTCCCCTTCAGAATCTCAAAAGGTAAAACGTCATAAATCAGCGTCACCATCGTAGTCAGCAGGACAGCATCATTTTAAAAGCTCTTCATGGTGAGTAAATGAACCATCAGCAGTTTATTCAAAAATCCTTTAAAACGCATTTCAGAAGGACAGGAACCTGAGCTGTGAGCCTCTTCTGGAAACCAGCTGTGGAAACTGTCGAAACTTTAACAAACTGAAAATGTCACAAGGTGAAACAGACTGTGTAGCAAACCACGTGACAGAAGCAGAGGAAATCTGTTTCACACAGATGTGCTTCAGGACAAAAAAAAATTCAAGCATTTTTAAAGGGTGTCAATACAATTCTGACCTTCAAGGCGAGCTGTCACAATATATAAAGAGAGACTCACAGCGCATATTATACAAAGACCTTGAGCACATTAAAGAACGTGAAACATTAAACATTATTCAGAGCTACAAGACCTTCTGTCACAAGAGACTTTAGTTTTCAATACTGAATGACATTTCTTTCTGGTCACTTATCACTCCTGCCCAGCATACTACACTATATCACACTATTAATTATTTAAGAAGGAAAAAGTCTTTTTTAAATAGGCATTTCTTTAACAAAAATATTTTCTTTATGTTTGAAAAAGTGGTTTACATCCAGAAATGCTTATATAACTCAAGTTAAATGTATAATAATTATAAATGCATATGTTTTAAAAATATATAATGGCCTTGAATGCTGTAGGTGCTGTTCATGGTTATTACACCAAATATTGAGTTCTTAACTCTTAAGTGTAAAGGGCACCTATGATGAAAATCAACTGTTGTAAGCTGTTTAAACAGAACTGTGTGTGCGTATACTGTGTCGACTGTCATATTGGAGTGATATAAATTCAACAAGTCTCTTTTTTTAATTTTTTATTTCCTGGGTCATATAAAATATGACCCAAATCCCAGTGATTTTGAGGCCCACTGCATGTGACCTTAGGAGTGCGGTTTTTCCGGCCCACCGAATTGATTGACAGATGCCATGTTTCTATAATAACATGTATACACATGTTCACATAACATTTTTTGCAAATAAACTGTGATTAAAATATCTGTTCTAACTCTCTGTGATTTGTAAAAGTTTTATAAATTTAAAACTTTTTTTAAACAAAGCATGCTTGTAATAAAGACAGTAGAATTGCTGTAATCCTTAACCTATAATCACCACAGCCACATGGTGTCAGTAAACGCGCACGTGTTTGTGTGTACTGCAAACTGCATTTGTGTGAGACTCATCATTTCAGAAAAGCTTGAATTGACTCTATGCACGAACTCTGCTGACGTATTTCCGGTAGAATATACGCCAGTGTCTCGATTTCCGCACAACGCGTTCTACAGCGAAATCTAATAGCGGCAAGACCTAAATGCATCGAAGCATGGCAAAAAGGGGAGATTTACACTTAAATTAATGAGAATCATGTACCAGTGGATGCCCAGCATCTGCAACATCATTATTGTTCAGTTCCACAACCAACTGCAGATGATTAATACACCAGATCAGGCTGATAGTCTCCGTGAAGAGGTGGAGTGACTGAAAGGAGACTGCTTCGATGCTGCTTTTGGTGATGTTATACGGCTCTAAAGGTACGATAAAAAATGATGTACTAGAATTTAACCCAGATGAATGAAGTAACAAGTTGTAATTGTATTTTATATTATTTAATATTACGTTTTTAACCATACTATAGTAAATTGTATTATACTGCATATGTTGTAGCATTTAATAAGACTAAGCCGAAAAGTAAATGAATGAATATTGTAGTATTTACAACTTTCTGTTAATGAATGCAGCAACATACTGTAGAATTAACCATCATGAACTTCAATAAATTGCAGTATATATATATATATATATATATATATATATATATATATATATATATATATATATATATATAAATATATAGAAACACACACGCACGCACGCACCCACACACGCACACACACACTCTAAACATTCTAGTGTCATGTAATAGACAAAATGTGTTAAGCACAAGTATTTATATGCAAAATCTAATACATTTCTTTCTGATTTATACATCTACATGCATTACATCTGATTTAGGTTCACAACTTGCATCCTACAACATCCAGAGTAATGTGCCCAGAGAAAGAGCAAGTGTGAGGGAGACACCGTTCATCGCACGGCTGAGGGTCCACACAGAGTGTCTCATCCGCAGCATGAAGCAACACAAGCTGGACGATCATCATCTCTTTCTATTACAGCGAGCATCAACCAGATTTATACAATGGCTTGCCTTCTGCCCATTAGTAAAAGCTTGAGCTAAAGATTAAAGAGTAGATGATGAACCTAAATTTATTCATGTAAAAAAATGATATAAACACACACTGTACATAGTTTATATGTTGTTCCCTGCACTGCAGGAATATAAAGTTGTCAATATAATAAACATTCATTTTCAACATAATCATTTAAACATATTACAGAACAATATAAATAACTTTAGATACTTGCACTGCATGTGTAAATAAGCAGGGTTTTTTTGTGCATAGAGAATTATGCAGTGCTTACCTCCATCAAATGTACCACCTCAGTCTTTTGACAAAAAATCAGGCAGGCAACTACTGTCAGACTCCAAGTGATGCTCAAGCACTGGTTGTATTTAATTACATTTAATGTTAGCCTTTTTTTTTAATATAATGTTTTAATATAAGACTACAAGAATAATGCAAATTACAATTATTTCAAGTCACAAAAATGTAATGAATGGGATACCACCTCCAACTTATTTTGAACAAGGAAAAACCCTGAAATATGTAAATATAAGTAACTAGACATTTGCACAGCAGTAATGTAAAAACATAACTTTAGACATTTTCACCGCAGTATAAATAATTTGACAAAATGTTAAACATTTCCCTTACAGCGATGTGTAAAAATACAACATTAAACAATTGTTAAATATGAAGTTGTGTGAGTTTGTTTGTTCAGATCTGTAGTCACTTTGACAGGTAAAAGTAAAAGAGAAAGATGAAAAGAAAGAACTGGTCAGCTTCTTCTGAAACATTTTGATGTCTTTGTAGGTAAGCTGGATCATCATGTCATCCTGAGAATAAATGACCTCCCTTTTAAACTATGCAGCCTCTCTGACTTCATCATCAACCTGAAACACGTCATGCTGATCTCTCCTGTCACTCCATCCTTACAGGAAACCTGTAAACTATAACCTATGGTTAATAACTCCTACTAGTTCATACTTATGGATATTAAGGACGGATGGATGGATGGATAGACATGATGCAGGTAATTAAAATATAACATAAAAATCGATATGAACTGTGAGAAACGGACACGGCTAGTGTTCAATTGCTATTCGTATATATAGCATGATACTCACCCTCAAAATGATGAATGTAACTCGAAATGTAAAATTTGAACCTCTACTCTTCTTTGCTGCTTGGTGTGACAGCTCTCTGTCTCATGATTAATTTAATGTCATTAACGATAATCCGAGCAAACTCCTAGAAACAGCGTGTGTAATCTATGATCCTCACCTGCACCATCCGCTTAAAGCGATCGCCGTGCTGCACCGGAAGTTGTCATGCGGGCTAATCGCAAACGCAGAAGAAGTCGTGCATAGAGTCAATTAACTTCACCACAAATACACGAAATAAACTTACATGGTATTTTCGACTAATGAGCTGTATTTCAGCTTCATCAGAATCTGTCTCTATCACTGTGCTGTTTATCTGACTTAACGCAAAATGAAAAGCAGACACATGTGGGAGCGGTGGGCGGGGAGAAGCAGCTCATTTTCATTTAAAGAGCCCCTATTATACATTAAAAAGGGTCATATTTCGGTTTTATGGGTCTCCAACAACCAGTGGTGTAAAGTAACTAGTTACAAATACTCAAATTACTGTAATTGATTAGTTTTTCTCAGGAATTGTAATTTACTGAGTAGTTTTAAAAATGTGTACTTTTACTTTTCCTTGAGTACATTTCTAGTGCTGTATCTGTACTTTTACTCCACTACTTTCTGTCAATCTGCAGTCACTACTTTATTTATCTTGTCCGTGGGGATTAGAAAAATCAGCCCTGAGATTCCTGTCCAATCAAATGGCACATACCGTAGTAGGTAAATCGCATCATAATGAACTACCTCAAGATGTGTGCACTTTATAATTGCAGCAAACTGTTTGGAAGTATTAAAAGTGTCCATGAAGATGTTCAAAATCTTTATGCGCATTGACCCCTGTTTAGATGCACGTCACTGATGACGGATATTTACTGTATGATGACCGAAATGGCCTTAAACACCCAGCAGGCACAGGACGTCAACATGATGTCTGATTGACGTTGAACCCTACTGTCATGGGGACTTTGTATTTTGTTTGGAAATGAAAATCGGGTTGACTTCAGAACTCAACGTCAGGCCAATGACAATGTCCAACCTAAAACCAACCAAATATATGCATTGCAAATATGCATGCAAGGTCAAAAAACACTTTCATGGTCTTATAATATGCATTTATTTTTACCTAATTATCCCAGCGACTCCCATATGAATCGTTCAGCGATTCTTTGTTCCCAAAGCCCTCCTTAGCGTAGCTAATCTGTGCTGATTGGACCGATGACAGCCTGTTGCGATTGGTCGCGTTCAGCGAGAGACAGTAAAATGCCCAGCGCGGTATATCAAGCCCCCGGGTCGCCAACATTTGTATAGGATCCGATCGCAGGCTGACGCCCGAAACACGCTTCATAGTAAACTTACTAACACCACAGTAAACAGTACCCGGTTCTCAACAGTGTTATTCAGACACCTCACCCCCGAAAGCAGTGCAGTTAAACACAACAAACACATTTAAATCCGTAAACAAAGCAGCACGCGTCGCGTTTTTAAAGTGGCATTAGACGCAATATGGGAATATAAAGAGTTAACCTGATACAGTACAAGCGGTTACAAGTAACATCACAATTAAATACATACTTTACAAGCTAGAGAAAACAAGGAGGCAGCTATTTAGTTACACTTAAGAAATGTGTCATGGGCCAGGTCTGATTTCACTATCATTCATTTTGGAGCTTTTCTCACTTCTCAGCTGTAGATCATTTCTATTTGCAATCATTGCTGTGGCACCTCTTGAGTGAAGTGTTATATGTTCTCAGGGCTTACCTGTACTCTGTTTTGCCCAATGATCACATCCCCAGGTTGTAGCGCTTACCAGCGCTCCTCCTCTGTCCTCTGACAAGCTATCTTTGCGGACTCCCATAGCCTTTCCAGCCTGTGCACCAGCCCGAAGCCCAGCATGCAGCAGCCTGCCCTTGTTTGACTTGTACCTAATAAGCTGTCCTAATTTTGCACGTTACACCAAATTCTGTAACCATCGTATTCTGTGACCCTAGTAGGAGCTGTTCTCACTGTTTGGCTTGAACTCGCTCCCACAGACGGATTGGACATGCAAACAGTGTACATACTCTCACGTAAATGCGCTGGAATGAACTGTTCAATACTAGTATCTATAAAATCCCTTGTATTTCACACAGAAAAATGTAATGTTCTTTAAATGCAAACAGCTTAGTGCCCTTCAGTGTCCAATGTGCGCTGTCAATCACGCGACAGTATGTACACTGTTTGCGTGTCTTGGGAGCAAGTTCAAGCCAAACAGTGAGAACAGCACCTATAGGGTCACAGATGGTCATATAATTTGGTGTAACAAAATGGAGGAAGAAACTAATCCATGAGCTGTGTACTGAAAGTTCATTGTAAGCATGTAGATTGCTGGAGCACTCCTTTCCCTCACACTTCCAATAATATCCAGGTAAGCACAGCGTCTTCATGACTCATGACTTCAGGATCTGTTTGTCTTTGCTGATGTGTTAGTGGGTGGGGCTGCAGGTTTAAATTTTCCTGAGTTTGCGCTGCAACAATTGGGCGGGGCTTATGTTTCGTATCACGTCACGCCGAAACAGCTAAAGACTCGTTATCAAGACGATTCATTCCAACCACTATGAGTAGACTCTTTTCTTAGATGAATCAATAGTTTTAAAAACTGTCCACTTTCAGATTTAAGCTTTAGCTGGATATTTCACTTCACTTAGAGCTGTGTTACACACTACATAGAAGGTCATTTTCAAAAACCCATAATAGGGGCTCTTTAAAGCCACAGGCTACAAAACAACCACGGTATACTCAGAGAGCAAAAGGGGCAGATTCTGGAGATTATAATAAATAATCTGATGGGTGTTTTGAGCTGAAACTTTACAGACACATTCTGGAGACACCAAAGGCTTATCTTAGATCTTGTAAAAGTGGTAAAATAGCTGCCCTTTAAATATGTGGGTGTGTTGTCTAAAAATAAACATTACATATTTTGACCAATTGGCATTTATGCTCTAATTTAAATTTTAAATTTAGAAGTGTTATCAGTAGTTTGCTGAACAAAACCAAAACTATAACTACAGTTGAAGTCAGAATTATTAGAACCCCCTGAATTATTAGCCCCCCTGTTTATTTTTCCCCCAATTTCTGTTTAACGGAGAGAAGATTTTTTTTCAACACATTTCTAAATAGTTTTAATAACTCATTTCTAACAACTGATTTATTTTATCTTTGCCATGATGACAGTAAACAATATTTTACTAGATGTTTTTCAAGACACTTCTATACAGCTTAAAGTGACATATAAAGGCTTAACTAGGTTAATTAGGTTAGCTAGGCAGGTTAGGGTAATTAGGCAAGTTATTGTATAATGATGGTTTGTTCTGTAGACTATCGAAAAAAAATATAGCTTAAAGGGGCTAATAATATTGTCCTTAAAATGTTTTTTAAAAAATTAAAAACTGCTTTTATTCTAGCCGAAATAAAACAAATTAGACTTCCTCCAGAAGAAAAAAATATTATCAGACATACTGAGAACATTTCCTTGCTCTGTTAAACATCATTTGGGAAATATTAAAAATAAATAAATAATAAAAAAAAAAAAAAAAAAAAAAAAAAAAAAAAAAAAATCAAAGGAGGGCTAATAATTCTGACTTCAACTGTATACTATAAACTGTAAATCGCGAGAAACTATTTCCAAGCCATTTTTTTACATTGCTTTGAAGACTCAAGAAAGTATTTAACCATGATTATAGTTTTACAGACAAGCATGCAGATTAAAATCACACAGAGAGATTATAAAAGAGTCAACTGAAGTACCGAAAGTAGCAAGTATTTATTCAAGGTAAAATTATTTACATTGTAACCAAAGACAACATCCTGGAAAAATGGTACAAATAGTTTTTCCTTTTAATATATATATATATTTATATATAATATTTATATATTTCTTGTTATTGTACTTTATCTAAAATAATGCAATAAAAGGGAGGGAAAGTATAAAATAAAGAATATTCAGGTTTGGTGGAAGTATTCTAGCAGTCTTACATCAATTATGTACAGAAATATTTACAATTTAAAGAAAAAAAAAATCATCCAAATTCAGGTCAGTAAATAAACTTATAGTAAAACTTGCTTTAGCTTTACAAAATAGAACAAGCTTTACTCCATATGGCTCTGCTTCAGCAAGGATCTGAAAGGAATGGAGGACACTTTTGCTTCGTTCAGTCTGAAAAAAGGATGCACTGTTTTGTTTTCTCTTTACTCTTTCAGCAGCTTCCAGCCATTTTGCAGACAAAGACAGGATGGAAAAAAATGAGATGAAAGAAACAAGTTGTCCTGGATCACATCAAAAGGTAAAGAAAAACAGTTCATAAAATTGAAAAACAACAAATGTCAATCGTCCCACTACATTAAAACCATAATATAATTAAATTAACAGCGGATGAGCATTTTGATGGACTTGTTTATAAACATAACAAACATAAACTACTTTCAAGTGCTGTCTTTTTTTTTCCTTTTTAAATTTTAAAGTGGGGCTCACACAGCACAGCCTACCAAACTAATTAAATAAACAGAATAAAAACAAAAGAAATAGCCTGTAATGTTTTTTTAATCAATGGTAACGTGATTATTCTTCACACAGAAAAAATGTAAAACTACAAAAGCCAGTGGATGATCAAAGAAGCCATAAAAAAAACAGAAGTATCAGCAATCCTCCCTAGATATTCAGGTAAAACAATCAAAATTTCTTGCTTACTGTCATCACTGAGAAGTGTTTTTTTTTTTTTAAAGAAATCAAACATAAAAGCTTGGGTTCAGTTTATGTGTTAGACATGGCCATAAATTATTCTTCAAGCAGGACTCCACAGACTCTCAAAAGAATCCACTAGAGGAATTCATTAATTTTACTAAATCACACACACACAAAAAAAATCTACTTAATTTGATTAATGCATAATCTTTTATGTTTGGAAGGTCTTTGGTTCATCAGGCATCTTGGGCTTTCTTCAGATAGGCAAATTTTGCATATTTTTTTAACCTATTTTATTACCCTATTCATATTTTTATTTGTAAAATTATGTACAATACCTTTCAAAAGAATGGGATTAAGGTAATAATGAATCAATTCAGCAAGATATTGGGTTTAAAAATACATTAACATTTACTCCCACTTTATTCTATTTAAAACCTTGTTCTTGTGACTTTCCATTCATCAAAAAACAAATCCTGATTTTATACAATCCTGAACATAGTTCCCACATAAATAATAATCAGGACAACTGTGTAACATTGTAACATTAATAATACTAATAAAAGTGGTGTAACGGATCACAAATCTCACGGTTGGGATCACACTATGGTTTTTGAGTCACAGATCGAACCATTTTACAGATCAGCAAAAAAGGGAGGATGTCATTTGCTTTCCATTTATACAAAAACATTACTGCAAAAAACATTGGTTTTAACAAACAGAACTTAGAACCTGTACTTTAAAAAAAACAAAAATCAAGAAAGAACCAGCTAAAAAAAAAGACAATATTTAATATGAAAAATGATCTTTGTTACTGTTGCTGATAATGCTAAATATAGAAAATGTAACATCTTGTACAACATATATTTATTTTCAGTTAACGACTGAACAACTCCCACATAAATCTTCATGCTTCATTATAGGTGGATCATTTTTAAAAACCTATTCAGTGACATAATTTTGATGGTTGTTTGTCGCCACCCATTGGTTACACAATGTAATTGTCAACAGCGTCAAGTTCCATTAAACTGTGATTTTATTCTTTACCATAAACATCAGTGTTTACATCTGAACTATAAACTGTTCTCTCAGTACTTCGGTGTTATTTAATTGTTTGTAACGAACTGAAAAAGTGTAAAAACTGAATCTGATCAAACGCAGATTTAAATGCAGCACTTCGAAGGATTAATAAATATATTCAAATCATTATCATTCAAGTTGCGCAGGTTTGAATTGAGATCACGATCTTTTAATGTTTAATAGTGCATCTTTACACTGAATGCATTAATGCAGGCTAAACAAACAGTGACAGAAAACACCTATAAAATAACCTAAGAAAGCATTTTAGTAGGTCCCACCACAACCTTTTCCATCATCATTATATTTTACAGGGATCGCAAAATGCTTTCATACACACGATTTGAAGGATGCGGGAGACGATAACCCTGCAATTGGTATAAATGTTGGATTAACCTACAAGTTCAAAAAAAAGTTATTAATTCGCGGGTCATGTGCGTTCCGAACTGTGGGTTGTGATCCGTACACCCCTAATAAATAATAATAAAAACAAATGATAAATATTTATAAAAAGCACCATTCTTCTGAATGTTTTCTGAAGGATCATGTGACACTGAAGACTGGGGTACTGACTGTTTAAAATTCAGCTTACATTACACTAAAATATACTTGCATTCAAATGCTTTAAATATATGTAAAATTTAGATTTTTTTAATTAAATAAATATAGCTTTGATGCGAATAATCCAATTTTTTTAAGTAATAGTTCCTAAAAATCTTACCAACCCCAAACTTTTGAATGGTAGTGTCTCGAACACTGCTTTCGCATATAGTATATTCATGAATACTTAAAATGTCTGTACTATGCAAGATGCGTATGATTTCCAGTTGCTACAACAATCACTTATGATTCGAGAACATCTCTTAAGACTGTTTACACTTACATCATTATTAATATAAAATACAGCTGATAAAAGACTATCTGAACAAATATCATGTGCAAACAGTCAGTCGTAAAAGGAGGATTTCAAAACCAAATCAGATTTGCCTGCAGTGTGAACAAAGCCTCAGAGCTCAAGTGTTTGAAATATCAATAAAGTTACTCTGTTTAGGGTAAATCTTTACGCTACAAACAAGAGCAGCTATCTTAAAATTATACTTTTGATAAAACAGTTCATCATTTCATCAGTGCTTCAAAAACCAAATGTTCTGCAAAAACACACAGCTGAAATTGTGTGTGTGTGTGTGTGTGAGCATGACAAAGACAGCATTTGAAAAAATAAAAAGCACAAGCAAAAAAGAAAAGAATCATGAAAGTCTCTGTAGCGATGCTTAGCCACCTTTACCACCGGATCTGCTTTCTGTTGTCCTGAAGGGCCTAAGGCACATTGCCAGGTCCAGATTTATCCCACGGAGTAGGGGGGGAACTGCGACACCTCTGCTAACAGTGCTCCAAATAATCAATCACCCGTGAGATAGATTTCTGTCCTGTGGTTCCAACAGAACACTGATGACAGGAAAGAGCACAGACGTGTTAAAAGCTGATTTAAATGTCACTGGCCACATTTCAAAGCACAGCCACATATTTCGCAAGATCAATGGCAATCCCACACCTGGGATTAGACTGCATGAATAGAGACCAGTTCACAGCTGGAAAGCACATTAAAATCCAGGTAGAAAAACAGCCAAGACACACTGTGATTTGACCACAGAAACCACATCTTGATATTGGTAAAGATGTCTGCAAGGTTTGTGAAGCATCAATTACCAAAACATGTTCATGACTGCATAAATGTTTTATTCTTTTTAAAAAAAGTTGCATATTGTGCATGTCTAGTATCATACACAAATTGTACTAAAGCGATAGTACACGTTTGTATCTAAAAAAAGTTCATAAATAAATACTCTTTAAACCACCAGGTGGCAGTCTTTGTACTTTTATTTTGGAGTGCAGATTTTATTTATTTATTTTATACATTTATATATATATATCTATATCTATATATATATAGTTAAAAATATATATTTATTATTTTCTCAAGTGTATATAAGTCCTACTGTAAGAAAATATCAGAATTCGGTACATACTTTCAGTATTATCTTTGCTTGAACTGACCCGATCTAATCCTGTTTATATGAATTAAACCTGCTCCCGAGCAGGTTTAAGCTACGAGAACTGTTGCTATGAAAACTCTCGGATGAGTTTTGAAGAACGAAACGATTCTGGATCATGTCAAATAGTCAATAATCAAATCCAGTGGAGTAATCCACGTACGAAGAACGGACCCCAGGCTAATATTTAGCTCGGTTACCTTGTTAGTAAACAGTACTTGTAAGGAAGTGACAAAGTGTCGTAGCTCTGCACTCTTTATGTAAATTTGCAGTGTGTGCACCAGATCATGTGTTTATTTTTATAGCGCTTTTACTATGTAGATTGTGTCAAAGCAGCTTAACATAGAAAAAAAACACTCTTTGTTAATAAAGCGTTAGCAAAGACTTGAGCAACAACAACACTACCATGAACTCCACTATTGTTGTGTTTGCTTGCATAAACAAACAAACAGGGAAAACACAGAAAGTTTTCCATCTTGTCTGAAATCGTTGTTGTATAAACAGCCCCTAACACATGCTACAAATTCTGCATTACAATAAATCATCCTGACTGTATTACTAATTTTGTGATTTGCTGTCCATTTAATCAGCAATTAAAATATCATAATGCTATTGAGTGAGGAATCCTATTATGTGGAAAAGGTCTGATTATTGGTTGCACTTACCGTCAGGTTCATAAAATTAAGGAATTTCTTCAGCATTTCAGTCATGATAGAGAAATCTCCTTTAGGAAGGTTTTCCCGTACAGTTTTCACATTCATCTGAGAAAAAAAAGAATTTATTTTTATTTACATTTAAATATTTTTTTAAAAAATGGTTATAGAACATTCTCTGAAGAATATTAAGATGAATACTTTCTTGTACCAACTATACTAAACATTTTGATGTTTAAATATTTTTAAAGAAATACTCCACTTTGAGATAACATGCCCCTAGAGTTAAACAGGTGAGTTTACCATTTTTTAATCCATTTAGCCAATCTCCAGGTCTGGAGGGAGCACTTTTAGCTTAGCTTAGCATAGATCATTAAATCAGCTTAGACCATTAGCATCTCACTCCAATTGCCAAGAGTTTCAATAATTTTCCTATTTAAAGCTTGACTCTTCTGTACAGTGTTTCCCCAACCCTGTTCCTAGAGGCACACCAAAAGTACATATTTTGGATGTCTCATTTATACGACCTATTAACTTCAGCTTTTGTAGTCTCTTCTTATGTTCTGATGAGTTGATTTGGGTCTGTTTGATTAGGAAGAAGTTGAAAATGTGTACTTTTGGTGTGCCTTGAGGAACAGGGTTTGGAAACACTGCTTCTGTAGTTACATTGTGTACCATGACCAACGGAAAATTCAAAGTTTCTATATACTAGGCCAGTGTTTCTCAACCACGTGCTCTGCACATTTTCTATGTCTCCTGAACCAAACACACCTGATTCAGATCATCAGCTTATTAGCAGAGACTGAAAGACCTGTAATGGGTGTGACAGACTAAGGAGACATTCAAAACATGCAGTGTTAGTGGTCCTCAAGGAACGTGGTTGAGAAACACTATACTAGGCCAATGTGGCTAGGAACTACAGTATACTCATTCTGGTGTAATAATCAAACTTTGCTGCCATACAATTCCTCCAGCAGGTGCAATATTACACAGCGTGACAAGCACACACTCCCTGTGCAAGCAGGAGGTCATGTTGGAAGTTAGCTAGGGGACTATTTTCAGGCACTGCAAAATATCGGTGCACCTGCTGCAGCAATGGTACAGCAGCAAAGTTCTTTGATTATAGTTTTAATGAATTATTCCTGAATTTAAATATAAACGTAATTACCTGTTTCTATTAAATCGAAGAGAATAATACAATCAAGAAAACTGAAACTTTAAAATAAAAAAAATAAATAAATAAAAATCAACCTTTTGGAATCATATTATAATCTTTTAGATCTAATTCAATTATAAATTAAATAATCCTTCAATATATGTGACCTTAAATAATATTATTTAGAAGATATGTGCGCAGTCACAGGTTTTCAAATTATCAGTCTATGAATACACCTTTGCCTGCAACCTTTAAATTTCTATTGTGGCAGAACATAGACTATTAAGATGAAAAGAACACTCCAAGCAACTTCACGAAAAGCTGATTGAAAAGCACAGAGCAGGGGACGGATACAAGAAGATTTCAAAATCATTGAACATCCCCAAGAGTACCAATAGATCAGGACAGAAATGGAAAGAGTATTGGCACAGCTGTAAATCCACCGAGACGACCCCGAGGCTTCAGTGGAAGAGTGGTTACACAGGTGCTTTACCACTCACAGTTTTAAGAGGAAATAGAGATAAAGAGAAAGACCTGAAGAGATCTGCTGTGACATCTCAGCTAGAGTTTTTTTCCAGAAAGCATGTGGGAGACTCTAACGGCCAGAGACTTGATTTTGATCTCATCAGACTAGTGAAGTTTCTCTAGCTGGATTAAACAAAGCCATGTGTAGAACTACATACTGGGCATGATCAGAAATACACTTTCCCCAGCGTGATCATGGTAGTGACAACACCATGCTGGAGAGATGCTTCTCTGCATTAGGCCCTAGAAGGCTTAGAAGAGTCAAAAGAATGCAGCAAAAAAAAAAAGAGATTCTGAAGGAAAACTTGAATAATATCAGCATCCTTAGAGAAGATTTGATTCTCTGAAAGTATATCAAAGTACAAATCCAAAACTACAAGAATGGCTTAACAACATTAATACCCTGAAGTGGTTATGTGAGAATCCAGAGAATCTGAGTGGACCTAAAAAGAGTATTTTTCACTCTTCCATGCAACCTGACTGAGTTGAAGCAGTTTTGCAGAGAAAATGGTGGGAAAAAATTGCAGTTGCAATTATGCAAAGCAGCACAAGTAGCAAATGTGCAAAGCTAACATAGATCCATCCCGACAGCCAAAGTACAGCAACAAAATACTTGCAGAAATTATTCTGCACTAAGGTTATTGTCCAATCATTTCAAGTCATTATCTATTCACCCTTGTGTTTTGCAACAGCCATAAAAAAACAAAATAAAATACCCAGAATTTACTTTACATCACTGTTCCAAAAATTAATTAATAAAAAAAACATGATCCCACTTTATATTAGGTGCCCTTAACTACTATGTACTTGAATTTTTTTTATACAATTTACTTACTGTGTTCATAATGCATAGCAAAACACTTCTGGTGCTTTTGTGGTGGGATACAGGTAGGGCCATGGACAGGTTTGGTGGTATGGGTAGGTTTAAGGTGCAATTTACAGTTTACAGTGTAATTACAGAAATTAATTACAGATGTAATTACATCCAGGTGTTTATTCAATCATAAGTACAATGTAAAAAACATGTATTAAACACAATAATAGTAACAAATTATTAGTTTCAGTGCAAGTACGTTTAGTTAAGGCCACCTAATATGAAGTGAGACCAAAACGACAACTGTCCGCTGAAGCACTTAAAGAATGAGTGGAAGTGATGCTCACCGGACTCCCCTGACAGAGACACCCAAGCAGAAGAGCTGAGTAAGACGCCACAATGCTGTCCTCCATGTGCTTCCCAGCATGCTGCAAGGCTGGGGAAAAGGGAATTAAGATAAAAGCGTACAAAACAACATTAATTCCATTAGAACACCGCATTAAAAAAATAAAAATACAGTCATCACTTTAACCAAGCCATCCAAACACAGTGTCATATTCTACTTGTACAATGCCTGATTGCACTGGAGGAGTAAACAATGCTGTTATCAGAGGAATCCTTGTCTGTGACAGATGGCATTTCCAGACTACAACAATATTAATATGTTGTATAATTCACCATGGGTCTAGCTAAACACACTGCTTCAAATCTCAGTGGAATCTCAAGCTCTTGCAGCTGGATGTATTCACTAACGTTTACGTTAATGACATCTGGCCTTAAGGTTTAGGACTTCATGAATAATTTCATATAGCAATGTAAATGTAGTTAAGGTGAGGTTACATTATAGATGTGTGATATTGACTAATTATTTTTTTAAATATCAAATAAAATACTTAAGAGTTTGTTTTTGTGCTGATACCTTGGTCGATTTAGCTTGGGATTAGATAAATATGAAGCTAAAACCTAAATGGTGTAAATGGAGGCAAGATCCTGTCTTAATGAGTGATTTATTAATTATTAATCGGGTAATGAACCATATATGGTAACTTTACTGACATGGCTATATAAAGACTTTATTCATTAAAAAGTTTGTTTGAAAAAATAAGTGAAGTGACTATCACATATCATGAGCTATTAAATAAGTGCTATATTTAGAAACAGATTAATTCTGAAATTAAATTTTGCTGTGTTGTTGTAAGATGCACAAATATTCTTCTCCAGCTTTACTTGGAACTATTTTTATTGGCAAAAAAAAAAAAATAAAACAGACTACTAAAATATAACTCACTCAATATTAAATTGTATGTTGAACTTATTTAAACGTCTTCAGGGGAATCTCCCCAAAAAATTAATAATGTAGCAATTGCAGAGCACAGCTTAAATTAAAGTCACTTTCAAACCAAGCAAATCCTGTTGGCCAGTGTAAAATTTGTGCAGATCCTGCAAGATGAAAACGTTTGCCCTTATGCAAAATCTTCGATTGCGCAGAATTCCAGTAAATTTACTGAAGTTTACTGTTAATATTTTGTCAGGCAACCGCAAATGTGACCACATCAAGTTGTGAGAATTGTTCCTCTGCATTACATCGGTATTTACCTTTATTGAGGTCAAGCTCCTCTTCTTCCTCCTCTTTCTTGTCATTTGTGTCATTGGTTTCAGAAGCAACCCACTGGATCTCTCCAGATGTTTCCTGCCACTCTCCGCTCTGATCTGCCTGAGATTTGGGTGCCTCGCTTATGAGGTCATCAGTCTGCGCCTCAGCAAGCACAGCTGCTCGCTCCCGTTCGAGAAAGAGCTACACATACAAACCCACAGAAACACTTGCAATAAGTGGCTAATACACTTCAGATTTACGGGTAAACATTTGAAGAAAAAATCCTATAAGTCAGTGTTTCTCAACCACGTTCCTGAAGGACCACCAACATTGCATATTTTGGATGTCTCCTTTGTCTGCCACACCCATCACAGGTCTTTCAGTCTCTGCTAATAAGCTGATGGTCTGAATCAGGTGTGTTTAAGAACACATGGAAAATGTGCAGAGCTGGAGGTCCTCCAGAACTGTGGTTGAGAAACACTGCTAGAAGTCAAAGATGGAGATCCCTGCTAGTCACCTGAACCAGAGCAGCCAAGGCATTTAATGATTTTAGCATCGCTTTTCGTTTTTCTTCTTCTTCCATTTGATCCTCTTTTTGTTCCTCCGTCTTTACATCGTTCTCTATCTTAATGACTGCCTCAGTCTCCATCAGGTAGCTCATGTCCACCTCCATCTCCACCAGACACTCTTTGTTTCTGGCACTGTACTCCACCAGATTAATCAGCAGACCCAGACCCTGCACAGAGATAAACCACCGTCACACCCCCTCAGTCAAAAACACCCACACTTCAGTACCAAGCTGACACTGAGCTACTCAAACTGGTGTGGAGTATACACTCAGTTTTCTTAACTGCACTTAAATGGTGGAATGAAAAACAAATATCAAAACACAGAACTAAAGCTAAATGTATAATTAATAATAGAAAGTCAGAGATGTTTTTGTAACATTTCATACTACTGTTAAACATCAAGGACTGCATATGTGATTTGCATTTATCTTATTTTTATTTCTTCATTCGATTAAGTTTTGTTTTAGCCTGCTTACTTTAGCACAAGTAATATTTTCTTATGTTGGAAATAACTGAAAACAACATCTCATTGTTTTGAATGAAATTAACTTCTACGCATCAGCCCTGTCGGTCACGTGTTAATTTCTATGATTAACATACAGTTTAATGCATTCAAATAATACAGTGTTTTCAAGCTTGATGATGGTTCACACGTACAAAGCCATCAACACTATAACTAAATACTTAATAGTGATTTAAAGAATTCATTTTATGAAACTGGACATTTAATTTTATGTTCGATTTAAAACGTAGTTGTCAAAATGTTAGTCCATAAAATGAAAGTCACAATTGCACAGACTGAGTGGTTCACTTCATAAGACCTCAGTTTATTAGAAGAGCCACAGGATTGTAATATGGAGTCACACTTTATAAAAAGGCTTCATTAGTTAATGTATTTACTAACATGAGCTAATTATGAACAACACTTGTACACATATATTAATGAGGGCTGCACCATTCTGGCTAAAATGAGAATCACGATTTTTTTTGCTTAAAATCAAGATCACGATTTTCTCACGATTCTGTAGTTGTTGTTTTTTTTATTGTTATTTATCAAACATATGATAAAACAACAATAATATTAGGCCTATGTGTAGGTCTACTGTTGGTTAAATGCTAAATTTTGTATAGATTTATAATAGTGGACTTGAACAGACTTTAAATATGTAAATTCACAGTAAGATGATTACATCAGAATACAACTATTCATAATTCTAAAGTTGAATTATTATGCTTGAGACATATGCACGTCATTTACAACATTATTAGACCATTTTTTCCACTGGTGAAATGAAACATTTGTCATTATCAGATTCCTTCTTGCATTATATTCAACATAATACATAGGCTAGAGTAGTTATACTGACACTGTTAAACATGTATTCTCATGCACAACACTGTGTTCGCTATGAAAGAAAAAACATATCAAATTGCTTGTCGTAATCATAAATCTAAAATGCGATATTATCGTTTAAATGATGTGTGCGCTGGTTTCACTTTCACTGTCGAGTGCGCTGCTGTCATGGCCGTCGTCATGAAAAAAAAAATAATAATACTTCCCGCGCGGCTCCCAAACGATCGCTCTGTGCAACAAAATGAACGTTATTTACAACTTTATTACCTGTTATTCACAGCCTATCCAGGTTCTGTTCACAAAAGTAAACATTCTCAGACACGCGCGCGTCCTCTCTGTAGTAAACAAACTCACATCAGCTCACGTGTAATTTCTCGGCCGCGAATACATCATTACACTAAGACAGAAATTACATTTTTGGGTGAATTATACCTTATAAATACAGTATATGGCACTTTTAACACCATTTGAAGGTGTCCATGTTGCTGAGCATGTATACAAAACAATATGAAGACTTGCAGAATCGAAGAAAAGCTGAATTAAGATCGTGTGTAGGGTCAAATCGAGATTGCAATATTTTTTCAATTAATCATGCAGCCCTAATATTAATGCATATTAAGGACGTACTCACACTATGTACAGTTGCCTTGAACCGGGCCACAGCACGCTTGTCCCCCCTCCCGTCTACCTCGATGGCCCGCACTCACATTACATTCGAGCCTGGGCACGCTTACGTCATCGATGATGCGCTGTTTAGTAAGCGCTCTCACTCAGCACAGTGGAGATTTCTTTAGTTATATCGTTTAAGTCGTTTGATATGCGGTGACACGCAGTCAAATATTTCGCCGAACAGATCAGCCACTTTTGACGCTCATAAACAATCATAAAGTCCTCGTGCTGCAGGAATTACGAGGTTTGCTGAAGGTGCGGTTCGGTACGCTTTTATGGCCGTTTCCACTGTCAAAAGCGTATCGAACCGTACCACTTTTTCGGCACCCTTTCGGAAGGGTACCAAAGACGAGAAAGGGTACCAAAAGGTGGAGCTACACGCGCAGCTGAACGCTGATTGGTTTACAGAGATACGTCACGATCTCGTGGAGCTAGCCAGAATGAAAACAAAAGGAAACGCCATGTTTTTTAAATACACAGCCGAGACAACTATATGCATATAATAACGATCCATGGATGACCCAGGCTCAAAACAAACCTTGTCGTTGTCTTGATGAACAGCCACAAAGCCAAGAATCTGCCGTGTCCTGTTGTTGTTTTACGAGGCCGTTTAAGGCCGTACTCACACTATGTACAGTTGCCTTGAACCGGGCCGAAGCACGATTGCGCCCATTCCCCTCTCCCCCGACGGCCCACACTCACATTACATTCGGGCCTGCGCACGGTTACGTCATTGATGACGCGCAGTTCAGTAAGCGCTTTCGCTCAGCACAGTGGAGATTTCTTTAGTAAGTTATAGTTATATCGTTTAAATAGTTTCATATGCGGTGACACGCAGTCTAATATTTCGCTGAACAGATCAGCCACTTTTGACGCTCATAAACAATCGTAAAGTCCTCGTGCTGCAGGAATTAGGAGGTTTGCTGAAGGCGCAGTTGTCGTGCAGTGAGGGGTTTGTGTCTTTAATAATCTACGACAGTTTGCGTTCATTGAACAGTACGTATGATTAATTAATCCATATCAAACAGATTTGTGTAGGCAAGGACTTTTTTTTTTTTTATTTACGAGGACTTTAGATGGGTAATTTAAGCGCAAATGGGTCATTTAGGGCATATCACAGCCTCATTTCTTGCTTTCAGTTTCGGGCTTAGGCACGTTTTGCACTCACACTGTAAGCGTACCACGCCTGAGCCCAAGTGAACCGCGCTCTGGTACACCTCTTCCAACCGGGCCAGGGCCGGCCTAGTGTACCGTGCCCGAGCCCGATTCAGAGCACTCACACTTCTTAAACGATCCGGGAAACGGGCCTGGGCACGGTTCGGATAGCATAGTGTGAGTACGCCCTAAAAGTGCGAGTGGTTTTCGCTTTCTCCAGGGAGCTCGCGATCGCGTCTATATTTGATATAACGAACTTCTTGAGCTGATGATAATAACGTGCGTGTGATTATAGAAGTGTGTTCGACATCTGATTCATTCAGAAAGAATAGGACAAACGCGAGAGTGAAGCGCGAAAAAAAGGAGAAGCCCGACAAAACACAGGAGCAAATAGTTTCAGCGACCTGAATCATGAACAAACTGCCATGTTTATCATCGCCTTTGGACTATTATGAACTCGGAATGACGGAATTACTCTGTAACAGAGGCTACATGTGCTGGTGAATATTAAAGATACAGATGAGAGGTTAGCTCTGACTGTGGGCTACTGTATATGTTGCGTGTTGTTTTTGAACTCAAATAAGGACTTAATGTAAGCCGTATGTAGTTTTTCTGTAAGTGGTAACATATCGGAGACTGTAAGGGGCTGTGTGTGTTCATATATGTTGCATTTATTTATTTTATAAAATTGCAGACGTTACAGTAGGCTGTAACACTGTCATTGGTCTGCAGTTATAATCAAATCAGGTTCATAGAAAGGTTAGTAATAAACATTTATAAACAAGTATTAATATGTTTAAAGCATCTGTTTTGTGAGAAGAGCTTCTCATATAATGTGAATGACCTGTACAGCTTTACTGTAGACATTTATTCGAGCGAGAATGACGTCGACTTAAACTTTCTGTTGTACACCACGCCTACCAAAAGGGTACCCTTTGTAGTGGAAACGCAAGCCTGATAAAGGTGACCCGTACCGACCCGAACCGTACCGTACTGTACCACTCAGTGGAAACGAGCCAATAGTGCGAGTATGGCCTAACATCCAAATTCATGCTTGCTAACATTAGTTAATGCACCGGGAGTTAACATAAACTATCAATGAACAACTGAACTACACTGTAATAATTGTATTGTTTATTGTTTCAAGAGTTCACACTTAGTTATTACTTGATACCGATTGCAGGTTTGGCATGCTGTCCCGGGAGAGAACACTGAGCTCGGAGATACTTGAGCCCAGGGCTCCCACCAGGTCGTATAAGATAGAAGAGGGTCTGAGATCAGGAAAGTCTCAAGAGTTCCCCTTGGTAAAGGAGGAAGGGGGGAGATGGGGTGGATGGTGGGGATTCTTCAAAAACGAAGATGCTAGAAGTAAAACAAATTGGGCTATTTATTGAGGGCTAGGATTCTCCTGATTGGTTTAACAATGATTGTGATGCAGGACCAGCCACAATCAATCATAGCACATGATCCTCTCGATATTAGTTTATAAAACTCCACTTGTTCACGTTAGTAAATACATTAACTATCATTAACTAATACAACCTTATTTTTAAGTGTTACCAGATTATGTTTTGCCTCTACATCAAGGGTCTTAAACTGCCGTTCTGCGGGCCATTTGCAGCCCCTACTCCTCCACCAAGGCCCACAACTGACATCAAAATATAATGAGATTTGGCCCAACAAAACATATTTTTAAACAGTTTACCATTGTTGTGCAGTCGCAAATAGCCACTTGTGGTTTTGACCGCCCACCTACTGGACATTTAAAGTACTGTACTATATATCCAGGTTACTTTTAGTTTCTCTTAGTGTGCACAGTCAAGTAACGCAAATGCAGATTATTTCTGGGGCTGATTTAAACGTTGAAATATACGTCTGTAAGTGCTCTATTTTTACTAAAGGTCTATTTTTGTAAATGTTAAAGAGTCTTTTAATTGCAATCAGTTTTATACAACCTGTATTTTGTTGTACAAACACATCTTCATGGCTTACACGTTATAATGGTGGTGTATATATGATCATTTTGCTAATATTGCAAATTGACTCATTTAATAGATTTTCCTCATATGCATATAGACTTTAAATGCATTAGTAAAGTTTTACTGCTGGTTGAATTAAACTGGTTAAGAGTTTTCCCCTCTTTGTTTTAACTTTACTAAAAAGAAAGATATTGAGAAGAGCAATTGCCAGTAAAGAATGTTTGAGTGCATCACTTATATCAGGTTTTTACTTTTTTGTTGTGTTTGAATGTTAAAACGGCCCTCCTGTAAATTGTCAGTTACCAATATGGCCCCCACCAATTTGAGTTTGAGATCCATGCTCTATATGTTTTTTTTTTTTTGTTTTTTTTGGCTTTGAAAGTGCTGGTACCCACTGGCTTGCATTTTATAAAAAAAAACAAAAAAAAACAAAGGACATTTGTTTCAACAAAATCTTTTTTAAAACTGAAAAAAAAAAAAGATAATTGTAATTTTTTGGCCGAACTATTCCTTTACCCTGTTAAAGAGCACTCATTGAAAAAAAAAACCTGGAGTGTTATAACAAGACTTTTGAACATTTATGACTTATAAAAAATATTTATATTGTAATCAATGAGTAAGAATACTTAGAAAGGGTTATGAATGCTTAAAAGTCAATGACTCTGATAGTTAATGTCATGAAGTCTCACCAGTACACGGATATCAAATCTCTGTTCCTGAGGCAAATAGCGTGGGACCTTCAGAACACAGTCCAGAGCTGTCAGTATCAGCCCGTCCTGCTCTCCTGTTTTAGTGCTTCCCCACTCTGAAGAGCAAAAAAACAACAAATGAGGGCTTTCTTAAAGAATGAATAATTATAATTAAACAAAAAATTATACATGTAATAAAAAAGAAGGCATTTATAAATCCAGTACGTGGCAAGCCAGGAGTCATTTTTTCCCTAGTCACGACTCAATCAGGGTCTCACCGTTATCATGTGTAAGGTTGAGCAGAACTCCGATCACGGCTCTCATACAATCCTCCACGGCTTTGCCCACATTACTGTGACTGCTCTGCGGGAGTGTAGAGCTTGATGATGAAGAGACCTCTCGGCTGTAACGCTGGATCATCTGCTCACAGTGCTGCAGGGCCCTGGACACACAAAGCACAACCGTACAATGACAAATGTGTGTCACACAAAGTAGCACAGTGACTACAATATACAAGTCACACACACCTTGCAGAGGACATTATGAGCTGGGAGTCTTTGTAGGCAATCAGATAAGCCTGGTTCTCAGGGTTATGGACTGTAACCTGCGCATAAAAAGAGAAATAAATTTTAAATGAATTACGCAGATATATCATGCATTGTCTTCAAAGACTGTCGAATGTAATGCAACAACTTGTCATTTTAAAGCATTAATTAGCCTATAAGGGTATTTAAGAAAGCGTCAAGGTTCATTATATTTGGTCTAATTTAATTAAAAAAATGTTTATTCTTTTTCCAAGCATCTGTTCTTTGAAATGGATTTTTATTTTAGGTAACCTTTTACCTCAAATTCCTATTTTTATCCTAAATATATTTCATAAAAAAATATTCATCAATCAGCACTTCTACCTTAATTAGTCAAGTACATAAAATGATCAAGTATTTATAATATTAGAATATAATATGTTTAATGCAAGTACTTAATATTTTTACTTAATATCTTTAGGATTTTTGTTACCCGTACTGGTCCCACTTTATATTGTCGCTTATACCTGTGAACTTACATGGTAATTAGATGTGTAAGTAGTATGTAACTACAGTGTATGTACACACTGGTACAGAGTATTTACTTGTGTATACTGGTGTAACTACACTCATGTAACAACCAACTGAATAGTATGTGTAAGTACAAATGTGTAACAGGACATTGGTAACAACAGTAGGAAAGTACACATCTGTAACAAGAATTATGTAAGTGCATTGTGTAACAACAATATGTACTTGCAGATGTTTTCCCACTTCCACACCTGTTTGCAGATCATGTACTTGTGAACACTGTATGGCAGAACTAATGCTGCATTAGAAGGTTTCAACTTGTGATACAAGTGTACTTGCTTGGTAAATCCACAGGATCCACTCAATATAAAGTGTAAAATGGTCACAAATTACTGTTCATACATTCATTCATTTTCTTTTCGACTTAGATGGGTTGCAGCTGGAAGGGCATTCACTGTGTAAAACATATGCTGGATAAGTTGGCGGTTCATTCCGCTGTGGCAACCCCGGATTAATAAAGGGACTAGGCCGAAACGAAAATGAATTTTATTTTAAACTTTATATTGTGGACCGTTCCTGCGGAGTTACCATGTAACTACACTGTTATTAAAGTGTTGCATAGAAGATATTTCTACAAGTTACACAGTAATTTGTGACCATTTTACACTTTATATTAAGTTGACAGTTCCTGTGGAGTTACCATGTAAGTACACTGGTATCACAAGTTGAAACCTTCTAATGCAGCATTAGTTCTGCCATACAGTGTTCACAAGTACATGATCTGCAAACAGGTGTGGAAGTGGGAAAACATCTGCAAGTACATATTGTTGTTACACAATGCACTTACATAATTCTTGTTACAGATGTGTACTTTCCTACTGTTGTTACCAATGTCCTGTTACACATTTGTACTTACACATACTATTCAGTGGGTTGTTACATGAGTGTAGTTACACCAGTAATACAAAAGTAAATACTATGTAAACGTGTGTACATACACTGTAGTTACATACTACTTTCACATCTAATTACCATGTAAGTTCACAGGTATAAGCGACACAATATAAAGTGGGACCCTAGTACTTGATTTGCATATCTGTCAGCCTCTTTTTTATTTATTTTTTTAATTTTTTTTTTTACACATGGACAATACAATATTCTACAGTCTGTGATATTATGCAATTATTGCAGGTATTTTCAAAGAAAAGCAACTCCAATTATGATTTAACCATCTAGCATGTCTTGCACTCACACTCTCCAGAACTCGTAAGCAGCGTTCTGCTCCCCAGAGTGACGCCACTAGACTCTCTTTATCTTCTTCTTTATTCAAGTTCTCCACACACTCTTTCACTGAGGGGAAAAAGACATTGCTAACCATTCCTTTCAAAAATATAAATCAGATAGCGATATACACAAGGTATAAATCAGATAAGAGATATACACCTTTATCTACGATGTGGTCCAGTCCCCCAAGTAAACGCAGCTCCTCCTTAAACCAGTCTCCAGCTCGCTTCGACGTTAGAGACAGCAGCGTTTCCATTGCTAAATGACCAGTCTGAAATTAAGAAATGAGATGAGCATATAAAGTAAAAAATAAAATAAATAGAAATAATACAATTATTTGTAATTAGTTTTTTTTTTTTTTTTACTTTAGTAGCACTTTATACATGTGAACTAACAAAAACACTTATCTAACAGGCCTGTTACACAAGTTCAAAAGTTTTGGGTCAGTCAATTTTTGAAACACATACACACCCACAAATATTTTTTTTCAGTAAGAATGCAGGGAACTGATCGTGACTGTAATGATATTTATATTTTTGTAATACATTTTTATTGAATCCTATTTTTTTACTTTCTATCTGAAGTATCCTGAAAAGTTTGTGAAGTTTCAACACAAATATATTTAAAAAGCACAATTTTTTCAACATTTATAATAACGAGAACTAGGGCTGCAGGATATTGGAAAAATAACATTGCGATATACAGTATATTTCTGCAATATATATATTGCAATATGGATACAACCACCAGATCCAGGGCTCTAGACTGACGTTTTGGTTGCACTTGTGCTTCTAACTGGTTTTTGCGCTGGTGCACTTTTTTTCTTAGGTGACAATCCATCAGCACAATCCATATAACCACCGTTACAAAGACTTTTTTTTTTGCATTTTAATGGCTGGTCACACTGGTGTGACCTACAATTTTGTCATCACACCATTGAGAAATTAGGTCACACTCTAGAGCCTATAGTGAACAGTGCATAAAATATAATAAACGATTTAAAAGCATAGATAAAAACAATAGAGCAAAGATAAAAAGTAAAATATATAGTGCATATATACTAAATATATTTTTTATAGTCAAATATATAGGTACAATTTTGTGTTCCTGAATGCAGTCACAGGCCTTAAAACATACGCGGATAATAAACTTTCACTCTATGATCAAACTACACAAATATCATGTTTTCAAAATGTATGGCTCTTGCTCAAATATAATCCCCCAATACAAACTCCACATTGTATATCTTGCAATGTGACTATTACAGATTATTATTAAATACATTTTTGAAAGATTGTGACACTGAAGACTGCTGAAAATTCACAAGAATAAATTAAAACTTTAAATATATTCAAATAGAAACATGCTACTGTTTTTATATTTCTTGAAATCATGCAGCTTTGATGAACATGAATGACTTCTGTCTAAACAGTACAAAAAGAAACATAACTTCTTACAGACCTCAAACTTTTGAACAGTTTGCAAAATATGCAATGTGCGTGAAGGTAAAACCTGTCAAAAGCAATAAGAACACGCACCAAAGACTGCATTTGGTTTTCTATGCTGTTGTTCAGTCTACAAAGAATAAAACATAAAAACAGATTTTTGCCGCCTCTCTGAACAAAGCCAAGGTGATCAGAAGGACATTTCTCCTAAAACATTCATAGGTTTTCTGGGTCGGTAATGACATGCAAGTTGTGAAAAACAGAAGTCACTCACGGTGATGTTCTCCAGATCCAGATGCTTGTTGTGGACCGTTTCACAGAGTTTCCTGATTTTCTCTTTTACTTTGCTCATCTCTTTAGCTGTTAACTGGTCCGCTACAGTGTCGTCCTGCTCCATTTCCAGCAACCGGATCATCAGCTCTAGACAAGACCGATCCAGATCCATATTCAGCCGGTCTCGACTCAATATATACATCAGAGATGCTGTGCAGAGAGCCATATTCTACCACAGCCAGAGAAACAAGGTAAGAGAGAGAGAAAGCAAATGTTGTAACATTACTCTGGGTATACACTATGATTTCTGTCTGTTTAAGCCAAGTTATGAATTCTGTAACACTTTCAGTTGGTATAAATATTAGCTGTCATGCATATACTTTGTTGTGCTGTTTATATATTGCACAGGGGGCGCAAAAAAGGAGTTGTTTCTGTCCCCACTGCCCCTGCATGAAAACAGTATCAATAAAACAAACTGCCATTGTTTTTTCAAACCACCTGCACATCCAGATACGTCTATGCCTTTTCTGCACAAGAAATACAGATTTTGCTAAGTCAGCATATTTCTTCTTCAGAAACAGTCACACACTTCTGGGTTAAAGGGGGTGCGATGTGTTGATTTCACACATATAGTGTGAGCAGTTTGCAAGGTGCAACTTGACAATCGGAGCATATCGGGAGTACATAAATTACGAATTTTGGCTTTACATCACATGTGATCTTCTCATACAGTAGGAGTTGATTCCTTGATGAAATTGGATGGAAATTGCACAGCATATGCTTGGCTTTACCACAACATGTCCACATGTCCACACCAATATGTTTTTGTTTAAAAATGCCTATTTTTCTCTCCGTTTTGGCCTTATGTCTTCATTGAGACAGTTTGTTTAGGAAACGTAAACATCTCTTTTCGAAATTGCTGTCCAAAGTGGATAAATTTTAAAAAGCCATCTTTGTGTTGCAGTGTGAACTGTGAAAATGATGATGTATTTTAGTCATGTGACACATCCTTGTGACCAATTCAGCTAACATGGTTGACGACACTATAAAAAAGATGTTTTGAATGCTGTCCATTTTGACAGCTTTAGGAATGTCAATTTTGTACATGTTTTTCTTCAAAGGACAGGGAATTAGGGCTGCACAATATATCATTTGAAAATTGATATCACAATGTGTGCGTCCACAATAGTCACATTGCAAGACATGCAATGTTGAGTTAGGATTATAATTGAACCATAATAGAGTGAAAGTTTATCATCTGCATGTGTTTTTAAGGCCTGTGACTTTGTGAGCATTTGAAAAGAGTTTCAAGCATTTTAGTAATGCATAAAGAAGTTTCATTCGAGATTAATTTTATTAATATGGTGAAGACTATACGGTGCTATTTTACATTTGATTATTCAATTTCTGTAGTTGCTATCTCCAGAAAACCATAAAAGCATGGTTTATTTAACTTTAATGTTTGCTCAATTGTGTTTATTTATGACTATAGATGTTTATAAATGTTGTTTATAATAAATTACATAAAAATATATTTATATTTCACTCCCCTACAAAGTCATCCCAAGTAATGACTTTGCAAATAGAGCTATTTAAGTTATCTAGTGAAATTACTGTATATCGCAATATATAATTGCAGAGAGAAAAAAATAAATAGTAATAATATAATAATAATAATAGCAATGTAATTTTTTTCCAATATCGTGCAGTCCTACACAGAATGTTGACTGGGAGATTGTTCAGATGTGGAAACAGACGACAGTTTCAAAGAGATGTCATATAAATAAATGCTAGGCGGATATGATGCAGGTAAAATCATCTTACATCTGTGTGCATGCGCAGTATGAATGAAAGCATTCCAGTCACTTTAATGAGCAGGACCATTTTTTTCAGAAAGAACTGAAATTGTACAACAATGGAGCATTTTTAGACAAAAGCATCATTTTCAAAATGATCTGGATTAGTGCAGACATTATATATATAATATATATATTATATTAGGTGGATTTAGTTTTTTTAAACATATCTGTCTTTACTCATTTGGGGTATTTAGTTCTTTTTATTCAGTTTTTTTTTAATCTTTTTTTTTTAACCAAAAATCATTCAATACAAACACATTTAAGTCAGGCAGAAAGAGTTAAGGCAAACATCCACACAGCATCTGTGTAAACTGAACTAAGTAGATTTCCAGTGTAAAAGCTCAGCGTCTGTTTGCATTTCTCGCTCGTCCGCCGGCAGAGATGATTACATCTCCAATTAATGTACACTAATGAAGTAAACAAACTGTTTTTCCACACTGCACTGTAGCGGTGTTCATAATGATAGAGCTGTGATTGTTTGAAATGGTGCTCTCTGTAATACAGATTAGTTGGTTTGCTGGTTAGGCAGTGGATGAGACACTCACCGGGTGCTGTTGAGCATCACTGAGCATCTTAAAGACCTGCGCCACCTTCCCTCTGGCTCTCAGATGCATTCGGAAGCTTGGCATGGCACAGCGTGTGGCCAGACTGATTATACTGCAGTCAGAAATGGAGGAAGAAAACAGATTTCTGTGATAAACGTGTGGGTTAGTGCGTGGGAAGGCTTTTTGAAGTGTATTTGTAGAGATGCCAGTGCCGTAATTGTATACTAAAATATAAGATTAAATTAAGGTTAAATAAAATAAAAATTGGATTTAAAATGTTCAATTAGAAATTAAACACTGTACAAAGAAGTTTAATGTACAAAAATACTAAAACTAAAAAAGCTAAATAGAAAAAAACGACTAGAATGAAAATATTAATTGAAGGACTAGTTCAAGATAGCAATAAAATACTAAAAAAAAAAACATTAATTGACATATTCAGGCAAATTATCTTGAATAAAACCCAATTAAAAGGTTTGAAGTACAAAATTCATATGCTGAAAGTAAACAAATAAAGCTAAATGAATAAAAGATTTACAAGAAAAAGATTAAAAATTTCATTAAATGTCATTGGTGTATGCCTTACCAAAGTGTTTTATATTTTCTGCAATATTCAAAGCTACAGGAATGACGCTGCAAATAGTCCTGAATACACTGTCTCACCTAAGGCAGCGTGTGTTAAGAGGTTGTGTGCTCTTCAAGCCCGTCTCCAGATACTCAAAGTCATCTGTGAACTCCTGATTCTCCCCAAACTCCACCACATCATTAAAGTGCTTCACGTGTTGGACCACTGTATACAACTACACACACAGAGAGGAACAATTAAATACATTACATTAAAAAGTCTGTGTAGTTATTTCTACTAAAAATTGCGTTACCTTAACTAAAGCATAAATTATAGGAAATAATAAATATATAAAATGTCGACAACATTTAAAGTTTTTCAAAGTTCTACAGATGGTGGCACCAGCAACTGATTTGGTAGCACTCCACATGTAATATATATTTGTTTATTCTCTTAGAAATGCATATTTAACAGCATAAGTTTACAAGTGCATCTCCAAACATGCTACTCTCAAGTCATTCATATCGAACATATTCAGGAATAGTACCACTGCACAATGTTAAAAAGAGGCCTACCTATACAATGTCCATAGTATTTGTCATGAAAAACAATATGGTTGCTAAATATATACTGGCATAAATACAAATCCACACAACATAAGCAGTTTAATACCTAAAATAAGATATTCCATTAAATTGCTCCTTTAATATACGTCTACACTAATAATTTAATAGAATTTCCATTTCCTCTACAACATGATGGTTCCATGTAGTATCCCTTAAGTAAAACTAAGGTAATTATTGGCAATCAAACTCAACCTCTTCTCACTGGATTTAATAATGATGACAAAAACAAGGGTCAATAAGTAAATATATTCACTTTCATGACCACAGTCTAAATCCCCAGATTAATTTCTCGCATGTAGTGCTCACCTCCTTGTGCTCCTTCCTGCATTTCAGTGCGGTGACGATGTCCTGGTTCAGCTCAGTGGGGATGGTGACAGACTTGATGACTTTAGGAGGCGGCGGTGGAGCTTTAAACACTCCATCATCTTTATGGGAATTGGTGTCTTTGCTGCTACTGCTGCTGCTGCTGGATGCACTTGGCTTCTGTAAGGCCAAATAAAAAACATTTAGATGTGCAAGAAAATCATTATAAGCTATTCATTATACACGTTGTACACCATTATAAACATTACAAGTTCAGAAATCCTGAATGAGTTATTTTACATACCGGTACAGCCACAGTATGAGAAGCAGGAGTGGGAACTTCCTCCGACTCAGGCTGATTCCAGTGACGAGCGTTATATACAGCTTTAGCAGGAGACTGCATTCACCACACACACACACAAAGCAAAAAAAAAAGAAAAATTAAAGGTTAGGAATGAAAATAAAGGATAATAAAGTGAACAGTTTCTGCTAACGCTCTTCAGTCATACTTTTTTTGGTCCACTGAAGATCTTGCGCCCGATCTCCTTTGACTTGTTGCTTTGTTTTCTGTGTCGTTCTTTCTGTGAGCCAGTAGCTCCCGTTTCATCCAGTGACTCCTGAGAATCTGACAAAAGAAAAAAAGAAAATCAACACAAAGAGATTGCTCTACAAATAATAAATTCCCATGATGTTTTGCGAAACGGGTGCATTAACGTGGATGTGTTATTGAGAGTACCTGTACTTAGGCTGCTTTGACTCTGTTGACTCTCCTGCGAGTCGCTGAACTGTGGACTTCCTGTGCCGGTTGACAAAGCCTCTGCTGCTGATTTTTTATTCTTCTTCCTTTCTCTAGCTGCTGAATCGTCATCATCCTCGCTGTCACTCTCACTAAGATCATCAAAACCAAAGTATTTGATCTTGTAGCTGGTGCTGCCAGAGCCAGTGGCGTCTCCATCTGCGTCCTGAGCCTCGTTCTCCTCAAAGCCAAAAAATTCCAGTTTTGTCTCCTTTTTACTTTTGCTCTGAGTGGGTCTAAACCTAAATGAATTGTAAAGACAATGAAGACAGACATTTAGATGACCGAATATGCTTGTTTTACAGTTTTTTGAACCTGAACCATATTAATATACAGTGTAATTTAATACTTGAAATAAGGCAAAACTGCTTAATGTAATTGCATGTTTCAGATTTTGATTATTTTTTAAGAATTTTTAAGAAATAATTCAGTGAATATTTTTTGAATGATTTACATTTGATAAAGGAAGAGAGAGAGCTTGCCGGCAGATAGCTCTCTGCAACTCTCACATAGTCGCCCACTGAAGCCAAGCAGGGCTGCATCTGGTCAGTATCTCGATAGGAGACCACATAGGAAAGCTAGGTTGCTGTTGGAAGTGGTGTTAGTGAGACCAGCAGGGTGCGCTCAACCTGTGGTCTGTGTGGCTCCTAACACCCCAGTATATTGACGAGGACGCTGTCTTTTGGATGAGACGTTAAACCGAGGCCCTGACTCTTTGTAGTCGTTAAAAATCCCAGGGGTTTAACCCTGGCATCCTGGCCAAATTTGCCCACTGGCCTCTGTCCATAATAGCTTCCTAACCATCCCCATATCATAATTGGCTTAATGTCTCTTCACCAATGAGTTGGTGTGTGGTCTGGCGCAATATGTTGTACAATGGTGATGGATAAGGATTTTCCCCAAAAAAATGTGTTAAGTGCTTTGAGTATCCAGAAAAGCGCTATAAAATGTAAGGAATAAATTATTATTACAGTTGAAGTGAAGTGGTTCCAGGGTGGGTCAATGATGTTTAACTACTTTTCTGAGCCTTGAAAATGGTAGTTGTGAGGGCTGTCCAAAAAAAAACTTCTTAAACTTTATTACAAATACCTACTCCTGTTTGCAAAACACAAATGACTCTTATGTGTAAATGTTAAGTTGAATAAATAATTACATCATCAGAAGAATATGAAATCTTGAATATGAAAATATTTTTTGCTGCAACTTATCTACACATTTGCAACATTATGAAAAATCTGCTTAATTCAAACAGACATTTTCACAACACCTCGACAGATATTCAATTTCGTTTCAAGCAAACTCACAGAATATTTTGTTACATTTATAAAAACGTATATATATTTGCACTAGAAAACAGGACAATATAGAAAAATTAATTTATTTAACTTTAGACCTTATGAAAGTAATTTCTTTTCATTTAAAACCATGTTAACGCCTTAATGTGTGCAAAGGTGACTCATTAAGATTAAGTTTATAATAAACAAGTTGTGGCTTAACGCTTAGAGCGTTGGACTTGTAATTGAAAGGTTCGATTCCCAATCCCAGCAGGAATTGAAGATGAGGGGAAAGAATGAACTGAATACTCTCCATCTTCGATACACAGCTGAGATGCCTGACCAAGCCACCTAATCCCCAATTACCCCCCGGGCATTGGAAGCAATAGCTCCGGGCGTATGCTCACTGGGTGTATGTGTGTGCACTCACTTCTCACTTGTGTGTATGTACTTGGTTAGGTTAACAACAAAGAACCAATTCAGAGTAATGTGTACCCATACTTACTTTACTTCAATGTAGGGTTGCACGGTTTACCGGTACTATGGTAGTATCGTGATACTATGGCTCAAGAATACTGGCGGTTCCAGTGTAGTTTGTAAACGGTAGTATCGTCATTAACGGTCTATCTACAATACATAATGTTGCAAGTGGAAAAAGTCACCAAAATGCTCACATGATTGTGCAGACCATTTTATTTGAATAGTCTGTGGAGAACTTTAAGGTTGCAGAACTGTAGTCTATTGCACATTTTCTGGTGCTTCAGTTCAAACGCACATTCATTTCTGTTCCTGTCAATATGATTTAGTAGCTACAACAACTGCAACAATCTCTTAAAAAGAAAAACTCACAAAGTGAAATTTTGAATTACTCTGGATTCTTACCTGATAAGACAAAAAAAAAAAAACAATAGACAAAAAACCCAAAAAAGCAACAGGACTTTGAATTTTTTTGACCACTTCATACAGCCAAATTTGCTCTTTTTTTTAACGAATTTCGTTCAGTAAAATTTGTATCTTTATTTTAATTTATTTTTTGTTGGTCGGTTATCTACAAAATAAACAAAAAGAAGTAATGCATTTTAGGTGAAGTTATTTTCAATAATAAGGGAATTATGTACTCAATTCAAGTAGGCCTATTATAACATCTAAAACAGGGGTGCTCAACCCTGTTCCTGGCGATCGACCTTCCAGCTGATTTCAGCTCCAACCCTGATCAAACACACCTGAACCAATTATTTAGAACGTGAGGAGCACTTGATAATTACAGGCAGGTGTGTTTGATAAGGGCTGCAACTGAAAACTGCAGGAAGGTCGATCGCCAGGAATAGGGTTGAGCACCCCTGATCTAAAATATAGTATTTCTGACAATTTTCTTTATTTCATTGATTTGAGTTCTGAATTACAGTATTGCAATACTACTTGGTATTGTGATACTTCAGCTGGTATAGTATCGTAATGTGAATTGATGGTATCGTGACAAACCTACGTCAATGTTCTAAAAATAAAAACAGGCTAAATTGAACAACTGAAGAGCATGTTTGGACTGTACCTGGTAGGCTTGGCAGGCTGTGTTTCTGCTTTCCTCCTGAAGGCTCCTGCTTCTCCAATGTCAGCTTGCACTGGCATAACAAAATCATCCACACTCCTTTCAATGGAGTCCTGGATGGTCACATTACACACGGACACACAAGATGGGTGAAGAACGGTGTAGTCCCTCACTCGACCACGACCAGCAGCAGGCTTCACTCCAGAACTCCCAGCAACCCCTGCATTGCTGCTCATCACTGGTGCAGGAGCTGGCACCGAACTCACAGCAGGAATTGTCACATCTCCAGCAGCCGAACTATCCATCTCTTTACCCCGTGGTCGTCTGTACACTCTGTCGCTGGATGGTTTAAGAAGCGGAAGCTGCTCAAAGTCAACAGGTTGCTCCACTGGAGGTTCAGGTTCAGCAGGGCACTGCTCTGCACTCTTGATCCCATCAGAAGAGTTACCAGTCTGAGTAGAACTGCCCTCACCGGCTCCGGGAGGAGAGTCCTCCCCAAAACTGTCCCAGTCATTGGAGATGCCTCTACTTGGGGTTTTCAAGCTGGAGACCTGGGAGAGCGGTTTACTTACTGTGACATTGGATTTGCTCCAGGTTCCTACAGTACCAGTGGCATACGAAGAGGCTGGAGATGTTTTAGCTGCAAAGATAGTGAGAAATATTGAAGCGGTGTGTCTTGTGTTACAAAATTGTTAGGATCATGTTGTGAAAACATAAAATGCATAATAAAATTAAATCAGAAAATGATAACTTTATAAATAAATAAATAAATAAATAGTAAAAAGCCTGAACAACTATATTATGGAGAGCATTTGTTGTTTAAATACAAACATCAAAACAATTAAATAAAAACTATTGTTTAAATACATATAGGATTACAAAATCCAGAATTATAGGAAACTATTATCATAATATAATACAGATGTTCAAAAATTACAATTGTGTGCGCGTGTGTGTGTGTATGTGTATTTGGTTTTCCAAAAAAAAAACTGTCACAATGTCATGTCAAAATATGTTAAATATTATATTTGTTTAAATATAACCTATAGCAATGATAAAACAGACATACCACAGTACTATTTAACATTATGTTTGTTACATAGTATTAAATATAACCTACTAAATAACAAAACTATATATATTATAAAGTAACTTCTGCAACATATTAATGTATAATTTATGCAATACAGTACATAAAAAACAACAAAATGTGGCAACCCTGAATTCTTAAAAGGATACTTCATAAAGAAATGAAAATTAAATAATTAAATGTATTCACCCTCATGCCATTGCAAATTCATAATTTCTTTTTGCCTTTTTTAATTGAGCACAGGGAGATTTAAATCATGAATGATTCAATTAGGGTTCTTGTGGGCTGAATTTACAAAATTAAGGCAAAAAAACAACTTGTTCACGAATCACGCTCATGAATCGGTCAAGGACACATTAGTCACAAGAACAATTTGATCAGGATTTTACAGTGCTTTTAACAAACTTAAAACATGAGCACAGTCTTCGAAATATCTTCATTTGTGTTGCAAAAAAGAAATAAAGTGGGTGTGTAAATTTTACTTCAAACATCATAATAAATGTTTACACAAATATAGATATAATTATTACTATTAGAGGCTTTATGATCCTCAGAGGGTTATCACAACCTGAGTCTTTTTTTCACTGCTCCTCTAATGGTTGTAATTAGCCTTGCTAAAGAGCCGAGGGAAAGTGTTGAACTGCACAGGGCTGAAAATATCCTGCTGAGCCCCAGAATCCATGCCAGTGTGCTTGCATGAGCACCTCGACCACAGAGCAAAGACTAGACTATTCTCAGCACTGGAGAAAACCAGTATAACCTGCTGTAGAAACACTGTGACCTCAACACCCCTCGTAGCACAACAGCATGAGCTAACTGTAATGACACTATAATATGGGTCTGATTAAAGGTGATCTATAAGGTCATAGTTAGTAACATGTAATAAGCCATAAACGCTCAAGAACAACAGTAAAAGCACAGCAATAATTGTGTCTTGACATCATTTTGTGTGCGATAATGAGCATCTAATTGTTCCTGTGGCATTATAGACACACTTAATCTTCAGTATATATATTTATAAGACATTTTTAATATGCTTTCAATTAAAGGATTTTTTTTAGCTTTTTCAAAGTGATTTATAAAATGCAATTTAAATGTTACAACTAAGCACATTAAAAAAAAAAGAGAGGCAAATTTAAATCAATCCCCATGGCTCCTGCTGATACATTGGGGTCTTTAGAAGTGAATCGATCGATGTGTGAGAACATTGATTCCAGCACTGTTTTAAACTAATCATTTCACTTCATAATACCTCAACACATTAACATAAGAACCAAGCGTATATCCATACTTCAATATCAATTAACTTCAAGTTTATTGAATCACCAAGAACTAAACTAAAATACTAAAATAACTAAAAAAATAACTAAAATAAGTCTTATGTTCTACAGATAAAGAATGAACTATACCTTGAATATATTTCCAAGGATCATGTCTTTTACGAAGATAGGAATTAAACTTTGATTCATATGGATTGTTTTTATGATGTCTTCACAAACCTTCTAAAAGCTTAAAACATTTTGGGTGGAATTTCTCTCGAGGTTTTTTTTCTTCACTTTCATCAATTGGTGAAGTTTTGTTCCTCGCCACTGGCTTGGTTTATTTGGGACATGTAGAGCTGCCAATCGCTGTATTTGCTCTTCATATTTGAACTTTCAGCAGTGAAATTTAAACCACACTGAACTGAACTAAACTTCAACTCTGACACTGTTTCAATTTACCAGAACTTTTATATTAAGCTGCTTTGACAATCTACATTGTAAAAGCGCCAAATAAACAAAGTGGTGAAAGAGACTAAATTGAATTGAAAAATTTTGTTTCAGAGAACCAACAAAATAAACTTTGTGTTTCTTATTTTTTTTTGGATGTATTCATGATAAAAAAGCTAGTGTTTTTAGTGAATTTGAACCTTCAATACATTAGCTGACCTAGTTCACAAAACTGAAGAATGAATCCTTCATGAACCAGTTCTGAACACGTTTAGCAAAACGAACAAAGCAAGTCATACCGAATTGGAATAACTTGACATGTCTACTAGTGCATGATCATTTTCAATTTGGTGTAAAATATACCACACAAGTGTTTTTGCAATAATGATGAGCTGATTTTAAAAATGTCCTACCTGGGCTATTCACACCAACCGCCCCTCTGCTAATGTTTGTACTGCTCCCCAAGGAGGAAGTACTGGTCACCAGTGTGCCCCCGCTCTGCTTTTCCATCTGGGTCTTTAACTGCTCATTCTTGGGTCCTGCTGTATCCGAGTCCATCTCAGGTTGAGCAGTATCTCTGGATGTGACTGTTTTGGACTCATCATCGCTGTCAAAGCCAAACGGATCCTCTGAGCTGTCGTCATCATCAAAGCGGGGTCGTTTGGTCAGCTCTGAAACATCTGGCTTGAATGAGGGTCGTTTGATGCCCAAATGCGCCTTATAGGTGGACTCTCCCCATTTGGTGGTGAGCGTAGCTTTCTTGTTAGAGAACACCTCGTCAAACTTTGAGCTGGCTTCTCCTCCCTTCCGCGTGTAAGTTTTACTAAATCTTGACGTCATGTTGGCGCTTGTTACATATTATCTATAAAGAAGTAAAACATGTTATTAAAATTAAAAGTCAAATTATTAAACTGGGATTATGTAGGAACAAATAGGAAGTTTACATTTTGTTCCAAATGCTACAGTGCAACTAAAATACACAAACTTTATATATAAACATTTCTAAGACGTCTTAAAAGTTAATAACTTGTTAGATAAAACACTTTTGGTTAATATATTTTGTTTATACATTCTTTAGCAACTGAAATCCACTTAAATATAATTCTTAAAATATACACCTTCAGACAAATATAACCAAAACATATTGTTTAAATTACATATAATATAGACTGAAGAAGTATATATTATGTATACTATATATAGACTCTATGAATTCATCATGACTGATGAATTCATACAGACTGATGAATATTATATTACATATAACATAGAGTGATGAAGCTCAGGACTGCCATTGTTATTTGTCTTCTCTTTTGGTTACTGTACACGCATAAATGCATTTATAAGCTTCATTAACACTTAAAGTTTTTTTTGTCACACTGGACTAAACCAAGATGTTATCTAATGCTTAACTGAAACCATGTGTCATAAAAGCCTGATGTGTCAAATGTGAGTTTAATAAATAAATAAATAAAAGTTTATACTAACTTGTAATTTCTCTTGTCCTGTTTGTCTG
Source organism: Danio kyathit (assembly GCA_903798195.1). Lineage (NCBI taxonomy): Eukaryota > Metazoa > Chordata > Actinopteri > Cypriniformes > Danionidae > Danio > Danio kyathit. The sequence continues at coordinate 31,422,233 of LR812535.1, read as the reverse complement.
ACTAACATTTCATATGCCAGGATTTACAGTTAAGGGTATAAAAAAGGTTTAAAAATAAAACAAAGCTTACTTCTGACACACTATCTCTTACTTGGAGCACGTTATATGACCGACTCATTGTAAATAAAAACTGATTTTTTTTTCATATTTGACTTGAATATTCTCATCATTAGCACACCCTCATTTCATTTCAAAGCTTTAACATTACGTTATGACTTTGCTGAGATGAACACAAACGCAGATGTCAGGCAGTAACGTTATGTTATGTCAGTCGACCCGTTCACTTTCAATCTTTAACATTCAACCTAACATCTTCTTTTGTGTTCTTCGAAAGAAATAACTCTTGTAGATCTGAAGCAACTCTGGTGTGAGTAAATGAGGACACATGTCCTTTTGTGCACGAACTGTCCCTTTAAAGTAATAAGTAACACTCGGAGCAGAAACATTGTTCATTTAAACAGATGGTTACATGTTTGCACACTCACCGATCCACCGTCTTTCCTCTGGGCCTCTGTGCTCCAAGAACCCGCTAAAAAGAAGCCCGGGCGGTTTGCTCAATGAGCAAAAGCGCAATGCGAGGCTGCAGCGCGGTGCAACTGGCAAAAGTACAAACGAGGCCAGATCGTAAAGCGCTACTGTTGTTTATTTGTAGAGAGCAGGATCTGTCGGACTGCGATGCGCCATTAGAGTCGCCCCTCCTTCACCGCCCCCAACGTCGGCGTAAACCCTAGCGTCACACCAGAACGCTGTTCAACCAATCGGATGGGCGCGATCTGAGCGTCTGTTTAGCAAACGTAGCTCCAATTGGAGGAAATGAAAAAGAAGGCGCGCTCTAATTGGAAGACAACTGTGGAGCGTGTGCGGGGCTTAGTAGTGAGGTCGGGTAGGTTTTGAATGTTACAAATTATTATATATTTTTAACATAATAGCAGCACGCTTAAAAAACTATACTTAGTTGCACTTTACTGATCGTGCACAAGTAAGGATAATAACAATTAATTTAACCGAAATATCAAAACAGTCATGTGTTTGTGTTCTTATTTGCATTTTTTAATCACATCTGAAAAGATTTTAGATTATCAACTTAGATTGATATAGAGCAGCGGATTTTGATCTCTTAGATTCCCAAATAAGATTATACACAGCGGGTTTTAATATGAACCCCATTATAGTGGCTCTAAAATATCATTTGGCACATTTTTTGCTTCATTATTTACTTGTTTAATCACATTTTTATTTATTTATCTTATTTAGTAATATTTAAGCATTAAACATGTAATAATTCAAATTTTCAATTATTGAAATTAATCAAATTTGTATTTGTTTTGTTTTAATGTGCTTATCTTAAACAAGCATTGGATAGTATCATTATAATTATTAAATATTTTTTATCCAATTTCAATATTTTATCTTATCTTAAACATTTGTATTGTTAATTTTAGCCCTATTTTCATTAATTTAGTTATTTATTCATTTGAATTATAAAATGAATAGTTCTTGTCTTTGATTATGGTTGGTAGAGCTGCACTCTAAGCTTTTGTAAATTGCTCTACAAACATCCACCTGTGACCTCATTACATCAGTATTGTGTGCCTGAGTATGTTCCTGCATCTGTGTTGCTTGGCAATCCACTTTGTTGCAACCACAACCATTTCTAAGTAACTAATTCAAACCTCGCTACACATATGGAACAACAGTTTTATCTGCATCATGTCTGAAAAGACACAGTATTTGTTGTACATTTATTATAAACCATGACTTGCTCTAGGATAAACTTATGATGTCTATTCCTGTTTAACTTAAAAAATGTAACAATGTGCGCTAGGCATGGGACGATAACCGTTTTCAAGGTATACCGCGGTTTGGAAAAGTCAAGGTTTTCATACCGCCAAAATTTTCTCTAATACCGCTCCTAAGGTATGTGTAAGATTTTTTTATTTACATTTTTTTTAACAACAGCATCTCCAGCAGAAAAGATATCCAAAGATGCCATTTTAAATTGTAAATAAATCAGTGTTTTTGAAAATAATGAAGACAGCAGACGTCAATGATTCATTTTCATTATTTGGCCTGGCACGTTTAATGCTCCAAAATATTATAAATGTTTCTCAAAAAAATATATATTGTGTTCAGAGGGGAAAAAAAACTTAGTTTTTTACCCAGACATTTAAAAAGAATATATTTTAGAGCAGTAATCACAATACCGTGATACCGCTAAACCGTGATATTTTTATCCAAGGTTATCATACCGTCAGAATCTTATACCGGCCCATGCCTAAGGTGCGCAACCATGCTTTTGTTTGATTCATTTATTCATTTTGCTTCAGCTTAGTCACTTTATTATTCTGGGGTCGACACAGCGGAATGAACCGCCAACTTATCCAGCATATGTTTTACACAACGGATGCTCTTTTAGCTGCAACCCAGTACTGGGAAACATACACACTCATTAACACACATGCGCTACAGCCAATTTAGTTTATTCAATTCACCTATTCATGTGTTTGGACTGTGAAGAAAACCAGAGCACCCGGAGGAAACCCACGCCAACATGGGGAGAACATGCAAACTCCACAAAGAAATGCCAACTGACCCAGCCGGGACTCGAACCAGCGACCTTCTTGCTGTGAGGCAACAGTGCTAACTGAGCCACTGTGTCACCGCTTTTGTTTGATATAATGCACTAATATATGACAATTCCCCTTCTCAAAAACTATTATTGTAATATATTTCGGTCACAGACATTCACCCTCTGCCTGTATGTTGCATTAACATGATGTGTGTGACTTATTAGTTATTTGCATTAATATTTTGCAATATGTACCACAGAAGATTTTTTTAACATCATACCATTTTACAGACTATAGAATCATGTCTATAAATTACTATTTATAAATAACATTACTGTAACATATAGCTGTTTATATAGCTGCTCCACCCCAATGTTGATTTGTTACTTTACAGTATAACATTTACCATGCTCACATTTAAAACTGTGAAAGATTAATACGCTTCTCAATCAAAACAACATACAACAAGCCAAGTATTCTAAGCACACTTTTAAGTATATCCAAATCAAAACACTATAGCACAAATACAGGCCAGTATATGTAAACTTTTCTATTTCTATTCACTGCAAAGACATTAAAGTGCAAAATATCTTCTCACCAGCAGATGGCGCTAATGTTAAACCACGCTGTTGACCTCTCTTTTTGTGTGCGTGTATGTGTATGCGCGCGCTTGTGACATTAGGATAAAGTACATAATGACATGGGTATGGCTGAGGTATTACAAGGAAATGGTTAATTATGAGTACATTGTTGATGTCCCCATTTTTCAAAAGGCTTATAAAACATACAGAATTGGTTTATTTATAATGTAAAAAAAGAACAGTTTCCTGTAAGGCACAGGTGTCAAACTCAGTTCCTGGAGGGCCGCAGCTCTGCACAGTTTAGTCCCCTAATTAAACACACCTGATCAAACTAATTGAGTGCTTTAGTCTTATTTGATACCTACAGATTGGTGTGTTGAAGCAGGGCTGGAACTAAACTGTGAAGGGCTCTCTCTTTTTCTCTCAACATTTTTGCAGTTATTTGCGTCATTTTCTATTTAATTATGAGGTGTAAATACTGCATTTTAGTGACATTTTAAGCACTGCTAACTAATTAGCTGGATTAGCTTGTCGGATGGTCATAACCACATTTTTTGATGTACCAAAACATTTCTTAAAAATGTTGAATAAAGAAACAATAACATCATATATCATTAGAAAAAAAATATGGATCTGTTAAAGTTTTTAATTAAAAACTGAACCCTATTGTCATTTATTAGGTAAATAACAAACTGGCCAGCACATTCAACTTTCTCCAGTCAGAATTAAAGGACGCCGAATTTGGCACGGCGTGACTTCAGAATGGGAAGTGCCAAATTTGGTGTCCCAAATTCTGTACAGACAGCCAACACAGGATTCCACTGGGTCTTAAAGCCTTTTTCGATGGGTTATTTTCACAATTTATTATGGAATAGCAGTCAAAATAGGACAAAGAACTCATGTATGGAACAAATTCTGGACCTTTGTCAGTAAGGCCTGTAACCCCCCCTGGCTACAGGCCTGAAGGGATAAGGTTAGGGTAGTACTACAGAAAATGTTTGTACAAAATATGGAAACCCCCATTTTGTAAAATGTCCCCACAATTTACAAAAATAAACCTGTGTGTGTATGTTTATTGATCAGCTGCTGTATGCTGTTTGGAAACTGTGAAAAGTGTAATCAAGTAGCTAGTTTTGGCTCTCAAAAAATAGTGAAGTACTTAGTTCCCGCACAGCAAAAAAATCAGTGTACATTTAGCTCAATTTGAGTTTAACTTAACACTCCTTGGGTGTACATACGACTCCCTCCATTTTGGAGTTAAAATAACACTTTCTAAAGTGTGAAATTTGTACATTACTCACATTACTCTCAGAATTCATTTTAACACAGTAAGAGTTCATACTTACATCGAACTGGAGTGTGTGTTACCCTTCAAAGTGCTAATATATTACATTTTTTCCTATGTTATCAATTGGTGTGTGACAGATAACAGTGATCAAATATGTTGAAAATAGTTTTAAATTCTTAAATATTCAATAATCTTTTCAGAAATAATTTCAATACATTCAACTCTTTGCATTTTAAAATGCAACAAGACATGTTTCAAGTTTAAGCAAAACATACTGGTTTGATCGCGGTTTGTCTGAAAGAACCAGTTTGAGTAAAAAACTGGACTTTCTATCACTAGTGGGAAATACACTGCATATTGGGTTAAAATTTTAACACTGAAAAAAAAACCCTTAAAATACAGTATACACTCTTTCACACTCGTGGATTACAATGTACTCCGGTTTTAACACTAAACACCAAAAAAAAATCACACTGTATATTTAACACTGGAATTTTTGCTGTGCGCCAAAATGCAAATAGCTTACTGTTAATGTATATTGGAATGACAGTGGATACCTTTTGAAAAGCATTTCAGAATCAAATGTGTGCAAAACTGTTTGCAATTAGACACTTAGAAGAGGATTCATAATATTTGGTTTAATCTGTAAAAGCATAAATACATCGACAGTTTGTTTTGAGTCAAGCTGTATTGGAAAAGTGTTTAGACGAGCTATGATGGCAAAGAGCTGTTTTATTAAATCCTATAGCAGTGCCTGCATACATTACATTTAATATGGAGGAAAAATAACAGCCAGACAAAATACTATTTCAAAACATTTCAAATAGATCTGTTTTCTTCTAGGAAAATGAGAATACTGTGAACTTGTGGTATTGTTTAAAAATGAATAATATCCTATTGGTCTCGTGTTGAGCATTAGGAAGTAAAGGCATACAAGTCTTGAATGAAAACAGGAGAATATGAGAAAGGTGAGATGTGCATGGACACAAACTGGACTGAGCACCTTAAAATAAAATCATCTATCAAAAAAAATACTGATGTTTTGCAGCATGTCTCAGAGTCTCTGGTTACAAGAAGAAACACTGTGCAAAACGCTTCACGATTAATGCTAAAAAAGACATCTTACAAGGACTAACATCCAGTTTAGGAGGGATTCATGTGCACGTTTCACAACATTTGAAGGCACTTAACCTGTAATTGCATTCTGTGTTGCTGCTAGCATACGCTGCTCTCTCATTCACATGTGGATTACTTGAACAGATTCCCTGTCGTCACAGTATGATATTCTAAGCTCCCCATTCTTAATGTGGCAGTTTCCCAAGAGTCTTTCTACTGCTTAGCTGCAAGACTTCTGTAGTGTTTATGGGCCTTGATGATCTCTGAAACAACGGAGGGGTCGTCCAGTGTGGACACGTCCCCTAGGTTGGTTGTGTCCTGCACGGCGACCTTTCGCAAGATTCTCCTCATGATTTTTCCAGAGCGTGTTTTAGGAAGACGCTTCACAACCTTAAAGAGGGAAGAGATTATTTCAGAGTTGACAAAACAAACACGTGCAGAGATATGTGCAGACAGGGAAAGTGTAGACAACATAGACTAGTCAAATGTTTGAGAATAGTAAGATAAGGCAATGATTTTTTTTAAGAGTTGCTTATTCTTCTCACAAAGGTTGAATTTATTATTGTTGACAGTGAGAATTGTTAGGCTGCTTCATATTTGTTGTGGAAACTGTGATACAGTACCATTAAAAATTTACAGTTGATTGCAAAATGATTAGCCCTTGAAATAAAAAAATAAACAAATAAATATATACAGTTAAAGTCAGAATTATTAGCCACCCTGAATTATTAGCCCCCCTGTTTATTTTTTTTCCCCAATTTCTGCTTAAGGGAGAGAAGAATTTTTCAACACATTTCTAAACATAATAGTTTTAATAACTCATTTCTAACAACTGATTTATTTTATCTTTGCCATGATGACAGTAAATAATATTTTACTAGATATTTTTCAAGAGACTTCTATACAGCTTAAAGTGACATTTAAAGGCTTAACTGGGTTAATTAGGTTAACTAGGCAGGTTAGGGTAATTAAGCAAGTTATTGTATAACAATGGTTTGTTCTGTAGACTATCGAAAAAAATATAGCTTAAAGGGGCTAATAATTTTGTCCTTAAAATGGATTTTTAAAAATTAAAAACTGCTTTTATTCTAGCCGAAAAAAAAAAAAAACTTTCTTTAAATGAAAAAATATTATCAGACATACTGTGAAAATTTCCTTTGTCTGTTAAACATCATTTGGGAAATATTTAAAAAAGAAGAAAAAAATCAAAGGGGGGCTAATAATCCTGACTTCAACTGTGTATATATGTGTACATATGTGTGTGTGTGTGTGTGTGTGTGTGTGTGTGTGTGTGTGTGTGTGTGTGTGTGTGTGTGTGTGTGTTATATATATATATGCCAATCAGCATATTAGAATGATTTCTGAAAACTTGAGTATGTGACACTGAAGACTGGAGTAATTTTGCCTTAAATAAGGAATTTATTATTTTATAACTACATATTTCTAATTCATAATAATAACAACATTCATCTTTTTTTTAAATTTCAAATAGTATTTTACATTTCACAAATTTACTGTATTTTACAAATGTTCTACTGACTTTTTTACTGCATTTTAATCAAATGAATAAATTAGCATTTATGAGCAGAATATAGTTCTTTTAAAAAATATTAATTAAATCTTACTAATCCACCTCTGATCCATAAAAATAAAACAAAGTGGAAAAATATCATGATTTTACCAGGAAATGATCAGGAACAGCGTATTTAGCTATTTTAGTGGCCACTAGATGTCGCAGCTCATCCACAACGGCCTGTTGGTTCTCAGCAGCAGATTCTTTTAAAACTACAAACGCAAATGGAACTGGTGACAGAAAAAAACAGAAGAGCAATTAAAAAGTTAGGAAAGGTCAATCGAATTGCATTTGCTTTAAATCACAGAATTTTATGACAGTCAATCATGTCTTTATACTTTTCAGTTTGTTTTCACAATGACCAATATGTCACATGATGAATGGGGTCAAAAGATCTGTGGTTGCTGGAGGTGACCCAGATGGCTCATGAATGAAAAAAGGTGAGAGGAAGAAGAAAACAAAGGTTTGTCGTATGTCTCACCTTCTCCCTTTATCTCATGGGGAATCCCGATCACTGCAGTCTCAGGAACATCTGGGTGTTCATCCTAAAGCCAGAGAAACACACACACAGTCAACCAATAGTTGGATTTTGGTCAAAAATGAAAAAGTTTAGCATTAGAACGATTTTTAAAAATGTTATCAATAGTAGTCTCTTATGGTCACCAAGACTCAAAAATATAGCGAAAACAGCATAATATTAAAATAAAAGATTAAAACAACTTATGTTTATTTAATTGAATTTTTTCAATTTTTGATTTATTCATGTGATTGGCAACGCTGAATTTCATGAGTATCTATAGTGTCATAGGATCCTTCAGAAATATATTTTAAAGCTAATTTAATGCTTAATATACATTTCATATTGTTAAAATTGCAGATACGCAGATTATTTAATGAATAGAAAGCTCAAAAAGAACAATATTCATTAAAAAATATTTTGGAACATTATGAATTTATTTATTGCCACTTATTTATTTAATAATTGCCATTTATTTTTTATATTTATTGATTTATTGCCACTTTTTATAATTCATTTCTTACTTTAAAAAAACAACTTACTGACCCCCAAATTTTACACACTAGTGTACATTTGCTGAGATCTTCAGCTCTTGTAAAAAACAATCCATCTGAATAACAAGCATATACAGATGAAGTCAGAATTATAAGCCCCCCTTTGAATTGTTTTTCTTTTTTAAATATTTACCAAATGATGTTTAACAGAGTAAGCAAATTTTAACAGTATTTCTGATAATATTTTTTCTTCTTGAGAAAGTCTTATTTGTTTTATTTTGGCTAGAATAAAAGCAGTTTTAAATTTTTTAAAAACCATTTTAGGGTCAAAATTATTAGCCCCTTTAAGCTATATTTTTTTTCTATAGTCTACAGAACAAACCATCATTATACAATAACTTGCCTTATTACCCTAACCCGCCTAGTTAACCTAATTAACCTAGTTAAGCCTTTAAATGTCACTTTAAGCTGTATAGAAGTGTCTTGAAAAATATCTAGTCAAATATTATTTACTGTCATCATGACAAAGATAAAAGAAATCAGTTATTAGAAATGAGTTATTAAAACTATTATGTTTAGAAATGTGTTGAAAAAAATCTTCTCTCTGTTAAACAGAAATTGGGGAAAATTAAACAGGGGGGCTGATAATTCAGGGGGGCTAATAATTCTGACTTCAACTGTATATATTTTTATATTTGATTGAATTCAGTTTAACTAATAATGGGTGTTTATTCAAATCATTTCAAGGACGCATTGGGCTAATAAAAACTGATATTTATTTGTGGAAAAAGTATCTCACCAGTGCATCCTCTATCTCAGCGGTGCCCAGACGATGCCCACTAATATTGATGACGTCATCCATTCGTCCTGTGATCTGGTAGTATCCGTCTTCAGTACGGTATGCCCCATCACCCGTAAAATACTGACCTGTTTCAGTGCATAAATCAACAACTTTATATGAATTTATAGCTCTAGCATCTAGCTGCAAAAATGACTTACTGTGCCTTTGTGGAGTTTCATTTTATTGAGGTAAAACTTAAAACTGAATTATTTTGTATTAAAATTAATATTCTTAAACCACTTTGTTGTACATTAGCTAGTTGTGGAGTACCATTTATTTCCCAAGAAAAGTAAATATTAAGCCCCCCTGAAACAAACTGAGAGGTTCACTCAAATCTGTCAATCGATTTCCAGCTCAACCAATAGCGAGAGTCTGGGGCGTGGCTACTCTAGCAGGCAGGCTGAGCCAGATTGGTGTTAAGGACCATGTTTTCCTTGTTTTACCCCATAGTCTGTCTTTGTGATTTTTCTTGTAGTTTTGGCTTGCATTTTTGAATCTGAATGTGAATCTGAATACTAGTGTTACTCGTGATAAGAAATTCATATTCGCAAAATGTGCAAAGACAATCAATGGGGATACAACAAGGATACCATTGTGATGCTTTTACAGGATTTTGATTAAATATTTGAGTTTTAAATAATGTGTTGAATTAACAGAGCTTCTTCTCTACTAGTCTTGAATTGAATGTTTCCAAAGGTTTAAAAAGATGAGTTTGTTTTTTATTCCACTAGATGTAGCACATATACTAGATAACTCACATTCAAATAGAGTCCTTATGAGCACAATCCACAACAGAAAGCACATTTGAAAATACAAGCAGACCATTTTCCCAGTCAGCATTGCTAACATTCCCCTCATGCCCTTGCTTTAAAGTTGTAGTCAGATAGAACAGTTTAATAATTCAACAAAATGTCCAAACGTTTCTTTTTCATAACTTTTATAACAAGTAAGAGCCTCAAGAACCCTAGGGGTTTTGCTCACCTTGGTACGGTTTAAAATATGCATCCACGAATCTCTGGTGGTCTCCAAAAATGGTTCTTGCCATTCCAGGCCATGGTTGGCTAATGCACAGAGCCCCGTTGACATCATTTCCTGTTATTATCTGTCCCTGTTAAAAAAAAACAAAAAGGCTGATGATTATTCCATATCAGTAAAATGTACTTCTGTCTTAGGGGATGGGGTAAGAATGTCTCTGAATAGCCCCAGAGGGTAACAAAAGAGTGCCTCAGAGGCGATTGGACGTGCTCCAGCATGCATTACTGCTCTAACTCCAGCTGCAGTAGCGAATCAAAGTTCATCACTGTCTGTGACACAAAGCTTTCCCTAACAGTGGAAGAGTCATGGATCAATGCAGAGTCATGCGGAGCAAATTCAAAAACAATCCATGCTTAGGTCTGAATAGGACAGTCAATTATCTATTTGGTAAAAAGACATCTAAAATCACTGGGTTTGCCAAGACCTAAAGAGCTAATTACAACAAATTTGTCATAAATAACTCTTCATGTCACAGTGTGACTTTATTTAATATATGAAACTTTTCATCTCCTGCAGTGTCTTTATATCTCACAGTTATGATTCTATTCGGCATTAAATCTTACATTTTGACTTTGCACTGCATCTCAAATTTAGCACTTTGAAACTAAGACTTTTTATTTTATAATTGTATTTTTTTAGGTTGTGACTACATTTCTAAAGACCCTTTTCCTGGAATGGCAACTTTTTTCCCTCACAATTGTTAAATAAAATTGCAAATTATTTTCTGAATAATATTGGGACATTATATCACATAATTATGACTTTACTTTTTATTTCAAAGTCACACAATGTATTTCAAATGATAAATATATATCCAAACTGGGGCTTTAAACCTCTTTAAAACTACAACTTTACCACTACAAGTTTTAATTTAGATTATGATTATTATACACAACTGCATCTAAGTTTATTCATTTTTAAAATGGGGTTTCATATGTCATATGTTATTATTATTTCTGATTAGAAATGTATCTCACAGTTGCGGCTTTACATCTCATAATTATAATTTATTTTGGCAATAATTAATTTTAGATTACAACTATATAATCACAACTGGGACTTTATTTTTATGACTTATTTAAATGTTTCTATTTTAAAATCATAATACAGGGTTTCTGCAGTTTCATCTGGTCAAATTTAAGACTTTTTAGGACCCTTTAAGACCATAAAGAATGAAATTTTAGACTTATACAGGGTTAAGATTTTGTCTAATGGCCCAGTATTATCATGAGGAATCGTGTAATTGTTTTTAGTTTTTTCCCCCGATTAGGCAATTTAATTTGGGGAATTTGCTGTAAAAATGTTTGCAACAAAAAACTTAAATATAAAAAATAAGGTTTTATTGAGATGTTTTGTTGGTCATTAGATGGATATCGGCCCAAATTTAGTAGCTTTACTTGGACAAAGCAAAATTAAGACCTGTTTAAAACAATTTAAGATCTCCAACACAATATGTCAGTGAATTTAAGACTTTTTAAGGCCTAAAATTCCCTGTGGAAACATATGTACTTGCAGATTTTAACCATGTATGAAAAAACTTCTTGTCACTTCATATCTAACATATGTGACTTTGTGTTCTATTTTTACTGAGTCAGACGAAGTGATTCTAAGTACAAGTGAAGCAGTGAGTCAGGAGGACACAAATAAACAAGTATAGATCACCTTCTCCCCTAGTAGTTCTGGCTTGATTCCAAAAAAGGGTCTCATAGCCATGGCAGGCCGGATCTCTGCTCCAGGTTCAGCTGGAAGTGGAGCTATACACACACCACCAGTTTCTGAACAGGCAGAGAGAGAAAAAGAGATTCAAGTGAGCTATCTATTTAATACTGAGTAACGTCACACATGGTGTAAATCATCTGATCCGTGTGGCCAAATGACAGATTAAGGCTATCATATACTGCTAAGTACAGATACAGCAACTGACAGTCATATACCAAATGCATTTGATTATACCTGTTTGCCACCATGTGTCCACCAGGGGGCATCGTCCATCCCCTACCACATTATGGAACCAGTCCCATGCCTCGTGATTAATGGGCTCTCCAACTGCCAACAGATCACACATTCACATGGTCATTTATATAAGCAGATTCACACACCAAAACACAGCACTTGAAGCTAGTCACTGCAGGCAAAACAGTTTTTTCATGCACCTGTCGAATGTGAGGTTTTTGCCTTCTCATAAAATTTTTTTTAGTCTAATGTAACGAGAACATCCAAAATGCACTAACTGTTTCATTTGTTCCACTTTATTAATATTTGTGTCTGTAGATTTCATTCACAAAACATATTTTACAGGCAGCATTTGCAGCACATTCAAACATCACACTTCACAGCTTGATTTTTCTGCCTGTTCACAATATTTTCTGAATCATGATAAAAGAGATTTACAAAAATCCCCGCTGTAAAACCTTTGACTCGAAATTGACAAAAAAAAGGAATTCTTAATCTAATATCATCCAACATTTTGATTATTGTGCTAGAAATAATAATAACTCATTTAGAAAAGAAATAGGTGACGTGGTGGCGCAGTGGGAAGCGATGTCGCCTCACAGCAAGAAGGTCGCTGGTTCGAGCCTCGGCTGGGTCAGTTGGCATTTCTGTGTGGAATTTGCATGTTTTTCCCCGGGTTCGCGTGGGTTTCCTCTCTGTGTCCCCCGGTTTCATCCACAAGTCCAAAAACATGTGGTACAGGTGAATTGGGTAAGCTAAAAATTGTCCGTAGTGTGTGTGTGTGTGAATGAGTGTGTATGGATGTTTCCCTGAGATGAGTTGCAGCTGAAAGAGCACCCGCTGCGTAAAACATATGCTGGATAAGTTGGCAGTTCATTCCGCTGTGGCGACCCCTGATTAATAAAGGGACTAAGGGGAAAAGAAAATAAATAAGAACTTATTGACATATTTAAACTTGACATAAAGAAAAACTGTTTGCAATTCATAATGTAATCAATTAACTCTGAAAGTATGGCGATTACTATTAGCATTTTTACCCTGTTCACCTGCAGTGATTTGCCTTATAAACAATTCAAGCAAATCCTCTAGTTCTATCATCTCAAGTGGAACTTACAAGTACCGTGAGGGCAAACAAAACCCAGACACTATCTAGTGTCCTTGATGTTTGGCACAAAGTCAGGTTTTCCACTCATTAAAAATCCTCCAGAGTGAGCAGGCTAAACTTTAACTGCGGCTCTTCCACTTCCAGCTGACCAGTACAATATCTGAGCTAGAAACGTGAAGGTATTGGGTTCAAACCAAGAGAAAAGGGTGACCTTTGAACTGGAGAGCTGATGAGTTTCCAATCCCCATTGTGTCCTGTATTTATTTCTCCTACTGCACAAACAGTGCCCTTAAAATGACCCAGGGGCTGATGTGATTTCGTTATAGTTAACATACTGTATGCTACTTTCAAACTGCTGAAACCAAATGGCAGCTAAACAATATAAAGATGTAATCACACGTGATTTTCAATGTGAGATAATGTGGGTTAAAAGAGTGTGTGAAAATTAACAATTGGTGCAATTCACATTGAAGCAATGCTTTTTTTTTTAAGCATGGCTTGAAAAAGAGAGTGACAACTATTAAAGCAAGCAATTGGAGAGAAAACGTTGGGTTCACAAGCATGGCTGCACATATTTGATCAAAAATAAAATAAAAATACTAATGTTGTGTTAAAATTATTATACAACTACAATACTATCTAATACTATACAATTATTCTAATATTTTTTACAATGCAAATCATTATTGTGAAGGCTAAACTGAATTATACCTGCCGTTAATCAAGTTTTCCTAATAAAATAATCCTTCAGAAATTTTTCAATTATGCTGATTTGGTAGTTGGTGCTGTACCATTTATAGACCATTTTGAAGGATGTAACAAAATCAATGGTCCCAACGTATTTCCTGTTTTACATTTTTCATTTCTATAGCAGGAGTGTCCAAACTTTTGGGCTGTGGGCCAAAGGTACATTAAAAGTTTCCATAAGTAATCTCCTTATTTATTTCTTAATATTTAAAAACAACTAGAAAAAATTAAAAACAACTAGAAAAAATGCTTTAAATTAACAAGTGCAGTATATTAAAAATATGTTCATTGAAGTTATTACAGCAAAAACATAAATACAAATACAATGGAGTTCAATGCTGAATACACTAAGCTGCACCTGCCTTTGCCTTGATTTGCTCACCGATGTCTTGTGCATTGTCTGATATCCGTTGAGTGACAGTATTAAATTTTTTTTTTTTTAAATCTGATGAATTTACAAAACTAAAGAAATTATAAAACAAACAAACAAAAGGTTACATTACATTCGAAATTATGATATTTTTCAAAGATATTCGCCCCAACCACCAACCCATTATTCTTCCTCTCTTCTCAAATGGAATGGTGGGCCAAATCAAAGGTTAGAATGGGCCAACTTTGGCCCCCGGGCCCTAGTTTGGGCATCTCTGTATTATAGCTTCTGAGGATCCAAAAAGAGCCACATATTGATAAAATGTTATGATAGCTGTTTTAACATTAAGTTAGAATTGAATTGCCTCTTGGTACAGTTATAAAATAGTTTGAAAACAAGCAGGAAATGTTCATGGGCCAATGACATCATCACACTGAAATGGTCTATTAATAAAATAATTTATTCAACTTTTTATGACTCACCAGATGCAAGTGTCTTCAGAGATGACCTGTCATATTTCTTCACCCAACTCTCTTCATATTTCAACAGTAATCTGATGGCAGTTGGAGCTCCATAAAACTGGTTTATTCTTAACCTCTGAACTGTCTCCCAGTAACGACCTAAAAACAGTCACAAAACACATTCTAACAGTCAAGACCAAGATAATGAAGCGCCTGATTTACAACCAGACAGCACTTTAACAAAGTACATAATGTACGTCACAAACTTACAAAAACATAGTTAAATGTAATTAGAAATATCAAAAACTAAGTAATTAAGTCCCATTTCCTAACTGATACCATTACACAAACTGACAAGCAGGTTTAAGTAGGTTTTATTACAAAAACTGAGGAAATGTTTCATGTCACATAGTAAAGAACTAGTTGACTGCTTGTCATGAAGATTTGTTTCCATTAAAATACACTCATAAAGGCAGATAAGACTCATCATGCAGGTTAATGTGTCACAGGAATTTATCTGAGATCTGAACAAAAGAGGCTCCTGCAATTTGAAGCACTCGGAGGAAAAGAAACACTATCATCAGAAAGGATGAAAAGAGGGCCAACGTCAAAACTAAACTTTAGGACAAAATAGCTTAGTCTCCAAAACACTTCACTACAGAGAGAATTAAAAAGACTGAAGTGATGTGCTGACATGTTTTTTAAATGTCATCAGCAGATAATCTGCAATGAAAATGCATTTAATATATTATGCCGATTAACCACATTAAGTAAAACTGAAATTGAAATTGAAAAGGTGTATTGCAAGGATCATTGGTATTTGTCATTTGTGTTGATATCTCACCTGGATTAGGGTATACAGGTGTGCTCTCAAACAGAACAGAGGTGGCTCCATTACACAGTGGTCCGTAAACCACATAACTGTGACCTGTAATCCAACCGATGTCAGCAACACAGCCAAACACATCTCCAGGTGTGTAGTCAAATACATACTGCAAGCACAGACAAATATTATGATAACGTGTAAATATTACATTAGCCGGAAAGTACAAGTGCACAAAGATAGTGTGTGTAAACACAGGAGCTTGTCGATGCAGACCAATATTTGATATTGTCAAGTGAACTCTTCATTCTTATCATAGCTATACTGTTTATGTACACATATGAGGGCTGCACAATATTGGAAAATTCTGAAAACAATTACACCAGATGACTTTAACAGCTCTATTTTCAATGAGTTAATCATTTTACAATGATTGCCATGATTTTACAGGAGTGCATCTGCATAAAATAATAAACAAATTACAAGAGCATATACCGGCCACTTTATTAGGTACACCTGTCCAACTGCTCGTTAGTGCAAATTTCTCACCAGCCAATCACATGGCAGCAGCTCAATGCATCTAGGCATGTAGACACGGTCAAGATAATCTGCTGCAGTTCAAACCGAGCATCAGAATGGGGATTAAAGGGGATTTAAGTGACTTTAAATGTGGCATGGTTGTTGGTGCCAGACGAGCTGGTCTGAGTATTTCAGAAACTGCTGATCTACTGGGATTTTCACGCACAACCATCTGTAGGGTTTACAGAAAATGGTCTAAAAAAAAATATCCAGTGAGCAGCATTTCGGTGGGCGCAAAGGCCTTGTTGATGCCAGAGGTCAGAGGAGAATGGCCAAACTGGTTCTAGCTGATAAAAAGGCAACAGTAACTCAAATAACCACTTGTTACAACCGAGGTATGCAGAAGAGCATCTCTGAATGCACAACACATTGAACCTTGAGGCGGATGGGCTACAGCAGCAGAAGACCACACCGGGCGCCACTCCTGTCAGCTAAGAACAGAAAACTGAGGCTACAATTCACACAGGCTCACCAAAATTGGACAATAGATGATTGCAAAAACGTTGCCTGGTCTGATAAATCTCAATTTCTGCTGCAACATTCGGAGGGTATGGTCAGAATTTGGCGTCAACAACATGAAAGCATGAATCCATCCTGCCTTGCATCAACAATTCAGGCTGGTGGTGGTGGTGTAATGGTGTGGGGGATATTTTCTTGGCACACTTTGGGCCCATTAGTACCAATTGAGCATTGTGTCAATGCCACAGCCTACCTGAGTATTGCTGCTGACCATGTCCATCCCTTTATGACCACAGTGTAACCATCTTCTGATGGCTACTTCCAGCAGGATAACGCGCCATGTCATAAAGTGTGAATCATCTCAGACTGGTTTCTTGAACATGACAATGAGTTCACTTTACTCAAATGGCCTCCACAGTCACCAGAAATCAATCCAATAGAGCACCTTTGGGATGTGGTAAAGCAGGAAATTTGCATCATGGATGTGCAGCTGAGAAATCTGCAGCAACTGCGTGATGCTATCATGTCAATACGGACCAAAATCTCTGAGGAATAATTCCAGTACCTCGTTGAATCTATGCCACGAAGGATTAAGACAGTTCTGAAAGCAAAAGGGGTCCAACTCGGTACTACTAAGGTGTACCTAATAAAGTGGCCGGTGAGTGTATATAATTAATCGTGTATATTGATCATTTCAGTCCCCTCTGACATTTCAAAGTTTGCTTAGAGTTGTAATGTCTAATGAATCAGTGACAGCAGCATCAGTGTGATCAGAGAAACACACACACACACACACACACACACACACACCTGATGTGTGAGGGAAGCGTAGAGCAGGTAACCAGCCTGTGTGTGTACAATGCCCTTGGGTTTCCCAGTACTGCCCGAGGTGTACAGCATGAACAACATCTCCTCACTCTCCATGGGCTCTGGAGCACACTCTGAAGACTGCCCCGCCATCACCTGACATATACACAAACAGCACATTGCATTTCATTTATTTGAAAAATTTAATACATTGAAATATCATCACAAATCACAAATAACTGTATTTGTTTTTAATTGTATGTTGTTTATTTTATTTAAAACATAAATTATATCATATTATAGCATGTACTGATAAGCTCAACAGGGAAAGGATAAGGTTGATTATTGTGATGATGAAGAACTTCACATCTCATCCTAGTGTCAATGCAACAAGACAATCTCTTTTATATTGAAGCTACATGTGCAGCAGGAAGGACAAACTTTCATAGATTCATGCAGCTATGGTCTGGGTTACTGCTGGTTTTTAAATGAGGGAGAACCTGTTCCTGTTTACACTCATGTTTTTTTCTATGGACGAGTGTACAAATTAGCCTTTTCAGATCTTTTGATCAAATACTGTGAAATAATCTTGCACATTTAACATATTGATGTGAAAGGAGACAACATAAATCAACACAGAAAGCAACTGCTTTCTTTTCTGCTCAGTTGCAAAACTATGATCAATGCTGTATCTTTAGGTCAGAAACAACCACTTGAGTGTTTGCGCTGAGAAAGCAATCTGATCTAAAGAGTTTTCAACTACCTTTGGATGCGTTTAAAAGTGGATAATCTCAAAACATTTTAGACCCCATTTACACCCGTATTTAGAATTGTTATGCTAATTGTCGTCTTGTTATTGGGCTGATGAAAATGCATCTTAGCACCAAATGTAAACATGATTGTGGAGCTTTTATTAATCACTCAAATGCAATGTAAACTCACCAAACACAAGGATGTCTAATATGCATTTCTCTTCAGTTATTTAGTTTTTTATGCTATCATGCAGGTAGTTCAAGTTTAAGATATGCGGTTCATTGTTTTTGTCTTTTATTTTATCGGCTGTGTAATTTAATAACAATCTTTGTATAGTCTAAATGGATTTTCCGCTTGTTTTGCCATTAACTTTGAAGGCTAATGTTCGCTTCCTGCAAATAATAGGATTACACAAGATATTCACCCTGCAACCATAACATTTTTACTGCATGTGGCTAGATTACCAAAGCCTAGCTCAGCCTATTCTGTGTAACTCAGTATTTCTGCAAACTGTGAGTAAATATGGGATTCTGACAAACTAGCAGAGCAACATGTGACCATTGTGTGACTAGATTTGTTCCTGCCCTTGCACAGACTGAATATCTCTAGAGACAGAAAACAAACTAGACATTCTATGAGCCAGCTATTCAAAAATGAAGAGGAAAAAGATTTGTACTCCTAGTTTTGTGACCTAATTAGGCACTGATCAGGAACATTATAAAGCTTTCAAAAGACATTTCTGTAAATGAAAACCCAAAACACTTAGTATAAAGTGACAAACACAGGGATTTTAAATATTTACAAACATTTTTGTATTTGAGTATTGATTATGTATTTAATACTTTTTAATACAATGCTTAATTTAATATACATATACACACATTTTAAACTATTAATTTACAATGTTTATATAATTTATATTTTATATACAAATATATAGTTAACAGAAATACAATAATAGCTGGAAATTACAAAGTAAAACGGTGACCAACAAAACACATGGTCCATGGTTGATTAAAAAAACTGTAATCAACTGTGGACCATTGTTGAGCACTAAAACAATAATACAATAAAATAAATGATAAATGCATCTATTGTGATTTCTAATTGCTGTACATTGTATGATATCAGGCGACGCAGTGGCGCAGTAGGTAGTGCTGTCGCCTCACAGCAAGAAAGTCGCTGGTTCGAGCCTTGGCTGGGTCAGTTGGCGTTTCTTTGTGGAGTTTGCATGTTCTCCCTGCATTCGCGTGGGTTTCCTCCGGGTGCTCCGGTTTCCCCCACAGTCCAAAGACATACGGCACAGGTGAATTGGGTAAGCTAAATTGTGCGTAGTGTTTGAGTGTGAATGAGTGTGTATGGATGTTTCCCAACGATGGGTTGCAGCTGGAAGGGCATCCGCTGCGCAAAACATATGCTGGATAAGTTGACGGTTCATTCTGCTGTGGCGACCCCAGATTAATAAAGGGACTAAGCCGAAAAGAAAATGAATGAATGAATGAATGTATGATATCACTGTTGTGTGATTTACCTCTTCTAATGGAATGTCTAGTTTTCCCATCGGCACACTGTTGTTAGTTCTCTTGGCCACAAACACATGTCGGACAGATGGACAGCTCTTTACAGCTTTATCCACTGTAGACTTCAGATCGAAGACACGGCCACCTCTCACACCTTGGTTGCATGTAATGACAAACTTGCATTGGGCTGCGTGTATAAAGAAAACAGGAAGAGAAACAAAATTGAGAAATACACTTAAACAGACACTATCCTGATACAGCAAATGTGGTTCTAAAAGCTAAAAGCTAAATTTAGTTGATAATAATGCATGTGTAAACATACTCGATTTTATGAACACAGCACATGCTGAATTAAAGTTCACTGTATTTTAAGCAACTGCACAGCTGCTGGATTTCATTCGTTCACTTTACATCCAATAAGATCAGAAGGAAACATCTGCTCAGTGTCTGTTTTATTACATAAGATAAAGACAGGCCTGTCCAAGAACAAACGCCCTCTGAAACTTATCTCTCTACAGACCATCATGTGCACACACATACCCAAAGGCCCTTTGTGTAGGTCAGGGTTTGTGTTTCACTATAACTAGCTTTCACTAATGTGTTGTACACAAAACATTCACAACATGAAAACACAGCTGACATTGTTTTAGTCAAGCTTAGCTTTTACTGAAAAGCATGTAGGGTGTTAACTGGAATTCAGATACTAGAAGAGGACTTTAAACCATGGGGTTACATTCTATATTCAACATAACAACATGTCATGTAAATAAATGATCAAAATCTTTTACTGGAATATAACAAACTGCTCTTTCTTTTAAACAACTAGTTAAAAACAAGTAAAATTTATATTTATATTCATATTAAATTTCTATAGTAACTAGGGCTGGGCGATTTGGCCTAAAATTAAAATCTTGATTAATTGAACATTTTAACTCGATTACGGTTAATGAACGATTATTTTATTTATTTATTTTATTTTTTTTGCCCTCATAGTTCACTGAGAGGTTTTGTACAGTAAATATGCTCACATATTACAAGTGAGAGATTTCTGAATGAAAGATGCATTACTTGATTTTAAAATAATTGAAGGAAACAAATTATCTACTATCTATGATTATTCATTGAACATCAGCACTAAACAACTGAAATTAAAACACACATTGCCTAAAACCAACAGTAAATTTTTTCTTATAAAAAAGGGAAAATAATTAACTTGCACTTTTGGGAAAAAATCTATTATTTTCAACGTTTTTCCTATTGAAAATAGAAAAGAAGCAGTATCTCTTCTAAATAAAATAACTCTTGCATATCCTGTAATTAATATTTTAAACAGTGCATTTCTTGCATCTTCTGTAAATAAATGTAAATAAATTTAAATAATAATTTTAATGTAATGGAAAATATGCTGCCTTAAGGCTTCTCAGGCGCAGCTTCCAATCATCGTCAATGTTGTGCAAAGTAACACATTAGTAACAAATTGAGCAGGGTCACATGCAGTAAGGTAACTAAAATCGACCTGGAAAACTTAGATCGATTATTGGTTCGGAATATCAATTTCGATTACTTTTCGATTAATCGCCCAGCCCTAATAGTAACCCACAAACTTTCAAAAGTTTAAAGTCTGTAAGATTTGTTAGAAAATAAAATAAACTTCATGTATGCTTACCTAAATTGCATGAACTAAATTACTTCATTAAAATAGTAAAATATTATTATAACACTGAATTTGAGTTTTCAGTGTCACGTTATATGGGTGACACGGTGGCTCAGTGGTTTGCACTGTCGCCTCACAGCAAGAAGTTTGCTGGTTCTGGTCCTGGCTGGGTCAGTTGGTGTTTCTGTGTGGAGTTTGCATGTTCTCCCTGCATTCACGTGGGTTTCCTCCGGGTGCTCCGGTTTCCCCCACAGTCCAAAGACATGCAGTACAGGTGAATTGGGAAGGCTAAATTGTCCGTAGTGTATGAGTGTGAATGAGTGTGTGTGTCGATGTTTCCCAGAGATGGGTTGAGGGTGGAAGGGCATCCGCTGCGTAAAAACGATTTTGATTACTTTTCAATTAATCGCCCAGCCCTAATAGTAACCCACAAACATTCATAAGTTTAAAGTCTGTAAGATTTGTAAGAAAAGAAAATAAACGTCATGTATGCTTACCTAAATTGCATGACCTAAGTTACTTTATTAAAATACTGTAAAATATTATTATAACACTGAATTTGAGTTTTCAGTGTCACGTAATATGGGTGACACGGTGGCTCAGTGGTTTGCACTGTCGCCTCACAGCAAGAAGTTTGCTGGTTCTGGTCCTGGCTGGGTCAGTTGGCATTTCTGTGTGGAGTTTGCATATTCTCTGTGAGTTTTCTCCGGGTGCTCTGTCTGGTTTCCCCCACAGTCCAAAGACATGCGATATAGGTGAATTGAATAAACTAAATTGGCCATTGTGTATGACTGTGTCTGAGTGTGTATGGATGTTTCCCAGTACTGGGTTGCAGCTGGAAGGGCATCTATCTGCTGTGTAAAACATATGCTGGATAAGTTGGCCATTCATTCTGCTGTGAATAAAGAGACAAAGCCGAAGGAAAATGAATGAATGAGTGTCACATGATCCTTCCTTTAACTGACAAAATTAATGTTACTGATGTAGCGTACATAAACTAAAGCTATTTTAATACAGAGCACTTTTAACCCCCTAAGCACTTAATTTTTTGGCAATTCCTACATTTTTCCTTCATTAAATATCAAATTAAAAAAGTGACATTTCATGCTTACGTTTCATCTGTCACTTATTAAAACAAAACTCAATATAGTTTGCCATGCACTATTTTCTTAGCTTTTAGTAGTTTTTATTTTCTTAGAAAATATTTTAATAATTTTTTGGTTTTTTAACAGTTGAACAATATTTCATATAGGTTTGAAATTATATTTTCTAGTCATTTAAAAACAACCCGCTAATTTTGTTTAATACTTTGCATTACTGATCTAGTAAAAAATCAGCTACTGAAAACACACTGCTTTGTGTCGAAAAAAGCCCACATTAATTTCACTCACCATCCTGAATTCTGCCAGCCAGAGCCTCTGAGCTGAAGCCTGCAAACACCACAGTGTGTACAGCACCAATACGGGCACAAGCCAACATGGCTGCCACTGCCATAGGAGACACAGGCATGTAGATGGCCACTCGTTCTCCTCTCTGCACTCCGTGACTCTTTAATGTATTGGCAAGGCGACATGTCATCTCCAGAAGCTCCCTGGGATTTGAATGTTTCACAGATATAAACATTCAGCTGAGTTACAGGAAATCAAGCGGGTGAGAGAAAAATCTGTGATGGTTCCATTTCAAGTGGTTCAAGTGCTAAACTGAAGTGGAATTACAGTTCATGAAAATATTGTGGTCATAATGCACGTCTGATATTTAACTGGAATTTATGGGGGGTAGTTTAATGATGTTTTTAAAGCACTGGCAAGCTTTTTCTGGCTTGATCATGAACATTATTATGGCCTCCAAGGAAAGATCATAAATGAGACTAAGCAGAACGTCAAGCCTCCAGCTTTTTTTTGATGTTCTCCATATGGTTGTGAGTGCAGAAAATACACTTTCACTTTCACACTATAGCATACTGACATCTCTGAACTTCCTGCTTTTGAGTGGAAGCAGGAAAGTGACGTGTACATCTGCTATGCTAACGGTGTCATCCTTTACACACATGACTGATTGTGCAATCTGAGCACTTCTTCACAAAAACACTCTGAATTGATTCATATCTGACCTAGAACAGCAGATACTGTGAATCTAATCTCCACATCTCCGTAATAAAATATGTGAAATAGTTTCTTTTCAAGGTTCAATGTGGGCTGGCTGAATTAGAAGAAACAGCCTGCTGACCGCAGTGTTTTGGTAACAGTAAGAGCAGTAGATCCTGTAAATATTTAGCTTGCTGTTAACCGTGGTGATCTGAAGCATAGCCAGAAACATTAAATCTTTTTTTCAAGCTGTAGAGAAAGGGGTGGGGGGGAGGCGCACATTCCTTCAAAGGACCCTCAAACCTGCCTTTGTTCTCCATATGAAAGTGCTCATGAAACTCCCCCCAAAACTCTTCAATAGTGTGCTCTCTCATACTACATGTGAACCCTGTCTATCCCAGTATGTCCAGAATTTGTAATCTATAACAAAATTACTGAAAATAGCATAAACAAATTAAATTTTCATTTTGAGATTGCATTTAGACTATGAACACAACAGTATTTTAACACAATTATTTTTTGGTGGTTTTGAAATTAACTTTTAGAGAGCATTCCAGGATGGCAAAGAAAATCTAAATAAAAAACTAGTGGAAATGAGCATGACATACAGTGCTCAGCTAATTGAGTACACCCCATTTTAAAAATGAATATTTGTATCCATTTCTCAGTAAATGGGTAATATACATTGGTGCATTTGAACAAAACAGATTTATTAAACAGATATATTTATTAAAATAATATTTTAGTCACAGAACATTTTTAGAAATAGAAAGATCATACATTTAAATTCAAGCAAAATATTGCAAAAAGATACAAACTACAACATTTCAACTAAACTGTAAATATTTTTTGTTTCTCTTTATTTTTGCTATTTTTTGAAAATTTTATTTAATATTTTACTATAACATATAAATTTAGGCTACTAATTTTTTTAACCATTATTGTAAGTTATTTTGTCAGATTAACTCCAGATTTGGCTTCCGTACTGACTAATCTAATATATATATATATATATATGCACAAATATAATATTGTAAAGCATCCTATAGAAAATCTTAATTTAAATGAGAGATTTGTAAGGGGTGTACTCATATATGCTGAACACTGTATAGCTAGTACTAGACTTGAGCACTCAGTACTCAAACATGTTTGTTGATCAAAAATCAATAGCAAAAGATGCAATGCAATTTGTCAATTGTTATAATTATCACTTGTCAACTAACCTATAATAAGTTTAAATAAATTAATTAACATGTAAAATATATCTGAGCTAAATAGAAAAATAAGAAGTTAATAAACATCAAAAGATCAAAATTACTAAAATTAAAATAATTGCTGAATTACTAATACATTACGCTGATGATTACTCATTACAAATGTACAGTAATAGTGAACACAACAGCAAAGCAACCAGTGTCTATGCATTGGTGTCTAAATGCTATGGACAACTGGAATAAACATTACTAGAAATATTGGCATTTAAAAAAAAATTGCAGCAACATAAATGTAGTTAACAAATTCTAGTTAGCTTTAAAAATGTTTAACTTAGGGTGGGGGGAGGTGAGGTTGTTGGGTTAGGATAAGGGCCACATGTGTATTTCCCAGGAGCTTCAATGAATGTACCTGTATGTGATCCTTTCCTCTGTGCCAGGTTCATCTTTCTCCCAAATCAAGGCCACTCTGCTTGGATCATTTGCCACGTGTACATCCAAACAATTCACTGTCAATAAATGTAAGAGGATAGTACCACTGTGCTTACTGTAGATATTAATGTTATTGAAAATGTAAACAATACACTCAGTTGGAATATACACCAAATATAAAAAGAATTGTTGTTTGTTTGTTTAGTTTTCGATACAGAGTAAAGTGGAGGTGATCAAAACAAGCCTAAAACAGAACGAGTGTCACTCACCAGAGACATTCAGTTGCCCTCCAAGAAACCAGTTGATTTTCCCGCTGGAAATATCACAGTCCGACACTTGGTCGAAAGGTTTGGTCCATGCCAGCCTTTCCTTGGCGATGGAACCCCAGAAGTTTTCTGGATCTTTGACTGACAGTTCATATAAATCCGCGTAGTTTCTTCCAGCGAGATGCGAGCTGAGGTCCGGCTGAGCCGCGCTGATGCTGCTGCTGCTGGACAGAGACCTCGCGTGACACCGGGAGATGAAAACAACACTTCTGCGCAAGCATTTCTTGTTTTTAAAGAGAATATTTCCCCTGGCTAATGAATTCAGCAAACTTGCGCTCACACGTCCAGCCATTTTACCGTATGGACTGTGCTGGAGTGAAGTTTGCTCAAATTTCTGCAGCCCGTGACTTTTCCTCTGAAGAAGAAGAAGAAGGAGAGGGAGGAGGAAACTTGTTGACAAAGAGCTCGTGTGAAGAAAAAGTCACTTCAAAACGCCCCCTGAATCAGCTCCATTATGAACCAAACCAGGTCATGAATCACAAGTGCTCTTGCTGTCACAATCGATTCGAACATTTCCTCTAATGAGTTTGGGTTTGGGAGTTTTGGATGTTGCGTAATCTTGGATTGTACTGACGTCCACAGAACACTCAGAAACATGAAACTTCAATGGGTTCAGTGTAAGGCGTGTAAACAGGTTTTGTTTTTTACAGGTTATGTGTGAATTCAAACCAGCCACATATGCTGTATATTATCACATAAACTATGTTTTTGTAACATGCTGAAATGTTATATTTATAATGACGTCAACATAAATGGGTTTCACTTTTCGGGTTCTACATGCGACACGTTGAGCCTTTGAAGGTTGTGCTCAAATACGCTAAACCTCTTGCTGCCTCCTAGTGGAGCATTTACAGAGGGGCAGATAGATAGATAGATAGATAGATAGATAGATAGATAGATAGATAGATAGATAGATAGATAGATAGATAGATAGATAGATAGATAGATAGATAGATAGATACGGTAGGTAGGTAGACAGACAGACAGACAGACAGACAGACAGACAGACAGACAGACAGACAGACAGACAGACAGACAGATAGATAGATAGATAGATAGATAGATAGATAGATAGATAGATAGATAGATAGATAGATAGATAGATAGATAGATAGATAGATAGATAGATAGATAGATAATTTTCTCTCTATATGGCAATGAGCCACAGTGCACCATGGACTTTAGTTCCACACATGCATCTTTTCTGTCAAAGTCTGTGTCCTTTTGCCCCCTCATCTGAATGTACGTAAATAGTTATACTAATGTGCGTAAGCATGTTGTGGTTGTTTTTTGTTTACATTTGCTCACAGCATAAGAACACTTTTTCCAAACAAGGAACACGCTGGGCCATAGAGTACTAAAGCTCATTGGACTTCCAGTATTTGAGCTTTAAAACTCTAAATCCTTTTTGCACAATTTAAAAAATGACTTTGCCCAACCTGATGGTTTAAAAACATTTATGCACATGAATTGAGAATAATTATATCCCAAATGTGATACTAAAAGAGAAAAAGACAAAAACTCAAAATAAATAAATAAAGCTGGGTAGTTTCAACCCAAATTTGGATAAAATTAACCTACTGATCTACATTAGAGAGCATCACAGATAACATAATTGTATAGACC
The DNA here is from genome assembly GCA_903798195.1 of Danio kyathit. NCBI lineage: Eukaryota > Metazoa > Chordata > Actinopteri > Cypriniformes > Danionidae > Danio > Danio kyathit. The sequence continues at coordinate 31,395,308 of LR812535.1, read as the reverse complement.
CGTGCTTTATCCATTTTTTGGAGAGCAGCAAGCTCTAAAAAGTACTGAGTTGTATTAACCCAACTGATGGGTCATATATGGATTAATGTTGGTTTAATTCCATTCATTCATTCATTCATTTTCCTTCAGCTTAGTCCTTTATTTATTTTTTATAAACTTTATCCATACATTTTCTCTGTTTGACAAATTGCGTTAAATCAAAAGAACATTTTAAAGTATATGCAAGTTGTCAGATCTATAAATAATCAAAAATATACAAGAATAATTTATTCATTTATTTAATGTATGGTTAAAAAAAATCCAATCAAGATTTAAAACATTTTTTTATTTTATATTGTTTGTTTTGTTTTATTATTTAATTTTTATGTTAGTAACATTTTGCAACATTCAGCAGAAAAATAACTAGGATTTTTTGTAATATGAAATATGTATTTAAAAACAAAATAACTCATGATTTGCCAAAATAATTATCTGAATAATCCAAGAATCTATCACTTTTCTTGTTTTTAATCAGTCTCAGAGATTTAAAAATAAAAACATAAATTTCAAATTAGAAATGTGAAAAAGAAGGCTGCGAATTCAATAATTTTTGTTTGTGAATAAAATATTTTCCATACAAAATAAAAAAGTTAATAATGTCGTTCTCTGATATATCGGTTTTACCTTTATAGTAACAAATAATATCTTGTAGTTAAAAGGGTCTGAAAGAAGCAATGTAATTACCTATATGAAGATATAAACTATTCCAAAAGCTTTTTGTGTTTTCACACTGAAAACAAATGGGAATCAGGGTTTCTTCTTCAGTTTTACAAAATGAGCATGGACTTTCAACCTCCACATACTTTGCCAAAGTACTATTCACTCGATATATTTTAAGAAGTATTTTAAAATGAACCTCTTTTGTTTTATTGGGAACAGTACTTATGAGGTAATAGCAAAGTATGCACTCAGAGGGTTAAAGCGCTCATACGTTACGTAATCGTTGAATTTGCCAATCGGGATCCGGAGGCGTGGCAAATCTAGGAAGCAAAGGGCGGAGTTTCACGGCTGCTTTTAGCGGGCGCGAGAGTTTTTTCTGTTTGTTTATTATGTGAGTAACCGAAACGTTTATGCAAATATCAAAGTGCGGGAATTGTTGCCATATGATTATGTAGTGGGGTTATTTATGTAACCCATTTAAACTGTTTACAGTCTTTAATGGCTTTTAGAGCTAATACATTTTGCTGCACTTTACATCCTGATTGAATTATTGAGAATTATTGTCATTGAAACATCTCTTATTTCGGGTTTCATGATATATGAGAGTCTATTTTGTGGAATTCATTGTAATATGGCGATAAAGCAATTCATGAAACCATGTTTGTTGTTGTTTCAATAGTTTGTGAAGAATTCTATTGTTTGTCTATTAAAAATCAGTAAGTTTGACTTCTGACTATTGTTGTCTATGAAATACCTTTGGTCACATCTTCTGAAATGCGTTTGAAGCCTACATTTATTCCAGTTTACTTCATTTTCTCTTTTTTATTTTGAAAATTAAATAGAATTTTCAAATTAAAACATTTGCAGTGACAACTTAACCATTGCAAATTGATCACTTACTAATTGGTTAATTTTTTTTAACCTGCAGGTTCGGTCTTCATGACACCAAAATGGGAGCTGGTATCTTTACCTCGATGGGAGATGATGGCTTACTGGATTCTTTCATTCTCCTCTCATTTCTATTCATTCTACCAGCTGCACAGGTTTTCTAAAGGTGAGATGCAAAAGACAAACCTCTAGGTTACAGGAGATTTTCACAGAAATCTAAGATCTCAGTAATTGTGGAATCAATGCATGAAGCTGTTTTCACTAACCAGTTCGCATTAAATTGAGCAAATAATTTTTTTGGGGCTGACGTTGGGAATTTGCATCATAATTTTTCATTGAACCGGCAGTATTACTCGTTTATTTATATGGATATAAATGCATATAATACAGTACATCTTTGTGAATTTTATGAAGTTGATTCACTTGCATTGCTATAGTCTGATATTCTTTTTCAACAGAAGGGTTTATTCTTGCGCTTGAATTCATTTTTTTTTTAAGGTATAGTTCACCCAAAAATGAAAATTTCCTCATCATTTACACACACTCAGTTGGTTCTAAGCTTTCATTAATTTCATTTCTTCTGTTGAACACAAAGCAAGATAATCTGAAAAAAGTTGGACAAAGCAAGTCAAGGTCCAACAAGTCAATGGCTGTTTATTTTCTAACATTCTTCAGTTTATCTTCCTTTGTTCAACAGAAGAAAGCATCTCAAACAGGTTTTGAACAAGTGAAAGGTGAGTAAATGTTGACAGAATTGGGATTTTTGGGTGAACAATCCACATTTTTAGGTAAAAAGTGTTTTAAATGTTTAACAAAGAAGTGAGTCAAACACTGCCTTTTCATGTTTTGTGTCCACATTAGGGCTGAGCGATATGACAAAGTAAATATGTGTCATCTCATATCCCGTTAACATTATATATCATGATATAGTATCATTTCTGTAAATTCAATCAGTAAATAATTTATATATAGTACGCATGTAAGGGACCATTTCTGTTTATAATTTATATTATATACTCAGAAATTTAATCAATCATATGTGATCATATTTCTCACTTTATTTAAAACTTCAGGGCAAATGTTCAAATATATGATAAATATGTGTTGTAAGACCATTAAACTCAATCTTAGCTAGTCTGGATTTGTTTGGTTTGTCAGCTCTAAACCTCATCTTTGCCTTATACAAAAGGCAACTGATTGAGGGATTCAAGGGTACTATTTTAATTAACAGTCAACAAATAAATATAAATAAATGAACAACCTTTAGACAACCAACTACTATCCCCCTGGTTTGCAGCAACCCATAAAGATTGTTAATAAATGACAATAAAATGCCTGTTGAATTATTTATTTCAAAAGATGTATGCAGAATGAATATAAAATAAAAAATTTTGCAAGCAAAATGCATTTTAGTGCAAACATGGGCTTTATTTTCTGATGTGTCAGTTTGAAAAGGGCTGCTGTGGAATATGTGTGTATATTTTAGTTGCGTGTGTGTCTGTGTCTGTATGCGTGTGTGTGCGAAGTGCTCGTTTCTGTCGTGTTAACTGCTGACTCTAAGGGCTCTGAAAAGGTTGTGCTGTCATTTTGAGGGACGACGAGATCTCAGGTCAGCAAAAGGCAACACGCAGCACCCATTTTATCTCTTTCAACCAAAACATGCCAGTCAAAACAAGTGCAAAAATAAAGCTTCAAAATAGGGCATCTCCTCATGCGCAGTGAAAAACCATTGTATAAGTAATAACAACGGTTGAGACTGATGACACTTCCAAAAAGAAATTTGTTAGCCTTTCAAAAACTGCATTTTCATCTAGTTCATTAAATCGCTGAGAAATCATTTGAAATGAATCTTCGCGGAACCCTTGAGATGTTGAGAAAAACTTAATTTGTGAATAACAAGCTTATCTCATATGCTATACATGGCATACAATTTCATATTCATATTTCACACATTTCAACTAAAAAATAGCATTGTGTCTTATTGCAAAGCCGGGAGGGCATTCTTTATCTTAAAACCATTTTTATGCACTATTTATTTCATTGTCTTGATAAAGGATCCTAATTTAAAACGACACCAGATCAGTGTCACTTAAGATCTGTTATCACCACAAACATGCCCAGAAGACTTTGACTGAAACCAGTTTGACCACCAGATGGCACTGTGAACTCACTTCTATTTGCATGTGCGCTTTCTTTTTTTACACAGAAGTGTGTGCATGTGTGTGTGTGTGTGTGACAGTGTGGATAGATCCTTGCTCTGCCAGTACACCCTGCAGGAAAACCGTCTGTCGAGGTGATGAGAGGTCCGTCCTGAGAAACTGGTTGAAGAAAGAGATGTAGGGAGAGAGGGATTAAGAAGGGGTGGGGTGTAGAAAACAAAACCAAACTGACACTGCATTGCAGGGGAGAAAGAAGAGAGGTAATGCATGCGTGCAGAGAATATGCAGGAGATTTTGAAACTTCAAACTACGTGGTTCAACTTGGAGAATCTTTTTGTAATACTGAAGTTCTTGAGCATGTGTTCCTCACAGGGAAATAGTTGATCTGAATGTGTAGTTCACCAAAAGATGAAAACATGGCATTTTTTTGTTTAACATAAAGTTAAAGCTTCTCTCATTCGTAACATGAAAGATCATAGGACTATAGTCTCTTAAAGTCATTTTAAGAAATGGTCAACTTTTTCCTTTCGTGATCTATGGCCATTTGAAAACCATACAGGTATGGAATGACATGTGGATAAATAAATGATGACAGAATATTTTTAGTGGAGCTGTTTCAGGAGAAAAGAAAGTGCCATGTCCTATAGTGTCTGTAGGATCAAAATGAATAATAAAGTAGATGTTGAATAATTTAGATTAGTAGTTTTCAACCAAGGGGTCCTCAAGATGACCCATTTTCAACTATTTAAAATGAGATGAACATTGTAATTGTAAGAACTCGACATTTCAATTTATTTTTATTGTTATGCTTTTCATATAATTATAATCGAGTGAGAGTGTGACGGTGGAGCAGTGGGTAGCACGATCGCCTCACAGCAAGAAGGTCACTGGTTCGAGCCTCGGCTGGGTCAGTTGGCATTTCTGTGTGGAGTTTGCATGTTCTCCCTGTGTTCACGTGGGTTTCCTCAAGGTGCTCCGGTTTCCCCCCACAAGTCCAAAGACATCCGGTATAGATGAATTGGGTAAGCTTGTCCATAGTGTACGTGTGTGAATGAGTGTGTATGGATGTTTCCCAGTGATGGGTTGCAGCTGGAAGGGCATCCGCTGCATAAAACCTATGCTGGATAAGTTGGTGGTTCATTATATTGTGGCGACAATAAGATTAATAAAGGGACTAAGCCGAAAAGAAAATGCATGATAATCGAGTGACTCGGTGGACAACAGGAAATATTTTGTGGTCTTAGAATACTGTTATTAATAATAGGGTCAGAAAGGTTGAGAACCAGTGTGTTTAAGGAATGATCACTCCAAAATGAAAATCTGTTGTTAACTTACTTACCCTCAGGCTATTAAATATATGTGTGACTTTTCTCTTTAGCAAAACATGCAAGTCAACAGCTGCCACTCTTTGAAAAAAATTAAATGAAAATGAATAATGTTGTAAAATATAGTTTATTTTCCTGTCCAATTATTTTGTGCCAAAATATGAAGCCACTTTGTTTTACCTGAAAATATTTTTGACTCTCAAAATACTTATAGCCTATTTAACTTTTTGAATGACTAAGGTTTCTAATATTCCTCTGAAGAAAAAAGGCACCTATATATTGTATTAGCTGAGAATGAGATCTCTTTAAGCTTCTATTGTGTGTTGTGTAGTTATTCTGAACAACAATTTGGGATCACCTCATTATTTACAACTGTAAGGTGTAAATTCGACTATTACATATCATATTGCTTATATTTTCTTCAAATAGTGATGTGTTTACATTTTATGCATCCAGAACTGTGTGCGAGTTTTCCTGTGTCTGTGTGTGTGTGTTTGGCAGAGCATGAGGTCAGTCTGGACAAAGAAGTGCAGCTGGAGAGAGGATTCCTTATATGGGGATTTAAGAAGGTGAGAGAACTCATGGTAATTATATTAGTGACTTTAATCAGGGTGACACGTTTGGCTGATGCACCCCACCAAGCCCAGTTTCCTGTTTCCTGCTCAGTCATCAAGTTACTTTTACACAAAAGCACAAAACACACACAGACTCTCCTTTTCTCTGTGTGTACATGATTTTCTGTCTATGTGTTTTAGGACCCTACTGATTTTGAGTGGAGTTTTTGGAATGAGTGGGCGTGGCGATCTCTTCTCTGGTCTCTGATTGGCCATGCTGTGGTGTCCAGACTGGCATATTATTATCTGCCTCAGGTATGTTTCATTTAAAGGCAAAGTAATCAAGTGTGTGCAGGCTTCTTCATCTTTCTCTATGCACTTGTGTTACAGTATCGACTGGCAGTCTTTGCGATGTATGGTTTGATCTCAGCTGGTTGGATTCTCGGGGTGAGGGGTGTGATTGTTTTGATGCTGCATCTGAGCATCTCATTGGTGGTTGCTCAGCTACGTAGCCCCATCCTCTCGTGGTTTTGCTCCCTCTTGCTGCTCTCCACACTTAATGTCAGTGCCCTCCAGGATTTACAGGTGTGTGTGTGTCTGTGTGTCTGTAACTGTTGTAACCATGTGAGACCAAGAAGTATCTCCTTCTCTGAGAAGAAATTGCACAAAAGTGTCCAATTTAAAGGGTTGTTCACCCAAAAATGAAAGTCTGGCCTCATTTACTTACTTTCATATCATTTCAAGTTCTTTCTTTTTTCTACCCTTTGGAACACAAAAGAGATATCTGAATGATGTGCTAGTCGTTTTCTTCCCTAGCAATTACCATGAATAACAGCTAGATATTTCAAGCTTCAAAAAGGATACTAAACCACCATAAAAGTATAGTGAATATGGTCCTGTGCCTTACTTCACATTCATGAGGGAAGTAGCAGAACCCGACTTGAACAAATTGTTCTTTTTGAGTCAAATTGTTTCAGTCATTCAGTTTGTGAGATTTACATGCATTTAACACATTTTAACATCAAATTGCTTCTCCAAGAGAGTCTAAATAATTTGTTTCATGATGTGTTATTTTAAAACTTTAAACTTTTCCATCAGTCTGAACTGCTCTGGGGTGCTTTAACCATCGTTAGCCAAGGTTAACTAAGTTCCCAAGTTACGTCATTACAAACATTGTTTGTTGATTTGCCATTTTCCAAATACGTCGTTCCAACGAACATTCGCAAACTACATCACAAACTTGTACGATTGCAACTACACCTCTAGAGCTGTAGATGTAGAAGCATAGTTTCTGGCAGTGTTTTGTTCCCAGTTATCCTTATGCCCTATTCATTTAGAACATTCTAACATTTAAACTTGGAATGATTAAAAAAAAAGCATTAAAGTCATCTCTCTTAGGTGCAATTTGTATTTTTACAGTTAAATTTTAGCAATCTTCATATTGACAATTGTGTTTCCTTCATATTGCACTTTAAAAACATTTGTGCCATTTTAAATACAGCCGTGGCTCATGACGAAAGCTATAGGTGACATATTATTTAAAAGCGGAATTTACGATACATCTCCAAAAACTTGTGAAAACAAAATTATATAGCATACATTAATTATTTTAATTAATATTTATTAAGAAATCTTATCTGTATATGACATGGGCCTGTTAGTTAGAGGATTTCTGCTGTGGTTTGAATGTGTCAAATTGTAAAAGTAGACTTTAAAAAAAAAAAATAAACAATATCCTACTTAATAATAATAATAATAATAATTATTATTATTAATAAGTAGGATTTTTTTCATTTCTTTATAAATAGTCTACTGCAAGTGAGGCATACAACTAGTGATTTTATATGGAATATTCTCAATAATGTTTGTAAAGGAAACATGTTTAGGTCCTATATGTGTTGTTTACATATTTTTTAATTAATATGGAAAACGAGTGCATGTTTTTACCAAAACTAATATTGGAATATTAGAAAGATGTTATGGACGTGTTACATTATAACGAACGTGATTAAAATGATTAATCTCTGACAGAGAAACTACAGTTTTGGGGAACACTTGTCACTACATCGTTCTTTTCCCAAACGATGCATCGTACTATCATAGTTTAGCCACGAGTTATGTCGTTGTTTGGGAAACAAACTCCTGATTGGTTAGATGGCTCATTATTTTGTTATTGGTCTGTTGCTTTCAGCAATTTTATGACATTACAGTAAATGTAAATACTGTAACGCATAACACTCATAATTATAACCATTCATGTTTCCACTGAGCTTATTACTGAAATGGGAAGTCAGATTCTTTTTGAGTGATTGAATTTTGTGCTCTTGTGCATTCGCTAATCATAAACAACAAAAATGCACACACAGTGAACAGTCAGAAATGCATTTCTCAGCTTCTGTGATAAGAACAGGAGTTTTATGGTACTTCCTTTTTAAAACCATGTTTTTACATATTGTTTAATGACACACATTTATATTACAGCATAATCCACCATAACATATACAAACATTGTGTTTTATCACTGTGTGCATAGGAGAGAGAGAAAAAAAGAAAAATGGGAGTATATTCCAACAAATCCTAGACCCAAATCATATGGCTTTATCAAATTGTCCTTATATGTTTTTACATGGTTTTGATGATTATTTATGAAAAGACACCACATAGTAGTGAACTTAAACCCAAAGCCTTTCAAATTGAGTCTTATTTATTTTTTAACACATCTCTTGCCCACTGTTTAACAGAAGGAGAGAATGAATGTTTCCAATTAATTAAGATCAAAGTAAGGTAAACACTATACGATCTTGTTAATTTTGTACATTAAGTGATTATTATACCCCAACCAAGCTTTGGCTTTACCAAATATTCTGGAATAGGATGAGAAAATGTTTAAAATAGGTTATATAGACTCGGACAAAGCCAAAATTTGAGTCTTGAAGAGAGGAAGTGTGTGTCTTGCACAAATGGAAGATTTATGAATCTTATAAATACTTTTCCCATTCCTGATCTGTTAGAGAATTTCTAATGTGTTTGCCAATATTTATTTTGAGACTATATTGAGACAAGTAATATGGTGCTATTTTTTTAGTTGAAACATTGATATAATTTTTATTGCATGGAAAAGACAGAACAGTCTTCCAAGTTTCTCCTTTTGTGATTCACAAAATCTTATAGATTTTGACCCAAGTTGAGCCAACGATGAAAGAATTATCATATTTGGTTGACCTACCTGCTGTATGTGTCTTGAAATCTTTCTGTATTGATGGGGTGGAGGTGTGAAGGGCAGAGTGAGGAGGTCCAGCAGAGTCTGTCTGCTGTCTCCAAGGCTCTCAGAGCACATCTGCAGAGCTCCGCAGAGAGAATGGAGATGAGACTGAAACAAGCCTGCATTAAATGTCACCATTTTCTTCACACAAACCCAGAGATACACTCTCAAACAGTCTCCTGTGCAAACATTCAAAGTCAAATGTTTACATGCACAACTGTTTCTCACACAATGGATGCTACAACAAAAAGTGCCCCAATAGGTCTTTTTTGTTGTTTATCTGCTTGGTCATTTGACACAGTGAATGATTGAGTGACAGCTGTCATTAGATAGTTGACTGATGGGCAGAGCAACAAAATCAACAAGCTTGCGCAGATGGAGGGAAGGAAAGAGACTGAGGGAATATCGATCGGAGTGACAAACGAGTTCCCTCCTTTCCTCAAGTTTCCCCTTGATTAATTGCGACAGAAGCCCAAAGCTTCCACTCTTAATTAAACCTTCATCCAATTATTATCTATTACTCAGTGGCAGTCATTAACACACTGATCCGAAGAACAAACAACTGTAATTTAATCTATTGTGATCTTTATTCGCTTTTAATGATCTCTTTTTTTCAGTACATCTCTGTTCACCTCAGTTACTTATGAGCCGTGAAAAACCCTCAGGAAGACTGCAATACCAATGCAGACTGCCATAATGGCACCCAAAGAAAAACAGCATCAACCAGCAGCTAATTTCAGAATGCTGCCCTGTCATTTAGTGCAATTTAGAGGTGGTTATAGCTTTATTTTTGAGTGGCGATAATGAGTTTTTGAAAGTGGCTGCTGCTGTGACTCCTGGCTGGATGCCAGCTGTCTTATTCTGAGCATGCCCAGTAGATCATATTAGTTTAGTTTCGCCACCGAGGATCTGTGGATGCTGGCCTGAGGTGGAGTAATCTAGAAAGATGGAGCTGTGGTTTGCAGCAGTTGTTCATCACTTGCACAATAACCTATAGTTTAAGAGATAAGTCAGCATTTACTCATTCTCCTGTCATTTATAGAACACAAATATATTTTGCAGAATGCTTTTTCTGCTTCCAATGGTTTTTGTACTGTATATACAAAAATGCAATGGAAAGTCAATGGAAACTGAGGCTAGTTATCAACATTCTTCAAAATATCTACATGTTTGAAAAGAAAAAGGAAGTCCTTTGCCATCCTCATGACAAACTAGAGACAGTTTGGGCACTTAATTGCAGGGTCCCCGCGGGTACTTAAAGTCCTAAAATGTCTTAAATTCACTGAAATAATGTCTTGTAAGTCTTAAATCATTTTAAACAGGTCTTAATTTTCCTCTGTCCAAGTAAAGATACCCAATCAGGCCGACATCTTTCCAATCACCAACAATCCATCTTAATAAAACCTTTATATATATATTCCCTAATCAGGGAAAGAGAACTAAAAAACAATTACACAATTTCTCATGATAATAGAAGAGCAACATATCAGTTTACATGATACTTTATACTCCATCAATTTGGACCAAAAGCTAACAAATGTATATTTTTTGATTATTTATGTCATTGTCTCCATAATAAATAAACTTTTAACAATGACAAATTAAAAAAAACTGATGAAAGAAAAGTGTACACAACTAGAGTTTTGACACATTATTTTTTTACATTTTTTTTTTTTGTGGCAACCGACAGATTAGAAAACCAACCATTAGAAATAATCATTCGTGTTTAGCCCTATATAAGTAAAATTTAATTCATATGGTCTTAAAAGGGTCTTAAAGTCTTAAATTTGACTTGATTAAACCTGCAGAAACCCTGTAATTGGTACTTAAAGTCCATGTAAAATCATGTAAATTTACAATGTTTATTTTGCTAGTGCACGTTGTTGTTCTTTAGGTGAACAATTAATCCATGTAAAAATAATCCACTGAAAAAAAAATGTTTAGTAATCTTCAATCAAAGTCTGACTATTTGCTTCCTTGTTTTAGAGTGTCAGATCTTCTCTGTTGATGTCAGTTTGACGCTTCAGCCACAATATTCTTAAACACACCCACCGTTAGTTTGCTACTAGGGAATGATGCGCAAAAAGCCACAGCCATATCACCCTGCAGCCCAAGACCGGTTACTCACTGAAGCTAAGCAGGGCTGAGCCTGGTCAGTAGCTGGAAGGGAGACCACATGGGAAAACTACGTTGCTGTTGGAAGTGGTGTTAGTGAAGCCAGCAGGGGGCACTCAACCTGTGGTCTGTGTGAGTCCTAATGCCCCAGTAAAAGTGAAGGGGACACTATACTGTCAGGCATCGTCTTTCAGATGAGACGTTAAGGTGGGCAAACTGCGGCCCGCTGAACACTTTCATCCGGCCCGCGAGGGAGTTTTTAAAATGCTGCTTCTGAGTGGTTTGGTGTCAGAACTAGTAAATTAATGATGCAATACAAGTGAACGCCATGTGGTGGCAGTATTGCACGCGGTACAGTTAGCGCAACCAGTAGAATTAGAACACACTCTTGGATATTAAAATGCACTTTAACGCAAAATGCGCTTCTCTTTTTTTTTTTTTTTTTGCAAGAGCGCTTCTTAAACTGAACAGCGCATCATCGATGCCGCAAGCATGCTCAGGCCCGAATGTAATGTGAGTGCGGGCCGTCGGGGGAAACGGGAGGGGGGACAAGCATGCTTCGGCCCGGTTTAATGCACCTGTACATAGTGCGAGTACACCCTCAGATTCTTCTTCCGTTTTATTTCATAGTTTTATGATTGATATGAGCATATTAATACAAGCTCAAATGAGATTGTTGTGAATTTGACTCAAATTGTATAATAATTGCTGGTTAAATGTGTTAATTTTTGTCATAGAATATATTTTTCATGCATACATCCACTTTAAAAAGTTCTTTTATCAAAGATTTGTGGTTTCATCAAGTTTTATGATGATTGATCTCTATATTCTAAAAGTAGATTAAGTACATTTGACTGAAGAGTAAACTTTAAGAATTATTTTTAATGTGTTAATAGGAGATTTTTTCTGTCCAACAATATCTTTTCTATTCTCCATTGTAAAAATTATTACATTATTATTATTATTATTGATAGTATTATTATACTTTATTGTTTTATGATGATTAATAAATAAATATAAATAGCAGTGCAAATTAATTTGACTTGTAAATTTGACTCAATTATAACTATTATTAACATAATCAGTTTTGTATTAATGTGACATGATTCTGTCCGATATTACATATTATTCCATGCATACTGCCACTATAAATAAAAGTTATATTTTGAAGGATTTGACATGTGGCCCTTCACTTGGTTTGCAAAACTTGATGTGGCCCTCGGGTCTAAAAAGTTTGCCCACCACTGTGTTAAACGATGAGGTCTTGACTCTAGGTCATTAAAAATCCCACAGCACTTCTCGTAAAGAGTAGGGGTGTAACTCCGGTGTCCTGGTCCCTTAATCGGCCCTTATGATCATGGCCTCCCAATCATCCCCATCCACTGAATTTCTATCACTGTCTCTCCACTCCACCAATAGCTGGTGTGTGTGGTGAGCGCACTGCGCCGTTGTCCTGTGGGCTGCCGTTGCATCATCCAAGTTGATGCTGCACACTGGTGGTGGTGTGGAGAGACCCCCTCTCATGATTGTGAAGCGCTTTGGGTGTATGGCCATACACAATAATTCCGCTATATAAATACACATTACATTACATTACATTACAAAAAGAAAGCTCAACTCCCTACTAATATTTTGTTCCAGCTGGAAGTACAACAACTTACTGAAAAAGTTCTGGTTCAAGCTAACTTTAAAAGTGCCAAAATAACTTTGGATTGGATACATCATACCAAAAACTGCAGTGGAATTCAACCCACAGTGATATTTAGTCCGAAAAAAACTGTATTTGTATTTCATCAGATTAACTATGGTTACGGATACTAGGCTTTGATCGACAGAAAGATTCCCACCCGGCTGCCTTTGGCTTTGATTCTGCCTTTTGATTTCGAAGAATACATTTATCAATTTATGATTTCAAACCCAACAAACTTCAGAAAGTATGGCTGTGTTGGGTTTCTTTCAAATTTAGAAGCAAATGCATTCCACAGTTTTACAAGTGAAGTGTGTCCTTTCTGTCCCACTGGCGGCGTTAAACAGAATTGGAAAAATAATGACCGTTTCCAAACATACCGAAGCACAGAGAGGCTGTTGTGATCCTGAATAAACTAGATTTGATTTTTTTTTTCAGGGCTTTGGCAGAGTTAGTAGAGGGTGACAGAATGTTATTGGGGCAATGGGATCTGAACACACCAAAGCAAACCTTTTTTTTTTTTTTTTTGTCTGGCTTTGTGGTCAGACTGTACAGTTAGCCTGTGCCTTCGGTCTGCCACTTTTTGTTATAGATTTTTGTTGTAGACTGTGGCACTGCTTTACCAGTTTTCATGGTTTATATATACATGTGTATATACACTCACTGGCCACTTTATTAGGTACACCTTACTAGTACCGGGGTGAACCCCCTTTTGCCTTAATTCTTTGTGGCATAGATTCAATAAGGTTCTGGAAAATTCCTCAGAGATTCTTGTCCATATTGACATGATCGCATCACGCAGTTGCTGCAGATTTGTCTGCTGCACATCCATGATGCGAATCTCCTGATCCACCACATCCCAAAGGTGCTCTATTAGATTGTGATCTGGTGACTGTGGAGGCCATTTGAGTACAGTGAACTCATTGTCAAGAAACCAGTATGATATGATTTGCGCTTTATGACATGGCGCGATATGCTGCTGGAAGTAGCCATCATAAGATGGGTACACTGTGGTCATAAAGGGATGGACATGGTCAGCAGCAATACACAGGTAGGCTGTAGCGTTGACACGATGCTCAATTGGTACTAATAGTACCAAAGTGTGCCAAGAAAATATCCCCCATACCATTACAACACGACCACCAGCCTGAACTGTTGATACAAGGCAGGATTGATTCATGCTTTCATGTTGTTGACGCCAAATTCTGACCCTACGATCCAAATGTCGCAGCAGAAATCAAGACTCATCAGACCAGGCAACGTTTTTCCAATCTGGTGAACCTGTGCGAATTGTAGTCTGTTTCCTGTTCTTAGCTGACAGGAGTGACACCCAGTGTGGTCTTCTGCTGTTGTAGCCCATCCACCTCAGGGTTGGATGTGTTGTGCATTCAAAGATGCTCTTCTGCATACCTCGGTTGTAACAAGTGGTTATTTGAGTTACTGTTGCCTTTCTATCAGCTGGAACCAGTCTGGCCATTCTCCTCTGACCTCTGTCATCAATAAGGCATTTGCGTCCACAGAACTGCCGCTGGATATTTTCTCTTTTCCGGGCCATTTTCTGTAAACCCTAGATATGGTTGTGCATGAAATTCCCAGTAGATCAGCAGTTTCTGAAATACTCAGACCAGCCCGTCTAGCACCAACAGCCATGCCACGTTCACTTAAATCACCTTTATTCCCCATTCTGATGCTCGGTTTGAACTGCAGTAGATCGTCTTGACCATGTCTACATGCCTAAATGCATTGAGTTGCTGCCATGTCATTGGCTAATTAGAAATTTGCGTTAACGAGCAGTTGGACAGGTGTACCTATTACAGGGTCCCTATATTGTTTACCATGCTACTCTGAATATTCGATCTGAAATGGCATGTAAGTATGGCTTAGTATTAAGTGTAATTCCTGCACCCCGCCGACCAACCACTAAGAATACAGTAGTTGCTTTAGGACAATGCGTGTGAGAGAGTGAGACTGATGAGTGAGACTGATGAGAGAGTGATGACAAGTTTTGCTTGCTAACTACACAACTGAAAACGTGCTACATATAATACAGTTTTTTGTTCAGAATTGTAATATTATAAAGTTTTCTAACTGGTGAATGACATGATTTAGTGGGTATGATTTAATATGCGCGTTCGTGATTTCAGGAGGCGTGGCTTTGGACAACAGAGGAGCGATTGTATTTAAAAGATATTATGCTAACCGGTTAGCATTTAGGCAGATCACCTACTGCACCATTAATGTATTGTGCAGTATGAATGTAAACCAGACTACATTTGCCTCAATGTCATGTAACTTACAAGCTTTAATAGTGTTGCTTTACTAGCATTTATTCATTCAGTGTCATCATCTGTCAACTTACTGTAATTTAAAGTTACTGGTTCCTTTTGTGTAGATGTTAATTTAATGTTTTAATGTTTTACCTCTCTTACTTTATTTTCTCTAGCGTGGCTGGTTCACTTCCGAAGATCAGTACTACCTCTTGCTCTTCAGCACTGCTGTTTGTAGTTTGCGCTGCATTAGTTTTAGTCTGGAGATGTGCTGGCGTCCCCTGCAGGCTGGAGGACCAAACCACTGCTCCTGTCTTCAAAATCGTGCACTGAAGACTCTATTTTATCAGTTCTTCAAACTCACTGCTTTCTGCTTCTATCATCCTCTGTTCTACAACGGACCCATCGTGACCTACAAAGAATTCAGTGAACAGGTAGAAAAGCCAGAAGTTTGTAAACTATTGCAGGGCCTGTGTTGTATGCAGATGTAATGACTCTCTGTGTATCTGCAGATTGAGAGGCCTCTGTGTAAAGTGTCCATGCTGCATGTGTTCAGTGGAATACTGCGCTTGTGTGTCTGGTGGTGCTTAGCTGAATTCATGATCCACTTCATGTACATGCATGCCATCCAGAGCAATGAAACTTACCTGGAGATGCTGCCACCTTGGGCAATGGGTAAGTCTGTGGATGCATATCGTTTGAAAATATTTTTTATTCATTCCATCATTTTCCTTCGGCTATGTCGCTTTATTAATCAGGGGTCGCCACAGCGGAATGAACCGCCAACTTATCCAGCATATGTTTTACACAGCGGATGCCCTTCCAGCTGCAACCCAGTACTGGGAAACATCCATACATACTCATTCACACACGTACACTACGGCCAATTTAGTTTATTCAATTCACCTATACCACATGTCTTTGGAATTTGGGGGGAATCCAGAGCACCCGGAGGAAACTCACGCAAACATGGGAAAAACATGCAAACTCCACACAGAAATGCCAACTGACCCAGTCGGGGCTCGAACCAGCAAACTTCTTGCTGTGGGTCAACAGTGCTAACTACTGAGCCACCGTGTCACCCTGAATTTTCATTGTTTTCATAATATTTTGACATGCTTAAAAAATTTATTATTAAAATTATTATTATCAATGCTGGAAACAGTTGTGCTACTTACTGTTTTTTGCAGAAATGGTGGTATACTTTTTTCATCATTTATTGCTAAATAAAAAATATTAAAATAACAGCTTTTATTTGAAAAGAAACCATTTGTACCAATAATTTTAAGGTGTTTTAAACAGTTTCATGCATGCTGACTAAATAAAGTCATGTTCATGGACTCTTATTAGTGTATTAGAGTATTAGACTGCTACTGTATATCATGAGTTTGACAGCTTACATTTTTGAACAATTCTATGAATTCTTGAACAATTTCTTTTTTTTTTTGTTTTTTTCTTTTTTTTTTTTTCATAGTTCACTGACAGGTTTTGTACAGTAAATATGCTCACATATTAAAAGTTAGAGATTTCAGAATTAAGGGTGCATTACTTGATTTTAAAATGAAAACATTTGCACTTGCCCTTTTGGAAACAAAATTAATTATTTTTAATGTTTTCAAAAGTAGAAAATAAGCGGTATCTCTACTAAATAAAATAACTTTTGCATATCCTGTAAATAATATTTTAAACAGTGCATTTCTTGCACCTTCTGTAAACAAATGTTTTAATTTAAATAATAATTTTTATGTAATGGAAAATATGCAGTCTAAGGCATCTCTGGCGCAGCATCCAATCATCGTCAGTGTAGTGCAAAGTAACACAATAGTAACAAACAGAGCAGGGTCACATGACTCCACACGCGGTACGTTAAGTAATTAATCGGAAAAATTTGATCGATTATTGGTTCAGAATGTCAATTTCGATTACTTTTCGATTAATCGCCCAGCCCTATGTGGAACCCAGCATTTTTTATAGTATAGTTTTTAATCCAAATTATTATCAGAATTGATGCAGCCATTTATGTTGTAACTAGTGTTATTTTGGGTCCTAAATTGTTTAATATATAATTATTATATAATTATTATTAACAGATGTTCACAACGAAAATGCATACACGCTGTGTGTCTGTGTGTGTGCTCTCTCCTGTGCAGCATCTTGACTTACACTCTTGCTGTGTATTGATCTGCAGAAGTTGCTGATTTGTGCTCTTTGAACTTTGATTCAAAAACACAGACTCTGCAAGAGAGAAGATTGTAGCTGTGCAGCAGCACACTGTAACATACACTCGTTATCGCCACTTTGTACCTGAAATTCTGTCCGGTTTTGTTCACAAGCTTTTAGCTCTGTACCAGTGGGATATGAGAAAAGACAGATGCTGTTCTCAGTTTCCAATGATACAGAGAGAGAGAGAGAGAGAGAGAGAGAGAGAGAGGTGAACATGGTGAGATGGCTAGAGAGGAAGAGTATGATCGAACTAAATTATGAAACAGTTCAGAATAAAATTGAAATCCGATATAAATCATAAAACTGTAGTCTTTCTCAGCCTGAGTTGGATCAAGAAATGAAATGAGCTTCATCATATACACTGTATCGCCAAAACTATGTGAATGCCTGGTGTGATTGAACAGCTCCCTTATCTCATAAGTTTAAATACTGTTATTACGCTGTTTTAGACAATACCTTTCATGTAGTGTGTAATATACAGTCCTCAGCATTTATAAGTATACCCCTTACAAATCTCTCTTTTAAAATTATATTTTTAATAGGAAGCTATACAATATTATATTTGTGCATATACATTAGATTAGTCAGTACTGAAGCCAAATCTGGAGCTTATCTAACAAAATAACTTACGATAACAGTTCAAAAACTATATGTTATAGAAAAATATTAAATACAAATTTAAAAAAGAGGAAAAATCAAGAGAAGCAAAAAAATATGAAAAAATTTAGTTGAAATTTTGTAGGTTGTAATTGTTTTTTTGCAATATTTTGCTTGAATTTAATTGTATTATCTTTCAGTTTCTAAATATGCTTAATGACTAAAATATTATTTTAATAAATATATCTGTTTAATAAATCTGTTTTGTTTAAATGCAACAAAATACATTGCCTATATTCACTGAGAAATCAAAATATTTATTTTCAAAATAGGCTGTACTCAGTTATGCTGAGCACTGTAGGTGTTTGTGAACTTAAAAGGCAAAGTTTTAAAGGTCAAAGTGCACAATATGTTAGCTTTGTACAAAGTTATATTGTCTTTATTCCTGCACAAATCTCCATAGTTAAGCTTTGTTACATATTTGCAAATTGCCATCCAGTTTTCATTGACTGTGAACAATGTTTAATTTTGTCCCTCCTCAAACACTATACACATTAATGCTGAGGCCTGGAAGAGTCTGCAAAGGATTTCTGCATTGAATTACACTTTTTTTCAAACTGAAGAACTATGTCTAGTTTATTTATACTAAATAACGAGGAACACTTTATTTTGATGGTCCATTCGAGTATTAGTAGACTGTCTGCTTAATATCTGTTGATACTGCTCCTTCAACAAGACATTTAACTGACTATAAGAAACTTTGCAAGTACATGTCAATTTACACTAACCCTAAGCTCAACCTAACAGTCTACTTATAAACTAATGAGAATTAGTTGGCATGTAGATGCAATGCAACATAAATTCAACAAACCGACCATCAAAATAAAGTGTGACCAAGTAATGTTGTTGCTACTTCTTCCAGTGTAGGGTTTGTGTTAGAATTGAAATAGGGGAAAAAACTGTTTTGTTTAAGACTTGTGCTGTAAACAGCAGACCAATCACAACAAACATCTAGCCAATATTAGGGAGGGGGAATAGGAGACTAATATTAATCATTTTGAACACTATAGTTGCACAATATATCGGAAAATGTTCATTATCACGATAATATGCAATATTTGCAATGTAGATAGTAGTAATAAATGAGATTTAATTTATGTGCTAAACATTTTGTTTGTTGTATTCATAGGTTGTTTATGCTCATTTAACCAATCAGAAGCTTTACTATCTTTATACCTGGCTATAATTGGCTAGACTGGACTAATAAAGATGAATCTATATTACCTCAGAGCAGAGAACTGCTAAACAACATGTTGATGAAATGATAACAGCGAACATGAATATTCAGAATATGAGGTTTTCAGTCATTCATAGTGTTTTAAAGTTGAAATGTTAGCCTGAATTTAATTTAATTAGATCAGAAAAATATCTATTACCTCTTTTTTTAAGTATGATTATTACATTAATTGTTTTTCAAAAATGGTAACACTGTCACCTCAAAGCAAGAATATTGCTGGTTTGAGTCCCAGCTGGTATTTCTGTGTGGAGCTTGCATGTTCTTTCTGTGTTCGTGTGGGTTTCTCCAGGTGCTCCAGTTTCCCCCACAATCTAAAGACATACGCTATAAGTGAATTGGATTAACTAAATTGTCTGTAGTGAATGTGGGAGTGGATGGTGTTTACCAATACTGGGTTGTGGCTGCAAGGGCATACACTGTGTAAAACATATGCTGGAATAGTTGGCGGTTCATTCCGCTGTAGCAACCCCTGATAAATAATGAACTAAGCGAAAGGAAAATGAATGAATGATGTTTTTAAAAATAGAATTTCTCTATGGAAATTAGAAATATAGCTATCACAATACAAAACAAAGTCATAGATTTTTTTTTCAGTATCGTTCAGCCCTACTGTACACTATGAAATGAAGGTTAAGCTAAAATGTGTATTATTGTTTTGTGACCTTGGATGCATGCGGACCTATTGTAAAAGACCTCCAAAACAAAATGAAAGACTATTTAAGGAGGAATGTAAAAGAGAAATGTGATCTGTGAGATCAAGTATGTGGCCGGTTTGCAGATTCATGTGATCTAACCGCTCTCTCTTTTTCACCGGCAGGTGGACTGGCTCTTGCGCTGGTGCAGTTTTTTTACGTCAAATATCTGGTCCTGTTTGGTGCGGTATCTCTGCTCGTCAGGTTGGATGGGCTTGAGCCACCCACGTTACCTCGGTGTGTCAGCATCATGTACAGCTTCACTGGGATGTGGAGGTAGATATACATACTTTTGTGTACTGTCAATCTTCAAAAACTCTGACCTTTGACTTCTAAAGGCACCGTATGCAATAGCTCAAATGTCAAGTGCAGTATATCTGAGCACCAGCAGGGGGCAGAGCTGCTTTGCATTTGCTCTAAGTTGATTTAAGCCTGAAACGATTGCAACAGGGGTTTAGGGCTCACTTACACCATCTACAAGCAGATTACAAGAATGTAACAAGATTCACGCTTTCCATTTAATGTGACAAGCATCTTACCTCAAATGTATGGGATGGAGTGTTCGGCTTGTCTGATGGAGTTGAGAGAGCTGATGTCTCGTGAGATGAAGAACAAGCTCATGCATGCAGACCTCCTCCCAGACGATTGTTTTTTACACTAAAAGCTTGATGAAGAAACACGCCATTTCATACTGAGTCGTCTGGAAGGGTCTCCTAGGCAACACTAGTCTAGAAACCGCAGTGTTCTTAGACTTTATGACATTTTTGGTCTTTTTTTTTCTCAGTAGAATTACATCTGGATAGTGTACAGTGGTAATAAGCTATTATTGGTTTCAGATACTGGTGGGATGTAAAAGGATAGTTTGCCCACATGAAAATTCTGTCATCATGTACTCACTTCTCACTTGTCATAAATCTTTTTAACTTTCCTTTTTTCTGTTGAGCATAAAATAATATATTTTGGAGAAAGTTGGAAACCTGGAACCATTGCCTTCCATAGTATTTGTTTTTCCTATTAAGGAAGTCAGTGGTTACCGGTTTTCTGGGTTCTTCAAAATAACTTTTTGTGTTCAACAGAAAAAAATCCACTTGAGGGTGTGTAGATAGTGTGTAAATTTTTGTTTTTGGATGAACTATGCTTTTAACACCATGGTATTCTCTGATTTACAAAATATATGTAAATGACATGATATTTTAAATATGTAAATTATGTAGATTATGAATATGGTATTATTCTTTATTATAATTACTGTATGATAATGTAAAGTATGAAAAATTACAAGAATCTTGATTGAAAACTGAAATAATGTATGTAATAGTAATAATAATTGTACAATAATATTAAAACTATAATAATATATAATATAATTATATTAGTATACTCTGTCCCCTGCACCTTTCAGAAATAATTTTAATAAATACAGATTTGCTGAACAAGAAACATTTATTATTATTATTATTATTATTATTATTATTATCATTATTGCATAATACATTGGTAAATTGTACAGTTATATAAATGACAATATCATAAAAAATATCTTACTGACCCCAAACTTGTAGGGCCCTATCATATGCTTGGTACAATAAGGCGCAAGATGTGTTTGGCGCGATTTGTTGCTGTTTTTAGACCAACGCAACCCTAATTTTCCCACTTTGCGCCTCGTTGTTTAGATAGTAAATCCTTTTGCGCCGCTTTGTGGACTTATGGGTGTTCCGGTCTAGAAAGGAGGTGTGTTAAGGCTCATTGTTGGTGCGTTGCTATTTTGAGGAACTAAAATAGACTGCGCATTTGACTAGCTGAAAGCAGGTCTAAAGTCCAGTGCAGAGCGTGTTAGTTGTGCGCCTTAACCGCGTACACATTGCTTAATACACACAGGATGTACAGCAATACACAGATATCTTTACATATGAAAAAGAATTAAAGGATTAAAATGTTACAAAAATTATTATTTTCTACATAAATATGAAAACCACTGCCTCTATGCCTTCATCTCGGGGGCTTTTTCAGTTTATTCATGACAATTCGCTTTTGTATAATGTTGTTATTAATATTAGTATTATTTATTATATGCATATTTATATATGTTTTAATAAAAAAAAGTTTAGATTTTTCCACCTGTCGGGTTTTGGAGATGGGCATAAGAATATATATGGCATAAGAATAGGACGTGTGTTTGTATATAACTCAGTTTTTTGACCACACTTTGTTATTATTGTTCATTTATTCATTTGCTAGAAATTAAAACTGAGTTTAGAAATAGTTTTTAAACAAATCTGTGTGCTTAACAAACTAAATTAAATATATAGGCTAATGGATGTCTTCAGTGGAGTTTGTACAACACCGTTTCCTTATCCAAGAAAGTAAAGGAGTAAAGAGAAAGAGGCCGAATGGAGGAGGCTCATTCTTTATTCTCGCGTTGCAGATGGTTTGTTTACTGTTTTCTCGGTAGTGAAGAGTTTGGTTTTTCTACTTACAAAGTTGCCATGTAAATAGCAAATGGGCGCAACTGATTCTTAAAGGGAATGGGAGATGAGTCTCTGATTTGTTTAATGCATGTTATTCTCAAAACACACCATAACTCATTAAGAGAATAAGCACAACCCTGTTAGACCATCCGCCGCAGCGCAAACCGTATTTTTCTGTCCTTAAAATAGCAAAAGTGGATTTGGACACACCCTTAATGCTTTTGCGCCATGCGATTTAGACTTTAAGCCTAGATTGTTAATATAGAGCCAATTGTGTCTATTGAATGATGCATTTTTTACAGTTGCTTTCTACAGCAAAATGTAAAATAAAAATGAGAGAAAGATACATTTTTATAGAAAGATTGTCATAATTTTTCAGTAGTAAAAATAACTGCAATGACCTCTCAGGCTATATTCAACAGCATAATGTTTTTTATGATAATATAAAAATATTATATAATAATATTTATTAATCTACTATTTATAATATAAAATGCAAAATACATTGCTTTATAACACCAGTGGTTGTCAGTCAATTTCCGTCATCTAGCGGATCATTAACTCTCATTGTCGCACAGCGAGTGACTCTTCTGTTTCTTGTGTAATCGTGCATGTTCTGTGTGTATCAGCAGATCTGCACTGTGGCCAGCTGCTGGAGCTCTGAGAGCCGCAAAGGTTAAGCTCTAGTGTGTGCGTCTGAGTGGTGTTGAAGGTGATGGAGTTTAGAGTGTGATAAATGAAAGCTGTAAGGAAACAGACGTATGCTGGAGACTTCAGCAGGACCTGCTGTAAGACCCCGTCTGGCTGCAATCCCACACGGAGCGACAGAGCTCAGCTCCTCTGAACCCGATAAAGCTTTTTATAACAGCTCAGCATAGCCTCAGCACACACACACACACACACACACACACACACACACACACACACACACACACACACATACTGATATACATCGAATCCCAACTCACATGCTCATCTGTGTGTTTAATGGCTCAGAACTGCCGGATACAACATGCCATGTTGAAAAAGTACCTCATACTGCAGGACAGCAAAGTCTCTGATTACAGTGCAAAGTCCTACAGGGAGTGAATGAGACTGAGAACAACACAGAGAGAGAGAGAGAGGTTGAGATGTTGCTCTAGGCTGCAGTTAAATCTGGAGATTGCTTTGTGTGTGTGCGTATTGCTGTGTGCGCACGTGTGTGATTTAGTACTGCCACTATCATGGACTGGGTTTATGGCGGTCGAAAGGTTTATGGGTTGCTGTAAAACACTGTTCATTTAGTCTAGCATCAACACGCATGCTCTGTACCGATTTGCTGACTCTTGTCTATAGCTATCTGTTCATTCTTAGTGGGTCTCTTTGTTGTTTTTGAATCTGTCTAATCTGAATCTATTATCTTAATTGCTACTAAGTTATTTAAAAACAAATAATGATAATTTGGCATTAATGATGCATTCACACTTGCAGTTCGGTTCTTTTGATTCATTTGACGTACTTGGACATGAAATAATACGTTTGGTTTAAGTAATGTAAGTTGCTTAGATTTCATACTGATTCACCAAACCTAAAGATGTGATAAATGTATTTCATGATATATATTTTGTGACAACTCATTGAACATTCAAAATAATTCTGTTGGCGTTGGGCCGTAAGCACAAATGTGTGTGTGTTTTTTTTGTAATTGAAAACTCATGAAAAACTCATAAATTATGTGGAAAAAGTTGAAAACAGTGGCAGGAATTCCTCTGCCACATACAAATGAATATCAGATGCTACGAGATGATGCCTGTATGGAACTGTAATGGACAAAATTGTGACTTATGACATAAAATAGGTAGGCTTGGTCATTTTATCCTTTTTATAGTCTCACCCTATAATATCAGATCATGTTGTTGTTTTGTTTAGATGTGATTGATTCATGTTTCTTTTATATTTCATTTTTAATGCACCAGATTTTTATTTAGGTGTAAATCTTTCCAGAGGTTTGTTTGGTGCTCACCAAGGCCTTAGGGATCTATGTAGTATAGATTCATCTCGTCACCAAGGTGTTTGCTGCAGATCAGTGGTGTGTTTGCTTCTTGCCTGCTGCATTACTTGCTGTACTGTAGGTAAACAAAGGGATTCATATGTGCAATGTGAATGTTCTGCACTCTTGTATATTTATCTCAGAGAAGTACACTACTCAGTTGTAGAGGCAACTGATAATAATGATTTCTAGTTGAAAATTTGGAAAAATGGCAGAAGATTAATTTTTCCAAAGAATCATCTGTTGAACTGCATCCCAATCATCACAAATACTGCAGAAGGCCCATTGGAACCCGCATGGACCAAAGATTCTCACAGCAATCAGTCAAGTTTGGTGAAGGAAAAATCATGGTTTGGGGTTACATTTTAGTATAGAGAGATAGTATGAGAGTATGAGAGATCTGCAGAGTGGATGGCAACATCAACAGCCTGAGGTATCAAGACATTTGTGCTGGCCGTTACATTACAAACCACAGGAGAGGGCAAATTCTTCAGCAGGATAGCGCTTCTTCTCATACTTTAGCCTCCACATCAAAGTTCCTGAAAGTAAAGAAAGTCAAGGTGCTACAGGATTGGCCAGCCCAGTCACCAGACATGAACATTATTCAGCATGTCATGGGTAAGATGAAGGAGGAGGCATTGAAGACTCTGGGAGTCCTGCAAGAACGCTTTCTTTGCCATTCCAGATGTCTTTATTAATAAGTTATTTGACTCATTGCAGAGTCAATGAGAGTTTTGTCAGGTAGTGTAAGTGCATAAGTACATAGTGCATTAGTGTATAGTGTGCCATTTGGGACACAGCAATTGGTTATTATGCACAATGCAAATGATCTGCAATGATCTGATTAGAGTGTGGCAATATTACAATCGTCGCAGTGTTAATAGTATTGCTTAGCTAATTATTTTGTTGTTGTTGTTTGTTCCTAAATCACCCTCACCCGTCTGTAGATTTTTGTGAAGACCATAATTTCTATATTTATTGACAAATTTTCCTCATGGCGACCATTAGCTGATCTTTTATGACCCATTTTACTACCCTGATGGAGACACGAGGTCTTTGCAATGCAGGCAAAACTGGATCTCTAACACACACAAACATTCTCTTAATCTTGGTTCACTTTATCAGCTCACCTGTAGATTAGTGGGATCATGATGAAAACTTTGTCTGAGCTGCAGTAGTGTTTACAAACTGTTCCTGTATGGTCTGCTTTGTCAGATGATTTCCCATGCAGAGAAGCCCTATATCTGAAGGAAACAGCAGGATATTGAGTGAATCTGCTCCAATGTTGATCTCACTTTTAGCTTCATGAATCACCCATCTGACTCACAGAGCTCATGAATGACACCAGACAACAGATTCCAGCTCAGATTGTTCTCGGTGTCTGTTTTAATAGCTTCTTGTTTCTGTGCCACACGCATCCAGTGGAGTCAAATTGGCAATTCAGAGAGATTGTGTGGAGTTGAATAGAATGGCAGTTTTGTTTTTGTGGTGCTGCAGGCCTGAAATATACAAATAGGATGAATGTTGCAATTTCTAAAGAAGGAATGTAGATTTGTAGCTTTTTAAAATGTATTTTAGGAAATGTAATTTAGCATAATTGACAATTGCATTTTAAATATGTTTGTTCTTACTGGAAAAGAGCTTAAATAACTTGTATTAATATTAGTTTTGATGTGACTCATTATAGTTTAATCTAAAGCTATATTATTCTGGATATCCTGAGAATCAGATGTTCTTTTTAAACAATGATCACGATACTGCTACAATTCTGAAAAGACAACTAAACAAAATAGCGTCATTTACAAGAGGTTCTAACAATGTGTTAATTGATTCAATTTATTTCCAAAAATATCAAACCATTTGAATGAAGTGAACAAATACTATTAAAACTTCAGTTTCATCATTAGAAGAATCAGCGCTTTGAATCTTTTGACTGAATGATTCAATTATTGACTCTGAAACACTTCTCTTGTTCATTACTGAAAGAATTGTCATTTTTAAACATGTATCAGCGATTCAGTTGCTGACTCATACGGAGTTATTACATTGCCTGAATATGTAGCGCTTTTGAACAAATCTGTTTAATAAATTGCTTAATGACTCCCTCATGAAGTCGTAACCTGTTTAAATAACTAGAAGAAACAGTATTTTTGATGGATTCAGTGACTCATTCATTTGCTTCAAGAAAAGATTTTAAATACATGATTATCTGACATACTTGTTAAAAACTTCTTGTTTTTTTATTTATTAAACCGCTTGAATGTGTAATGTAGGGGTCAACAAACTTGGTTCTGGAGGGCCGGTGTCCTGCAAAGTTTAGATACACTTTCCTTAACACACCTGTCTAGATGTTTTAAGTATACCTAAGGGCCCTATCATACACCCAACGCAATAATAAGTGTTTTCTTGCTAGTGAAGCGTTCAGTTTTTCCACTTACAAAGTCTGCCATGTAAATAGCAAATGCGAAATGGCACGACACAACTGACTGTTAAAGGGAATGGGAGATGAGACTCTGATTGGTTTATTCTCAAAACACACCCATAACTCATTAAGAGAATAAGCACAACCCTGTTAGACCATGCGCTGCAGTGCAAAACTTATAGCAAAAGCTTAAAATAGCAAAAGTGGATTTGAACATGCCCTTAATGCTTTTGCGCCATGCGCTTTAGACTTTGCGCCAAGGTCGTTAAAATAGAGCCCTAAGACCTGATTAAATTGTTCAGTTGTGTTTGATTAAGGTTTGAGCTAAACTCTGCAGGATACCGGCCCTCCGGGACCAAGCTTGTTGACTCCTGGTGTAATCTAATAAGTCACTAAACTTCCCTTGCTTTATCACTAGAAGAGTGTGTTTTTGAGCAAATTTCTTGAAAGAATGTTTCAGTGACTCGCTAACAAAATTTCATTTGCTCTATTACTGCAACAGTCAGCTTTTTATAACGAATGTCTTGAATGAATGATTCAGTGATCCGCGTACTGTATATTAGATGCTTCCTTATCTAAACAAGTGTTTTAGAACAAATCTCTCGATTAAATGATTCATCGACTCCGTCATAGACTTTGTCTCTAGGTGAATCAATCTGATTAAACAGATTTTATCAATGCTTGTTTTAGTGACTCACTAATTAACCTAAATAGCTTCTAATAAAATAATAGCTTTTAAATGCCCTTCCGGCTGCAACGCAGTACTGGAAAACACCCATACACTCTCGCATTCACACATGCACAGGAATGAATATCAACCTCTGCATAAACAGATGACGTTTAATAAAGTGTATTGCTATTAATTTAATTTCATTAAAGAAAAATTGCAGTAAGAGCTAAGTGATAAGACACAATGCTTAAACATAATGATTAAACCGAATACTCTGCAGTCTACATATATGGCATACATACATATCTTAGCATATCACAGCATATATACTTTAAATTATAAACATATCCGGCAAATTTCACAATAAACATGCTAAATTAACAAAATGTACAATTAAACATATCTAATGCCTCTTCAGTGTGGCGCTAAATAAATTTATAATTTGTATATCCAGCATTTTGCATTCTGACAAGCTCTAAAGTGATGGCTGGTTGAGCCGTTGCTTGGTAAAGCATAGAAAACAAACTGGTGGGACTGGCTTTGTCTTTTATACAGAGTCTTTTATACAGAGTTAGTTTAATATAAAGTTTGATAATCTTAAAAATAAGGGATAAAAATGATTTTTATTATCTCAAAATGCAGCCGGGGGTGGGGGGGGGGGTGCATATTAGTGATCCTATGTGAAACAAATCAGTCTGTGTTTTGAGTGCTGATGTCTTAATGACACGGTTGCTTGTCATGTCCAGATGATGTAGAACGTGACCTAAAGTAAAGACTTGAGGGCATATCCTGCGAGTAACGCAACAGTCTGCATTGTGTTCTGATTGACCTGCTTTTCGCTGGGAATGAGGAATGAGGAAGCAATGGCATTTGAGGCTCACGGTATATCACAGAACCCTTATTATTAGACAATGCCTGCCAGTTTTCCTTTATAGGGCACCTTTAAACTGTTTAGGAGTACAACAAAACAACCAGTGTACTGGCCAAACATTTTTTAATGCGTTTCTGAACTTAAACAGTAAAGAGATGCACAACTTTCCAATGATGTTTCATTAATATGGAATGAAAGTGCTTCTGCTTTTATTCTTCTGGCCTTCCCGGATGACTTTATTTCCCCAGAGCTGAAGCGGATTTCATCAATAGCTGCTAATGAATGCTGGGAAGTGCTGGAATGAATCAAACGCTCCTGGACAATTTGATTTAGGAGTCATTATGTACCGTAGACCCCAGACCCTATCCATTCCTCTCCAGACACTCTCTCGCTTTTGTTTTGTCTCCTTTACTCTCTCTTTATCCAGATGGATGATTTTTGTGGAACTGATGAGTTTGATGGCTTTGCGTTTGCTCATGAAAACTTCATGTCAGGGCTTCCGAGCAACCATCTGCTTGCGTGTGTCTGTTTTTCCTCAAACAGGCCTGTTTTTAGAAGCAAGCAGCACCAGCTCTTTACTGTTGTCTCCTGGGTCTGGGTGTATTTGGACTCAGTAAGTGACAGACTGAACTACATACTGTATGAAAGCCTTATGGCCAGAAAACCGTCTGTTGGTGTCACTTTCGCATTGTGTGTTTGCTCTAATTGGATACAGTGATAGTTTCTCAAGAGATTTTTGTAACACTGTCCACATCCATTTAAACATTACTCCATTTTTCACTCTGAATTGTAAAATGAGAATTTTGACCTGTCCATCCATTCATCCGTTCTTACACTACCAGTTAATCGATAGCAAATAGCATTATGGCCGGATGAGGGATGAAACGTGGAGAGATGGATGATTGGAGGTAAAGTGAAGATAATAATAATAGAAACTGTAGCTGTAGTGATGACCTAAGGACATCTGCTCACACCTGCTCAGAGAAACAGGAGGAACTGAAAGTCCTGCAGAGAAACAAATTGAGAGTTACAAAGGACTAAATCGATATTTTGGCTGTCATGGTGGTTTGATACAAGCTACATGTCAAAGAGCAAAACGAGAAACACTGTGTGATCAGGGAAACAAAAATGAGCTCAGTGTGACCTTATCTTGTTTGTTAGAAACATACAGTATTTGATAAAGCCAGGGTTCAAAAGACCACAGTCATATATTTTCAAAAGATTCCAGCTATTTTTTTTTTTCTTAAACAATAATGTGAATCATTTATTATTTTCATTTATTTCAGCCAATTTCAACCAGATCATTTATTTATTCATTCCTTCATTTCTTGATTCTTCATTTACTTTGTATTTATGTATTATTAATAAATTAATGTATTGATTTATTATTTATTTTTGTTTAATTCGTTTATTTAATTGTATAATGTTCATTAAGGGGGACGCAGTGGCGCAGTAGGTAGTGCTGTCGCCTCACAGCAAGAAGGTCGCTGGTTCGAGCCTCGGCTTGGTCAGTGGGCATTTCTGTGTGGAGTTTGCATGTTCTCCCTGCATTCGCATGGGTTTTCCCCGGGTGCTCCGGTTTCCCCTACAGTCCAAAGACATGCGGTACAGGTAAATTTTGTAGGCTAAATTGTCTGTAGTGTATAAGTGTGTATGGATGTTTCCCAGAGATGGGTTGCGGCTGGAAGGGCATCCACTACGTAGAACATGCACTGGATGGGTTGGCGGTTCGTTACGCTGTGGCGACCCCGGATTGATGGAGGGACTAAGCCGAAAAGAAAATGAATGAATGAATGAATTGTTCAACAGTGGTTTGTTCTGTAACTATGTAACCCAAGGATGTGACACAGACAACAGGGGTGCGGATCCACATGCAGGTTTATTAGCTGGATGGTCAGGCAAGCAATGATCAGAACAGGAGCAAACAGATGTATAAGGGCAATCCAGAGTCGTGGTCAAAATAACAGGCAGATGGTCACAAGGCAGGCAGCAGACAGGAATATAACAGGACAAGGCTAGGTTCAAAACAAGGCAAGACAAGGTAAATGAAAACGCGTTGTGGTGTCACTAAACAGTAGACAAGACTAAGCACCAAATGAGTGTTTGAGAGGTGTTTATATGGTGCTTGAATTAGTCCTTGAGCAGCTACAGCTGTGCCAGTCTAATCAGTGGAGACGAGGAGCAGGTGAGTGTGTGTGTGTGGCCTGACTGGGTATTGTAGTCCATTTCTTAGCAGATTTGTAGTTCTATGTGTTTGTGCAAGTTTACCAGCGATCTATGGAGAGAGGATCGCTGTGATCATGACAAACTAATTAGGGGAAAAAAAGTCTTTTTTTTTTTTCTAAAATCTTATATGGGCTAATAATATTGACTTTAAACTTTAAATAACTGCTTTTATTCCAGCCAAACTAAAAGAAAAAAAAATATATAGGAAATACTGTGTAAGTTTTCCATGGGTGAATACGTTCTCTCACTCAAATTTCCCTCTGAAAATCTAGAATCTTGGTGTTATTCTGGAGTCAGATCTGAATTTAAGTAGTTTCAGGTAGCTTTGACAAATCAGCATACTATCATCCCAAAAACATTGCAAGAGTTAGATGCTTTTATTTCCAGTGAGGACTTAGAGAAACTTGTTTATGCTTTTATCACCAGCAGGGTGGATTACTGTAATGGACTGCTCACTGGCCTTCCCAAAAAGACAGTCAGACAGTTACAGCTCATCCAGAACGCTGCTGCCAGGATTCTGACCAGAACCAGAAAATTAGAGCACATCACACCTGTTCTCAGGTTTTTGCACTGGCTCCCAGTTACATTCAGAATATATTTAAAAGTATTATTACTTCTCTATAAATCACTAAATGGTCTAGGGCCTCAATATATTACAAATATGCTCACTGAATACAAACCTAACAGATCACTTAGATCATTAGGATCAAGTAAATTAGAAATTTTAAGAGTTCGGTCAAAGCAGGGTAAATCGGCCTTTAGCTACTGCATCCCCTGCTGCTGGAATCAGCTTCCAGTTATGATCAGATGAGCTCCAACATTAGGCACATTCAAATCAAGACTTAAAACACATCTGTTTAGCTGTGCTTTACTGAATGAGCACTGTGCTACGTCTGACAGATTGCACTATTATGTCTTTCTTTTCTTTTTCATTCTTTTATAATTTGTTTTAACACATTTTAATCAGTTTTTAATAATGTTTAATTCTTTGTTGTTTTTATTTTCTTGTTTCTTTTATTCTTGTTTATGTAAAGCACTTTGAATTACCAATATGTATGAAATGTGCTATATAAATAAACTTGCCTTGCCTTGAAAATGATCAAAAATATGGTTGCATAGATATAGTTTCACAAACATTGTTTCCACGATAGCCAGATCTATATGGATCTAATTTTGAGTATCTCAGACCAGCCACAAAACTCAGTGTCAAGCTACAGCTCAACTTGACAAATGCCAGAACTGTTCTAAGATCAGCCGCTTTGAAAAAATGTCTCCCAGTGCTACATCTGTCTCACCAAATGCCAGCGTTTGTCCCCGGAGGTTCATTAAAATGGTTTCCTCAAGCATCTCATTTATGCAGATTCACTTTTCTCTTTTTGTCTGTTCTGGATGTTGATTGATCAAACACTTGTTTGTGTTGTGTCATGTCCTGCAGAAATGTGTGTGTACTGTATGTGTGTTTTGTGTTTAACCCCCGAGTTCACTTGTTTCTGTCTTTTGCCTTTCAGACACTTTGACGTGGGGCTTTACAAATGGCTCATCAGGTACGATTCCTCTGTTTCCTCCTATTTTGTGTGGGTGTATGCGAGAGAGATTTTGCACTGCAAGGACATGGTTTTCTCTTGTTGCTGGCTGAAAAGCACATGAATAATAATCATAATCAAAACCATAATCACAAGAACAATTATACGTTGCTGATACATCATTCAGGCATAAAAAACTGGCAGTCTTACATCTATTTCGTTTTGTTCTTGCTAGATTGGGATACTGTTTTTCTGCTCCTGCATTCTAATTTGAGATTTTAGGAAATTTACGGATATATAATACGCAGTTGAGACTTTCTCAGAGGTTCGTATTTAGCAACAGCATCTCTTATTTAATTTGCTTTTAACAGCAAAACCATTTAAAACGGTGCATTAGCATACATATCTTAAGATAAATGCAAAAATGATGCAATTTTCTGTCAGTGAGAAGAATGTTGCTGTTGTTGCTTTGTAAAATGTGCTTTTATTCATTAGGTGCAGTTTTTCTAATGCACTTGTCGTATGTGGGAATGTGATGTGCTCTGTAAAGAAAATAATCTCCCCAAATAACTAATTTACATTTAAATATTCATGTAAATCAGTTAATTATATATGTTTTGCCCTCAAAATGATCCAATTTAATGAAGATGAGCCGCATGATAGGGTGTGTTCGACACACTCGAGCCGTCGCTGTTACTGTGTACTGACAACCTATAATGAACAGTTTTTCTTTCAGCAAGATTTGGCACTAGTCATGATTGGTCACCCAAGAGTCCAGAAACACGACTCAGCTCGGTCCCTTTCAATGCAGAGATTGTGCTACTGTTTGATTGCAGTTTTTCTTTTAGCAAGTAGTTCTTTTATTATGCAGGAGACCATTTGCTTTTACTGTAATTTAACACTCTGACAATAGGCAGAAAATGAGTATTATAATTTTAATGATGCCTTTTCTTTTTTCTTTCCTTTTTTTAATTTAGTTTTTATTGCAGTTTCCAAATTTACATACACATGAAAGACAAAAAGTCCAAGTAATTTTTTTTGTCTCACACATGAGCTTCTGTGTCCCATTTTTACCAGGAGGGGTCTGGATACAGACCTGGTGCAGATGCAATCTGAGCTGCATGCAATCCTTTTTTTAATGGCCTTACCTAACACTACCCCTAACCCTACCCCTCACAGTGATGTCACTAGCTCCATTGAGTGCATTGTGTCTGACATTGCATCGCTGAGAGATGCAATCTCAGCTTGCATCATACAGGCTACATACAGATACTAGTGTTTTTAACTGCTTAGCCATCATAAATTGTGAAAATAGCAGTTCGAAGAGGGCTTTAAGACTGTGAGGGACCAAGCCAGCACGTAAGGGGCATACAAAAATATGATGTTCAAAATAATTACTTTTAATAATGTCAAAAAAATTCAACAAATAAATAAATGAAACAATTAAACCAATTGAAAAATCAATAAACTAAACAGAAAGAACAAACATACATGTGTAAACCAAAAACAGAACTCGCACAACAGAGCACATTTATACAGGAGGGACTAGTCCACAATAAGCAAGAAGGCAAAGAAAAAAACAGACAATTTACATCAACAATAAACTAAGCCAAACCTCTAATTGCAGATCTAAATAATAATTAAATCAATTCCAAATAAACCAAAACTAAATATAAATCCGACGAAATAAGTACATAAAACGACAGAAATTAAAGTACAGAAATAAGTAAATAAAACTAAATATAAATCTGCATGCATGCCTCACACTTAATGTGTGGCCACTACAAGGGCCATCACAAAGACGAGTGAAATGCTCTGCCGGCTGTCACTCTGACTTCACAGCAAGCGACCCTCGCACTGTTCCCAATCACGGTCTGTGTTTTTGACTTCAGCAAATCAATTTTGCAGAATGCAAAGAATATATTTTTCATGATTCCAACATCCAGCAGCACAAGAAATGTGTGGTCTACCTGAGACGTGAGCAGTAAGGGAAGTCTTCTTTCACTATTGACTGTTGTAATGTTGTCAAATACAATTAAAGAAACTTTTACTGTATTCTTGGAACTTTATTCTTTTATTCAAAATATTAAATAGAAAACACTAATCTCATTACATTATTTTAAAAACTGCAATATAAAATGTATAGTTGAAATACAGTAACTTTTATTTAGTTTTATTATTTACTTAAATAAATACTTTAATAGTATATAGTGTGGTAAACAAAATTGGTGAAATATTTTAGTGCATAAAAAGCATGTCCAGTTTTTATTTCATTTTCAGTATGAGTGGCCACTTTCCTGGCAGGAAGTCAAGGCAAATCAATCTCCAGAGCAGCTGGACAGATGTTTTCAAGCTGCTGCTTTTCCTTAATGATATTTTATCCTTTGTATAAATACTTTTCAAGACTGGAAAAGGCTGATTCAGTAGGGAAGCCCTTCAAAATTGAAAAAAGCCTCTTCAGGTTGTAGCGTAAACCTTGTCTGCTCAGCTGTTGCATTTCCTGACAGTTATTCATATTCTAATGTCCTCCAGCTGTATGGAGAGATCATTGTGGCCAGGTTTTGTTTTTTTGTGTTGGGTTTGGTATTGTCAGTCTTTGGCTGAGCTGCGATCTCCAAGGACAAAAGATGTTTGATCAGGCTTGTATTAGCATGTATTTAGTATGATGGGCATCTTATTCTATCCCATGCTGGAAAGTGGCCAGTCTGTGTGAATATGTGCATCGGAAATGAATGGTACAGTATCTGTTTGCACCAGTAACACACAATAGAAGTTCATCAATTATTTCTTTCTTTTTTCTTTTTTTTTTTGGTGAACATCAGGGCATGTGACAAAATTGACATCCAAAATAGTCAATCAGAAACCAATTTTGGCCATTCACAAGTAACAGCAAAGGTTCATGCACTTTTTATATGATTCACTAATAGGTAAGAGGTTATTTAGAGCCCAATAATTTCTGTTTTTATTTTGTGTGGATTTTATTTATTTATTTATTTATTTGATTCTGTTTAATTAAAAATTATAAGTAAAAATAATAAATGAATTGAGTTTATTAAACAATTTTCGCAATGATAAAAATGTTTTTTTTTATTATTATTTTTTTTATTTATTAAACATTTTAGATTTAGAACTATATACTAACAAAGCCGAGATTCACCCAACATAAATTTTTAATTTTAATAAAAACAAAAATAGTGCAATAATAGGTACAAAATAAGAATGTCTGATACAGCTTCTCTCTGAGATGGTACCTGCTGGCACCATAATATGCTTATAGTATTGTCTTTTTGAGTTTTTCACAGATTAGTTCGGACACCAGTTCTCACTATTAACTATTAACTGATTTATATACTGCTAATTTGCTGCTTATAAAAGTTAGATGGTACTTGAAAGGTGTAGTATGGGGAATGATTATGGGATAATATATTGTGATGGAGAATAAGGCATTATTATGTGCTGTTAAAGTAATATTATAAAACCAATATGCAAGTAATATGCATGTTATTAATCAACTACTTAATAGTGAGAATTTATGTTCTCATTTCTGTTTCACCACAGCAGAATGAACCACCCAAATTTGTTATAACAGTTGCAGTCAAATTAATTTATACAAATTCCTATTTAAAGTGCAATCATATTAAATTGCTGTTTCAATAAATATCGGGATATCTAAATTTGACGTACTCATTTCCTCTACTTTTACTATAATACATTACCATTATCTAACACTCTGTATTTATTAAGAATGCTACTCATTTAATACAACTGTTTAATGTTTAATGACATAATGAAATATCTCTTTTCATGCATTACTTTGTTGTGATGCCAGCATACACTTTTAACATTTTTTCTTTGTAGTGCAAATGTTTAGTAGAAAAAGTGTTCAATTTCAATACTGGACATTTCTCAATAATCAGTCTTAACATAAAAAATAAACATTTATTTATAAAATGGTTTAGTAATATATTTAAAATGGTTTATAAATGCCAGTCAGAATTTTAATAAAGTGCACTCCTACACAAAGTTTGCAATAAGTGCATTTTCAGCTAAGGGCATACACTATGTACAGTTGCCTTGAACCGTGCCGAAGCGTGCTTGTCCACCATCCCCCCTCCCCCCGACGGCCTGCACTCACATTGCATCCGAGCCAGAGCACGCTTACATCATTAATGATGCAACTGTTCAGTTTAACAGAAAGAGAAGCGCTCTCGCTCAGCACAGTGGACATTGCTTTAGTTATATAATTTTAGTTGTTTGGGATGCAGTGACACTCAGTCAAGTATTTTGCTGAACAGATCCACAACTTTTGACGTTTATAAATTATCATAAAAGTCCTCGTGCTGTAGGTATTAGAGGTTTCCTGAAGCATCATCATCTGACGTGCAGCGAGAGGTTTGCAACTTTAATATACTACAACAGTTTGCGCTCATTGAACAGTAAAAATGATTAATAAATCCATATGAAGCAGTCCCTTAAAAGTGAAGTCACGTCTTCAGTTTTGGGCTCAGGCGCACATTGCACTCACACTACAAGCGTACCACGCCAAAGCCCAACCGAACCGCGCTCTGGCACACCTCTTCCAACTGGGCCCGAGCCGGCCAACTGAACTGCACCTGGGCCCGATTCGGAGCACTCACACTTGTCAAATGAACCAGGAAACGTGCCTGGGCACGGTTCGGATAGCATAGTGTGAGTGCACCCTAAATTTCAAGGTTGAGATAACCCTCCACTGTAAAAAGTTTTACACAGTTCCTTCATGTTGTCCCAACACAAATTGATTAAGTTAACTTAATAGTTTTATTAAGTTAAGAAGTTTGGCCAGAGGAGAAATTGTCGTGCCCAACTGAGCCTGGTTTCTCTCAAGGTTTTTTTTTCCCTTCACTTTGTCAATTGGTGAAGTTTGTTCCTCATCACTGTCGCCACTGGCTTGCTTGGTTTGGCACTTGTGGAGCTGCGCATCGATGGATTTGCTCTTCAGTGTTTGGACTTTCAGCAGTGAAATTTAAACCACACTGAGCTGAACTTCAACTCTGAAAACTGGACTGACACAGTAACAAGTTATTAGAACTTCTATGTTAAGCTGCTTTGACACAATCTACATTGTAAAAGCGCTATAGAAATAAATATGTAATGAAATGAATTTAATTGAACATAAAACAATTAAGTCCCCAAAAATCCCCCCAAAAAACCTTATCAATTGTGTTTCAACTCATTGTAAATAAGTAGTTTAAACAAGCAGCAAAAGTCATATTTTTAGTGTATGTAACTTTTGTTAATAAAGCAGACTTTTTTCCCAGTCCTGCTTGATTAATGCTGCTTTTTTAATAAAACATAAAATCATTCAGTTACTAGAAATGCGTACCTAATTATACGAATTCAAGTGGCTGTTAAATTCATATATAGTTCAGTTTCCACAGCCTCCTAAATGGGAAGCATCTCATTGCTTCTTGAATCCCACCAATCAGAAAAAAGTGAGTATAATTACTTCTATACTTTGAGCAGAAACTTCAGTTTTGAATTTGAGAAATGCAGAAATGCAAAAACATCTCGGTCCCCTCCTGAACGTGCGTTCTCCATTTCTTCTTTCATAGGTTTTTTCCCATCTCTCTCTCTCTCTCTCTCTCTCTCTCTCTCTCTCTCTCTCTCTCTCTCTCTCTCTCTCTCTGTTAAAATGTGTAGTGATTGCATCGTGGCAGAGAGAGCTGATCTGCATAATTGGAGTTTGAATGTGGGTAGTGTGTGTGTGTATGTGTGTGTTGTAAAGTGCGTTTAGAGAGATCTTAATGTGCTTTTAAATGTGCAGTAATTGTGAAGAGGTGAGTTTTGGAGTGTGGAGATGTGGGAGAGGATCTTGGCGTGACTCACCGCTGATCTTAAAGCGTCCACAGACACACGCCACGCACCGCTCCTGTCGCACTATTGTCTGCTTGAACGCCTCGCTTTCAGCCCTGTTGAGTGTCATCTCCTGTCTATTGAAATGTGCTGGTAACAATCGAATCACAGTTCGTATGAGCCTTATATAAGTGCCATATTATACTGCGGTGGCCACAGAGGCAGAACGAGACCTTATTGTTTCCCTTCATAATGAAAATGTGCTCATAAACACTTTTCTCAGCAGGGCAGCGTCTACGTTTGGGCTTTAAAAAGCACCTTAACAAAAGAAAGCGAAAACGAATGCAAAATCCAGTAGGGTTTAGTGGCATATCTGTGCTAAATAAGTACTGAAGTGCTAAAAGATTACCTTAATTCACCTGGATGAGGTTTTCCATTCAAAATGCATGACATAAATTAGACGTTAATGTGATTTGTTAAATGGATTTTCAAGTGCATTTAGCTGACATTATAATGGATTCATTTTGTAATTTATTTGCATATCAGGTACAAGTAGAATAAGAAAGATTATTTGCAGTGTTTTTTTTTTTCGAGCTGATAGTTATCATCAAGCTCAATAGAAATGAAATCACATACTTTAGTTGAAATATTAATGAAAAGCCTGTCAGATGAGATGAGGAATTTGAGTTAAGGAAAGGTGCTCTATTAATTTTGCTGATTTGCAGTCCATTGTTTGCATTTCTCAAAAGTTTTGATTTTAAAATTTAATAAACAAGTGAAAAGTGCCAAGTGAAAGTTGTGAATTCCTTGCAGAATCAGTGAAAATGTGAATAATTTTAACTTCAAGAGTTCACACTTAGCTGATGATTAATTATAAAGCTTGTTTGGCATGCTGTCCCGGGAGAGAGCCCTGAGCTCATGAGATCCTCGAGCCGGGGCTCCCTCCCGTTGCAAGGCGAGAGGGGAGCTCGAGCTCAGGTAGATCTCGAGAACTCCCCAAAATGCCTTATATAGCTCGGGACAGCAGCCGCGTACAGAAGATACATGCATACATACATACATACATACATACATACTGTACATACACACACACACACACACACACACACACATGTACATATGTACTTACATACATACACATACATACATACATACACATATGCATATATACACATAAAGACAGGGTCGTGCTCAAGCCCTTAGTCTGGAGTATGGCATTAACTGGTTAGATGGAGGAGAGAGGTTAGATGAGTCAAAGGGAAGGAGTAAAGTGCTAGGAGAAAACAGCGGAAGCACTCAACGCTGGCGGGGGAAATAGAAAGATGAGGTGATAGGTGAGGCTCTTGCGAGAGCCGAAGCTCTTGTTGACTCCTGTGGGGGTCTAAGCTTAGGGTGATGTTAAGATGGAGGAAGGAGGTTAGGTGAGAATCAAAGGCAAGGAGTAAAGAGCTATGAGGAAACAGCGGAAGCACTCAATGCTGCAGGGGCAGCAGAAAGCTGAGGTGATGGGTGAGGCTCTTGCGAGAGCCAAAAGCTCGTGTGGACTCCTGCAGGATCCTGAGTTCAGGAAAGTGTTAAAATGGAGGTATTATTTCTGAAGACGGAGGGACAGGAATTGGGTTGGGGTCCGCTTCTGGAGCCAATGACCAGAATTCAGGAAGAAAAAACGAGAAGTCAGCAATTTGGTTTGCAACATGGCACATATTCAGCAGACATGATAAATAGTTTTTTAGCTGATGTCAATATGAGGCGTCTTAAAAGCGGTGTTAAAGGTGGTGAATAGGAATGCCTTGTTTATGCATTGTACTCTGGCTTCCTTAATCTGTAATTATTAGATAGAATCCTTTGTTAAAGAGTTTGTGGGTTGCACTGCTTATGGGACTGATACATGACATCTTGAAGGATGGTGCAGAGAACGGTCCAATCATAAAGGGGTTGTCAATCTCTTTTTCTAAGATGATCGATAGTTGCGGATTCTGCAGTAGCTGTAGAGTATAATAGGTAATATGATGGTCAGCTTCTGGTGCGGGCTGCCAAGAACTCTGAATTGGGAAACAAGAGAGAATCAGAAATTAATTTTTTACAACAAGATTTGTGTATGGCAGACACAATTAATTGTTTTAGCTGATTTCCATGTGAGGCGTCTTAATGAGGGCATGGGCAACTGTGAATGGAAGCGCCTTTATTAGTGCATGGTACGATAGCTTCGTAGATGCAATGCAAAGATGGTTGAGGTGGGCATTCGTCCCCCCGCAGGAGGGCAGATGGATGGAGAGCTGAAGGTATGGGGCGTGGCTTGTCTAGTAGTCCTGGAAGTGCCTCTTGAAGACTGAGTAGGTGAAGTGATAGTGGAGTGGAGTTTGAATGTTTAGAATGCAAATGTATCTAAACAGAGTCGATGGATGAAATGTTGCTCCATTCGTCAGGAATGTCCTCCCATTCATGGCAGTCAAGCGGGGGGTTTGTTTCTTTGCTATTTCACATCCAACCAACTTGCTATAGTGAATTCACATGCATGCAGTCACTGTCATATTGCGATTGGCCTTCTGTGTTTGATGTGTTGAATGTTTTTCAATATCTGGGTAATAACTTTGGATTTAAAATGGCTATCAGATGTGGCAGAGTTTTTTTTTTTTTTAATATATATAAATTAATTAACTAAAATTTTTATTAATTAATTTATAAATAAATAATAATAAATAATTTATTTATTATTATTTTATTTATTTAAACAAACTGCGAACATCAAATCCTGTACATAAAACTATGTCACGACTTAGTGTTAATGTTAGTTATGGGCTTTACTTTAATCCATGAAAAAAAAACATTACGTTTGGAATCCTAACTTGATTAAATTACTAGCATATCTGACCCAGTTCATTCACCAGTCCGAGTCCATTCTTAACCTGTCAAAAGAGAGGGCGGGACCATCTCAAGTTGAGAGCTCATTGGATGGTGGCGCTTCTCTTTTCAGCTATTGGCTCACAGGAGTGTCAATCAGGAGTGCAGAAGCTGGCGGCCATTGGTCAGAATCACTAGTGTTATGACTGGAGACGCTACTGAACGCA
Organism: Danio kyathit; assembly: GCA_903798195.1. Taxonomy (NCBI): domain Eukaryota; kingdom Metazoa; phylum Chordata; class Actinopteri; order Cypriniformes; family Danionidae; genus Danio; species Danio kyathit. The sequence continues at coordinate 31,354,434 of LR812535.1, read as the reverse complement.
CTCCAGTAGGCTTGCCACGATAGACGGTGTTGACGGTGTTACCGGTTTTAAGACGCAACACCGGTGACATCACTTTTTCACTGTGACACCGTGCCCTCATTTTTTTAAGTATTCCTTTTTTAATTCAATAATTATTTAAATTAAATGGAAAATATAATTCCAAATAATTTACTTAAGACGATAGCATGCAGTAGGCTGTAGTTAAAATCTGAACATAGCTACAATGCTTCATATTTCCTTTATCATGTGAGGAGAACAAGATGAGTCGAATTTACAGAAAAAGAATGGCGGAGGATTTAGTGTCAAAACGCAAAGCAAAAGCGCCTCATTTAAAAAATCCCGCGACCATCATCTCACAGTGTTTAGTGATAAATAATCTTATTTTTTATTAAACTGAAAGTGATTGCCGCGCCACTGACAAGCCAACTGCAGAGAAACAAAGCAACCTCGCCGCAACCGCAGTGATCACTTTTTCCGAAGTTCATCTGTTCTTTTGTGCACTTGATTATTATGAGTTTAATGTAAAAAAAAATCAATAATGAAAAGGCCGACAAGAGTGTATCCTGTGTGTGTGCGCGCGTCTTCACTGAAGTCTCTCTCTTCCAAAACCGAAAGTTGCTTTGTCTGTCTGGCAATATTTCGGCTTTTAATCGAATGAAAAGTTAATTTAGATGAACCTATATTAAAAACTTGCAGTAAAATAAATGTGATGTGCGGCCACACATCGAAACTGAGGTGTGATCTCATCTCTCTCTCTTGCTGTCATCCATGATAGACGACACACAAGTCAAGTCGCCTAATAATTATATTAATTTTAATAAAATGTAAACCAAAATAAACAATTCATTGCATTTTCGTTTGATAAAAAATATACGAAAACGAAAAAAATCAAAGGATGGCTAGTTTGTATTCATGTGTTTTAATATTAATGAAAATATGCTTAGCCTATTTAAGCGTGGTTATATACACTACCAATAGGCAAGCCATTGAAAAAAAATATTTTACTGTGTACTGAGTTATAATGTATATTTTACAATAAAAACTAAATGTAGCATGTGTCGCTGTCATTTAAAACACGCAATTCATAACACACCCCACCAGAGCTATCTATAGTCTATCTGTAAACTTACAGGGAGGTGTTGGCCAAAAGTCACACTGCGCACCACGTTATTGAACTCCAATATCTCTGAGGGAGACACGCGTGCGGTGACCGCACAGTGATGTTCAGCTCTGATGAGGCACTTTTATTTAGACTGTAGTAGATTTTTTACATAATGTTCCATTACTTAAAATTTCTTTCATTTTTTTTTTATTCATAGTTTATATATAAATTGAGTGCTAGCTTGTTTAGCTGTGATCATTATGCAAGGATCATATTTCATATTTGGTTTATTCTTCAGTAACCTATAGATTCGTTAATAATGTATTTTATAAACGGACTGTTTATAAGGACTAAGTTATTAATATATAATACATTAGGCTAAATAATACATAAGACATTGAAGTCAGCTAGGACAGCAAAAGACAACTAAAGTAGGTTTCCTCTGTTGGCAAAGGTAACCAAAAAGTATCTTTGCGTGTGCGCAACAAGCTGCGCACCCGAGAGAGTGTTCAACACGATGGGGAACATAGTGTGCCTCAAGATCCCTTCAGAGATGGTCAACATGGGTTTCCTGGCAAAGACCATGTAGACTGCACTGTTAATAAAAAAATGCAGTGTTTTTGTTTATTTTATTTTTTTTAAAGACTGCCGACCTGTCATTTTTGTAGCCTAATGTCATTTGGAAGTTTTTTTATATTTGTTTCTTGTTCATTCCTTTAATCTTATTTAAACTTTGTGCTATTTAATCACTTATCTTTTTATTTTATTTTCTTATTCGTTTTAAAAATATTCTAACATAAGTAATAAACGTTCTATGGTTGTTATTTGTTTGGTTCCAATGTTCAGTTTTTTTTTCAGCCTGTAGCATTGTTGTTGTTTTTTTCATTATGTTAATAAAAGTTCTGTGTTTAATAACAGTGATTTTTTTTGTAGTTTGACGCGAGTTGCCAATTCCCGAAAACTGAAAGTGAAAGTATAATACGCACGCATTTATAAGCTATTTAAAAGCAGAAAAAAAGAGGAAAAGAGGAAACGCCCACCCCCACGGTGATACCGGTATTACCGGTGTTGTCACATGTCGATCAACCGGTGGGGAAATTTCCTCATCGTCACAACCCTACACTCCAGCGAGAAGTTTGGATGATAACAATTCATTCCATGAATATTTCTCAATGTATGGATATGCTGAGGACTAATGTTTTGCGAATTGGATTGCCTGGTCCCTTGCAGTCAATTACTTGATGATATGGACCTGTAGACAGGCCGGAGGTCTGAGAGGTGAGTTCCTTAGTAGAAATTATTCTATTCGCGCTAGTCTCGTTTTCGGAGACTTCTGAAATGTTTAGTCTTTGTTGGAGTGTGGTTATTTTGTGAGGCTTCCCTTTGAAGCGTGCTATGTACATTACCACGTGTGCACCGCTAGGAGAACGGTGGGAGTTCTGCTTCATAGCAATGGCTTGGACCGCCAACATCTCGAGAGTTTAGACGGAGTTCGTGTGACGGTGATCGAGTTTTGACTGGGATCTTGCTGGAAAATTGGGTTGAAGACGCAGCGGATACGTTGTGAGAGGTACTTTGAAGTGGAAGATTTTGATGATGTTGTTGTTGTTCAAGTTGTTGTTGAACTATTGTTGGAGTTGTAGTTGGAGATTTAGTTGTTGTTTGAAGTAGTAGTTGTTGTATTCGCAGTAGCAGTAGCCGCGGTAGTAGCAGCAGCAGTAGCAATAGCAGTAGCAGCAGCAGCAGCAGCAGCAGTAGCAGCAGTAGCAGCAGTAGCAGTAGTAATGGGCGATATAAACGATATGCGATATAAACGATACAAAATTGGCCTACGATAGAGATTCTAATTCTATTGCACTATCGCGATAATGCATGTTTGATGACGCAATCTACCCGCTCTCAACAACAGCACTAAGCAACGCATGGCACCGAATGTAGGCGTTTCGCACAACCTGCGAGCCTCATGCATGGCATATCGTGGCTTGTCACACAGATTCCCACACAGCGCTTCCCACACAGATTTTACCTGGGCGGACGATATATTATTGGGGCGGCCCGGTTCTGTGTTCGGGAGAAACTGAGAACACTCTGCCACAGACTCGCATGCTCTGCATGCAGACCCACAGAGACGCGCTGGATACAGAACAGTTGTCCTGCCTTTATAGCACAGGGCTCGAAATTGCGACCATTTTGGTCGCATATGCGCCCGAAATTTAATCTATGCGACCTCGTAATATATTTGGGAGCATTTGTGCGACTGCATTTAATGGTTGTAGTGCGACTTGTTTCGATTTTTTCTAAAATACGTGCTGAATTAGACTTCCCTGCCGCTATATTGGTTCATATTTGCTGTCAATCACTCAAGGCTTTCCGCTGTCAGAGAACAGGGAGCTTATAAGGGCGCCATCCGAGATCAATCGAGAGTTTTCGGAGAAGGTGCCCGAATCTCGATGCATTGCATTCACTGCGTGTTCAGCACAAATGTCCGCTAAATGTAACACTGTACATATCATCGCCAAAGAAGCTCGCCTTTACTAAGTTTAAACTGAATCTGCGGCTCATAACAAAGAACAGAATTTGCGCCGGTGGTCATCGCGAGAATCCTGCTCTGCCTGCTCTTATATTGGGTCGGCTAACACGCCTGCTTTTTTCCACAAACACAGAAAAATTTAAATCAGCGCATAACAAGACCGAGCAATCGAGCAAATAAAATGACACAAACCGAAACCAAAACTTTTAAAGAGGCTAGAAGTGAGAATTTTCTTCTTTCTTTGGATGTATATTATTTTTCTATTTACTGATGACTGCTTTGCAGCTTTCAGCATTGGATTGAATGATTTATTATCTTACGTTTGTTTTGTAGCAGAAATATTATTTATTAAATTGACATGCATATAAAAACAATAGTGCAAAATAAATTTTTCATACTGCAATGCTTCATTTTTGTTTGATGCAAACCATAAATTTATTTTTCATAAAGTAACAGCAGGACTTTTTACAGTACATAACTCTCATTCAAGCACATTCAGGGCAGCATGATAATGAGAAATGTTATTCATTGTAAGTATTATTGACATCATCATCATCATTAATAATATTTTATAATTATTAGACATTGATATCTGTGCAATAATTCCAAAATGAATAAGTCATCACAGCATTAGTTGGATAGTTGTTTCTGGTTTTTGTTAGTCCTGGCTGATGTTGTTTTCAAATACAATAAATCCCTTAATATACAATTTGCAGTGGTGCTCATTCATTTTTGGTGGGTGCTCCTAAATTTTTTCTGGTGCTCCTAAATTTTTGAAGTTGGGAGCACCGGTGCTACCAAGTAAAAAAGTTAATTTCGAGCCCTGTAGCAGCTTTGAGAAGAGCACGGAGACTAAATAGACTGATCCAGCTCATTATTTTGGGTGACAATACATTCTCTTTTCCCCGGACATGTCCGAGAATCTGCTTTCGCTTTCGATATTAATTGTATTCATTTTTGCATTACTTTATAAGCAAACTTTGTCTGGTGCGTCTCAATCTCTCAGCAGCACCAACACTACAGCAGACAGAGAGAGAGAGAGAGAGAGAGAGAGAGAAAGAGCAGATCAAGACACCAGTTCTAATTTGATTAGGAGAACAAAATGTTTAAAACCAAATGCGTTACCTAGGCTGCAGGTTAGAAATATGTTTTTATTTAAAGTATCTGCAATACACAATTTTATTTGACTAATTTAATACTGGAAGTAATTTCAGTACAGTGTAAGTTCCTTAACTAAACACCAGTTTTTTTGTTCTCTGCAACTTGGCATTTAGGAACTAAGAACTTAAAAGAAAAGTCTTTCTTTCTAAAAGGCACTACATTTAGTTTATTTATCTGCAACATTGTGTTGTTTAATTACAGTTTTACTTTTGCACAATAAATGTTCTAAAAATGACATGCAACGTTTCTTTATTTCTTAAAAAAAAATAGCTGTTTGGCTTTCCTAAGTGTCTCTGTACCCTGTTCTGAAATGGTTCTATTATAATTTATATATCGCAATATATATCGTTATCGCAAGAGGCTGCAATGTATATCGCAATATGGATTTTAGGCCATATCGCCCATCCCTAAGTAGCAGTAGTAAGCAGCAGTGGTGGTGGTGGTAGTAGTGGCTGCAGCTGATGCGAGCCAAGCTGTCCTCAAAGCGAAGATAGCGGTGATATGAAACTCGTGGTATTTAGAGTAGCTTAGGGATCATCTGATTGGTGCATGGTGATTTGGATAATGTGGGTCCAGCCGCTAGCAATCATAAGCACGTGATCCTCTCGAAATGAGTTCTTCTCGTTCACAAAACGAGAGATCATACAAAATGCATGTTATTTTTTTTAGTACTGCAAGGGATTCACAAACTTTCTTTTGGCAGTGTATGTTAGTGCTATACAGGAATTTTCTACTTTCAATTTTTTGTTTATTTTTTATTTTATTTATTTATTTATTTTTAAACCTCCTAGGTTCTGCAGGTTGCAATATCCCGAATTTTGATTGCCAATCTTGAGCCAATTGTAAGCATTTGTATTAGTTTAATTTGGAATTTTCCCAACCAGCAAAGACCCCTGGATGTCTGTACCTGTGAAAACATTGTGACGTCTCTGATTGTGCAGCATTAATTTATGAAAAAGATTTGGTTCAAACCAATCAGCGTGCTCTATTGAAATCTCAAATCTATTGGATTTGCCACTCGTCTCCTTTTAAAAACAACGCGGTTCCAGTTGGTGTTGATTGTCCTGTCCCTACAGATTTGGTAAGTGCGTGTAATCAGTGTTTATTCAGATGGCAAAGTTTACCAAAGTTACACCAGCTAATAAGGTTACAGTATGTTAATATCACTACAAAATTATAGTACAATATTATAGACTGAAAGATCCGCTGTAAATACTGCTCTCCGAATGTAAAGACATTAATTAAACTATTACCGTCGTGTAGGTTTTTTGCCGCATTTTGTGACAGGATAGTCTATACATACACGGCTTTCTGACGCTACCTACCAAGTGCATCTAAGTTACAGAGAAATGCGGAGGGTTTTTTTCTCTCATTCGCCGTGCGGTCTCAAGCATTCTATTAAAACTGCCACTTTCCAGCAGTTCATCCTCGCATCTAATATCTCGTTTGTCATGGGGGGCATGCATGAAATGTTCCTGAGTGAAAGTGAAAGTGCTGAACTGCAGTTAAAATCGCCAAATTAAGAATTTGGCAAATTATTCGATTACTGATGTCCATGTAAAAACAGTCACTGTGTTTCTCCTCTGCGGCTGTGTGTTTGTTTTGCCTCTGTGAAAATCAGCGCGTGCCCAAACAGAAACTCCCATTTTTATGCAAAATATTCCCTCTTTTCCTCCCCTGACACTCCTACCTAAACAGAGCTGGACATACCCACTTTCCTCACTTTTTCCAAATTATTATTACCATATGTTGAGTCTCCCTATACAGTTTGATAGAGCGCGTGGACCCGGGAGCCACTTTACGTGACATCACACTTAACAAGTGGATTATGTCCCTTTTTACAAGATGTAATATAAGTCTTTGCTGCATAGCTGTCAACATTTGGATGTGAAAATAAGGCATATCCCTGCCCTCCAACACCGTGACGGAGATGTTTGCATTTTATTGGATTTTGTCTGTTTAAACACACACCCAAATCCCAAAGGGTTCACTTTTGCTCCTCTTCAAATTGCATGTACAGATGCTGCTCGGGGAATATCATCACTTTATCACCATGGAGCACTTTCGACAGTCATGTAGATTGACTGATTTGCAGTTTGTATTGATAGGGAGACAATGCATGGCTTAATAACATTTTATTTTATTTTTAAATTTTTTTACTTTATTTTAATTTTTTAACTAATTTTAAAGCATATTCAAGCCCTGATGAATATTATTATGGAAATATTAAGCTCAAAATACTCATCAGATAATTTATTTTACCTTGATGAACATTTACATTTTTGTGTCAGAACTGTTTTGTGCATGTGGCTTTAAATGCAAATGAGCTGGTTCGCCCCATCCCCTGCTAAATGTAGAGTGCAGTGTTTGAGCATGTCCACTTCATGGATACTCATGCATCATATAAACACAGCACAATGATGGACAGCAATTTATAGCAACTTTTGATCACAAGATCACAATTGCCAAAATTGTATTCTGAATGGTTATTTTATGTAATTTATGATGGAGTATATTCAGCCTTTCTGCATTAACGAATAAGCCTTAATCAAACTCCTTTAGAAAGTTTGCTGTTTGCTATTAATAATAGATGTCACACACGCTTAACATGTTGCGCTGCTTTTGTACATTTACTCGTGGCAATGTGACAGGATGCCAAACCAGTAAATATATTCTGTATGGAGATCCATTATATACAGGGAGTGCAGAATTATTAGGCAAGTTGTATTTTTGAGGATTAATTTTATTATTGAACAACAACCATGTTCTCAATGAACCCAAAAAACTCATTAATATCAAAGCTGAATATTTTTGGAAGTAGTTTTTAGTTTGTTTTTAGTTCTAGCTATTTTAGGAGGATATCTGTGTGTGCAGGTGACTATTACTGTGCATAATTATTAAGCAACTTAACAAAAAACAAATATATACCCATTTCAATTATTTATTTTCACCAGTGAAACCAATATAACATCTCAACATTCACAAATATACATTTCTGACATTCAAAAACAAATCAGTGACCAATATAGCCACCTTTCTTTGCAAGGACACTCAAAAGCCTGCCATCCATGGATTCTGTCAGTGTTTTGATCCGTTCACCATCAACATTGCGTGCAGCAGCAACCACAGCCTCCCAGACACTGTTCAGAGAGGTGTACTGTTTTCCCTCCTTGTAAATCTCACATTTGATGATGCACCACAGGTTCTCTATGGGGTTCAGTCAGGTGAACAAGGACGCCATGTCATTAGTTTTTCTTCTTTTAGACCCTTTCTTGCCAGCCACGCTGTGGAGTACTTGGACGTGTGTGATGGAGCATTGTCCTGCATGAAAATCATGTTTTTCTTGAAGGATGCAGACTTCTTCCTGTACCACTGCTTGAAGGTGTCTTCCAGAAACTGGCAGTAGGACTGGGAGTTGAGCTTGACTCCATCCTCAACCCAAAAAGGCCCCACAAGCTCATCTTTGATGATACCAGCCCAAACCAGTACTCCACCTCCACCTTGCTCGAGTCGGACTGGAGGTCTCTGCCTTTTACCGATCCAGCCACGGGCCCATCAAGACTCACTCTCATTTCATCAGTCCATAAAACCTTAGAAAAATCATTTTTTGGCCCAGTCTTGACGTTTCAGCTTGTGTGTCTTGTTCAGTGGTGGTCGTTTTCAGCCTTTCTTACCTTGGCCATGTCTCTGAGTATTGCACACCTTGTGCTTTTGGGCACTCCAGTGATGTTGCAGCTCTGAAATATGGCAAAACTGGTGGCAAGTGGCATCTTGGCAGCTGCACGCTTGACTTTTCTCAGTTCATGGGGAGTTATGTTGCGCCTTGGTTTTTGATTTGGCTTTTCCACACGCTTGCGACCCTGTTGACTATTTTGAATGAAACGATTGATTGTTCGATGATCACGCTTCAGAAGCTTGGCAATTTTAAGAGTGCTGCATCCCTCTGCAAGATATCTCACTATTTTTGATTTTTCGGAGCCTATCAAGTCCTTCTTTTGACCCATTTTGCCAAAGGAAAGGAAGTTGCCTAATAATTATGCACACCTGATATAGGGTGTTGATGTCATTAGACCACACCCATTCTCATTACAGAGATGCACATCACCTAATATGCTTAATTGGTAGTAGGCTTTCGAGCCTATACAGCTTGGAGTAAGACAACATGCATAAAGAGGATGATGTGGTCAAAATACTAATTTGCCTAATAATTCTGCACTCCCTGTAGATGTACAAACTAAATATGATTTATACATGATCCACAAACCAGCAGAACTCCTTTTATGAGTTTGAAGCATCCTCATAGTTGTGTACTGACACTATGCAGCTGTGGTGATTCGAGTGTTTTTTTTGTCTTTGTTAAAAATCTTTTATTAATGTTTCATATCTTATTTTCTGCAAAGTGCAATTACAGTAAACGCAAGACGACACATTTCTGATCTGTAAGACAATGCTAATTTTATCCTCCTTTGCCGTTTCACATTGATTTACATGACGATTAGTTTAAAATCCTTTAAAAATACAAGTTCTGCCACTTTTTCTTGAGGTGAAGCTTGATCACAAATAGTTGGAATAGATCCATCCTTTTAAATGTCTTTGCAAATCCTGCCTTGTATTGACTATTGAAAACTGAAAGCTGACTGAGGACATGACAATACGTGCCTGTCAATCAGTATCGATGAGCAAGGATAATCACACACCATGGTGTGGTTGGCCTCAAGGTCACTCGACCTTGGAGCTTGGTCTCACCAATGTACTTTATAGGTTTATTGCACTCTAATATGACTGTGTACTCACTATTTCTACATATATTTCTTCCCAAACGGCTTCCAAAAGATGATTTTGCAAGATGGGTGCCCTTTTAGAAAAGAGTCTCTTCAGAGCTTTTTAAACTTCCTGATAAAGAGAATGATGCATTCTCTGTATAATTCTGCTCTCAGAGCAGAAGATGAGTGGAACTGTGAGAATTTCACAGTCAGATAAACATAAGTTGTAGATGGAGCACAGTGGTTAAGTCTCTCTGACTGCCTTTACCACAGTTTAGTTCCCTTACTTATGAAATAGTGTAAGTTTCTGGCAATTTACTTCACCATGCTGTTTTGTTTTTACGTCTTTGAATAAACTGGGTGATAATTGTGGGTACTATCCATAAACCTAACCCAGTTTGTTTGCCTCATTGAAGGGCTTCATAAGGCTGTGCTTCAAAACATCTGACACTGGCAAAATTTAATTGGAAGTGAAATTTGGTTGCAATAGTCATCAGTCACTGATGTCAAACTAGCGATCAAAGGCTAGAGATGTTGGCCTAGGATCAAACAAATCTTTAAGGATTTGCAAAATGGGTCTCAGATGGCCAAATTGTAGCCAATATCATAGAGTGTGGACCTGGCTTTGTCGGTCACATAGCTGTCGCATTTAAAACCAGATTTTCTCTTCATAGTTAATTGATGCTTTAAATTGCAAAATACTTGCTTAAATACTTTATGATGGATATTTCAACTGTGGAAAAAAATCTATTTGAATCGGTTTCATTTTTTATTAGTTGTTCTGGATATAATGCCAGTTTTAATTTCACTGAAAACATAATTTTGAGGAAACTTCATACTTTTTACCCTTCGATTGTACATGAACATTGTAAATATTAATTGTAAATTTACTGTAGCTTATGAATATGGACCATGTTTTCCCAGTGTCTGCATGGGTTTTGATTGGTGTTCCAGTTTCCCCCACAGACCAAAAGTCATGTGATATACACTCACTGGCCACTTTATTAGGTACACCTTACTAGTACCGGGTTGGTCCCCTTTTTGCCTTCAGAACTGCCTTATTCCTTTATGGCATAGATTCAACAAGGTACTGGAAATATTCCTCAGAGATTTTGGCCCATATTGACATGATAGCATCACACAGTTGCTGCAGATTTGTCGGCTGCACATCCATGGTGTGAATCTCCCGTTTCACCACATCCCAAATGTGCTCTATTGGATTGAGTTCTGGTGACTGTGGAGGCCATTTGAGTACAGTGAACTCATTGTCATGCTCAAGAATCCAGTCTGAGATGATTTGCGCTTTATGACATGGTGTGTTATCCTGCTGGAAGTGGCCACCAGAAGTTGGGTACACTGTGGTCATAAAGGCATGGACATGGTCAACAACAATACTGAGGTAGGCTGTTGCATTGACACGATGCTCGATTGGTACTAATGGGCCTAAAGTGTGCCAAGAAAATCCCCCACACCACCCTACACCATGACCACAAGCCTGAACCGTTGATACAAGGCAGGATGGATTCATGCTTTCATGTTGTTGATGTCAAATTCTGACCCTACCATCTGAATGTTGCAGCAGAAATCGAGACTCCTTAGATGAGGCAATATTTTTCCAATCTTCTAATTTTGGTGAGCCTGTGTGAATTGTAGCTTCAGTTTCCTGTTCTTAGCTGACAGAAGTGGCACCCGCCTGGTGTATTCTTCTGCTGCGTTAGCCCATCCGCTTCAAGGTTGAATGTGTTGTGCATTCAGAGATGCTCTTCTGCATACCTCAGTTGTAACGAGTGGCTATTTGAGTTACTGTTGCCTTTCTCAGCTGGAACCAGTCTGGCCATTCTCATCTGACCTCTGGCATCAACAAGACATTTGAGCTCACAGAACTGCCGCTCACTGGATATTTTCTCTTTTTCGGACCAATCTCTGTAAACCCTAGAGATGGTTGTGCGTGAAAAGCCCAGAGATCAGCAGTTTCTGAAATACTCAGACCAGCTCGTCTGGCACCAACAATGATGTTGTCACGTTCAAAGTCACTTAAATCACCTTTCTTCCCCATTATGATGCTCTGTTTGAACTGCAGCAGATTGTCTTGACCATGTCTAAATGCATTAAGTTGCTGCCATGTGATTGGCTGATTCAAAATTTGCGTTAACAAGCAGTTGGACAGGTGTACCTAATAAAGTGGCTGGTGAGTGTAGCTTAATTAGTGTGATATAGGTTATAGATCAACCTAAAATTGAACAAAGTGTGTGAATGGGAGAGTGTGTGTTTACCACAACTTAGGGTTGTACTCCCTGAGTTGCACAAGGAAAGTAAAACTCATGCCAGAGTAATTGGCATTTCATTCGGCTGTGGCAACCCCTGATAAAGCAGGGAATAAGCTGAAGGAAAGTGAGTGAGTGAGCTTTTGAATAATTCAATGCATCCTTGCTGAATATGATATTTGCTTTGTTTTGAGGATGTCATAATTGTTTTTTTTACCACACTGATTCATACTACAATTTTATTTCTCTTCGACACATTGACAGTGTACTCTATCAGCAAATCTTCATTAACACATCAGCGAATCCGCAGAAACCCATCAATGCTATTAGAGGTCATACAGAGCAGAGACAGACACATGAATGCTGAAGAATAAAAATAGAATAGCACAGGTTTTTTTTTGAAGTGTGATAAAATAAACCATAGTTGAACTTCTTTTCTTGATCGGTACACACTCTGTCAGCTGGAGCCGTGGTCAGGGGCTAATCTTATCCTCTTCACTATCTCTCTCTCTCACACACACACAGATGAGTCAAGTCCTCCACTATCCCAACAGCCTCATTAGAACAGATTGCTGCTCTCTCAGCCCTGAAATGGAAACTCTACTATACTGCTGTAGTGAGAAAAAGAGAGAGAGAGAAAGATCAGGTTTAGTATAGAATTTCCCAGCTTTCTTTGCTGTTTATTATTGGTTGCAGTTTTAAACTTGTTTCCATTTATACGTTCATTTAAGAGTGTATTTTGACCATGGTGAAAATAGCTTCATACTGTAAGTATATTAAATTTTGACTTCATGCAAATGTAAAACTGTATATGAAGAGTTCAGATGCAAAAGCGCTAAACGCCACTTCCACCAAAAATGAGATAATGACATTGAGTGAATGCTTTAGGGACATACTACTCCATCAACAAAAAGATTTGCTTCTAATCATCCAAATCCCAGCGTCAGCACATTCAGAAATAATAGTTTGGCAAATGAAAACATCCCTTACCTCAAAACTCTGTGCATTATAAGAACAAGAAAACACATTGTACAGTCGGAAGTGTAGCATGCATTCATAATGTTTTTTGCGCAGTAATGCTACTTTGAATGAGTCCAATTTACTATACATTAAACGGCAACTGCGTTTCACGAAAGACAGAGTTGAGATGCCATTCTTTTATCCCACATGGATGCTATGAGGATAAACAAGAGAGGAAAAAGAGACCAAGACCTTAAGTATGGTGAGAATGAATGAATGACAGCTTCTAAAATTGTCTTAGAGGCATTGCCTTTTTGCCCAGTAGGCCTACCTTGTGTTTTATTTGCTAATGTAAGCTATTTTTAAAAGATAAATATAATGTATAAAACTATACATTATTTCTATTACTTCATATTACCTATACGTCTAATAAGCTTTTTATATTAATGGACAATGCACAGATATTGTTGTTTCACAAAGTTTTTACACTACATTATTTGAATCTACTGTACCAAGCTTAGCTTACAATGTTTGCAATGTTTACATTGTTCTACTTACATTAAATCTAAATCCCAAATATCAGAAATGACAACAGATTGTTAAGATTTAGTTAATGTCACTTTTAATGTTATTGATTTTATTAATACACTTACTTGACAGATTTCATTCATTTTCCTTCTGCTTTGTCCCTGGTTTATCAGGGGTTACCACAGCGGAATGAACCGCCACTTACTTGACAGATTTATATATTTTTAATTTAATAATTTAATTTTAGGTGTTTTATGTTTGGTAAAATAATTTCTAATAGCATCTTTAGTGATTTTTAACTAGTTACACTGTCTTGTCTTAAAAGGGGATTTAGAGGTTTTTGCGAAAAAGCACAAGTGGATTTAGCTGGTTTTGACGCAAAAGAAAATCTACCTTGTTAAAGAAATATTTAAAGTTACATTTTTGAAAAAAAGCTATTTTATTTACTGGCTAAGAACCCTATCATTACCTATAAAATGAAACTTCTAAACCTAAGCAGAGGAGCCTGCTATAAAATGCTTGTTTACAAAAAAAAGAGGTCTGATGGATTTAGGTTTTGCATCTGAACTCTTCATATGTAGTAGTCAGGAATCAGTAGTGTTTCAGATGTAGGTGTAAATATGTAATGTAGTGTAGCAATGTTGGATGTACAAGATAACTGAATATAACAAAACAAAACAAAAAGTCCAGTCTAAAGCAGCAGCCCTCTTCCAAAGTCAAAAGTCAAAGTCTGCTTTATTGTACAGAGAATCGAAATTGCGTTACTCTCAGACCCTAGGTGCCTAACATATAATATTAATACAAAAAGTTAAATTTTAAAAAGAAATTACAATAAATACAATTTTACAAATAATGTAATCTAACAATATAAGTAAAAAATAACAAATTTTAAACAATACAATTACACATATGGCAAGGAGTGCAAACCAGATTTGTGCAGATGTAAAACAGTATAGAGTGCAAAACAGTATATAGTGCAAAAGGCTTGTAAACATGATAAAGTCACAATATAATGTAAAGCAGTATAATTACAAACGCTAGCCATAGGATTTTAAAGGGTCCAGAGCAGTAAATGACAGGTGTTTCCTATAGCAATTAGATTAAGGTGGAGCCAACCCTCAATCCCAACCAGACAGACTCCTAGGTCATAGGACGTCACAGATGGAAAAGTATAAGAGAATAAGAAGAGTCTTTATTTTAAATAGGATTTAAAATAAAAATATTTTATAGCATAATACATTTCTTTATTGTTGCTTTTCCATCACTGAAATAAATTACATTTTAAAATACATTTCAAAAATAAAACCTTTATTTTAAACTGAAGGATTAGTTCACAGTATTTTACAGTAGTTTTGTAAAGTAAGCCTTTTTGAATTTATAATTATTCTAAACTTTTGACCAGTAGTGTAGAAAATATCATCAGCTCAATATTAAAACTATGTAATTTTATTTGTCAACATACACCCTTAAACATATATCAGCATCTGTAGTTCCATAAATAACTTTTAAAATCATGGAAACCACAAAAGGTTCTTCAGATTATGCAAACATTCATCACATTTTTAAAAATGTTTCTTTCACTAAAAGGTTTTCTGGGTTACTAAAAAAAAGCTGCTTCTATAACATCACTGTGAAACCCCACCTTTGTAAGCTTTAAAAAAAAAATCTCAGCTTTTTTTTGATGTGTATGTGTTCTCAAAGCATTTTTTTTTTTTTCCCGTTTTAGGTACATATATGTGCCTCTGGGTGGTTCACGTCATGGTGCTTTGCGGAAGCTTCTCTCCACTGCGCTGGCGTTTGGGTTTGTGTGTTTCTGGCATGGTTGCCATGACTACCTGCTTTACTGGGCACTGCTGAACTGGGTAGGGGTGTTAGTGGAGAACGCATTTGCACTCCTTCTCTCCTCTCGCCCTCTTCATCGTGCTATTGTGAGTTCACACAAAGCTTCACCTGTTAAGTGTCACTGTTTTAATGATAGACGTTGTTATAAGATTACTTCATAAATAACAAATAACACAGCAATAACTGATATTTTGGTCTTGATCTAGGTCTACTGTCTGACACCTCAGATGCAGAGGCGTGGCTTGGCTCTAATCTCCGCCTTCTCCACTGCATTTCTCATTCTGTCCAATCTCTTCTTTCTGGGTGGGACCCATGTAGGTAGAATCTTCTGGAAGAAATTATTTGTCCAAGGTGGGTAATTTCAATGTATTCAATCTCCTACCTACACTTTTGGAAAAAAAGTACACTTTTTAAACTCACTAATACCAAATGAACCTTGTTATTAGCGATACTGGTGGTCATTAAGTGAATTTCAGCCACCAGCTTATTGTTCACTACCAGTTTATTCTTTGTAACCTACACAAGACTGTATGCGAATCAATGCCCCAATATACTCATGTTGAACGTTTTTTATCAAGTAAAAAGTTGGAAATATATACACAGACAACATAGAAAAAGCACAGAAGATCTGTTTTTTTTAACAAGCTGTTCACACATCCACAAATAAAGTGATAAATACATGAATATTCTTATATATAAGCGCTTTAAATGTAATATTGCAAAAACATTCTACAGTTAAAAATATAATTTGGTACTTTACATGCACTTTAATATTTTAGTTATGCATCAAACAAAGTTTATTTCTTTAAAGGATCAATAAATGTAATAATTTTACATTTGAACATTTTCTGGTGAAATTGTTTACTTTATTAAATAGTTCACAATCTTCACTTTGGTAGTATTTTAATTTTAATTTTTAATATGATTTGAAATTTTATGATTTACCACAAGTGCATATTCAACACAATTAAGTACACCTCTAGGATTAAGAGACGTTTATACACTTCAGATTTCTTTTCTCTCAGTCTGTAACTGCTGAGAAGTCAGCCACAGCCGCTGACTAAGTATCTAAACTCTCTAGGAATGTGAAAGTTTTCAACCTTTTATTTATTTAATTTTTTATTTCAGAATATAATACTGTAACATACATTATCCGAGAGTTTACAATACCATTTAAGGAGAGAAAAAAAAAAAAATAAAAAATAAGAGAAATAAAATATAAATATTGAACAAAAACAGCAGGGTAAAGAACATTGTAAGAGTGGTCTTGTATGGTTACATACAATACTGTATACACGTACATGTGTGCATACATATATACATCAGCACTGATTAATATCAGAGTCCAAAAATTCTTTCCACTTGCTCCATAGAGTAGCCCCTTTCTGTTTTTTTAGTTTTAGAGAGAAAGTAAAAGTTTCCATCTTCCAGATTTCTACAACAATTGCTTTCCATTCTTGTAAAGTGGGAGGGGTAAGCACAAGCCATTTACGTGTAATAGCCTTCTTGGCAGCGACCAGAAATATTCTCCATAAATACGTGTCTCTTGCTTCATGTAACTCAAAAATTCCCAAGTATAGAACCGAAAATTGAAACTGAATCTCGATCTTCAATATGGCCTCCAATGTCTTGTGTATATCCTTCCAAAACGGGTGTAAAATTGGACATGCCCAGAATATATGATGATGATTAGCCAGTTCTGAACCACAGTGCCTCCAACACCCTGTTCTCACTTTATCATGGCTTTTTTGTGCAGGAGTTATAAAGAAACGAATGATGTTCTTCCAGGCAAATAGTCTCCATTGGTGTGAGCCTGTAGTTTGCCATTGAGAATTACATGTTTCTAACCAATCATCTTCTGTTATAATACTACTTCCTTCTTTCTCCCATTTAATTCTTACATATGAGGTAGAGTCCGATCTGTAATTTTGAAAACAATGATAAAATTGAGAGACTACTTTACTGATAGTGTTACCCCTATATGCTGACAGAAGTATTTTCACTAAAGCATTTTGAGTCCAATCCCCTTTCTTGTGCACTACTGAATTAAAATAGTGCCTTATTTGAAAGTATCTAAACATGTCGTGGTTATTCAACATAAACTGATTCTTAAATTCTTGAAAAGTTAGAAAAATATTATTGTTTGTTAAGGAATAATATGATGTGATGCCTTTCTTTACCCAGTTCTTATAGGATTCATCTAAAGTATTTGGAGTGAAATCTTTGTCGTATGCACACCACCTCATTATCTTTAGAGTGTCTTTTAATTCATATTTTTTAATTACTATAGACCATATTTCTAAGGTAATAGTTATCCATGGGTACTCTTTATGTATATATTTTCTTAATACACTGTCATCTGCTATTACTGCTTGGATTGGGATTTCAGAAAAAAAAGAGAAATCAATCTGTTTCCATCTAGCATTATAGTCTGGATTGCACCAGCAAACTATGGGTCTTAACTGGGCAGCTATGAAATAATCTCTAAAAGATGGGAGACCCAAACCTCCCTTTTCTTTAGGTAACTGAAGTGTTTTATACCGAATTCTAGGTTTTTTCCCTTGCCAGATGAACCTTGAAATCCATTTATCCCAGTCTTTAAATTGTTCTTCGGAAATCTTTAGGGGTAGTGTCTGAAATAAGTATAAAATTCTTGGAAGCATATTTATCTTAATAGTATTTACTCTATCTCCTAGATTTAAAAAGGGGATGAGATTCCATCTCTGGATGTCTGCACGTATCTTTGTATTTAAGGTTTTGTAATTTGCATCTGACAAGTTTTTGGTGTCTTTTGGGAGATATATACCTAAATATTTTATTACCTCTGTGTTATAATTAATTTTATACTTAATCCTTATGTTCTCTGGGGGGGTGAAATTGCAGCAAATGACCTGAGTTTTTTGCACATTAACTTTGTATCCCGATAAAGAACCAAATATATCCAAAGTTGACATAAGAGCTGTAAATGATGTTTCAGGGTCTTTCAAGTATATTAAAACATCATCTGCAAATAATGCAATTTTATGTTCCTCTTCACCTATCTTTATCCCCTTGATATCATGGTTCTGCCGTATCCACTGACTGAGGGGCTCGATATATAGTGAAAAAAGAAGCGGAGAGAGAGGACACCCTTGTCTTGTGCCTCTTTCCAAATGAAAAAGATTTGATAAGCTTCCATTTACTTTGATTCTAGCTTGTGGATTTGAATATAATAACTGTATGGCTTTGATGAAATTTTCGTGTATACCAAATTTTTTTAGAGCTATGTATAGGTATGACCATCTTACTGAGTCAAATGCCTTTTCTGCATCAAGACTAACTATCATTGCTTGTGTGTTACTTTCTTGTATATATTTTAATATGTGTAGTGTCCGTCTGACATTATCCTGTGTTTGTCTCTGTAGAATGAACCCTGTCTGGTCTATATGAATTAACTCTGGAAGTAGACCTTCTAATCTCCTAGTCAGTATTCCTGTATATAGTTTATAATCAACATTCAAAACTGAAATTGGCCTATATGAGGAACAATCTAATTTATCTTTTCCTTCTTTTGGAATTGGAGAGATGATTGCCTCATTCCAAGAGATAGGTATTCCCTTTCCATGAAGTGCAGTGTTACATGCAGGAAGAAGAATAGGGACAAGCTGATCCTTGAATTTTTTATACCATTCACCTGTAAACCCGTCTGTACCTGGTGATTTGTTTGTTTTTAATCTAGCTATTTCTTTTAGCAGTTCTTGTGAAGTTATATCTTTTATCAGGCTTTTATTTTGTTCCTCTGTTAAATTAGGTAAATTTAAAGAACTAAGAAATGTCTTAATATCAGTTTCTGATCCAGATACATTTTCTGTGTATAATTTCTTATAAAAATTTTCAAATTGTTCGTGAATTTCTGTTAATCTATGTAATTTTTTTTTTGTCTTAAGATGTCTGATTTTGTAGATTGTGTTTTCAACTTGCTGTTTTCGGAGCCTATATGATAGGATTTTTAATGATCTACTCCCTGCTTCATAATAACGTTGTTTTAGAAATATGAGATTTTTCTCTATTTCTGCATTATGTAACTCGTTAATTTCTTCTTTTATTTTTCTTATTTCTTGTATTAGACCAGATTTTTTGGCTTTACTGTTTTTATGTTTCGTTTCCAACTCCTTTAACTTTAATTGTAATTTGGTGAATTTCTCTTGTCTTAATTTTTTTACTTGTGCGGTTATTGCAATTATTTTTCCTCTTAGGACAGCTTTACAAGCGTCCCAAAGTACAGATGGGGAAACTTCTCCATTGTCATTCTCCTTTAAGTAATGTTTAATTTCAGTTATCATGTGTACTACAAACTGCTCATTATTCAAAATGCTTGAGTTCAGTCTCCATAATGTGTTCATTTGAGTTCTGTTTAAACTAATTGAGGCGTATACTGGTGCATGGTCTGATAGGTCCATTGTTCCGATGCTGCATTTAGTTACCTTATGTCTATCCTTATTGAATATAAATAAATAATCTATTCTTGAATATTTTGAATGTGGGTGGGAGTAATGAGTATAGTCTCGTTCTTTAGGGAAAAAATCTCTCCATAGGTCTATCAATCCTAAATTTCTTAATATAGCTTTGAGTTTTATTGCTATAGGGGATTTACATCTCTCTGCCACTTTAGAGGTATCTATTTTTGAATTAAGAATTATATTGAAGTCTCCCCCGCAAATTAAGGTGCCTTTTGTCTCAATTGAGATGATATTAAAGATTTTTTGATAGAATTTAAGTTTACTACCCGGAGGTACATAAACATTTAGGAACGTCACTGGAGCACCTTCAATTTGTCCTTTAATTAAAATATAACAACCTTCTTTATCTTTAATTTCAGTTTGATGGTCATATCTAAGCTTGTTTGATATTAGGATAGCTACTCCCCTTCTTCTACCCGATGCATGTGATGAGGAAAATACATGTTTAAATCCATTTCTTGCTAATTTACAGTGTTCGGTCTGATTTAGGTGAGTCTCTTGCAGAAATGCTACTTGGACTTTGTCTTTTTTCAATTTTGATAGAATTTTGGTTCTTTTAATTGGATTGTGGACTCCATTTATATTATATGTAATTAATCTAAAGGTATTGTCTAAGCCGACCATATGCTATTTATTGTCTCAACAATTATATTAACCTTAACAAAACTGTGCTTACATTTTCCCTGCAGTTTAACTGAATAAAGAAACATAGAACTATGTACAAAACCATTCAAAATGAAAATTAGCAAAAACATTTCTTTAACACAATTTATGACTTCCACCAGTGTGGTCCACTGTCTTTGGACCATTCTCGAGACTGTATAGAAATTCAGCTCGAAAGGGAAATTCTCAGACCTAAAAATCGGAATGAGGGCCCTTGCTGGCATAACTGAGCAAAACAAAAATTCCCAATATTTAAAGAACCATCAACATTTTCTGTATATTTACAAGGGGGTTTCGCTTTTACCCAACACAAAACAGGGAGAAGGGAACCTTTTCAAGTTTGTAAGGAAAAACTGTCCTTTTGTATATAGTAAAGGAGAAAAACAAAGTCAGACCTATGTCAGCGCTGTTCCATTATTGCCTTTTCGATATTCGCCGTGAAAGGTGACATTAGTGGGATGCATAACAGATACCATTTATTTTCGTCTAAAACTTTTCAGTCGCTCCACGTAATCCGGTGCTGAGGTACTTTCCCCAGGGCGGTGTCGTCCTTTTTTCGTTGTCCAGGTTCGGCGCTGGAGGCGTTCGAGCAGCGATTCCTGTGGTGGGATGACATCCACCTGTAGACCCCGTGCTTTCATGTCTTTAGTTGCCTCTTCTGCAGAGTTGTACAACACTGTTTCGCCTTCGTAGAAAACACGGAGCTTCGCGGGGTATGGGGTTTGAAACCTGATCCTTTTTTCCTTTAACACTTTTTTCGCCTGTGCGTACTCTTTACGTCTTTTTAATACATCCGGGGGGTAGTCGTGGTCGCAGGTGATGCGGGCGTTATTCCATTTAAGATCTCCTTTTCTCCACACCTGCCCCAGGATGTCCTCCTTAGTTTTAAAGCTCAGAAATTTCACAACAAGGGATCGCGGTCTCGTTTTGTCTGTTGGTTTTGGCGCTAAAGCTCTATGAGCCCTCTGAATGTGGAGCTCTGTTGATGGATCAAGACCCAGGCCGTCTTTCAGTAGTTTTTCAGTGAACGAGATGGTTGATGAGCCGTTTTCACTGTCCTCAGGTACTCCATATATTCGGATGTTATCTCGTCTTGACCTGCCCTCTTGATCAACCAGCTTATTTTCTAGCTGTGTCTGAAGTTTCAGCACTTCAATTAGCACCTCTCCCGTCTGTTGTATTTGCTCCTCTGCTTCTGCTATGCGATCCTCTGCCTCTTCCATTCTCTTATTCGTGCTGTTCAATTCTTCCTTAATATCGGTTAGTTTTTCATTATTTTCCTTCCTGAATTCTCTCAACTCAAGGAGTATTTTCTCTAGGTTAATTTCCCTGTCAGCGTTAGCATGTGGGCTAACAGTTTGTTCCATTTCGCCCGTTTCTTCGCCCGCTTCTATCTTGTCTTGGCGATCTGGGATTTTCTTTTGTCTTCCCCTTGTTTCCATTCCTGCCCCACCTTCCATTGTAATGTTTTATGTTAAAACTTGCTCGATATTCGAATGATTGGGGGCGTTTAAGTGTATTTGTTGGGAGAGCAGTTTTCTCACGCTGCCATTTGTTTTCGCGCCGTTCCGGAAGTCAGTTTTCAACCTTTTAACATTTTGTGGGTCATGTTGAGGATGTAATTCAAAAGGTGAGCTGTAATGATCTGGTGCTGTAATATAATGATATGAGACACGCTGTCATTTCATGCCAGATCAGACACAAAAGAGAGGAAATGAATTCATTTTGAAGTGCTCCAAAGGCAATTGGAGTTGAGAAGAGCTGAGTCACTGTTTTGTGATGCATATAAGATTATACAAATGATTTTGTAAAACTGTTTCTTGGATTGGAGCATTTTTTTAGTTATTATTATTATTATTAATATGCTATGTGATATAGAAAACCTCATGAAATTGATTCCAATTTAGTGTTTATCCTCTAAACCAGGTCTCTCTCTCAAACTCCAGATCCCCGAGCCTAATCTGGCCACCTTATTGTTTATATGTTCTTTGAGAGCATATTATTCACACCAAATGTGAATTTAAGTGTTTGTGCAAGAAGATTGCATACAAATGGTGCAAATGATGGGCAACGCATTTGCCAGGAATGTGCATGGTGCAGAGTGATTTGAGATATTTAACTCAATTTGAGGAATGCTTTCCATGAATTCTCTGTGTGAGTTCAATATCTTGAACTTTTAGAGAAATCTACAGTAATCTAGAGTGAGTGACAGGATGCTTTGTGTTTGGTGTAAACCCAGCATTATAATAATTGTCCACTCTGCTTTATATTGTATAATTACCATAAACTTAATCTCCCATGATTCATATTTGTTTCGTAACCCGCCGTCACTACGGCAGTGTTTCTACATAAGCCTTCAGATTTATTATTTGACTACATAGCAGCCATAAATTATTGGTTGTTCCATAGTTTAGCTTCTCTCACAGGTAGCAAAGTTTTGGAGAACGATAATGACTTGGAGTAATGTGGGTTTTTTTTTTATTTTTTTGTTAACCTGATAAAATGATTCATGTTAAAATAACCCAGCGAAGTAACATCTATTTTACATTCATGCAAGTACATATTTATTTATTATTTCAATATGTTATAATGCAGACACAGTTATTTAACAGTATGTTAAGGAATTACAGTCTTACTGTTATAACTGTGCGCATAATAATAAGTAGCCCTCAGTGAAAATGAGTTTAAAAGAACCATTTTAAGCTTTAAAATCTAAATGTTATGTTATAACAAAATGTTTTTTTATGATTCTGCACTCCATTTCAAGATCACTAATTAAAATCTAAATTTGTAACCTTTATCATGTAGCTTTCATTGAAGCACAGATCATCTAAAATCATCCTGATAAACATGATAATAGGATTGACAAACCTACAGTATGGAGTTAAATCATCTTGAGTTCTGCTTACGCTCACGTGCACCCCATTGTAAATCCATTTGAAAAGAATCGTTGGAGCATTTAATAGCAGCTGAAGCACCAGTGGACATCTGGACATTTATGAAAGTTCAGTGTGAAAAGGTATAGACAGGTGATTGTCTGTCTGGAAGTTTCTAGAAGCTGCTATTCATCCATTCGCCACCAGGTACCCTGAACACCACAGAGTCTGAACAACGATCACCATGGTCATCATTCATTCTCAGCATCTCTGAAAGGTAACCATGCTGATCTGCCCACCCGCTAAAGCAGCTGTCAGTCAGACGCCGACTGAAGGGTTTTATTCCTCGCAGTTAGAGGCAGGAGGTGCTGCAGGCTTCATTTATTCATTTTATTCTCCTTTTTATTATGGGAAGCATAGCCTACTATATTAGTTATATTTATTTGCTCCCTTACGTCAGTTGTGTTTAAGCTTCTTGGAACTAGTTTTAATATTTTGGGGATCTTTTTATTAGATGATGACAATGGAGTATATGCACACAGACTTTTAATTTTCATTACAAAATCACCACGTTTAAGATGAACTTTCTTCAAAAAAAAGTGATCTTCATTGTCTGATAGATATACGACATAAAGTGGGTCTCAGACCGGACAAGAAGCACTTTGTTAAATTCCATTTTTTCCCTGCCATCTCTTTAAAATATGAACATTTATTTTATCCCAGTATTTTCAATGAAGTTTCTGTGCTAGCCTGTTGTTACTGACGGGGCTAGAGTTTACATGGTCTATCATCTCATTTTATGCTTGAACACTTGAGTTTATTTAACTGATTGTATTTTAATTACATTATGATGTTGATGCTGTAAAAGGAACCGTATAAAATTTTAAATAGTCACATAATCCTTTCACCCGAAATTTGTCAATGGCTGAGAAACACTAGCTGTGCATATAGCCCATTAAACAATATATGTTTAATGTGTTTTTGTGCTGGTACCTTGAGAGGGGGTTAGGTTTGTAATGGCTAAATAAATACAATGGTAAAACCATCAGTTGGTGGCAGGATGTCCCTTTCTTAGTCAGTGAGCAAATCATTTGAATTAATAATTTTGTGAATCTGATTCATTTAGACAATCTCTTTATGAATGAATCCTTGAATCATTGACTGAATTGATAAGTTACAAAATGGATCAATTTCAAAACAAAATACTACAGTGCTGTTCTGAGATGGACAAATGCTCTGGTCCGGATTTGTTTGGAACTATTTTTATTGTCACAAATGAAGAATGTAACTTAAATGATATCACTGATAAATGATATATGACATAAACTTAAATGATATAACTTTATCTTAGCTTAACTAGGTTAATTATGTTAACTAGGCAGGTTAGGGTAATTAGGCAAGTTATTGTATAACGATGGTTTGTTCTGTAAACTATCGAAAAAAAATATAGCTCAAAGGGGCTAATAATATTGACCTTAAAATGTTTTTTTTTAAATTACAAACTGCTTTTATTCTAGCCGAAATAAAACAAATAAGACTTTCTCCAGAAGAAAAGAAGACATACTGTGAAAATTTCCTTTCTCTGTTAAACATCATTTGGGAAATATTTAAAAAGGAAAAAAAATTCAAAGGGGGCTAATAATTCTGACTTCAACTGTATATATGTATTTAGCTAAATTAATATGTAGCGCTAAACAGTTTTTAGTGATTAGTTTAACATGAGCTATTTTAGTTATGTGCAAAACATGAGCACATTTAAAAAATATATATATACTTTTATATTGATGTTTGCTTGTTGATTAGCAGGAAGATTATTATTGTGTTATAATAAATGTAATATATGTCAGTGAAAAGATATACATAAAATAATGTTATGTATATCCTTTCACTTCTTTCGATGAGTATCCACAAATCAATAACCTGTTCTTCTTTAAATCTCTCTTACTTTGTGAGTGTGTGTTGACGTATGTCTGTTTCTCAGTAGGTTTGCTTGAGTCATCTTTAGAGGATTTGTGTGTAGCTGGATGAGGACCAAGTTGAAAAAAAAAACACAATCACGATGATCTGTAGTCTTACAAAGATGAAAAGAGACACAGAACACACTGTCTCTGAGCTCCTTTTCTATCCAACTCTTTTTTTTTTCTAGCTCTTCAAATATTGCAGTGTTTTGCGTCTGTAGTTAGCATGACAAAATGCGTTAAGTGTCCAAAAGCTGTGACTCCAGCACCTGAAGGACAGTTACTAGGAGTAACCAAATGCCATCAAAACCGCCCTTCTTTCATTTACTCTTATTTTCTTTTTGCCCCTTGTATTTTTTTGTCCCTGATGCAACAAGGCAGGTCCTTTTAATGAACCCACTAGAGGCAAACATCCATAGAGACACACAAACACATACACACACAACCCTGCCTAGTGATTTAACAGTTTTATGCTATTTTGAGGGGCAACTGAGATTAAATGCATCTCCTCAGATAAAAACATATAATAAAAATGTATTTGTGAATATATACATTTATTACTCTAGCCATAAATGAATGCATCTGTTTTATGGAACGTTGACTTGAAGATGCAATTATGCATTAAGTGAAGTAGTCCAGGAAAAGGTGTGTCTTTCAGCTGTTTTGAGGAATATAATGGCTTCTGCTGTTTAGGTGAAGTTCGGGAAGGTGATTACACCATGCACTGACAGTCACTAAAGGTTTTAGAATGTGACCTTGTGCTACATTGCGATGGCACCATTGAATGGTTGTTCACTGCAGGTTGGCAGAAAAGACTATAAATGAGATACTGAGTGAATACGCCCCTGTGGTATAATAAGATTTTATATTTGTTCATCTGTGCAAGGTTAGAAATCAGAGCTCACTGAAATGCATCCCTCGATGCTGCAGTAAGTAATAAGCAGTGTTGGGCACGCTTTTTTAAAAGAGTAATTAGTTATAGTTACTAGTTACTTCTCACAAATAGTTACTGAGTTAGTAACTGAGTTACATACAGTGGGTGACACTTTAAAAGGAGCAATATCGCAGCGAGTGGCACCACCACCGCACTAAATCATTAAGAACGTGTTTTTAGGTATAATCGCAGTTTGCGACTATGCCGCCAGGGGGCACAAAGAGACAAAATGCAAACGCAGAAAATATTCAGTAGGTGAAAATACCCTGTGTGTTCAATGAAGATGAAATAATGAAACAAAGCATTATAATTCCTTCATTAGTCATTAAAAACTTGTTAACCTTAATTATCATTGTAATCTTGTTAAGTGAAATGAGGATTCATTTTGGCAAGTAAAGTTACAGAAATAAAAGACAACTAAAATGAAAGTACTAACATGCATACAAATAAGTAGGCTTAAATAAATAAATAAAGCAGTGTTTTAGCCTAAATCTAGAAAGATGTACAGTGTTCGTTATTTTAAAGTGATAGGACTAAGACAGTAACAGTAAATGTAACTAATTACCAGGAAAAGTAACTATTGTGTTACTTAAAAAAAAAATCTAATTTGTCAAACGACTATAAAATAAATATAAAAAGGCAGCATGTCCTCAACTCAACGCAATCTCACGGCAATTCGTAACTTGTTGATTTAGTGGCTAATTTGTATGAATTCGTACGATCTAATTCGTACAAATTAGTACGATTTGCTCATCACCCAATGACGGTTGGGGTTAGGGGTGAGGTTAGGTACCACGCCTCCTTTTTAAAATCGTACATTTTTGTACGACTCTACTTGTACGAATTTGTACGAATTAGCCATTAAATTGACAAAACGTAAAATACTTATGTTTCCTTGTGAGATCAGGCTGCCTCAACTATATATCTAGATATTATTTTGTTTAATATTGTCTGAGTAATAATGTTTGCGGTGGAGAAAAATCAAGTTTTAGTTGCTTTGTGGCTTCGTCTCTTCCTTCGATATCAGAGCTCACGTTTTTACCTGTGTTCTTAGCCACTAATTTTGTGGCAGTGTGTAACGACTTGAGGTGCTTCATTAGATTAGAATTACTTCTCATCGATGCAGAGAGAATCTTTTTTTTCCTGGGCATAAGTTGCTCGATATATAAACATTCTTGCATTTCACCTCAACGAGGGAAAAGTAGTGTTTATATTTACAGTTTGCAAAAGCTACCTTTGAACTTGTTGGATTTGTCATTGTTAATGACTCCTGTTGTTGGTGTGTGACTAACTGCGTGTGTTTGTGTGTGAACGCTTGCACTACTCTGAAGAAAATGTACTCTATCTAAGCCAATCATCACATTCTCAGTAACACCACATTCACAGACACACCAATTATTAGGGCTGGACAATATAACGTTTCAGCATTTGGGGCACCAGTTTCTAATTAAAGGGTTAGTTAACTCAAAAAATGAAATTAAATACTCACCTTTATGTCGTTCCAAACCCCTGAGATCTTTGTTCATTTTTGTGACACAAATTATGATATTTTAGATGAAATCCAAGAGCTCTCTAACCCTCTATAGATAACAAATGTTTGTAGAAAAATGCATCCTGACCTGAGTCGTTTTTACAGTTGTTTGGCACACAAAAGTGTTATTGGTACTTTGTATGATTACAGTTCCATGAAACGTTTTCACAATGTTTTAGTTGCATTTGTGGACATTGAATGTCTTGAGACTACTGTGTATATGGAAGATGAGAGAGTCCTCGGATTTCATCTAAAATATTTTACATTTTGTTCTTAAGATGAACGAATGTGTCAAGGGATTATCAACATGGGGGTGAGTAATTTATAACAACATTTTCATTTTTTTTTTGAACTAATGCCCTAGAGCATGGGTGCTCAATCCTGTTCCTGGAGATCTACCTTCCTGCAGATTTCTGTTGCAACCCATATCAAACACACCTGCCTGTAATTATCAAGTGCTGTTCAGGTCCTAATTAATTGGTTCAGGTGTGTTTGATCAGGGTTGGAGCTGAACTATGCAGGAAGGTAGATCTCCAGGAACAGGGTTGAGCACCCCTGCCCTAGAGAGTCACTGACACATTGAAAATTCCAAAAAGAAAAGATTCACTTTAAATAATTGGATGATGCATTTATTGAACTGAAAAAAGTGCAGATTGCTGGACTCTTCATGCTCCTCAACTGCCGTAGTTTATTCATTTTAACTGTCATAACTGTCATGTAGTGGGGGGGAAAGGCTTTCAGATAATGATGACGAATGACAAAATAACCTTAAAAGGTTTTAACCCGTATGCAAATTCATGTTAGCTATCTTTATATGCAACCAAATATTCTGTTAGAAATTGGATTGGTGGCTCAATCAGATTCGAGCCTTCATGTCAACGACTCAATCAGTCAATAAACCCTTCTGGAATTTTGGTCAGTTGAAAGATTGTTGAAAGATTGTTGATCATCCGAAAAATAACAACATTTTGTTTACATTCTTTTTATGCATAATTACATTTGTTTTGAATGATGGTCGTACATTTAATATTGACTAAATATTTCCAAAATAAATTCAGAGACATCAAGGCAAAGATGGTAACATTTTTAGTCTTGCTTATTTTTCAAGCGACACTGTTTCTGCTTGCCTTTGTAATGTAGCATTCACCAACTCTTCTCCTCCATTTCTTCAACAGACTGGTCTTCTGTGGCCGTTCCAATGGTTGCTTTTCTCTATTGCTTTGCTCAAGTTGGTATTGAATGGGACATGAGATGACAACACCTCAGTGGAATCATGGGAAGGCAAAACATTTCTCAAAGAAAACATTATGGTATTATTTTGACCAATCGAAACATGGACAACCAGCATTCCACTCCAGTCATATCATGTGTTTGTGTATAATACAGTATACTCTGCAGCATTTAAACTGTGTGAATTTGAAAACGAGTGCCCCAGGTGTGTGTTTGATGGTTAATCCTGTCGCTGCTTTATTTATGAGTTTGTCTGAACACTGATGGTGACACAGGTCTCTGATCAGTGGCCAGGATAGCATTGCTCTCTCTCTCTGTCCGTCCATCTGTGTATATTTCCACCCACTCGTTCAATTTTGTCCCTCTGATCTTCCTTGTCCTGATCTCTCTGTCCCGTCTCGTGTTTTTATTTTCTCTTTCTCTTTGTGTATCTACTTCTGTGTTCTTACTAACAGCTCAAGCAGCTCTGTGTGGTTAATTAGATGAGTGATCTGCTAGCCTGGAGTTTCTCTTTTATTAGAGAGAGGTAAGACGTGTGTGTTTCAGTGTTAGAAGGGGATTACACTTTAAAGAGCTTTATCTCTAGCATAGCTTTATCTGCATCGGATTAATCACTCATAATCCCCCTTCACAAAAATCTCTTTCACTTTCAGTTTTAGGGCGATTTATTTGCATATATTGGACATTGTTTTGTTTGTATTTACCATATGATTTAAAAGCCGCCATCCGTGTTAAGAAACTGATATATTATACTGCAGTAGACACTTGAAAAAAGACTAAATAGCTTGAATATGAATCTCTTAAAGGGATAGTTCAACCAACTATTAATAGTTACCTCATCATTTATTCTCCATCATGTGCTTTTAAACCTTTATGAGTTTCTGCTGTTTGCTGGCACCCATTGACTTACATAGTATTTTTTTCTACTAAGTCAGTCAACGGGAGCCGGCGGCAGCCATTTGTGTTTATGAACGAATCTCAAATATTAGTGAATGGTGGGTAAATGATGGCAGAATTTAGTTTTGTTGGAAATCTATCTCTTTAAATCTAATGATTAAGAATATAAAAGTGATAAGAGATGTGCTCAGTGTTTTTGAAATCATATTTGCTGCTCCGTGTCTCTTTGTCTGCCCTGTGATATGATGTTATTTTAGTATAGATGGTATGGCAGAGGTCAAGCGTGACCTGGCCTTTCTGTGAGTCATACTGAAATTACTTACTGACACCGCACGTTACACAGGTCCTTAATGTGTGTGTGTGTGTGTGTGTCTCAGCACAGGTCACTCTGCAAATAACGAATGTTGATTAATACATTATGTAACTTCAGTCACTCTTCATAGTATTCATGATTACAAACTTACAAAAAATCTATCACAGTCTTTTTGTCTGTTTAATATCAGCATTAAATGTCATTAACAAACCATTGTTTTTAGATTGTGGTGTATTTTTGTAGTAAAATTGAATACTTAAATGATAAGTTCACTCAAAAATGGAAATGTACTCACTATTATACTCTTTTTACTATTTCTTTTAACTGTTTAACACAAAAGAAGATATTTAGAAGAATGCTGGAGCCCTGGAGCCATTTACAACTGTAAATTTTTCAACATTTTTCAAAATATATTCTTTTGTTTTTAACAGAAAAAAGGAAACTCAAATACTGTAGCTTTAACAGAAGTAGAGAGTGAGTAAATAATGAAAATATTTTAAGTTTTGGCTGAACTATTCCTTTAATAAAATAAAATGTTGAGTAGGATTTAATTTTATGAATTGTAGTTATACGTGTTATATATATTGTTATATATTGTATCATATGTATTCACTGGTATTTACTGATTATATGCAATCTGGATACAAAAATGTAGTCCTTCCAGTTATCTTATTAAATCTTAAAATGCTTATAATTATATTAAAGATACTTCACATGATAAATTGCTCAAACAATAGTAGGAATTCTCTGCAAGTTTTAAATTCAAACATTTCCACAGAGACTTATAATTTATATTTTAATAATTTAACAGTACATTTAAATGTAAAAGGTTTCCTCAATTTAATTAATGACAACATTGACATGTAACTAAACAAACAAACCAACAAAATGTTTCAGATTTAAGGATTTAGGAGTTTTGTTTAGCTGTTGTTTTTGTTTTTTGCTTTATTCAGTTTTATTCAATAAACAAGTTAAGAAAAAAGGAATCTAAATGTAAAGTAAACATGTAGTCCATAAACATGATCTAAAGTGACTGCAATTTTCATTGTGTAATTTTTAGTTAGTAACCGACTGCAATTTGTAAATAATCTATTGTACGATGTATTTTTGTAGTAAAATGGAATACTTAAATGACAAGTTCAGATGTACTCACTATTTACTCTTTTTACTATTTAAAAAAATAAAATATTTAGAAGAATGCTGGAGCACTGTAGCCATTTACATCTGTAGCAATACAATACAATGAAAGTCAATGATGCTGGTTTCCAACATTTCTCAAAATATTTTCTTTTCTTTTTAACAGAAAAAAGAAACTCAAATAGCTTTAACAGAAGTAGAGGGTGAGCAAATAATGAAAATATTTTAAGTTTTGGCTAAACTATTCCTTTAATCAAATAAAATGTTGAGTAGGATTTAATTTTATGAATTGTAGTTAGATCATATGTATTCAATGGTATTATGCAATCTGGATGCAAAAATGTAGTCCTTCCAATTAGAATATATTAAATCTTAAAATGCTTATAATTATATTTCACATGATAAATTGCTCACACAATAGTAGGAATTCTTTGCAAGTTTTAA
Organism: Danio kyathit; assembly: GCA_903798195.1. Taxonomy (NCBI): domain Eukaryota; kingdom Metazoa; phylum Chordata; class Actinopteri; order Cypriniformes; family Danionidae; genus Danio; species Danio kyathit. The sequence goes on along the minus strand of LR812535.1, from coordinate 31,322,802 downwards.
ATTCAAACATTTCCACAGAGACTTATAGTTTATATTTTAATAATTTAACAGTACATTTAACTGTAAAATGCTTCCTCATTTCGATTAATGACAACACTGACATGTAACAAAACAAACAAACAAAAAATGTTTAAGGGTTTAAGAGTTTTGTTTAGTTTTTATTTATTTATTTTTTTGCTTTGTTCAGTTTTATTTAATAAACAAGTTAGGAAAAAAGGAATCTAAATGTAAAGACATGATCATGATCGAAACATGATGGAAAGTGACTGCAATATTTTATTGTGTACTTTTTAGTTAGTAACAGACTGCAATGTGTAATAATCTACCCATCACTATTTACATATAATGGAACTAAATCTGAAAGCAGCTTTGCTAAAACAATGACTAACAATTTGGAAATTGGTATATTCTAAATTGTTATTATGTACATTATTTTAATGTTTTTTTTGAATAAGTAAACCCCTTCACTTCGCATTGGGTCAGTCTTAATTTCATGCATTATTTTCTAAGCAAATGTGCTTTCATAAGTACAGTATCTTTGATCAGCTCAAAGAAAGACAAAGTAAAAACAGTACAAGTGAAAAAACGTATATAAAATATTTTATTATCATAAATAATATTTTACAGCATTTTTTTTTTACAAATTTTGTCTTTGTGCTTTACAGTAGTAGCAATTTCCATGTGAAGAAATGGTTTGGGTGAGGATGTTTAAGTCAGTGGATAATGTCCATGCTGTCTGCTGAATACATCTGAAATAAGGTACTAACTAGAGCTGTTCTTAACGAACCAGCCTGAAAAGACATCTGTGTGCAGACAGACATGTTTGTTCTAAAACCCTGCAGTGTGATAGAACAGCACAGCTCCATCTGAGCTTCAGTATCAGTGTTAAGAACTCTAAAAATACTTCAGTCTTTATATTGTTCCTCAAAATACTGTGCCGTACATGTCAAGTTTCTATCCAAACACACAAACTCATATGCTGCATGTTTGCAATCTCATAAAATCCATTAAGTACATGTTCGGTTTATATTTCACACCACATTCAAAAGGAAAAAACAGGAAATTATACTTTGCATGAATAAAATACATTTAAGATTCTATCTTTGTTTTATTTTTTTTACATTTATAATTTAATGTTCAAATCTTAATGCGTTAATTGTGAAAATGCTTCATTTGAATTAATCACTGTTAAAAACAAAGAGCCAAATGACTTTTTTCATATTCCTCTAAAACCTTTTAGTCATCTGTTCAGTTCAAATTTAATTAAAATGGTAATTATTTTATTTTAATATCATAATAAATTTGTTCTAAAAATTTGTTTCATTTATATTTTACAAAACATTATTTCTGCTCATTTATTCTTTGGATTTTGGGATTTGTAATCTGAAACAAATCTTACTATACAAAGCTTGTTTTTTTTCCCTCCATGACATAGTTGTCACTTATTCCTAAACTGGTATCTAATGTTGTAGTGCCCTGTTTTGCTGTCAAGACACAGCATTTTGATTCTCAAGGCTGTAAAACACTATCCAAACAGCCTACAGCGAGTGCGGATTCATTTCTTCCTACTAAATGCAAATGTGGACTCGCTCTCCAAGAGTCAGACAGGTCTGAATGACAACTACAAAGAGTGAATCCATTAGCTCTATGGGGTAAGAGGCAAGAGATTAAATACTCGTGCAGTAAAGGACTACTTACTTTTTAATGGAAATTTATTCAGTTTTCCTTTTGTGTTTACCATGCATGTCTTAACCTTATTTTAAGTGCAAATCAAGCCATGCTTTTGTCGTATTTGATCAAATCAGTCACGATCAGATGGTCGAGTAAACCATGCTAGTATCTTAAGAGCTGTGCATTTCAGCTTCATCATCTCTCAATGAAAAAAGTGCATTCTCTGAATATTAGGAGTCTTATTGCTGTGCTGCAGAGGCATGCAGTGACATCAGGGCTGTGTATCTTTCTTATATTATGTCGATTACATCATTTGTTTGGGGTTAAATGTTATATCTGGACTTTAGGAATAGGAAGGAATCTGTAGGAATCTGTGTGAAATACAGCAGCAATGATTATTGCTTCAGAATAAGCTCAAGCTGATGCTTTACATTCCGGTTTACATGGATTTGCATGTCAGTATTGTTATTTGTATGACTGAAACATTCATATGTCTTATTTAAAATCGGTTCCGGTTTTCTTTCTGAATGATAAAGCAATGCTGCTGGGTATAAATGCTAAACCTTTTTCCAATTTCTGCTCAGTATTTGGCATGTAAGCAAATGACCCATAATATTAAAGCTAATTAAGATGTCATTATTGTAAAACATGCTCTGAAGCATAAAATAACCTTAATGGGAGTTTTACCCTTTAATATTGCTCCTCTGGTGTCCTGCTGACAGGAGGAGATAATCATCTCTCAAGGGCAAAAAAATATATATGATATATCATTTTAATACTTTTGCCATACAAAATCTTTACAATTTACAATATGTACCTTTATTGTAACAGAAATAAATCTTTGTGTAGGAAAAACATGACATGTGTTGCTTCTAGTCTTTCTTTCTCAAACTAAATATATTTTTCTTACAGGTTATATTAAACGTACACTGCTTGGCAAATAAGAGAAAAGAAATCACTGTTTGCATGCAAGCAAATACTTTACAATTTGAGTTTTATTGCAATAATTCATGTGTTTCTGGCCTGTTATGCACTGTAAATAGTGTATAATTGTTCAATCCAGAAAAAAAAGTTTTTTACAAGTACTTTCAACTTGCATTACATAAAAAAAAAGTTCAATCTTGTGTAATTTATATAAACATACATTGTCATCATCATTACTTTTCAGCATCATTAAAATAATCATTGCATAACATAACCAGAAACATTAATCACTGCACTTAAGATCCAGTCATAGTCTCTTAAGTGTCTGCTTGCTTGCAAACAGTTATTGTATTATTATTATCACTGTGGCCATGCAGTTTGTGATATTCTGTATGATATGACCTTGGTTGTGTTTTGGTTTTGAGTCATTCTTCTGACCTCTCATCTCTGTGTGTGTCTCTGCTCTCAGGTAGTAGAGAAGCAGGTGACAGTGAGGTGATTCTGACCTCAGCACATCTCCTGTGGACCTGATAATGACCTCTCTAAACTGAGAACATCACACAGTATGCTAACATGTGGCTTAAACACTGTATGTTTATTCTCAACACACACAACATGCTTATCTGGTTGCTTTCAATAATGAGAACCAGGATGATTTAAGTATATATATATATATATATATATATATATATATATATATATATATATATATATATATATATATATATATATATATATATATATATATATATATATATATATATTTATATATATATACACAGATGAAGTCAGAATTATTAGCCCCCCTTTGATTTTTTTTCTTTTTTAAATATTTCGCAAATTATGTTGAACAGAGCAAGAAAATTTTCACAGTATGTCTGATCATGTTTTTATCTGTCTTATTTGTTTTATTTCGGCTAGAATAAAAGCAGCTTTTAATTTTTATAAAACCATTTTCAGCTCAAAATTATTAGCCCATTTAAGTTATATTCTTTTTCGATAGTCTACAAAACAAACCACTGTTATACAGTAACTTGCCTAATTACCCTAACCTGCCTAGTTAACCTAATTAACATATTTACGCCTTTAAATGTCACTTTAGACTGTATAGAAGTGTCTTGAAAATATCTAGTCAAATATTATTTACTGTCATCATGGCAAAGATAAAATAAATCAGTTATTAGAAATAAGTTATAAAAACTATTTTGTTTAGAAATGTGCTGAAAAAAATCTTCTCTCCGTTAAACAGAAATTGGGGGAAAAAATAAACAGGGGGGCTAATAATTCTGACTTCAACTGTATATATTAGGGCTGTCAGGTGATTAATTGCATCCAAAATAAAAGTTCATATTTATATATTTGTGCGTATGGTGTAGGGCTGCACGATATTGGTAAAAAAATCTGATATTGCAATATTTACATTTTCTGTGATATATATATTGCATTATGAATACCGTTTCACAAGATGGTTTGAATAGCTCTTTTTGACAATTGTCTGCTGGGAAGTCTAAATGTATTCAGGTATAGATTTTGAATTATCATAGTACTGAAAATGTCTCGTTTCGAGTCCAAATATCAAAAAGGTTCTTTGACCAAATATAAATATTGTTTTATTTTCACCTTCTGAAGACATAAGTGAAAATTAAGAGTTTTTCCCTAAAACAAGCACAATTCTCTGCCAATTAGATAAATAAAATAATCTTCTTTTCAGTTTGAATTCAGTTAAATTCCATATAAATGATTAAAGACAGTTAATCTTTGTTACACATTCCAACATTAGAATTTTTTGTGGCCAAATGTTTAAAACTCTCTCTAAATGCTCAGTCAAAGGCTGTAAAAACACATGCAAATGATAAAGTTTCACTCTATTATAGTTAAACTTAATGGTGACGCAACAAATCACATGTAATCTGTAGCTCCTGATCAACTTTAACTGAGACTCAACATTGCATATCCTGCTATATGACTGTTGCAGTTGTGCACATTACGATATCAATGCTGAAACAATATAATGTGCAGCCATAGTACTGTGTGTATATATAATACAAGTTATATATAAAATAAAAATATATGTAAATATTATTTTTGTATATTTGTTATCTTATGTACAGTATGTGTGTGTATGTATATTCACATATATACACAAATATACACAGTACACATGTATATATTATGTAAATAAAAACTTTTATCTTGGATGCAATAATCGGGATATAGTGCTTGATATAAAACATATAGGCCCAGTTTCACAAACAGGGCTTAGCTTAAGCCAGGACTAGACCTTAGTTAAATTAGGCTATTTAAACCACATTTATAAAATCACCCTTAGAAAAATACATTACTGGTGTGCACCTGTAAACAAAAAATGACACTGACATATTTTAAGACATCTCACTGCAAGTTATTTTCAGTTGAGACAGCTCAAACATGCAATTTAATCCATGACTAGCCTTAAACCTTGTTTGTGAAACCGGGGGATAGTATATGTAATATAATGCTTGCTTATCTATATAGTATGTAAAAGATGAAGATTGTCTGGTTTGGTGGCGTTGAGAATAGAGGGGCTAAAAGCATGAGACTCGCTCTCTGTTCCCCTCTGGACCTCATTATGGAAATCAAGGTGGAGTTGATATGGGGGAGGATGCTTGAAAAGAGAGGCAAATAAACAGCTATTTATATCTTGGCTCTGTGATTAACGGATTAACTCCTAACTTGCATTAGGAGCTTTGTATAATATAATGAAAAGGGGAGACTGGGACTAGCTGTTCAATGTTTCTTAATGTTGTTTTAGCTTTTACATTTTTTTATCTACAAAAAAAAAAGGCAAAAAGAAACATTTTATATGAATCACAGTGGAAACCTGTTTAAAAAAAAAAAAAAAAAAAAAAAAAAAAAATCTTTTTGAGGTATTGACTTCAAGCCTCAGTCACCCCTGTTGAAAAAGCCATAAGTTTTTTTGTTTTTAATGAACAGACATTATAACAGGGCTGGTGGAAAAATAATGCCACATCTGCAGCAGTGAATATGTAAAAACATCCAGGAAAGGGGTCAGAATGAGCTCTCTGACCATCACCTCTCTGCATTCCTGAGATTTCTTGTGTTTTTAGATGTTTGCTGTAATGGTGAAATGTTCTTGTAAGGATGTGGTCACATTATCAGTTACTCTGATAGAATGAAGAATCAGAATCAGGTTAATTCATATTCTCCATACAGACTTTGATATTCACAATAGTTCTTAAAGGGATAGTTCAACCAAAAATAAACAGTAAATTATTCCCTCGTGTGGTTTTAAACCTTTATGAGTTTCTTTCTTCTGTTGAACACAAAACTAGATTTTTTGAAGAATGCTGGTTGGTTATTATAGTTAACGAAAACAAAGGGGAAAGAAATCTAAACTAGAATTGAAAAACATTTTCGTTAATTGAAATAAAAATAAAAAGTTTTTTTTAAACTAGAACTGAAACTATTGTGTATATACAAAACCAACTTTTACTAAAATTATAGAAAAACTTCCTTCGTATTCGTCTTTGTAAATGCATTTAATACAGACTGTAAGTCTTTTAGTAATCTATTTGCTCCGCGCTGCCAGTTTAACAACAGGTGTTTGACCCGTACGGCGTCTCAGAGTCTGTAATCCTGATTCCATTGGCCAGATCAAGCTTTTCCTCCAGTCATCCTCGCTGTTGTACCCGCGACAAAAACAACGAGTGGACATGACAGCAGCACGGTGACAACATTAAATACGACCCGAGCAGACACTTAAAAGTATTAATTTAAGACAATAATTTTGTTTTTGTGATTGCGAATCGGGCGATGCAGTGGCGCAGTAGGTAGTGCTGTCGCCTCACAGCAAGAAGGTCGCTGGTTCGAGCCTCGGCTGGGTCAGTTGGCGTTTCTGTGTGGAGTTTGCATGTTCTCCCTGCATTCGTGTGGGTTTCCTCCGGGTGCTCCGGTTTCCCCCACAGTCCAAAGACATGCGGTACAGGTGAATTGGGTAGGCTAAATTATCCGTAGTGTATGAGTGTGAATGAGTGTGTGTGTGTGGATGTTTCCCAGAGATGGGTTGCAGCTGGAAGGGCATCCGCTGGGTAAAAACCTGGTGGATAAGTTGGCGGTTCATTCCACTGTGGCGACCCCAGATTAATAAAGGGACTAAGCCGAAAAGAAAATGAATGAATGAATGAATGATCGCGAATCGTTCATTTTAACCGGATCTTCTAAGTGAACCGGTTGATCTAATTCACCAAATCGAACTGAATCATTTGAAATGATTTGCGTCTCCAGTAACGTTAAGCACATCCATAAACAACTTACAGATGGTGAATCAAACACAAACAGAACATGACAGCCTGCTTTGACTGAACTAAACTTAAACAACTGCAGCACTTTTAAACCGAGGGCTTAAATGAGAGGATCTGGGGAAACGTAAGTTTATTTTATAACAGAAAGTCATAATGGAAAAATAAGTGAATCATGCTTCAATTGGGTTGCAAAACGTAATTGTAAGAAACTTTTCAGGTCATATTGGTGTTTTGACTGACTGAAATTATGATTGCTGACTATTATTTTTGATATGATGAGTCCAAACATGGGAAGATTGTCACGAAAGATCCGGTTCACGTTAAAGATCCGAACTTCTGACAGATTAACCCATCACTAACCTCAGTCTTGCTCACATATTTTACTTAAGGCTGCTGTCTTGTGTACTGTTGTATTTGAATTTGAGGATGGGTAGATGTTATAGTGTTTTTGAGTCAAAAAATTTGTAGCCTATCTTTGGTTGAGTTTTTATTATACAACAACAAACTAAAAAACTAACACTGAAACTATAACCAAGCAGTAAAAAAAAAATAATAAAAAAAAAAAATAATATATATATATATATATATATATATATATATATATATATATATATATATATATATATATATATATATATATATATATATATATATATATATATATAAACAGTAAATCTTTCTCTAAAAACTAATTAAAACTAACTAAATTTGAAAACAAAAAGTCAAAATGAAATAAAATCCAAAACAAAACTGCATAACTGTTATAACCTTGGACTCATCAACTTCTATGGAAGTAAATGGGTGTCAGCTACCAGAATTAAGAACAGAAGAAAGAAACTCGTAGGTTTTAAATAAGTAAAGTTTGAGTAAATTGCAGAATTTTTATTTTTGGGTGACCTAACCCTTTAGTGACAGACAGGCATTGTTAACCAGTTGTAGATGATTTTGTTGAACACACCTGTCTTTATTTTTTAACATGATCACATTTAATATTTGAACTTATGCGAAAAGCCAAGCAAAAATAGCTTTAAATATCTGTATGTTTTTGATAACGGACATTTTCACCAAAATTGCACTAATGTGACCACACCTTCACTGTTATAATGATTTTTTTGACCAAAAATCGTGTGTATTAATTACATCCATCATTTCATTTAGAAAAACACAGCTACAATGCACTACAGGTCTGAATAATAACAATAATAGTGTGCCAACGGTACTATGTGTGTGCTTTCTGGAAGACCCAATCATTAATAAAGAATCAACATACGTCCTTTCATTTCACTAGTTCTTTCATTTGTTATAATATAAAACTGCAATTCAACAAGTCACTAATGAACTTGTCTGAATATGCGTCATGTAGACCAGAGGAGATGAAGATCCTTTCACATGACTTGCTTCAACATCTACCAGTGCGTTAAACATCATGCTACAGCATTACCTCTGATGCAATGATCGCACACTGTAACACAATGCTTAAAATATCAAAGGAATATCTATAAAAGGTTTAAGGGCAGAGGCAATGGGCAATTTGTTGAGTATATAGACCATTTTGAAGGATGTAAACAACAACAGTGGTCCCAACGTATTTCCTGATTTCCAAGAATCCAAAAAAAGCCACATATTGATAAATAATGTTATGACAGCTGTTTTAACACTAAGTTATGATTGAATTGCCTCTTGTTACAGTTATGAAATAGTTTGAAAACAAGCAGGAAATGTTCATGGGCCAATGACATCACCACATTGAAATGGTCTATTTATATAAAAAAAATATTAGATGTGTTATAATAATTGTAGTAATGAAAGTTCTGCTTTTGCCCTTTTTTGTTCACTCTTATACTGGACCAGACAAAAAATATTTATAGGGTTGAACCAATGTAAATTTTCTGATGGATAATGATAAAAGCCATAAATACTATGACTAATAACTGATAATGATAAATATTAAATGCCTTATGTATAAATTACAAAAAGAAAAACTAAAAACAAAAGCATATTATAAATACTAAATGTGAAGTTCATCACAACAAAACGGACACTATGAAAAAGAAATATTCATTTAGAAATTTGCTACAGATTGCAATTAACAGTCTTGTTAAATATGTGTTTTTAAAGATCAAGTGAGCATTAAACGACAGCCAATGTTACCTAAACATAAAGATAAATATACTGTACAATATTCAGTGTTGGCTGATATGTGTAGAAAAAAACAAAACCGTAATAATATCCTACAACGATATGGTACTAACATTCCTAAACATCTGTTAAACCGCTGTTGTCAGATATAATTTTTTATTTTGTTGAGAGATGCATTGACGCAAGTCATGGAAAAGGGTCTTAACAGCTGTTACACTATAAAACCCCTACAGAGCTCATTAGTTTCTCCAGTAACGTGTACAACTCTTGGGATAGTAGTTGATTTGTCATTGTACAAACACATTTGTCTAAAGTGATTCACTGGGTTTCCGTGGTTCCTGGAATACTCTTGTGTTCTTCAATCTTTCGTCTAGCAGCTCAAATCCACACCGCCGTATATCTGCGCAAGTCGGGTAGCTCTGATTCCTGAAAAAGGCTCATGTTCGGCGGTGAGTTAACCAGCAGGACGGTGCAGAAAAGATCTCTACACCAGAAAAAGTGCAGAGCATAAACAGCGGTGTGTGTGATAGAGCGAAAGAGAGAGGGGAAGACTTGCTACATGAGTTGGATCTTGAAGGGTCCGCACTTGCATTTGGGGACGCCACATTGCCATGACAACCATCAGTCAGAGTGGGCCCTGCGGCAAGAGCTCTCACTGTCTGTCAGCCTCGCAGGACTAAAACAGGGAGCAGTTCCACACAAAGAGTCTCGGTGTGACAACCAACACACCATCACTTTGGTATCGCAGATGCTCTGCCTTGGGATAAGACATCCTCTCCTTCTTTCCAGTGTCTTATTCCATCCTTTCCCTCACTCATTCTCTCTCTCACACACAGACAGAGTCTGTCATGCTTTTTGCTGGCACAGATGTCAGAAGTGGTTCCATTTCTTCTTCTCTTCTCAGAGGAAGTCTCAATAGTTTCCCTTTTCAAGAAGAAATATTCTTACCTCATTTTCTTCAAGGGAACATGTCCTCCTTGTCCGTGTCTGGCGATGTCGGCCGTGAAATCTGGAAGAGCGACATGGGTGAGGTTGGAGACTTTTTGTTTCTTAACAACCTCAGCACCTCAGCGACCTGCGCCTCTAGCGCAACCATTCGGTTCCCGAGCGCCGACAGTTCCTCTTTGAGTTCAGTGCGGAGCTCCAAGAGCGATGCATGCAGCGTGTGTTCGGGAATGGTGGGAATGGGTGGGATTGGGGAAGATTTTCCATCGGGCTGGACTGGACTGCGGTCTACAGGGGTGCGGATGCCACCCTCGTCCAGCCGTAGGTCACTTTTGGTGATGCCGCTATCACAGGAGTCTGTTTTCTTGAGTCCGCTGGGCTCTGAAGTCTTTGCGGAGCTACTCCGCTCTGGGAGAGTCTCCATGGATTCAGCTTTAGGAACATTTCCCCAGCTTTCCGGCTTTGCCACGCTCTCCCTGAACCTTGCCCATCCTCGTGCGCGTGGTTCAGACATGCGGGGGGCATTTGGGGCAGGGGCGCTAAGCTTTGCCTGGTCGAATGGACCCAGGGTGCGGTTTTTGATGAGGTGGGATGGGATGGGTGTGGCCGGACTTTCTGTCACAGTAACGATGCTTGTGGTGGCAATAACATCTTGGCTGATGACTTCATTGTGGATTTGACCCTTCTCAAGATCAGAGTCTTCAGAATTGGGCCGTCCAGCAGCAAGACGGGCTTCCTTCTGCTGGCGGAAACGCTGGAAGAGACGCCGAACGGGATGATCTGGGGGGAGATTCAAAGGGGCCTCGTTCTTCCTCCTCAGCCTCTCCTCTTCCTCACGCTTCACATCACTGATCTTTCTGAACACAAGCTGAAAGATACATAGAGTTAGTTAAACAGAGACAAGCAGTTGAGCGACCATTAAACATGCACATCAAATATTTTGCTACAGAATAATTAAATATGTATGCACATTAATGCATTCAGAAGAGGCTTTTATTCAAAGTCCACCTATATTACATTCAGTGTAAACATTTTTAAGCTCTGGCGTTTACTGCCAATTCAAATCTATGTTCTTGGTTTTGCTAACAGCCTGCACTACTGTTTATTTAATGGATATACTTCTACAATTATAAAACTATATAATAATGTTACAAAAATTTTTTATCGAACCCACTGCTATTTTTGTCGCACTCACTATCCTTCGGCTTAGTACACAGGGAGATCGTCACAGGGGAATGAAGCGCCAATTACTCTGGCATTTGTTTTTTTGCCGTGGATGCCCTTCCAGCTGCAACCCAACACTGGGAAACACCCATACACTCTCTTATTCGTACATACACACTCATACATTACGGCCAATTTTTGTTTATACCACATGTATACCTATACAACACCTACTGTATACCACATGTCTGTGGACTGTAGGGCACACCTGTCAACCCTACCGTTTTTCCCGGGATTCTCCCGTATTTTACAGTTCTATCCCGCTATCATCCCGTAAAGGTATTTTCCCGTATTTTTCCCGTATTTTCGGTCTTTTTCTGAAGGGTGGCAGAGCCTCCCTATACGCAACCTATACCGCCAAACCTCCAGGGGCCGCCCTTTGCTCTTAAATGTGAGTCTGTTCTGTGCTTTTGCTTTGTTTAGGCATGAAAACACTTTGAAATAAATATAAAAATGGAGGGAGTCCCTTTTCTTTTATTACAGGTGCCGTCTCCCCTTTATTTGCAATCCTCAAAACAGTCATATAGAAGTGCATGACTGTCAGCTGAAGCGCTCCATACTGATAAATACGCTGTTTCCCAAACAGATTCTGTACACGCGATTTGAGGGAAAGTCTCGGTTTTAGGTGTGCGTGTTTAAACAGACATATACACATAATAAATAATAATTATGGGGTGTGGGGGGGGGGGGGCGGCAATTTGGAGAAATATCTAACTGTAATTATTTTATTTTATTTATTTATTTTTAACAGATATTGCGATTTCAATTTGATTGTGATTTAATTTTGTAGTCAAGCTTTAGCTCAATGTACTGTATCGTAGCTTCTTACTGCTAAAATGCAGTGAGTGTTAGTTAAAAAAGAAATTGAAAAGATATTATATTATATTATATTATAAATATTCAGAAATTAAACACTCATTTTTCTCTAGAGCAAACAGTAGTGAGTTATGGCATTAGTTATCTTCTGGTGCCTTCGTGATGTTTTTTCACATGGTGTAACAGCTGAAAACAACTCTGAAATTGTACTTTGCTGTTGCTAGCTACTAGATTGAGTGCCACTGCTATACCTTCAGTTGACTTTTTAGCAAGACACTCCTCATATAGCTGCCTCTGGTGCTTTTTTAGGTGCTGGTTGTTGTATTTCCTCACGCTGTTGGAACAATTCTGCGACAGCTCGTCCAAATTACCTGCTTTTGTTTGATGTCTGTGACTGAAACCAAAATATTCCAATATTATCGACATACTGTTTTTCATTGATATGAATTTGTCTATTAATGCTTCTGACGCAGCAGACGCCATCATCACACTTGTTTGCGCTGTTCTGTTTGTTTGCTTTATTGTGGGTGTTCCGCATAGTTTGGTTGCACAATCTAACTGTAATTATTTTATTTTATTTATTTATTTATTTATTTTTAACAGATATTGCGATTTCAATTTGATTGTGATTTAATTTTGTAGTCAAGCTTTAGCTCAATGTACTGTATCGTAGCTTCTTACTGCTAAAATGCAGTGAGTGTTAGTTAAAAAAGAAATTGAAAAGATATTATATTACTCTAACATTTCTTCAAATTTGTTTATAAATATTCAGAAATTAAACACTCATTTTTCTCTAGAGCAAACAGTAGTGAGTTATGGCATTAGTTATCTTCTGGTGCCTTCGTGATGTTTTTTCACATGGTGTAACAGCTGAAAACAACTCTGAAATTGTATTTTGCTGTTGCTAGCTACTAGATTGAGTGCCACTGGCTATACTTTCAGTTGACTTTTTAGCAAGACACTCCTCATATAGCTGCCTCTGGTGCTTTTTTAGGTGCTGGTTGTTGTATTTCCTCATGCTGTTGGAACAATTCTGCGACAGCTCTTCCAAATTACCTGCTTTTGTTTGATGTCTGTGACTGAAACCAAAATATTCCAATATTATCGACATACTGTTTTTCTTTGATATGAATTTGTCTATTAATGCTTCTGAAGCAGCAGATTCCATCATCACACTTGTTCGCGCTGTTCTGTTTGTTTGCTTTATTGTGGGTGTTCCGCATAGTTTGGTTGCGCAATTCTGATTGGGCAAAACGAAAGTGTGTTCTCTCAATTGGCTAGTAAGACTGTCACACACAGACTGCAGTCACACATTTTTTTCTGGGTGGGGGAAATTATATAATACATATTTCATATCGCAGCCTCTTGCGATTAGCTAATCTCAACGTTTCAAATCGCGGTTGCGATTCGATTTCGATTAATCGTACAGCCCTACTAACCACTGAGCCAACGTGCTCCCCCTATTTTTTTCTCAACAGTGAAAGTCATTTCAAAACAAAAACAAACCAAATAAATAAATAAATACATACAGACATTTTTTTTTTAAAATATTCTCTTTTGTGTTACATAAAAGAAATTACATCATATATATGGATGGATCGATAGATATTTAAAAATTCTGATGTTGAAACAGCCCTTCATACCATAAATTCTAAAAAGCAATATGAATTGTGGTCCTAATTCACACACACACTGAAAAAAATGCTTTAAAGATGATTCCTTGGATTTACAAAATTTTTAACTAAAGTTATGTGGTCGTAAACAATTTATTTGGGCTGAATTTAAACAAACAAATTAAGTTAAACATTCCTAAATTTAATTTGTTTGTTTAAATTCAGTGGGCGTCACGGTGGTGCAGTGGGTAGCACGATTGCCTCACAGCAAGACGGTCGCAGGTTCGAGCCCCAGCTGGGTCAGTTGGCATTTCTGTGTGGAGTTTGCATGTTCTCCCCGTGTTCGTGCGGGTTTCCTCCATGTGCTCCGGTTTCTCCCACAGACCAAAGACCTGTGGTATAGGTGAATTGAATAAGCTAAATTGGCCGTATTGTATGTGTGTGAATGTGAGAGTGTATGGGTGTTTCCCAGTGTTGGGTTGTGGCTGGAAGGGCATCGGCTGCGTAAAACGTATGCTGGATAAATTGGCGGTTCATTCCACTCGACTCCTGATTAATAATAGCCCTTCATACCATAAATTCTAATAAACAATATGAATTGTGGTCTGTTTAAGAAGATAGCCTCTTCCAAGTGTGAACTTTTTTTATGCTTCTATTAAAAACCTGGCTTTGCAATATTATGCAATGCATGTATATCATTCAGCAATATAATTACAACCACTTCAGGTTTCTCTATATAGTAAGATTACACTTACTGTCCTGTGGATTCTGTGTTCAGTGTCGTGAATTCTGCAAGATGTTCTGCATTCTAACTTATTTATTGGAGCTCATGTATATTTCAGGACTGAAGGCTTTTATTGAGCAGATTTCTAAAGTCAAGCCTCTGCTGACTGAGTGTCTGTTTGTGGCTCTGGAGAGAAAATTTAGGCTGTACCTGGTCAGAGTATATTCAAGGTGTATTTCTTTTATACAGAAATGCATATACTGCCATTCAGTTTTGATCAGTCTGGACAGTTGAAGAGTTTAACAAAGATCATCACTGAAAAAGCTTATTAAAAGAAGATTTTCTCTGTGTGTGTGTGTGTGTGTGTGTGTGTGTGTGTGTGTGTGTGTGTGTGTGTGTGTGTGTGTGTGTGTGTGTGTGTGTGTGTGTGTGTGTGTGTGTGTGTGTGTGTGTGTGTGTGTGTGTGTGTGTGTGTGTGTGAGTGAGTGAGTGAGTGAGAATGTGTTCATGTGTGTGTTTGTGTCCAAGTGTGTGTGTGTGAGAGACGGAGAGATCATGTGTGTGAGTGAAAATGCGTTTGTGTGTGTGTGTGCGCGCTTGTGTTTGCGTCCAAGTGTGTATGTATGATAGAGTGAGAATTTGTGTTTGTGTGTTATGTCAGTTTGTGTGTGTTCTGCTCTGAGAGGCTGCACAGAACGATTCTCGGCCAGTAAAACATGCTAAATATTTGTGAGAGTGTGTGTGTGTGTGCGTGCTTGTGTCCAAGTGTGTGTGTGTGTGTAAGAGTGAGAGAGAGTGTTTGTGCTTGTGATTGTATACAAGTGTGTGTGTGTGTGTGTGTGTGTGTGTGTGTGTGTGTGTGTACTCTCTGTGCATACGGAGACAGTTTGTTCCTGTCACTGTTGCAAGTTGGATGTTGTATTTGTATGACTCCATCTTCAATATGTTAATATTCATATTGATGTCCTGAATATTCATTAGGAGGGACAGGGCGCCCAAGCATCTGTACCGCCAATCTGTCTGTGAAATTAGTGGGAGCAGAACAACACAAACATGCTCTCCTCTCATTTTGAGTAGGATAGTGCAGTGGACGTGTTCTTCATTTGTACAGTAACAGTTAGCTGTTTTCTTTGACTTTGATTGGCTGTGCATTATTGTTGTTTTCGTTAGAATCCGTCTGGTATTTTTCAGCTGAAGAAGGTTGAAGGCTGTAATCTCATGTACACTGTGAAGGTTTTGTAAAGGCTGTGTAAATGTTGTGTGAACAGGCCGTCAGAAGGTGTTTGTGAAAAGTTCAGATGTAGCTTTGGGGGGTTGAAAGTCATCCTTTCCACAGACAGGGGACAGATTCTTGCTTTCAAAACACATCAAACACATTCACACACACACAAACTCGCTATTTGATGAAATAACAACTCGTACGTGGTATCAAAACCTGTCTAAAGTGCTTCAGTCAAAATTTGTCAGGTGAGACGCATGGATTTTTGCAATGTGTCTTTTGTGACTTCACAACCTTCATTCATTCATTTTCTTTTCGGCTTAGTCCCTTTATTAATCTGGGGTGACTTATTTTATTACACAAATATTACACAACCTTATTTTCTAAATTTGATTTTAAATATTATAATTTGACTTCATATTTGCTAATGTTGATTTCGCAATGACAAAATGTAGACTTTTGTATCCCAATTTTGTCTTAAGTGTCTCTGTGCCTTTATATGAGTGTTATATATCTCAGTCATAGTTCTTATTATTTTAGCCTTTATCCCATTGATTAATTGTTAATTGTCACTTCTTCCACAAATGTTACGTTTATATCTTCTGATTTGACTTTATATTTTTATATATTCTAAGGCCCTTTAAAGTGGTTTGAAATGTGCATTTTAATTGCATGTTTGATGAAACAGGAAGACAGGGAATGGCATAAAGTAGCTCTTCCCTTTTTTTTTTTTTTTTTGCATAATTCAAATGGGTCTGCTATGTTTTGTAATCTTCTGTGCACTGTTTGTATTCTTATATACTCACCGGCCACTTTATTAGGTACAACTGCTCGTTAACACAAATTTCAAGTGAGCCAATCACATGGCAGCAACTCAATGCATTTAGGCATGCAGACATGGTCAAGACGATCTGTTGCAGTTCAAATCGAGCTGCAGTTCAAATTGAGCATCAGAATGGGGAAGAAAGGTGATTTAAGTGACTTTGAATGTGGCATGGTTGTTGGTGCCAGACGGGCTGGTCTGAGTATTTCAGAAACTGCTGATCTACTGGGATTTTCACGCACAACCATCTCGAGGGTTTACAGAGAATGGTCTGAAAAAGAGAAAATACCCAGTTCTGTGGGCACAAATGCCTTGTTGATGCCAGATGTCAGAGGAGAATGGCCGGACTGGTTGGAGCTGATAGAAAGGCAACAGTAACTCAAATAACCACTTGTTACAACCAAGGTATGCAGAAGAGCATCTCTGAACGCACAACACGTATAACCTTGAGGCGGATGGGCTACAGCAGCAGAAGACCACACCGGGTGTCACTCCTGTCAGCTAAGAACAAGAAACTAAGGCTACAATTCACACAGGCTCACCAAAATTGGACAATAGAAGATAGGAAAAACCATGTCCATCCCTTTATGACCACAGTGTACCCAACTTCTGGTGGCCACTTCCAGCAGGATAACACTCCATGTCATAAAACGCGAATCATCTCAGACTGGTTTCTTGAGCATGACAATGAGTTCACTGTACTCAAATGGCCTCCACAGTCACCAGATCTCAATCCAATAGAGCACCTTTGGGATGTGGTGAAACGGGAGATTTGCATTATGGATGTGCAGCTGATAAATCTGCAGCAACTGTGTGATGCTATCATGTCAATATGGACTGAAATCTCTGAGGAATATTTCCAGTACCTTGTTGAATCTATGCCACAAAGGATTAAGGCAGTTCTGAAGGCAAAGAGGGGTCCAACCCGGTACTAGTAAAGTGTACCTAATAAAGCGAGTGTAGTACAATTCACCAAATAAAAATGGACACAATGTAAGAGATTTAAATTTGAATTTCCTAGTTTCCTGTATCTATTTTACATTTTATTATTTATTGTAATGTATTTTTGTCCCTCTGGGCTTTCTGTAGAAAGGTGCTGCACTTGATTGGTCAGAAGATTTGAAGAGAGCCTGAAGCATGAGGTGTCGTTAAAAAATGTTGATTCATTTTGCTGGAAGTGACAAACCTAAGGCTGTAAATGTTTAAATATCCTAATTTTGTCACTGTTTTGAGAACAGTAGCTTTTAGATAACCTTAAGATTAAGATATTGGTGCTAAAAACTTTAACACAATTTAATGAAATCTATTTTATTTGATATCTGTAATGAAAACATGCTTCAATATTATTCTAACCTGCCCTCATATTCTGTAACTTTTTTCTTTCAACAAGCTAAAATAACAGCACAGCTCTGAGCTCTGTGTGTTGGCAGAAAAAATTTAGTTGTCAATTTCCAAAAAGACTTCAGACAAATGTTAAAAATGACAAATTCCAGCATCCCAAAAACAATTGGAGAGTGTTCCTCTTTATTAGATAAATCTAGCCGCAAGCAATTGCAGAAAGAATTGACTATGGTAAAAAATGCACACAATCACAAAATCCCATTCTTCCCAATTCTGTAGTTAGACACCACATAATGATTCTTAAGCGATGTGTATTAGTGGGAGAAACAGAGCGAATTATGCATTTCCCCATGATGTCTGACACAAAATTGGTTCATTTGGGCTTTAATGTGCTCAGATTTGTCATATTGCCACTTTCCATCTGAATGCAATGTTTCTTTGTAATTGAACTCTAAATAACTCATCGTGTTTGGCAGCAGGTGGAGAAAAATATCACCGCTGCTTCCTTCGAGAAAGAATCCAGGCTGAAGGAGAGAACTGAATAAAATCTGTCAGACAGATAGACAGCCTTGGTAGATTGTGCTTCTGAATGACGTCAAGGGTCTTGCTTCTGTTAGCGTTACAGATATGATGGACAGTAATGACCACACCGCTGGCCTCCCATTCAGACTTTCTCATCCTGGGCACGGACACACACACATGCCCTGCCACTATCCGTAAATAAATCCACCACTATAGCCATCATCCATATTTCTGGGCACACAGAAACC
The DNA here is from genome assembly GCA_903798195.1 of Danio kyathit. Taxonomy (NCBI): domain Eukaryota; kingdom Metazoa; phylum Chordata; class Actinopteri; order Cypriniformes; family Danionidae; genus Danio; species Danio kyathit. The sequence goes on along the minus strand of LR812535.1, from coordinate 31,304,292 downwards.
CAAACTAACATATGTTGACAGCTATAGCAGAGACGTACAGATCATATATGTCACACTTGAAAGTGTGTATTTATCCATGCACAGGGTTCCCACTCTTTCATGGACACCAGATTCAAGGAGATTAAAGCACCATTCATTTTTAAACCTCTGTTATACATACCCCAGCATATGTTGCGCCATTAAAGTCTTTACTGTACTTAACATTTCACTTACACTTAATATCTACATTAAAAATGTCAGAATAATTTTCAAAAGTTTAGACTATTTTAAGGTTTCTGAAATATCGATCAGACGTGCATTATTTATCATTGTTTATCAGGTTTTTTATAAATATATATATATATATATATATATATATATATATATATATATATATATATATATATAATAAAGGTAGAGGTATTATAAAGTTAATGATGACAACACTGCCATAGCAAACTGTGAGATATGTAAACTTGGGATTGCCTCCCGGCAATTTGAGTTAGGTGTTATAGTTGAGGTGCTATTTGTTTTTTTATTAGATTTTTTAAAATATATTTACTGTTGCACTAAAGTCCAAAAGTGAAGAATTGATGTTATTTATTCCTTGATTGTTCAAGCTACCTCACAGGAGTGCTCTGTTTGTTAATAAAGTTGTTGAATGTTAAAATAAGGTGAATTAAATAAAAAATAAGAAACATCCTGGATCTGTTTCTTCGCTCTTCTTTGTTCTTTTTTTATGTATTATCGGTATCGGCAGATACTTAAAATCAAATGACTCTAACTCGAGGGCAAAAAAACCTGATCGGGACATCCCTACTTTCAAGTACGTTAAAAAAGTCTGGGAACCCTGCATACAAAGAAACATACATACACTGACTTTCTAGACAATAGCATTCTTCATGACACTTTATTTCTATTTAGGCATAACATGAGGTGTTTAAAGATAATGACAGAATAATACATTTTGGGTGAACTTTCCTTAAGGTGATTTTACTTCAATCATGTGATTTGTATGTTCCTGAATAAAGGGGTAGCTATTTGTATAATGAATTTTCTCATGCCACTAGTTTCATGTTTATAAAGGTCTATTTTCATAATCGAAAAGCCTTAAGGATTTTACAACCTTTTTAATGCATTTGTATTTCTCTGAAATATTTCTTTAAAGTCTGTGTAAAGAGAATTCTCAGAAATGTTTTTAAATGATCTTTAAATGTTAGAAATGTATTGCTTAAACACACCACAAAGACTGAAGTATGTCAGGGTTCAACGCTAAGGATTTTTTCTACTGGTTCGATCTGGCCAGTTGTTGAGATTGTTATTTACTTACGCCACCAAAAAAAGAGTTAATAACTATTTCTTAGCCACATATTTTAAATTGTGTCAAAAATAACATCTGCAAATCTAGAATTTAAATACTTTAAAAATGTTATAAATGTAGAATGAGCAAACATTTAACAAAAGGTGGCTGACTTGCCAACCGGATGGCAAACTGTGCAAAACACACAATTTTTTTGTCGTGTTGTACCCACTTAAATGTCTGCTTCAAAGACGTTAGAAACAGATATTTTCTTTTATCCTCATAATTTGATGTTGCCGCTATGTTGCCGTCTCTTTACTGTACTGGTTGTTGCCGGGTTACAGAAAAAAATCACAACATCCAATCAGATAAGAGGAACCAAAAAGCAATATGGTGTTTACGACATGATAGAGAAGGTAGCATTTCAAGGCTTAAAAGCACAAACTGTTTCTCAATTCTAAGACTGTATTTGCACGCAATTGACAAATAGTCACATTAATTGAAACGTTAGTGACAAGGCAGCACTGGCCCGATCTGGCCAGTAACTTGTCTACTGTCCTGAGCGTCTTTCACACTGGCCCTGGGTCATCGGGCAGTCCTTATTTTTGAGCCCTGTACGTAGTACTAAATTGTGGAGTTAAACCTTTAGACAAGGGGTGCCCAAACTCTGTTCTGGAGGGCCGGATGTCCTGCAGAGTTTAGTTCCAACCCCAATTAGACACACCTGAACCAGTTATCAAGCACTTTCTAGGTATACTAGAAAGATGGAGCTAAACTATGCAGGACACCAGCCCTTCAGGACCAAGTCTGGGCACCTCTGCTTTAGACAGTTTTTCAAAAATTCTGTGTTGAGAGTTAACACTGTAATTCCCTCAGCACTATAAATACTGCGCATTAGCATCAGTGGTTCTCTCGCTCAATCTTGAGTTACTGTCACAGTACTTTACAACAGTCTATCGTCAGATCTTGCGATGTCTGACATGGATGGGTGTATTAATATAGACTATGGTATGAAGCCAATTAAGCTAATGTTACTAGAGGTAGCACCCATTCAGTTTATAGCAGGATTTGTCGATATCTGTCTGCTTTCCTTTGAGTGGGCGTGGTTTCAGCACTGTATTGGACACGCCCGAACAATTTTTCTAAATATTAAATATTGAATTTTAGCTCACTTAAAAAAATGACTTTTGCTGCTTGTCCAAAAGATATTTTCAAATTGAAAACACAATTCTTAAGTGTTCCTAATTATTTTATGTTCAATCTACATTTATTTCAAATAACAATCATTTTACTTAAAGGACTTGTGTTGGAACTCAGTGGTTAGCACTGTGCCTCACAGCAAGAAGGTCGCTGGTTCGAGTCCCGACTGGGTGAATTGGCATTTCTATGTGGAGTTTGCATGTTCTCCCCGTGTTGGCGTGGGTTTCCTCTGGGTGCTCCAGTTTCTCACACAGTCCAAAGACATGCAGTATAGGTGAATTGATTAAACTAAATTTGTCATAGTATGTGTGTGTGTGTGTGTGAGAGATTGAGTGTGTATGGGTGTTTCCCAGTGATGGGTTGCAGCTGGAAGAGCAGCCGCTGTGTAAAACATATGCTAGATAAGTTGGCAGTTCATTCCGCTGTGGTAACCCCCTGATGAATAAAGAGACTAAGCTTGGCAGGAAAATGAATAAATGAAATTGTGTTGGGACGACATGGAATTGTGTGGAACATTTTTTACAGTGTTATTTGGTTTATTTTGTCTGGGTTGTAAACAACACATTTTTCAGTTGTGTGACAAAAACTCAGAAATACACTGTTAAAAGTGATTAGTTACTTAAAGCAAATAAACCAATTGCCTTAAAAGCAACAAGTTGACTTTACAAAAATAATGTAAGTAAACCCATTGTAACTTGGAACTGTTAAGTTGACCTCATTTGTATAATTATGCAAATTGTACTCACTTCTTTTTAAATAAAAGTAAGCTAATCACTTTTTTTTCCAATACATCTTTATTATATTTGGGGGTTTTCCCCCAGTTTTTATATATCTAGCAAAATGACATACAATAAAATAAATCTGCTCTTGCAGACTCCAGTGTGTCTTCTACATTCAATGCAGGCTATAATTGTAGATTTAATAGACTTAATGAAGCACCAAATATGCAATATTGTAATAATTACAGTAATTATTTGAAAACAGACGTGCTAAATAGTCTGACACTAAAAAGTTGACTTCAAAAAAGTGAGTACAATTTGCATAATTATAAAAATTAAGTAAACTTAACAGTTCCAAGTTACAATGGGTTTACTTACATTATTTTTGTCAGCTTGTTGCTTTTAAGGCAATTGGTTTACTCGCTTTAAGTAACTGATCAATTTTTACAGTGTAATAACTCCAGGCTTTGAATCCAGGCTACTTATTTAAAATAAGTCGAAACAACACAATTATTTTGTGTTTTTTAGGGGCAGCTTAATTGTTTTATGTTCAATCCACTTTAATTTGTAAAAATGTAAAAGTTGACCTAATCGATTTGTGTTGAGCCAAGCATTTTTTTACAGTGTAGCAAATAGTTAATTCATCATTTAAGCATTAACTTTACATGAATAGACATTAGTAAGCCGTTCATAAATATAGATGCTTTATTGTTGACTATTTGCTGATACTTAAATGATTCATAGTGTGCGGCTATTGTAGTGTTACCCATATTTTATTATCCCTTTACACAGACTTTAAATCAAATTCAGCTGAAGCTGTCAGCACTCAGGCTGACAGATAGCGAGGCCTGTCATTGTTTCTGCTATTTTGTAAACCTTCGCCCTTGAAAGACATACGAGGCAGAGAGAGGACAGACAAGCAAAGAGGGATTACATAACAAAAGCTCAAGCGTTTCACAAAGGTGCGCGTGTCTGCGTGTACGAGGAGGCTGGTGTTATTTGCGCTCACAGAGATTCCTAATGGTGTTTTGTTAGACTCCTTCTGTTTCCACGCGTCCCTCGCACTCCCGCACACGCACAACCCACCTGCGTATTCAGCTTTTGCTTTTCTCCTCCTAAATATATCATCATCAAACAGGGAAACTCATTCTGCAGCTCTAAAAGAGTGTGTGATGCTGGAGGTGTTAGACTGGGGATTGAATGCTATAAAAGAAGGGAAGGAGGGGACAGAGAGAGACAGCGGGTGAGAGGGAGCGCTCTCATCTCCAATCTTTCATAATTCAAACTAAAAGCCGACTGTGTGCACATCCAAGCAGAAAAACAAATTCCCAGCACACTGTAATTCTCTGAAATAAAAGCATATGCACGCTTTCTCTGCCTCTGCTGAACACTGTCTTTGTTTACTTTTCCTGTCACGTTTGCACACTGTAGTAAAAGTTTAGGGAACACTTCAATTCCCACTATTAACCACTGGCTTATTACCTGTCCTTTAATAAGATATTGGCTGTTTATTAGTACTTATAAAGTATGATCTTATTCTACATCCCTAATCCTACCCAATACCTACTGTAAACCCACCAACTACCTATTAAGAAGCAAATTAGTAGTTTATTGAGCTTAGTTAATGGTTTGTTAATAGCGAGAATTGTACCTTAAAATAAAGTGTGACTAAAGTCTTTGGTTTGTGATTAATATTTGAATAAATAAATAGCAAGAGTGCATTCAGATAATCAAAACTGATTGTGTATTGTAAAACACTGTGTGTTGTATTCATGTAATTCAAATCTTGGGGAAAAATATTTATTTTCACGATACGAAACTGCACACAATTTTCAACTTTGATTTAAAGGGCACCTATTTCACTCCTTTTTCAAGATGTAAGATGAGTGTCTCCAGAATGTGTCTGTAGAGTTTCAGCTCAAAATACCCATCAGATTATTTATTATACCTTTCAGAATATTGGATTTTCTGCTCTGAACACAATGTAGCCGTTTTTGTTGCCTGTGCCTTTAATGCTAGTTATCCCCGCCCACCGTTCCCACGTGCCTGTCAGAGTGTGCCTCAATCTCCGCCTCGGCTGTGTCAGATAAACAGCACAGTGACAGACATGAAGGAAGCAGACCTCACATAACGTTTGTGAGAAATACTACAGTAAGAAATTTATCAATGATTATTTGATGTATTTGTTGTGGAGTTAGTTCAAGCCTTTCTGCAACGATGAGTCACACACAATGTTGTTCCAAAGTTCACGTGCACACAGCAAACACACACACACAGCGCACGTATTTGCACTGTTTTTGCTCACAAATGTGACAGGATACACATTAATATCCACTGCTGTATGGATATCTGTTATGTTAGTGTTCAAAATAAACCTGCTTTAGTGTCCACAAACCGGGATTGAAGTGTCTTCTGACACGCGGCTGTGGTGATGAAGTAAAGCTGAAGTAAATCGCTGTAATTCATTACAAACATGCACTGTTTTAAAAATGTTTTAAACTTATAAAACTCATTCTTGATCACATTTGATGATGATTGATGATCACAGAGAGCTCAACAGATCTTTTAATCCCCTTTGCGCTCATCTTGTCTTGTGGATATGATTATACGTGTTACTACGGAGACATATTAATACGTGGCTGTCAATCAATTCGGTGGGTGGGGAAACCGCACTCTTATGTCACGTTGCGCTGGGCCTCAAAATAGGAGAGATTTGGATCCTATTTTAACATCAGGAGATTTAAAAAAAAGAGACTTATTGTGTTTATGTTACCCCAATATGACTGTACACACCATATCTACACATAGTTCTGTCCAAACAGCTTACAAAAGATGATTTTCATAATAGGTGCCCTTTAAAGGTTCAAGAATCCCTCAAGTACTTTTTTTGAGATTTTAACAGATTTGTAAGTGTTGAGCATCAGTTAAGACAATGTTAGCACCTGTCAGCTTTAATTGTTGGCAAACCTGAATCATTTTGAGCTTTTGTCAGCTAATTTCATCTTTCGGGTCTAAAATCATTATTGGGGCAGGATCAAAATTGGTGATGTAGCGCTATCTGCCTTTCAAGAGATGACGTGTCGGTTTCTCAATATTATTCATAGACTTAGTTTTCTTATCCTATAAGAAGAGCCTGCTTCTTAATTATTCATGAGAGCACATGCTTTGCGAATGCAGACAGACCCATATGGACAGACCTGCCAAGCTGTGAGACTGCAGCTGTGCATGAAGGGTTGTATGTGTTTGTTTCCATGATCCACTGAGTTTGCATGGTTTTTCCCATGATGCTGTCAGGGCCGATACAGCAAAGCTGTTGGTTTGCAGTAAGCATTTTTGTCGGGAGAGATGTACGAGCATTGGAGAATGGCAGACTTTTCTTTTATCAGTTGAGTTCGTTACCATTCAAACACATCGCCTATCTCTGCTGCTGTGTTCGCACATGTTTAAAATCCTCCATATTACCAGCAGGGCTAATGGTTGGAATACATAGAGAAAGAGACCTGCTGCACTGCTATCCACCGTGTCTGCATTCAGACCACGGATTCAGGAGGACAGAAGTCCTCCTCATTTATAGTTTACATAAACATGATTATCTTTATAATGATATAACAAATTGTGGTTATGTGTATATAGTATTTGAAAGAAACAAATAGCATATATGTAGCAGGACATTAAATTACTGTTTATTTCTTTGCATTTTAACTTTGTAAACTATAAAATCACGTTTTGTGTCTGATTTATTTTATTTTTTGTCTGATTTTGTGCGCCAACTGACAGTTGTTTGCCCCCTGGCAATTTGCTCTGCTGGCCATGCCCACCTCCCACTGCTCACGGAGCTCCATACCAATTATGTAGCATTTTTTGAGGTAGACTTGAACTGAAAGAGGGGGGTTTCATGACCCTTTAAGCACCAAACCAGCAAACTACAATGATTTCTGAAGGATCATATGACACTGAAGACTGCAGTAATGATTCTGAAAATTCAGCATTAAATCACACAAATAAATTGCATATTAAAGTACAATAAACCAGTAAATGATCATTTCGAATAGTAATAAAATTCTAAATATTACTGTATTTATACACCAGCGAATGCCACCTTGATGTGCAAAGAGACTTTGAAAACTGCAAGTCATTGCAGTCACGCTAAAATGAATAACACACTCGCGTTCTTGTCTCCCATCCCATAATTAATCGCTGCATAATTGTGCCAAAGTGTGAGTCAGAAGAATAAACCGGAATGTTCTGTACACGTTCAAAACGGGTGACTTATGAGGCAGCGCGTTGAATAGATTAAAACTATTATTAACCTCAAATGGATGTTTATTTTAATCAGCATGTTTGCGTACCTGCTTACTTGTGCTTGTGTTTGAGAAGATCTCTCCTTTTCAGATATTTATAGACCTCTGTGTTTTTCAATTGAATTTGAAAGGGCTAAATTATTTTATCTGGAAAACAGAATCAAAAGACTGATGCTTGTTTATAAGACGCTTAGTCAATAAGCTGCAGATTTTTGTGCTTTAGTGAATTCACCACAGTGCTGTGTGTGCCTCATGCTGACGGACTGGTTTTGTGTCACTGATCTCAGATCAGATTTACCACACTCATCACGATCTCACAGAATCTGATCCCTCAGCGGCGGCTGATTCACTCACACCTGCCAAACACACACACACACACATACACACACATTTTGCAGGGTCATGAAGGGACATATTGAGTAAATGACTAGTGTCAAACCACTGACACGCATATGACCTTTTAGCACTCGTGACTTTTGACAGTCATTCAATTACAGCAGCAAACACGCACATTCCTCATGTTAATGTCTTTTGAAGGGTGTGAATGCTTTTTGTACAGTTGCGAGTGCATGAATGTGTGTGTTTTACCCATTACAGCTGCACAAACTGTGACCTTAATCAAAGCTAAAATAACTCTTGACACTGCAGCATCGAGATGAAGAGGATTTTTCAGTGTTGCCTTGGCAACCGCAAACATGCATAATCAGAAACAAATTGGATGAAGCATTTAAACACTTATTTATGCAGTAGTGACAAAGGACAGATGCACGGTATGCACTGTCTCTGTAGCATTTGTTGATATTTTACATAGAAAGATGCCAAAACTGTGGCACTCTGTGCACCGATGTGTTCAAACTCAGTACGTCATCTTATTATTTAAAGTATTTAAGAAATATTAGTTTACATTCAGATGGAAAGTGTCTTTCTCCATTTACTTGAAGATAAGACCTGCAGGCATCCATGATTTTACTTCAATAAAGTGTTTAAAAGTTAAAGGAATGTTTCAGATTTATGCTGGTTGAGGTCAGCATCTACAGTGGATTCCATTCTCAACTGTTTGTACACTGCAAAACCCAATAAGTTAAGGCAACTCAAACCAATTGAGGAAACCGATTGCAACAAACCATTTGAGTTAAAAAAAAACTAATCTGTATGAGTACTGTGAACTTACTCCATATAAGTTGAAGTAATGAGGTATTTAATTAACTCATTACCTCAAACACTGAGTTCAAAACTCTTTTCAAATGAGTAGAATTAACTTTCAGTCAATTTTGAGTTAACTACACTCATTTCATTTTTTATATATTTTTATTTTAGAAAACTTACTTCAGTACAAATATCTGAATGGAGGCATTCTATGTAATAAATCACAGCACAAAAATAAGCAATGATCAAACTTTGATTTGTATTTTCATTCATTCATTCATTTTATTTTCGGCTTTATTAATCAGGGGTAGCCACAGCAGAATGAACCGCCAACTTACCCTGCATATGTTTTACTCAGTGGATGCCCTTCCAGCTGCAACCCATCACCGGGAAACACCCATACACACTCATTTACACTCATACACTACGGACAGTTTAGCCTATCCAATTCACCTATACCACATGTTTTTGGACTATACCGGAGCACCCGGTTGCAAACTCCACACAGCTGATCGGTATTTATAATTATAATACTATTTGTTTTTATGTAATTGTGTAAAGTATTACTCATAAGGTAAGTGTTATATGTCATAAATGGCTTATATAATATGGACCTTTTAAATATTGTAAGTTACGACAGGCCAAAATTCAACAATTGGCAGTTAACCACTAATTTTACTTTTGGTACCTACTGTATAATATTTTGATACCTACAGTGTTTAGCATACACCCCTCACAAATCTTTCTTTTAAATTCATGTTTTTAATAGGAAGCTATACAATATTATATTTGTGCATATACATTAGATTAATCAGTAATGAAGCCAATTCTGGAGCTTATCTAACAAAATAACTTACGATAACGGGCCAAAAACTAGTACAGCCAAATTTATATCTTATAGAAAAATATTAAATACAAATTTAAAAAAGAGGAAAAATCAAGAGAAGCAAAAAAAAAAAAATTAAATAAATTTTGTTGAAATTTTGAAGGTTGTAATTTATTTGTGCAACATTTTGCTTGAATTTAATTGTATAATCTTTGAATTTCTAAATATGTTTGGTGACTAAAATATTATTGTAATAATTATATCTGTTTAATAAATCTGTTTAAATGCATTAAAATACATTGCCTATTCACTGAGAAATGGATAAAAATATTCATTTTCAAAATGAGGTGTACTCAATTATGCTGAGCACTGTATAATAATAACTGTACTGTACAAGTATTGTAAGTTATATATGACTGCATAAAAATAACAAATGATGGTCCACTGATCAGCATATTTACTGTTGATACTTATAATACTACTATTTAATATGTTAAAATAAAAATTTACAATGACAAAACATGTATTTAAGTCATATATGACTGCAAAAGTACTACATTTAATAATAAATGCAATAAATAATAATCTGCTGATCAGCATTTTTAAATGTGACTTTCAAATGGATTGAAATTAAATACTATCTACAAAATAATAATTTAATTAGAAAGCTAGAAAAACAAGAGGACTAAAAGAGCTATTAGTAAACTATGGATTTTGCTTGTACTTTTAATCTAGTAAAAGACGTTTGTTTCGAGAATAGTATTAGCTATTCTTTAATTAAAGTCTACGCTTGAATATTAACTACCACAGAAAAAATATGAATCATTTGTTATGTTTTTAAAAAATAAAACAGGTTCATGGTGTAACTGCATCATTGTCGAAATGCTCTTGATAAAGCTTCATTTGAGTTTTAATACTGTACATACTTAGACTGTTCCTTTAGAGCTTTGGAAAAAGTGACTCTTCTGAGCGTTTGGGACTTGGAATGAGGACTCATGCATACATTACAAGTCAGAAAACAGTCCCATAATCACAAATAGACTTCAATATGTGCTGTGTGAATGCTCCTGCTGTTTTATCTAGGCAAATAAGCCTATTTGACCATTGCAAAAAGCTTATTGTTAATGTATGAAATTTGTCCAGAAATACCACATATGTAGCCTTCCTATGACATATTTTTTTCTTATGTATAACAACCTGTTTTTTCTATCTGGGTCACAATCAAACGGTAAACATCATGACTAATTCATGGACACATGAGCTAATTAAAGTCTTCCGTTTGGCAATGACGCTAGAGAGGCGATGATATATGTAGTCAATATATTGTTTAATAAAACAGACCATTCGAACACCAACAATACCATGGTGTTGAGGTTAAAAACAAATGGTAAGCCATTACAAACAAGTGTAGGTTTGAAAAACTTAAGAGTGGCTTTTACCTGTGCCATTAAAGTGTAAAGGATGCTTAACTGTACGTATATATATATGCAGCAGATGGATTATGTAAAGGTATTTGGTCCTCCGGCTGCAATATAAGAGTGTTTGCTGAGATATATAATAGTTATATTTAACCCATATGGATAAATATATCTATATGGTGTTCCAATAAAGAAGCAGACTCTGGCTGAACTATTATTAGCCTCCGCCTCAGACCCAGTTCCACTGAGAAACAGGACTCAAGCAGGGCCCAAATCCAACATTTATTAGACACACGGAGGACTGTTTTATCACACTCGCAGCTGTCTTTATTATGAACTCTGAGGGAATTTATGGGTATGATAACTGCTACACTTCCAGATCTGGTTTATGGAGTGTTACATTTATTTTTAATGTGATTTGATGTGATAAAAAGAGATCGCAGTTTAATGCTTTTTTGGCCAAACTGTAAAGAAAAAGTAGATATGTGGCCTGCTTTCTAGATTGCAAGCATTCAAATTTCCTGAATGTATTGTTTCCTGTCACTATCCTTATATGTTTACAAGAATTTAGAAAGAACCTGGAAGTCTTTAAATCCCTTAATTTACATTTCACTCATTTCTGGCCAATTAAACATGTCAGGTTAGTCTTGTTTGTGTTTCTCTGTTCTTTCTGCATGGTAAAGCAGCTCTATTGATTTCTTTCTCTCTACCTTAAGTAAGATAAATGGTGCACATTCTTCAGTTCAATTATATTGTATGAATTAACAACTCTCACACAGAGATATACACTATCTGACAAAAGTCTTGTGACCTATCCCAAGTTTTAGGAACAGCAAATAATAACATGACTTCTAGTTGATCATTTGGTATCAGAAGTGGCTTATATGAAAGGCAAAGGCCCCTAGATTATGCTTATTTTACCAAAATAACATATGATTATGCCTTGATTTTTAATGATTTAATTTGGACAGTAAGACTGTCTGACTTTGCTTAGACAAAAGTCTTGTCACTTAACAGGAATAATGTACAGTATAGAATATAAAGTCATGGTGCAGTGGAAAAAGAATTAATATTGTGTATGACTCCCAGCTTGAAGGACTGCATCCTTACATCTCTGCAATGACTCAAATAACTTAATAATAAAGTCATCTGGAATGGCAAAGAAAGCATTCTTGTAAGACTTCCAGAGTTCATCAAGATTCTTTGGATTCATCTTCGATGCCTCCTCCTTTATCTCACCCCAGACATGCTCACTAAAGTTCATGTCTGGTGACTGGGCTGGCCAATCCTGGAGCACCTTGACCTTCTTTGCTTTCAGGAACTTTGATGTGGAGGCTCATGTATGGGAAGGAGTGCTATCCTGCTGAAGAATTTGCCATCTCCTGTGGTTTATAATGTAATGGGCAGCACAAATGTCTTGATACCTCAGGCTTTTAATGTTGCCATTCACTCTGCAGATCTCTCGCACGCCCCCCATACTGAATGTAACCCCAAACCATGATTTTTCCTTCACCAGACTTGATTTCTGTGAGAATCTTGGATCCATGCGGATTCCAATAGTTCTTCTGTAGTATTTGTGATGATTGGGATGCAGTTCAACAGACGATTCATGGGGAAAATCTGCATTCAGCCACTTTTCCAAATGATCAACTAGAAGTCAAGTTTTTATTTGTTGCTCCTACAACTGGGATTGACGACAAGACTTTTGTCAGGTAGTGTATTGGTTATCACACTATTTCCTCTATTCTTTGCATTGAAACATATACACACACACACAAACCTCTTTTCTTAGAAGACTGCATTAACGCAACTGCAACAGAAGGCTAATTTTGTGCCTTTTTGCTACTTAATGGACCGTTTCCACAGAGTGTTATGGTTTGCTACAGCACAGTACGGTACACATTTATTTAGTTTCCACTGTCAATGGTACCAAAATAGTGAACTGAACCATTTTTGGCACCATTTTCTGAGTGTACCTACAGTAGCAAAACAGTACGGTACCAAAAGGGTGACCCTTGGTTAGCACTCACAACAAAAAGGTCGCTGGTTCAAGTCCCGGTTGGGCCAGTTGGCATTTCTGTGTGGTGTTTGCATGTTCTCCCAGTGTTCATATGGGTTTCCTCCTGGTGCTCCGGTTTCCCCCACAGTCCAAAGACATGCAGTAAAGGTGAATTGAATAAACTAAATTGGCCGTAGTGTATGTGTGTGCATGTAAGAGTGTATCCCAGTGCTGGGTTGCAGCTGGAAGGGCATCCACTGTGTAAAATATATGCTGGAAAGGTTGATCGTTCATTCCGCTGTGGCGACCCCTGATGAATAAAGGGACTAAGGCCCCATTTACACTAATACTTTTTAGTTTTAAAACGGCGTTTTAGAATGAAAACGATCCGCGTCCACACTGGCGTTTCACCAAGTGTTTCTGAACAACTCTTCGTCCATACTACACCGCTGTAAATGTACATCACGTGACCACACACACACTCTGGCATGCACTGCAGCGTGCTTTGAGCACGTCAACCCATATAAGAGCTGTGCACGTCGGACTGTTCATTAAGGATCTACTGCTGGATCTAATCTCACTATAGTTGTTAAATGTAATATTTAGCTCATCCTGTTGTCTATATCTATCGACATATTCCCCGACTTTGGTCTTTTTAACCTATTACTTGTTCTCAGGTAACGTGTTTTGGCTGATTGCAAAGATAAGTTAATATATTAATTAATATAACCACATACACTTATTCTGCACATTTGACTGATTGCTTACCTTTATTTCCTATATTGTTTAAACTTATTGTGCGTTATACTTTTATAATGGCCATTATTGAATATTAAACTGATATTCAGCAAAAGAGAGGGTATGTTTCGCATTTTCAATGAAAATGAAAGGAGGCAGTAATGTTATAGGCTCCGTTTTGTTATAAATACGCATACAGTGAAGATGACGGTCATATAAATATGCAGCTACACGACGCCTCAACATTTTTGGTGTCTGTTAAGTTAATATCAAAATGAAAATAGGCAGTTCCTTAAATCATGTTTATAACTTTATAACCTTATAAACTTGCGAAGTCTGAACTTACAAGGAGAGGATGCAGGACTGTGTGTAGGCTACTTAATATTGAGGAAAAAGCCCCAATCAGAAAGGCAAACGTCTGCAGCCCCGCCTCCGTTTTCAGATGTCTCCGTTTTCCACCATCCACACTAAGACGGAGCAGCAGCGTTTTAGAATGAAAACAGCCTCTTCAGTGTTTACAAAACGCTCCATTTTCAGCACTCGAAAACTCCGGTGTAGTGTGGACGGATGCCTTAACCGTAGCAAAATTTATGCGTTTTAAAACAAAACGTATTAGTGTCAATGGGGCCTAAGCCAACACTGGATGTAAGAGCTATTTTAAACCTATATATAATAAACTTACCAGAGCAGTAATCGAACCATACTAACTACTAACTATACATACAGTATATTATAAATAAGATATGCGTCTATATGCATATAGACCATCAATGCTAGATCAACTAAAGCCTTTTTTACTTTTGTAACCGTACATACAATATATTCACAGCTCACAATTCAGGTGTCCAGTTAGTCCAGTTGTAACCTATATTACTTTTCTCCTTTGGTGGAACATTAATGAGGATATTTTGACAGATTTTGAGAATGAAACTATTCCTGTGTGAATCAGTTACCATTGATTTCCACTACCTGAACAAAAAATACAATGTCAGGGAGAACCAAAGCAACATTCTTGAAAATTTCTTCTTTTGTGTCTCCCCAGAAAATAATGCCAATCCAATAATGCCATCTTCTACTATGTCCGAGGGTCAAGCAGATAATCACTCACATTCTGTAGTACAGTAGTATTTATTTAGAATTGTTAATTAAAATAATGAAATAATGATGACAAATAAAGAAATACTGATATGCTCTAATATTAAAAACAGAAAGTGTTTGTCACTGTATGTAGTTTGCGAGTGTATTTATAAACTGCTTTAGATAGCTGTATTCATATTATCCCATGAGTTCAATCTTCTTCCAGCTGTGCTCATGCTGTGTGGAGCAGGTTTGAATGCTGTAACCTATTCATGTGGGGCCTGAACAGTTCTGCTTACACATGCGGTCTGAGGTAAATCAGCAGAAAGTGAATGAGAATAGCAGACAGCATTCACTCACCCGTTTGCGCAGGTTGTACGTAAGCAGGAGGTTTCTGGAGAAGTGGTTGGAGAAGGCGGTGTAAAACTCCAGGACTTTCTGAAGCGCATCCCGCTTGATGACGTGCAGGTCACAGTAAGTTAGCGCTCTCACATTAGCACACGCCTGAGCTAGTGTTACTTCTTTCCAGAACACATCGCCAAACACATCACCTTTACCTGTGGAGATACACAGACGCATGATTACACACACTGACAGGCATGGTTAGTACATTTATGGACGATCATGACTGGCAAATTGTTATCATGTGATTATTCCTAGTAATATATTGGATGGAGCTTTTTATTTAATGTGAGGAATTCAAATTTGAAGGATCCTTGCCTGAATAAAAGTATAACAAAATTAAAGGATTAAAGGAACACCAAGTTTTTTGAAGAAGGCTAATTTTACAAGTCTCTCAGGTCTCTTGTTTAACCATCTAGGCGCAGAGTCTAAAGTGCATGGCGCAAAAGCATTAAGGGTGTATCCAAATCCACTTTGGAGTTATATCCAAACACACATCCTTCTTATGCACCATATAGTAACGCATACGTCTCCAAAACCCGACAACTGGACAAATCTAAACTTGTTTTTATTAAAACAAATATAAATATGCATATAATAAATAATACTGCTAATAATAATAACATAATACAAATGCAAATTGTCACGAATTAAATGAAAAAAAGTCATGGAGGCATGAAGAAGGCATGGAGGAAGTAGTCTTTGTATTTATATAGAAAAAATAATTTTTGTAACATTTTAATCCTTTAATTGTTTTCATATGTGAAGATATTTGTGTATTGCTGTACATCCTGTGTGTAATAAGCAATGTGTAAGCGTTTGAACCCACATAGGCGCATAACTAACGCGCTCTGCGCTGGACTTTAGACCTGTTTTGAATGGTCAATGGTGTGGTCTATTTCAGTTCTTCAAAATAGCAACACGCCAACAGTGCGCCTTAACACATCTCCTTTTTTGACCAGCACACCCATGAGTCCACAAAGTGGCACAAATGGATTCGCTATTTAAACAACGTGGTGCAAAACATGAAAATTAGGTTTGCGCTGGTCTGAAAATAGCAACAAATCGCACCAAACACGTCTTTCAGCCGATTTCTTGTTCTGGCAGGGTTACTTTTAGCTTAGCTTAGCATAATGAATTTAATCAAGTTGCTATTTAAAGCTCGAGTTTTTTGTAGTTACATCGTGTAATAGAATTGTCCTAAAATAAAAATAAAAAAAGACTACTTTCTTATTCTGGCGTAATAGTCAAGAAACTCTGCTGCTGTACCATGGCTGCACCAGTCGGAGTGATATTACACAGTGCTTGAGAATGGGCTGTTTTCAGAGGCTTTTTCAAAGAAGGTGGAGTGTTTCTTTAGTAATCTAAACACTTTTTCAAATATACGCTGTTCTAAAAAATAAAACACATTTAAAATCCAGACAACTACACCTCACCTAAAAAAGTAAAAAAAATACATTATGTGGTCCAGCTGCCACAATGTTCTGCATAATCTTAAGTAATGGTTACTAAAAATTCAACTTTGCTATTCCATTATGCTATATTACATATGAATTAAAACATGTCTTTTTAAAACCATGACAAGGCAGTGTTAGGGAAAGCAAGACATTTTCTAAAACATCCAAACGTTCTGAACAGTGGTATATTATGACTTGGTTATAAGAGATATCTGTATTATTCATTCATTCATTCATTTTCTTTTCGGCTTAGTCCTTTTATTAATCCAGGGTCGCCACAGCAGAATGAACCGCCAACTTATCCAGCACGTTTTTACGCAGCAGATGCCCTTCCAGCCGCAACCCATCTCTGGGAAACATCCACACACACTCATTCACACTCATACACTACGGACAATTTAGCTTACCCAATTCACCTGTACCGCATGTCTTTGGACTGTGGGGGAAACCGGAGCACCCGGAGGAAACCCACACGAACACAGGGAGAACATGCAAACTCCACAAAGAAACGCCAACTGACCCAGCTGAGGCTCGAACTAGCAACCTTCTTGTTGTGAGGCGACAGCACTACCTACTGCACCACTGCATAATACCATCTGTATTATATTATATTATATTATATTATATTATATTATATTATATTATATTATATTATATTATTACTCCAATTCCTTGAAATTAACTAATAAATAATTGACTAATACATAACATAATAAAAAAAAAAACGGAAATCATCTGTTTTGTCTGTCCTCCTATCTTGTCTCAGATTACAGTAGCCATATCAGGTGTACTGATTTTATCGGTGTGAAATTCTACTAGTGTAAAACTCTACCAGTAACAGATGTCAGATCAGAAACAATTGAAAGCATTGTTAAACTCTTATTCACAAACATATTGTAGCAAGACCGCATTCTTCTACACAAACATGGGATTTTGTTGTTGGTCAATACACTTAGGATATAGCACTGCACATCATGAGGAGAAATGATGATGAGACACTTCCTCAATCCTTCACTGAAATGAACAAATGCTCAAAAGTCTTGTCTATCCATCTCTGAATGCTCATTTCTAAGATATACTGTGGTTACAAAGCCAAAATGTCCACTCAGATAAATTATTTACGCTTCTTCTGTGTCTTAGTAAATGTTCTAGAATACAAAATCCTTCCTACAGGCAGAGAGGAGGAGAGATTTATTTCTCTAGAGATCTAGTGTCACGTTTGGCTACAAGACATGAAGAATCAGTCGTGGTTGCCATCTTTGATGCATCTTGATGCACTGGATTTATATATTTAACTCTAAGCTGTTTTATTCATTCTGAAAAAAAAGTTTTGAGAATTGATAATAATAAAGAAATGTTTCTTTAGCAGAAAATAAGCATACTTGAATGATTTTTGACAGATCATATGACGAGGAAAATTCAGCAGTACCATCACAGGAAAACTACATAATTAAATACAATCATTCTTATTTTTGTCTCGTACATATAAGACAGAAATACAGTTTTATACATAAAAATGAAAAGTTACTTCATTGGCACTGATGGTTCTTTAAAGAACCTTTAACTTCTATGGAACCTTTTCATTCCACAAAAGATTCTTATTAGTGGAAAACTGTTCTTAAGATTATGAAATTGTTCTTTAAATTGTTTTCATCTTTAAGAGTGTAAGGAACATGACAAATGATTTTTCATTGCAAGTTTCACATACAACACAATTGTGAAAATGGATCTACAAAAATACCATAGTATGCAGTATAGGTAGTTGTTTTTTCCCATGACATTTAAAAAGAACTTATTTTGGAGCAGTAATCACAATACCGTAATACCGTGATAACGTGATATTTTTATCCAATGTTATCATACTGTCAGAATCTTATTGACCTTATTCTTTGCGTATACAAGTGGGCGCAGCCATTTGAATCTCTTTGGCTCAAGACTTCCAGTCTCATTCACTTCCATTCATTTTTAGACATTAAAAACAGCTCGTTATGCTGCTTGATGTTGCAAACTGATATTTTATTATTTTATTATTCTGCTTTGTATAGTCACGGACACTTGTTTGTAGAGCAAGTAGTTTGACAGTTTTCTGCTGTTATTAGTCATTTCTCCCGTAGGCAACTGAATCGGAAGTTCTAAAACAATCGCAAAAACGAGCGCACTTCTGCATTGAAGAATAAGGTCAATACCGGCCCATGCCTATTATCAAGTACATATGCAGGCCTATAAACTGAACAAATAATTCACTTACACATGGAATCGATGTTTCTGGATTTTACACAAAGATAACTGAACTGAACTAAACTGAACTTTGAAAACTGGACTGACAATTTCAATTTACTATAACATTTTATGGTAAACTGCTTTGACACAATCTACATTGTAAAAGCGCTATAGAAATAAAGATGAATTGAATTGAAAAATTTAATAACACCTTTTTTACTTGCACTGTACTAAGTGATGTTTTATAAACAAATTTCGGGAGGAGCACACGCAGATGTTTCAGCAATTCAATACGTCATTGACAATCATTCTATTATCCAATCCGTATTAGACCAAACCCCTATAAATACCAAAGTAGTCCTACCTGCATTATCTCACGACTTTAGCATCCCTTCACCACCCCAACACCTCACTTCTTAAACATTATCTACCTGGAAGGGGGGTTCTGGGGCCGGGCTAGACACTTCGCTCGAAACCCCAACTCCTCTCTGTTCCCCGATACAGTGAATAACACGAGTTGGGGCCCTCTCCCTGGACAGCACGCCAAATACACTTTTTTTTTAAACATCTGTAAGTGTGAACTCGTGAACTATTTTCAAAAGTTTGCAATTTCAAACCCCCAAGACAGCACTATTATTTAAACTATTTCGTTTCTGGATAAACTCCCCTTAAAACGATATCTCACCCAAAAAATAAAATGTATTCATTATTTACTCTCCTTCAAGTGTTTCCAATCCAGTTTAAATTTGCGTTTGAACACAAAAGATGTTAGAATGTTAGAAACATGTAAGAAACCGGTAACATCTGCATCCATAGTAGAAAAAACAAATATTATGGAAGCCAATGGTTCTTTTGTGTTCCAAAAAGAAAACAAGTGAAGGTTATTAGCTAACTATATCCTTTCGGCATAGTCCCTGATTTATCAGGGGTCGCCACAGAGGAATGAACTGCCAATTACTCTGGCATATATTTTATGTGGCGGATGCCCTTCCAGCCGCAAACCAGCACTGAGAAACACCCATACACTCTCTCATTCACACACACATTCCAACACTATGGCCAGTTTTGTTTTAATTCACCTATACCGCATGTCTGTGAGGGAAACTGGAGCACCCGGAGAATTCCACACATGTTTAATGAGGAATAAACGGCAGCAATAAGGGTGATGTCACCACGCTCTTGACTGTGCTTTTAAGTGAAAGTGAAGAGAGAATCAGTAATGTGTGCAGTGGTGTCATTACAGATCTGCAGGTCACAGCATCCTATTGAGTATTCAGAGACACGTACATTGACCTCTGACACAAAAGTGGTCAAATCAATAAACCTTTTTTTCTGGCTTCATGGTTTATGTGTGTGTGTACATTTAAGAAGCAAAAGAGAAAATTTGTGGCCTTCCAGACTGATCCTAAATCAGTTTAACATCTGTGGCAGAGAGCCAAATTTAGCAAAGCATCGTTAGTTTGTCAACAGAGAAAAATATAGCAATTAGATGCTCAGCTCTATGGCTTCATGAGGCGAAGTAGCCTAATTCCATGCTGTGGGACTAACAGACAGATGTTGGAAATGACAGATGCTGCATCTACAAGTCACATATCTGACCTCAGATCGATGTTTGCCTTTTTATTCTTTTATTCCACTCTAAACTAAAGAAAAGTATGAAGTGATAGCAATCTTTCTGCAGTTTTGTCCAGCATGACCAAAACACACTTGTGAAGACCATATACTGTACACCAGGGCTATTTAATTAGTTTGTCATGGGGGCCAGTTCATCAAAAGCATCCCAAATGAGGGGCCGGAGAGATATGATATAAGTGATGACACAACAGCTTATAAGAGCCCATATGTTGTATTTTTACTCCTTAAGACGTTGTATTTTTCTACATTAAAATGTTAATATATTGTATTTTGAAACTACATAACATCACTGCATTGTACAGTGTGGCTTTTTTTTTTTTTTTACAAACATTTAAATGTTGTATTTCAAAGCACAACAAAAGCAGTGCATTGCTTAAGTAGGCTTCTTCTACATTCAAACACATTCATATGCTATGTTTTGAACTGCATAACAATTATGGATGCAACAATTTTGCTGGTACGATTATACAATATTTTGATTTTGCTTGTACGATTATATAGTCTGAAGAATAATCATAATTTTATGGTTATCACGTCTAATGTATATTTAAGCTTTATATTAGCTAAGTATTTAAATGAACGGTTGTTATCATCTGCGTTCATACACACATAATTATTTATAAAATTTGTAATAATTCGTCTAACATATCTTTTGTTTACATTGAACTAAAGCCATGCACAACTCTCACCGCTACAGCGTGAGATGTTTTCTACATCGCTCCGCTTGCGCACGCAGATTGGCATATGTTCTAATATTGGAAATAACGAACTTGCGCACTGAAAAGAAGCAAAATGTGAATGGCCCGCTGCTATGCTATAGTTAATCCAGTGTGTGTGTATTAGCCTTGGTGTAGCTATAAGCTTGGAACTTTAAACTAGCGCACAGGTGGTATAACTTTGTTTTGTTGCAACAGTTTCGCTTCGTGCAGCAGAAACGCGGAGTTGAGAAGCCTTTAAACTTAAGTATCCAAATGTTTTTGGCTGCTTGCGCCACTCACTCGCTTAACGTCAGATGACTCAGGCTCTGCACAGCCTTCAACTGCAGCTCGTGCTGTATTGAACAGACGCACGTCACTTCATAATTATAGCGGCCGCTTTTCGACTGAACAAAATTTATTTTTGATGTCTTGGTCACACTATTTGGAGGGCCGGAACAAAATGCCTCGCAGACAAAGTTCGGCCCACGGGCCACCAATTGAATAGCCCTGATGTTGCTACTCTTGAAGATGAAGCTTTCAAAAAATGATAAAGCATTCTTTAAAGAACCATGTCTTATCGGTTAAGGTTTACAATAAGGTTCCATTAGTTAATGTTAGTTAATAAATTCACTAACATGAACAATCAATGAACAATTCATTTATTACAGTTTAACAAATACAGTTAAATACATTTATTCATCTTTGTTAAAATTTGTTAATAAACATAAAGACGCTCATAAGCCCATTTCACAATATCGGTAAATTCTGACATCATTAACCAGAAGTGATCTCTAAACGGCTGAGCTTGTGTTTGTACACATAGAAGGGGTCTGCTTTTGTTAATGGTTTCACTTTTATTTAAAGCTTTAAAATTCATGCAGCTGCTTTTGTCCCAGAGACATATAACGGTAGAAGCATTAACCGCAGCTAAATGTTTACACGTTTGACTACATTACAAATGTAACAAAATCTGTGAATGGATAGGTGTTGTGAACAACTTTGATGTAATTATGGAGAAACACTTTTGCATGTCGAGAAGATGTACATAATACGTCTGTGTGCTGGCGCTTACCGGTGTTACGGTTTAACTGGTGACTGTGTTAACTGGTGACCCTTTCCAGATGTGAACGCGAGTGCATGGAAACAAGTTAACACGAGTCCACAACCAAAGCATTGCATATGTTGACTGATAAAGATATCAAAACCGACGCAAATATGTGTAGTCTTGAATAGCTCAGTTAGATAGGTTGCTTGATACCTGTGCTAAACCTTTTGACCATACAGTAGATGTAAATTATAATTATTTTTTTTGATTAATTTTGGTTATATACTGTTCTGCCACACAAATATTGAAATCAACAATGTTTACAATGACACTGACACCAAATAATAAGAATATTTATTTGGTATGAGCATGTTTTGTAGCTGTGAAAAAGTGACAAATCTGCCAATCTGCCAACGTGAATAGTTTACATCTGGAAAGGGTCACCAGTTAAACCGTAACACCAGAGCACTCATTCATGTGCAAGTGTGTCATGCAGCTGAAGCAGAGTTTGAAGGAAACTAACAGCGGTTTATTATAAGCATTTTATCGATAATTTTTTTGCACAGTTGGCATTAAGAAGGAACACAGAAACGTTATCTGACTAACATCTAGCAGCAAAATATGTATGGAAAAATATTTGAAGGCTTTTATTTTCATAAACAGCACAGATGTGAATGTGTCTGAATGTTCGGATTGGCTGGAGTACACGTCTCACGTCAGCGCATTCTAAACGGGAACACACTTTTTCTGGCAATTTCCCTTCTGCGTTCACACAGAGCAGCATTCCGGCAAATTACCGGTAATGTTACAACTTCTCTTTACGGAAAATTGCCGAAACGAATTTACCGGTATTTTTAATAGATTTCCAGAAAGGTCTGTATGTGTGAAAGGGGCTATTGATAGTTATTACTGTAACTCACAGTGCATAAACTAATGTTAACAAGCACAACATTGGATTTTAATAAACTATGATTAATAAATGCTGTAAAAGTATTGTTCATTGTTATCATGGAACCTTTTTGTAAAGTGTGACTATTTCTTTTCTTAGAATTACTAAGTATGAATTACATTTTATTAATCTAAATATCTTTTAGTATAAAGTGCAATTCAAAGGTTCCATGAGTAAGTGGAGCCATTATGAAGAACAATTACTTTTAAAGAACCTTCAAAATTTTGAATGGCTGTAGAAATGACACCATACATAATTAATTAACTTGTTCTTTATTACTTTTTAGTGGAATAGACCTTCACAGTTCATTCATTGTGTGAAAAGAGAAAGTGTTTTTGAACTGAAGTCAAAAGAAGTCTACAGTAAGCAGTCTGGAATGCTTCCAAGTGAATTATTGCCAGAAAAGTATGAACTGATACTTACAGAAAATCCTAAAACACGCTTTAGTTGAATAACTTTTCAAATATCTCTTTATTGTTACTTTTTATCACGCAGCTTAGGCCATATTTAGTTTTTTTATACATGCAATATGCTCACAGTTTGAGCTTTTTCTCTTCATTTTATTTTATTAATGTTCCCTGAATGTCTTATGCACAGAGAAAGGGAATGACTTGGATATCTTGATCAAAGAGGATAAAGGCTTTAGAATATTAGAAGAAACAAAAGAGACGTACAGGACACTATAGAGGAGTGGGTTTGACATTCAGGATACATGATCACATAGAAGCTCTGTGGAGGGAAATAATCCTCCCATAAGGGACTAAACCCAAGACAGAGGGATGTCGGTGTCGTTGAGTAGAGGAAAAGATCAAACAGGCTTATGGCGTTAAAAAATATAAACGTTCAAAACAAAGTAGTCAAAGGTCATGATGCGTTAACTAAAATCCTAAAAATACAGAGAAGAAAACAGTGTGGCCTTGCTAATCTAGTCTGATTTGCTCTTACCTAGAATGGCGACCACCTCGTCGTCTTGAATGACCTCTAGAGACCCTGACACCACAAAACAGAGGCTGTCCACACTTTCGCCCGCATGGTAGATAAGATCCCCCGGAGCGCAGTGGATGGTCTGAAACTCCATGGCCAGAGCCCGCAAACACCCGTCACTGGCCAATCGAAAAGCAGGATGTTCCTTGAAGACCTTCCTGTTCAGGTGCACGCAGATATCAGCGCGCATGTCTTTAGGACAGATCTGCAAAACCTGTAATTAAAGAGATTTGTGGATATTCTGATACAACCTTACTATTTAAAACAACCAAGGCTCATTCTGAAAACGTACCCCTGTATACATTTATGGAGAGATCAAAATACGTCCCTGGAGCTATGTTTTTTTTACAGTTTTTGTTTTTGAATCTGCCAGAGGCCATTGCGTATGCTTTTTCACATCTCAAATTTCTCTCGCGAGTGCCATTCGTGCCTGCTGTTCGCACGTAAATCCACTGTTGACTAACTGAGTGACTGACTGATCAACCGACCGTACCTGTTTTTGTCTTACTTGCTTTCTGGAACTGCTCTTCACCGCACTCGAACCCCGTTGTTGCGGTCAACTCCGCTCTGCATCTCAAGTCCGCGATGTACGTGTTGAGCTACCGGACAAACTGGTAACAGCGGAAAAGCCGTCCATACGCAGGTAAGCGGTCAGCTGGTAAGCGAGAAAAGGAATGGCATCATACCGCCCTGTATTGTTCATTTTAAAGACGAAATGCAGCCATACGTAGCTCTGGCTACATAATTCGCAATCTCCAGAAACACATATAGGGCTACCTTTTCAGAATGAGCCTATGTTGATTTTAAAGGCACAATATGTACGATATTTTTAAAATATGAAAACAGTGTTATAAATGTGACTATATATATGTGACTTAAACAATACAAAATGTTTTAAAGAATGTTCAAATCCAGAGAAATTAGCAATTTTAACTAGTGACACAGACGTGTCCTGTGTTGCTATGCAAATGGAGTCATAAATCTTGGATTTGCAGTTTTGGTTTTATAGAAAACAGGGAAACACCAAAGATGCACGTCTGGAAGAACTTGAAGTGGTCGACTGTGGAATAATAAAAGCTCTGCTGCTTTCATGCCGCATTGCGTCTAGTTTAGTATATATACAGTGCTCAGCATATATGAGTACACCCCTCATAAATCTCTTATTTAAACTAATATTTTTAATAGGATGCTTTACAATATTATATTTGTGCATATACATTAGATTAGTCAGTACTGAAGCCAAACCTGGAGCTTATCTAACAAAATAACTTACAATAATGGTTCAAAAATTAGTAGCCCAAATTTATGTTATAGAAAAATATTAAATAACATTTTTAAAAATAATAGCAAAAATCAAGAGAAACAAAAAATATATAGTCTAGTTGAAATGTTGTAGTTTGTAATTGTTTTTTGCAATATTTTGCATGAATTTAAATGTATGATCTTTCAATTTCTAAAGATGTGTTGTGACTAAAATATTATTTTAATAAATATATCTGTTTAATAAGCAGTTTTTTTAATGCACTAATATATATTACCCATATTCACTGAGATATGGATAAAAATATAAATTTTCAAAATTGGGTGAACTCAATTATGCTGAGCACTGTACGTCTAGTATAGCGTCATAGTTTCTTTTATTAGCTTCAACTCTCTCGTTTCCCGTCAACAGCTTTCAGCCTTTTACAGCCTTTCTGCTTTATACTACCATGATAATAAGTTTTGAATACTTCAGCTCATCCGTGCACATGATTTTTGCAGGTGAACTGTAGGATGTAATCAAGACGACTCCTATTGCATCATCAAACTATGACTTTGTTGTGAATACGTGCCTAGTGGCAAAAATTTTATATTGTGTATTTAATCCTTTATCTGGTGAGGAACCATATATGGTAACTGTATTTACTTTGTTTACAATACAAGTCATGTAGTTGTAATTTAAATAATTGAGTTTCCTATAAAGGGTTAAAGATAAAATGTATGAAAATACAGGACTGCATGAAACTCTTAGGCCACGTTTTAATTTAGGCAAAGTTTTAATGACCGTCCATATTTCTGTTCTGGCCCCTTCATTAAAAGAAATTAGAGGAAATATGTAAACAACATTTTAAAAAACAACTTTCAGAACCAAATGGCTTATTCTGACAAAAGTCAGTATTTAGTGTAAATACCTTTGACATCAAGATCATCTAAGATCTGAGACTGTCCTCAAGCTTATCAGGCTTCATTCAGCACCTCCCCAAGTTTGTCTTTTGATGTAGACATCTTTAACACATCTAATAGATGTCTAATACTCATTTATTCCTGTGTATTTGATAACTACTAAAGTCCAGTTTTGGGCTATACTTTGATATTTATTTGATTTTTCATTGACAGTCCAAACTTTTGCTTACTTTAGCCAAGCTGTCTATCTTTAGACGTCTATTAGAAGTCTATAGGGTATATGCAGAACTATGCAGGTCCTTTAATTTTCAGTAACTTGGGTCAAGTGCTTCCGGTGAACTGTATGCAGTTACAAAATCAGCTCGTTTAAGGTCTGTTTTGTCTAAAAATCATCAATCTCCACTGTCTGATAGATATACGATATAAATTGGGTCAAACGTACAAGAAGCACTGCATTAAATTACATTTTTAGTGCCATGACTTTAAAATATGACAATTTATTTTACCCCAGTATTTTCAATAGAGTTTCTGCGCTCGCCTGCTGATCCTGATAGCGTGTGTGTGTGTGTGTGTAAACGGCTTTTCATCTTGTTTTACGCTTGAAAAAACTAAATGAATGCTGAAGTCTATTTAACTGATTGTATTTTAATTACATTACAATATCGATGCTGTAAAAGGAACCATATAAAGTTTTAAAAAGTCACATTAACTGTTCACCGGAAGTTTATCGTTATGGGAAAAAACACTAGCTGCGCGTATACCCTATTAGACTTCTTTTAAACGCAAAAACCATACCACCTGCCTCTGCAATATTAACTTCTGGACTCGAAACAGTGAAAAAGATCAAATCTAATGGTGCTCTAAGACTTTTATACAGTACTTTATTTAGTCTAGACCTATTGAAGGATTTATGTATTCATGCAATTGCAGCACATCCTATGTCGTTACAATCTGTGTCTATTGGCAGCATTGCTATTTTTCCTCTCAAATCCTTCATCTTGCTCATATCAACATCTGGATATCCGTTGGCAAATATCAAGTTGTACTTGTTTCTCCGAAACCCTTCAACAGTTTCACCTACAGTATCTAGACCTGCTGTAAAATGTGTGCATGTCTGTTCATAGCAGATCTACACCATCATTTTTTGTTGTGAGGACAATTTGTGTCACTCACAGGAGATCACAGCAATAGCAAAATAACAATGATCCGATCAATTCCCTATGGACAAAATCAAGGCCCAATCCCAATTCTACCCCTTAGCCCTTACCCCTACCCCTACCCCTCATTTTGCACCTTCACATGAAGGGGTTGGGTATCCCAATTCTCTTTAGCTTGAAGTCGTAGGGCTAAGGGGAAGGGCTAGATAGCCCTCAAAACAGAGATTTTTCAGGACCACACTCGAAACCAAGGGGTATGAAAATTTCCCAGAATGCACCATCTACAACGGCAGCAACGGCACACGGAAGTAATGCACAAATTAGTATTTTTTGTCATTATTATGAATTTTTACAACAAACAAGCATATGTTTTTAATATATTCATAATTATATTCGTGTTTTACCGTCATGCTTTAAAAAAAAAAACGCTAAAATAAAGCTAAAACACAGAATATATCTATAATCCATAATAATAACTCCTGTATAGCAGTCCCACAACATTCTGACACTCTATGACACTCGAATCCCCTGTCAGAATAGTCTAGTGGCTGGGAATGAGTATTTTACAGTGTCTGCTATAATGTTAATGTTGTTTTTGTGTGTTACATTGATGAATATGGCCACTGTGTAAATCCACAGTACAGTTACAGTTATTGCCACATTAGATTGTTATGATAACATAATATATGCCTTCAGTGATTTCCTGAAGATACATACCAAAAAATAACACAACTGGAATAACTGAAACAGTCCCAATCGTCGATCTCATATGAAGTAAGAAATCACGATGACATATGATGACGTGTGCAGGTGCTGTAGTGCTCTTCCATTTCTTAAGGGTAAATTTTGAAACCCTTCCCATTCACACTCTGTTTCAAGGGCCAAGAGGGAGGGGTAGAGGTACAAAAATAGAACTGGGATTGGTCCCGTTCTCCAGTTTTTTAGCATGAACTTCCATTTCTTGCTAACTTTAACAGTTCTTTGTAGTGAATGCATTGCTTGATTAGCAAAAAATATCTTATATGATTTTTTTTACAAGCCAGGGGGCATCATTAAATACATTTTTAAAAGCTTATTTGAAAAAAAGAACAAATTAATTGTAATAAATCAGCACATGAAACTGACAGCGCTAATCTTATTTCTTTCCTTCTAATAAAAACAAATGCGTGTTTACTGTCATGCCAATGAAGCATGCTAGAAGGCTGACACAGACAGACAGAGGTAAAAGACACACATGCCGGTGTATATGTGTGCATCTGAGTGCGTTAGCGTGTGACATGTCCCCGAGCTGCCATTCCCAGCAGCCCCTCACTTTTCCAGAGCATCTCCCTTCCTGCATGTGGTTGTCACCGAGACATAGAGACATGGCTCTGGGGAGAACAGTGTGAGTCTGTGTGTGATGAGATGGCTAAATCACCAAACAGAGGAGACAGCTGGAGCATTCTGACAATGTCCGCCCAACGGGGACTTCATATCCACAGAGTCATGCTGTTCCCCCCCTGTGGTTAGAGTCTAAACGACAGGACGAGTCTAAACACACCGCGTGAGGATGCATCTCGCTAAAGAATCACACCAATGTTTAAAAATACTTAGCCAGAGACACTCGCGCACACACACACATAAAAACATAGGACAGCTGCATGCTGGGTAATTGGAGTTGGGCTTTTACCTTTTCGGTATCGATGCCATGGGACATTGACCAGGTGGAAGCGATGTAATCCATAACCCTCTCACTCAGGCCTTTGGGCACCTGGTAGAGTTTGAGGAAATCCCGCACGCTGTTCAGCATCTCATGATAGCGGTTGGTGTTGGCGTACATTTGCTGGAAGATGGTCGTCACATTACCAAAGATGGTGGCATATAGGAGAGCTGTAGGAGAAAGAAAGAGGAGTTCACTTTTTGGGATTAAGTGATAATACAAGCATGTAATTGAAAAAAAAAAAAACTGATATACAGTGGTTTCTCGTCATTTGTGGGAGTTACGTTCTAAAAATAACCCCTGCAATAGGCAAAATCCACAAAGTAGTCCGCTTTATTTTTTACAATTATTATAGATGTTTTAAGGCTGTATCTCCCCTCACTACACACTTTATACACTTTTCTCAGACAGGCATTAACATTTTCACACTTTCGCTCTTGTTTAAATACTCTGAAAGTTCAAATCTTCGTGAAACAGAAGTCCAGTGTTATAGAATGAACCCAAAGATCAAAACCATCTGATCTTCATTTATTTATTCGTAATGGCGCCTTACAGCTATGTAACTTCTACCTTTCTTAAGCATGGCCAGAAGTCCAACTTTTTGTGGTATGGTTAGCATTATCCTCTGCCTTTTGGGTGCTACTGCAGGTGCCTTTGACAGTGCAGAATGTTTCGTCGACATTGTGGGGAGAAACCTTGCAAACATACAGTACAGCACTTCAGAGTCACACTGCTAGCAATCGAAGATTTATGTCAATTTGGCGAGCTGAACGCATTCTGTACAGTACAGGAGACACGGCATGGAGGAGATTGATTGACAGTGGTCTACAGCCAATCAGGATGCACAACACAATGCGCTGTAGAAAAAAGCATGTCAAATTACATTTAAAGAATCCGCAAAACTGCGAGACCGCAAAAAGTGAACCGCATTATATTGAGGGACCAATGTAATTTTAATAACATGCATAAAGCAGTGTTTAAATGGAAATAGAAAGTAAAAAAGGAAAAAATATTTTCATTAATGTAAATGAAACTTATTTTATTTTTTGATAAAGAGATACAGACACTGAATAGCATACCTGAAATAAATGTAATGTTACATGGCATTCATTTATTCATTCATTCATTTATTCATTCATTCATTCATTTTCTGCTTAGTCCCTTTATTCATCAGGGTTCACCACAGCGGAATGATCCGACAACTTTTCCGGCATATGTTTTACACAGTGGATGCCCTTCCAGCTGAAAACCAGTACTGGGAAACACTCATAAACTCTCATTCACACACACACTGTGGCCAATTTAGTTTATTCACCTATAGCACATGTCTTTGGACTGTGGGGGAAACCCAGAGGAAACCCACAACAACACATGCAAACTCCACACAGAAATGCCAACTGCCCCAGGTAGGACTCGAACCAGCGACCTTCTTGCTGTGAGGTGACAGTGCTACCCACTGTGCCACCATGTCAAGTTACATGGCATATTGTTTACAATTAAACTATTTACTTTGTCATCTTAAATGTATTTTGTTTTAATAAATGTCTGTTTTTATGTTTTCATTAACCTTTAGACCTATAGATTTTCGTTTTCTTGGTAGGGGACACATTGTTCATACATTAAGCTATTGATCTCCTCCCACATTTGAAATGCTGATACAGCAATATGTAAAAACATCATTTATTCTTTGAAATCTGCAATAAAATCTACAAAAATCTGAAAGTTTTCTAAACGGCTTTGTTCCATATTAAACGTAACAAAGCATGCAAAACTTATCGTGATTACTGGACGGCGGTAAGTTTTGTTTATGGATCAATACAGCAAAGACTGGGATTGTGCGATAAGTATTCATATCAGTATTGATTCAAATCAAGAAATCAGTTTTGTCAACTCAGCACAATAGACCACACAGCTGACACTTCTAACTCTGAACAGTATAAATGTGTCATTAGAAAAGCTCTAACTAAACATCACTGTTTCGGTCAACGGTTTTAGACCTCCAAATCTCAAAATGGCTGTTTTTCATGCATTGGTCTGGTCCAGCTTTAGAGTTTAAAGCTCAAGACCATATTGTATATAAAGCATTCAGCATCAGACACACATTAGCTATTAGCATAGCTACATGGAAAAGTTCTACCAGCTTCAGCGGAGAGAGAGAAAGAGAGAGAGAGAAAGAGAGAGAGATAGAGAGAGATGTGGTGATGATGATAGATGAAAGAGTGAATTGTAAATGAGTGAAAGCACAGAACAGAAAGAAGATAATTCAATAAAGGCGAGTGATTGTCTCTTTTAAACTGATTTAGTCGACCTGTAATGGCTCTGCACACAGAAGAAAATCAAATTACACTTGTATGGACTCAAGGTGTGTGTGTGCGTGTGTGTGTGAATCCCCTCCTAAATACCTTCAGACAAGAAATATAATCTGCCATTACTCTCATGTCTGTCTTATGACCTAATATAACAATAGTGTTCTGTCAACACTGTTGTTCTCAATATTGTTCTCAATCACATGTATGCTGTTATTTTTTCTTTCTTTCTTTGGAACACAGAGTCAATCTTCAGGTTAAAGGTGAAAATACTTGTGATAAATTTTGTGCACCTATGGCATTGAAGCACAAACCGACATTCCAACGCAATCTCACGGCAATTCGTAACTTTTTGATTTAGTGGCTAATTCGTATGAATTCGTACGATCTAATTCTTACAATTTAGTACGATTTGCTCATCACCCAATGACGGTTGTCTTTAGGGGTGGGATTGGGTGCCACGCCTCCTTTTCAAAGTCATACATTTTCGTACGACTCAATTCAAACGAATTTGTACGAATTAGTCACTAAACTGACAAAACGTAAAATACTTTTGTTTCCTCGTGAGATCAGGCTGGACATTCTGTAGCAGAGCACAAAACCTTTTGTCAAATACCTTCATAATCATGACTTGACACATGTCATATGAATGCATGCTTATGACAACTGTCATTAAGTGTGATTTGCTCAGTCATTTTAAATGCAAAGAGGACATTGTTTGAGATGTCTTTATGACAACTAGACATAAAAAATACATCATAACCTGTCTTTGTCTTTCTCATGACAATTTGACATTACCAAAACAACAAAACCTGCCCTTGTGATGAAAACTTGACATCATCAAGACAACATAACCTGTTGTAAATCTGTCATAAACATTATTAGCTATGTTTCCATCCAAAAATGTGAATTAAATTTATGCGCAAAACTGGAATAGTGCATAAAAGACATGCGAATAAAGCAGCGTTTCATCCAAGGAGTCAAAGAAAACAAAATCGTCACTTCCTGATTAACTGGCACCAAATATTAACAGTAAAAACAGAATTTGCTGCAGTAGGAGAAGCTGCATGAATCTTTTCTTTATTTAATAAATGATTTGCGCCTCAGAAGACAGTATGCCGACATGCAATGAACGAGTGGTGGTGTTTGAAGGCGTGAGACGTGGAACTCAGACGCTCTGGACAATTCTGGAGGTAATTAATAATATAATAACAGTATGTCACACCCCTCGGCTCGTTCCTGCTCTCCCAATCAGCGTCTCCATTGCCAGTCACCTCTCACCACACCCGTGAACAATCACCAGCATACTAATTACCCGCACCTGCACCAGCAATCACCAAACACTATAAATATCCACCTCATTCACTCGCTCATCTGCCGGTATCAAAGTTGAATGGTTCACCTCATATTCTCTCCTTCTTCCACCCATCTTCTCCCATGGATGTCTCCATTTCGCCTATGGACGCATAACTTCTAAATAAGGGAAGTGACTTAAGCTATTCTGGTGTTTATCTGAAGATCTGATGTTTACCTGATGAACTGTGTGTGAGATTGCTCACCCTCTGATGTTTCCTAGAACGAACAATGTATGAGATTGCTCACCTTCAGATGTTTACCTTGTGAACTGTTGATGAGATCGCTACTAACTACAACACCACTCTCCTGCTTCATCACTCTGATTCAGTTTTGAACAAAATCCTTAAAAGATAACCATCCTTGTCTTCCTTGTGTGTGACCGTGACACAGTAATACTGAAATGGTTAATGCGTTTTAGAATGACAAATCAGCATCTCAGATGTTTTACAATGTGCTCACCTGCTGGTTTGTCCATTCACATACATTTTATCATCACATGATCTCTTATAACAAATTCACATGACTTTGTAATGCGCATACTGGAATTATTTTGGTAAAAGTGTTTCCATCATAGTTTTTGTGCATCTTTTCTTATCAAATGAAACGTTCATCCTACTCCGTTATGTGCATACATTTTTATACACATTTTCAAAATTGATGCACATCTTGGTGTTTTTATTAACCCATTTTTTTATGCGCATATCCAAAATGTGCATAAAAATAGGTGCATGGAAACATAGCTGTCATGAGTCCATTATGACTGTCATGAAGATTTTTTTTCAGTGGAACAAACTTAATATGTTATTAAAATTTCTCAGAAAAAAAGTATCAATATTTGTCCAAGAAATGTATAGCAGTGTCATTAATATTTAATACATTTTACTATTTGACCATATTTAATATTTAGTTGAGCTCAAGAAAAATAGTAATGAGACTGTTATAATATTAATGACACAATTATAAAGGCCTCATGGCAGTCCTGTTTATGACAGATTTATGCCAAGTCATATTGTCTTGATGATGTCAAGTTGTCAAGACAAAGACCGGTTTTGTATTTGTTTTGTCAGACAATGTCACCTTTGCACTTGAAATGACATGGATAAAATTTCATTCATATTTATGACATGTCATGTTTATAAAGGTTTTGACAGTATTATAAACACCTCCTTCAAGTAAAGTGTTGCCGAGGAGATATTTAAATTAAAGTTAGCTAAATTAATTTGAAGATCTTACCCAGAATATATCTTATACTTTATTTTGTATGCCATATGCACCAGATATTCAGTTAGCATCCATGGGTGTGATGTTTAACGCTGTGTCTGTACTGTACATTTCCAAATTTTTACAAATGTTTACGATAAAAAAGTTCAAACCTTCACAGTTTTTGGAGATAACCCAACTTCGAGACCCCAACCATTAATATCAGAGCATAAGATTCTTGTATGTGTGTGCGTAAAAGAGTGGTGATGTATAAATATGCAGTTTGACAGTCTTTGCTGATCTGGGGACAGATTTGGCTCCAGGGTGACATGAACGTGGAATGGAGCTGACAGCCACTATCCTGCTGAACACACACACACAGACACACACGCAGACAAAGACACTCAATGTAGACGTCCTGACATGACACGCACAGGACACAGACACGTCCAGATGTATCAATGTGTGTGTGGGGTCACAGCGTGGGCGTTTGTACAGAGTTTAGCTTTAACTGTTTTCACGGTTCAATCCAGACGGTCTCGTTGCATCAAACGCACACACTTGCTCACATCTGTTTTTCATTACAGAGACAGATGAATGTTCATTAACAAATGAACAAATAAGAGAGCCCAACAGCTCATTAAACACCCTGATGTACACTCTTTAATCGTGCGAGAGACTGCTGAGGGAGTTAGTTGTTTGATTTTTGAGGTTGTACAATGGTCTTGGAAGTTTTTGAACACATGGTAATATTTTATATGACATTTTAAATGCTATTGTAAAATACAGAACATGATACACGTGATGTCACAATCACCAGCGATCTAATCCTGGCAGATCACTAGCAAACACGCAGATTACTAAAGGACTACAAATCCGCCGGTATATAAATTACAAGTTCCAGTCATGCACCGCTCACACGCACCTGTTCCTCATTGGGTAGATTACACACACTCAGGGTGGGACTTTATAAACAGCGCACACACACTTCAATGCTGAGTCTTATTATACTGTCTTTGTGAACATTACGACGCGTTTCTCTTGCCTTGCTTTGCCGTGTTTTGACCCTCGCATTGTTTGTTTGTTTATGCTGTCTGCTTCCTGCCTTCTGACTTCTAAACCCTGCATTTGGATCCGCACTCCTTTGTAATCTGGAGTAATAAAGCTGAAAATTCATCATTAAAATCACTGGAATAAATGATTAAATTAAATGATAAACTACTCTTGAACAGTTATTTTATAGTGCAATGACATTTCACAATTGTACAATCTGTGCTGTGTTTTTGATTAAATAAATTCAGCCTTGGTGAGCAGGATAAACTCATTTTAAAACATTTAAAAATCCTACTGAACCCAAACCTTTGACCGGTAGTGTACACCAAAAAAATATTTTAAAACCATTTTCACCCAGAAAAATTCCAGTACATTTTATAATAGCAAGAAGCAGAAAGTAACTTTGAATTTAATTGTTAAGTAGAAAACCAGCCTCACGTCCCACAGGTATAATTGTAGGAATAGCCAAAAATATACACCTTTTTGATTTAATGCCAGAAATCAAAATATAAAGTAAAGATCTTCTTCCATAAATCATTTTGTAAACCTCCTAATGTAAATCAATGAAAATGTTTGATTATTATTATATATTGCTAAGAACTTAATTTGGACAATGTTAATGTTCTAAATATTTAGAATGTTTTGAGAGAAGAGAAGAGAAGAGAAGAAAAGAGAAGAGAAGAGAAGAGAAGAGAAGAGAAGAGAAGAGAAGAGAAGAGAAGAGAAGAGAAGAGAAGAGAAGAGAAGAGAAGTGATGCTTTCAAGAGATGTATCTTGCCCAAATATTGTTCTATCTTAACTGATTTTTATTTATTTTTTGTCATCTTTTTATCAGGTAAGTTTATGAACAAATTATTTAAACCTGTTTCGGATCAAAGGGCAGCATGGTGGCTCAGTGGTTAGCACTGTCGCCTCACAGCAAGAAGGTCTTTTCTCCATCACTTTTTAAA
The DNA here is from genome assembly GCA_903798195.1 of Danio kyathit. NCBI lineage: Eukaryota > Metazoa > Chordata > Actinopteri > Cypriniformes > Danionidae > Danio > Danio kyathit. Next base: position 31,268,315 of record LR812535.1, on the reverse strand, counting down.
ACATGACATTTTCTCGAACCCTTCAACATAACAAAGAAAACTGTGACTGAATAGGTTACTGACCACTAAAAGTATGACTGACGCATTAGAATTCCACCATCCACTTTCTGTCTCCTCTCTATCTCTCCACCCAAATCCTGCAGAAATTGACAATATTTCCCCAGTCTTTTGTTCTAGTAAGCTCATTAACTCAAACCAATCTGGCTACTTATTTTGTGTTCAACTGAATAAACCCGAGAGTGTGTGGTAATAAATGTTCATTTTTGTGTGAACTATCTTTTTAACCCAAATAGTTGACTTTACTAGAAAATTGTGTGGAAACCCTTTCTTTAAATCACTCTTAAGGTTCTATGTACACTGTAAAAAGTCAATCTGTGGCTTTGTAAATTTCATTAATAATAATATGTACACTTTATTTAGGGCGACACGATGACGCAGTGGGTAGCACAAGCTCCTCACAGCAAGAAGGTTGCTGGTTCGAGCCTCGGCTGGGCCAGTTGGCGTTTCTGTGTGGAGTTTGCATGTTCTCACTGTGTTCCGCTGTGGTGACCCCAGATTAATAAAGGGACTAAGTCGAAGGAAAATGAATGAATGAATGAATGACCTTAATTTCCTGATTTTAGGGCATTTTTTGCTTTGAAATTACTTAAAATTGTCCGTAATAAAATCTAATAAATTTTATTATAAGAATTTAGCTATTATTTTTGAATAATTTCAAAAAGAGAAAATATTGATTAAATCCAACATGAATAAAATGAGCATTTTTAAATTAGCCAGGGGAATAAGTCAGGGGCAAATGTCAGTATGTCTAGCCGAGGAAAGGCTACCCTCGCCCGATGCACGAGTCATGAGTGCCCATCATGACCTGGAGGTGGACATCTCTGCAATTGTCAAAGGACATTTTAAAATATGCGCCATCTTTATAAATAAATCACAGATTTGAGTTTTAAACAACTACATTTTCGCATGAACAACTGTTAGAACTTCATTTCATGATACATTAAGAGCAATATTTGATTATTGTATAAGTTTTCAACTCCGCCGTTACCCTCAGTTGGTGCAAAATGGTTTCTGATTATACGAACTAAGAAATATAAATTCTTAAAATACTCCAAGCTAACTGTATTCTTATTGTTAAAGTCAGATATATGTAATATTTTTGCTGGTAAAGAAAAAACAATATTGCGATTTGCACTGGTTCTGTTCAGTACTCGTCTTTGGATTGAACTGTTTGCTGGGGGATCGGGGATCATTTTATCACACAATCCATACTTGTTTGAATTTAATTAATATTATTGCTTGTAATCTGTTACCACAATTTTATTGTGTAGATATAGGGGGTTATTTTTTTAGAGCTGATGAACATGGCTCCACAAATTATATGTTAAATCAAAATAAAAACATTGAGTCACTTTCATTAACATTGTGTTGGTTTTTCTGTTCAATTAAATTAATATTTTTGTTTAAGTTTAAGATATTTTTAAGTACTGTTTGCAGTTACTCATTTTAAATGACTAATTTTAAATAAGCCAGATTAATTCATTGTTACTCATTGCATATATTCATTCATTTATTCATTTTCTTTTTTCGCCTTAGTCCCTTTATTAATCCGGGGTCGCCACAGCGGAATGAACCGCCAACTTATCCAGCACATTTTTACGCAGCGGATCCCCTTCCAGCCGCAACCCATCTCTGGGAAATTCAATGCATATATGTTGAATTTAATTAATAATATTGTTTGTAATTTGTTACCTCAATTTTATTGAGTAGATACAGAGTATTATTTTTTACAGTGTAGTTCTACAATAATTAAACTAAGTAATCTGTAAATTTAAATAATTAAAAAAAAAAAAAATCTATATTTTTCCAGTCTACATGTATTATCTTGTGCAGGTCTCATGCGAATACGAACACTTTTCTCCATCACTTTTTAAAACATGACATTTTCTCTAACCCTTCACCATAACAAAGAAAACTGTGACTGAATAGGTTACTGACCACTAAAAGTATGACTGACGCATTAGAATTCCACCATCCACTTTCTGTCTCATCTCTCCTTCACACTCTCATTTGCTGTTCTCCTTAGCACAGCTGAAGTTGAGGTTTCATGAATTTAACATCTTTTCTAAAAATAGTCCCATTTGGGTTATTCTGTTCCTCCTCAAGTACACAACAACTCAAAGGAGGAAATGGCATAAAGAGCATGTGATTTACAGAGGAAACAATAGCAGAGAATCACCTTAATCTTATTTGCCTTTATATGAGCCTTAAATCCTGTGCTTTCTGTGTGCTGTTTACGACATGCATGTGCAAGTTTAAGTCATTAGAAAATGAGAAAAAAACAGCTCTAAACCCTAGAAAGACTGTACCATTGCACGACTTATTAGTGGAAATGCATAAATTTTATGCAAAATTGTGCAGTTTTTACTCCTGCTCTGTTCATTAGAAAAGTACTGTGGCAATTGTCTCAGCATGACACATTCATAACATTGCATCGGTAAAAGATGCGCACATCACGCGTCTGCTTGAGCTGGGATGTTGCCAGAAATAGAGAAGGAAGAGAGAGAGCAGTAGAGCAAAGAAAAACATGGGGTGGAGGAGATAAGCCTGTGTTAGTGTAATTTGATTAGAGGAGGTGATTAATTGTACTGCCAGCATTATACTTAGGCTCCTACCTCCCCCTCTCTTTTTCTAATCACCCCATTTGGTTTAACTACACAATATGCAGTACAGTCAAATCAATTAAAATAGTGAAAACCTACTGACAATAGCCTATTTATAACCTATTCAAAGTCAATTAATCTCTCGATTTAAGAAAAGTGGTTGAATTGCATCAACAACAGTGTTGTAGTGACTGTTATGCTTTTTCAGGTATATTTTTACATAGTGTTGTCTCCCAAAAGAAAGAACTAAATCAGCGCTTTCTGAAATAATCATCATTAATTGCAGTCTTATTTCCTGAACGAATCATATTTAGGTTTATAATAAATTATCCAGCATATGGTTGTTATTGGCTGCTTGTGAACATGCATTTTGACTGTTGTCACATTCTTCATTTGTAGCTGAGGCCTGGAAGAGTTTATAGTTGCAGATATTGTTATATGCGCTGTGAGATCCACTGTCCATGCACTTCCCATTGTACACTACCTGACAAAAGTATTGTCGCCTATCCAAGTTTTAGGACCAACAAATAATAACTTGACTTCTAGTTGATCATTTGGTATCAGAAGTGGCTTATATGAAAGGCGAAGGTCTCTACATGACACTTATTTTACCAAAATAAAATATGATCATGCCTTTATTTTTAATTATTTAATTAGGACAGTAAGCTTAGACTTTGCTTAGACAAAAGTCTTGTCACTTAACAGGAATAATGTACAGTATAGAATATAAGTCATGGTGCAGTGGAAAAAGAATTAATATTGTGTTTGACTCCCAGCTTGGAGGACTGCATCCTTACATCTCTGCAATGACTCGAATAACTTATTAATAAAGTCATCTGGAATGGCCAAGAAAAGTTCATCAAGATTTTTTGGATTCATCTTCAATGCCTCCTCCTTCATCTTACCTCAGACATGCACAATAATGTTCATGGTGACTGGGCTGGCCAATCCTGGAGCACCTTGACCTTCTTTGCTTTCAGGAACTTTGATGTGGAGGCTGAAGTATGAAGAGGAGTGCTATCCTGCTGAAGAATTTACCCTCTCCTGTGGTTTGTAATAAAATGGGCAGCACAAATATCTTGATACCGCAGGCTGTTGATGTTGCTATTTACTCTGCAGTTCTCTCACATATCCCCATACTGAATGTAACCCCAAACCATGATTTTTCCTTCACCAAACTTTACTGATTTCTGTGAGAATCCTGGGTCCATGCTTGTTCCAATAGGTCTTCTACAGTATTTGTGATGATTGAGATGCAGTTCAACAGATGATTCATCAGAAAAATCTACCTTCTGCCACTTTTCCAAATGATCGACTAGAAGTCAAGTTATTATTTGTTGCTCTTACAACTGGGATCGATGACAAGACTTTTGTCAGGTAGTGTATCTCAGATTTGTACAACTTGTAGTTGATATGGTGAATCAAACACCATTGTTGCTGTCACTACATATACAAGTGCTGTAGAAGCTTCTGCGCTTGATATTTGCATATTGAAGTGGACATTACTTTCTGACAGATGCTAAGTGGTACACCAATCACAACACAACTGACCAATCAAAGCAGAGCATACTCTCTGAAAGGGGGCATTTTGAAAGACCAGATCCTTGAATAAACCATTTCAGACACTGATAGAAAAGAGATGATGCTGCAATGTATATTATTAGCAGAAAATGTTTCTTGTCCTTGGATGAGTGTAAACATATTTTAATACTTTCAAGTAGGTTTAAGTTATGTGTGAATGACTAAAAAGATAAAATACAATAAGAAAAATAAACCGACATTTACTGAATACATGAATAATTTGGACGTTACATTGACTGAAAATGCTAATGGGATAATGTGACTCTTCTTTGCTTTAATCTTTTATTTGTCATCATTGTTTATCTGTTTACTTGTTTGTTTCCTCTTTTTTTCCACATCAGCTCAATGTCTCACAATTATGTCCATTTAAGTGTTCTGTCTTATAAGGGAGGGTGATTAGAAAAGAATGTTTACATGTATATTGAAATGATTGTGTAAATTTCTGATGCGAAAATGATAAATATTTTGATAAAAAGAGAAAGGAAAAAGAAACCGACAATAGAAAATGTCCCTTGCAATTCTGTATGCAAGTATGACATCACATTAACATGTAAACACATCCATTATCGTGACTAATAGCATCATTTTTGTTTGTTTGTTCAGAAGCACCAATTTTCCTCATTAGATGCAGCACTCATTAATAAGAGTCACAGCCGTGTGTCTTTAATGGATACTTTATTTGCGCTAAGCTGCTATACTTCATGTTTCGACCAGGTCAGACCCCCTTTTGCCTTTAAAACAGCATTCGTTTTATGTTCCACGGATTAAACAAGGTGCAGGAAACATTCTTCAGAGATTTTGGTCTTTATTGATGTGATGGTATCAGACACTTTCTGCAGATTTGTCGGCTGCACATCTATGATATGAATCTGGCATTTTACCACATACCAAAGGTGCTCTTGGATTAAGATCTAATGATTGGGAAGGCCATTTAAGTCTAGTGAACTCACTGTCATGTTCTGGAGAGCAGTGATGGGGTGCATTATCCTGCTGGAATGGGCATGGCTATAGATGTGTACACTGTGGTCATAAGGAACAGACATGGTCAACAACGAAAATTTCGACTGTGGCATTTAAACAATGCTCAATTGATACCAAGAGACACAAAGTGAAAATCTCTCCCAGAACATTACACCAACAACAGCAGCCTAAAACAGCTGAGTAAAGTTAGGTTGGAAACACACATTTGTGATATTTATGCCAAATTCTGACTCAACCACTTAAATCCTGCAGAAATTGAGACTCATTAGATTTTGCAATATTTCCCCAGTCTTTTGTTCTAGTAAGCTCATCAACTCAAACCAATCTGGCTACTGTCCTACAACTTCCAACATCAACTAAGCATTTTCACCCACAGATCTGCCACTCACTGGATATATTTTTCTGATATTTCTCTTTAAACCCCATAGTTGTGTGTGAAAATCCACAATAGAACAATACACAAAGAAGTCTGTCTAACACCAACAATCATTTCATGTTCAAAGTCACTTAAATCACCCTTCTTCCTCATTCTGATGCTTGGATTGAACTTCAGCAGATCTTCTTGACCATGTCTATGCATTTCTCAATGCATTTAACTGCTGACATGATTTACTGATAGATATTGAACAGCAGTTGAACGGGTGTTAGTAGTTCACCAAAAAAAATAGATTCAAACATGTAAGAGTTTCTTTCTGCTGTTGAAGACAAAAGATGATATTTTGAAAAATGTAAAAAAAAAAAAAAAAAAAAAAACCTGTAACCACTGACTTCCATATGATTTGGTAAGTCAATGGTTAGAGGTTTTCAGCTTTCTTCAAATTATCTTATTTTGTGTTCAGCAGAACACAGATCATTTTTGGGTGAACTATCCCTTTAACACCAATAGTTGACATGAGAAAATTGTGTGGAAACACTTTGCTTTAAAGGTTCAAGAATATCTCAAGTACTTTTTTTGAGATTTTAACAGATTTGTGTGTGTTGAGCATCAGTTAAGACAATGTTAGCACCTGTCAGCTTTAATTGTGGGAAAAACTGGATAATTTTGAGCTTTTGTCAGCTAATTTCATCTTCCGTGTTTAAAATAAATTTTGGGGCAAGATCAAAATCGGTGACGTAGCAAGAATCTGCTAGTGGAGTGATGACGCGTCGGTTTCTCATTATTATTCATAGTTGAGTTTTCTTATCCTATGAGAAGACCCTGCTTCTTAATTATTCATGAAAGCACATGCTTTCCGAAGGCAAGGCAGACCTGCCAAGCTGTGAGACCCAATGACTGGGTGAGACCGCGTCTATGGACTCCGCATACGGCAAGCAGTATTTAACCGTTCATGAAGGGTAGTATGTGTTTGTTTCCATGATCCACAGGGTTTGTTGCATGTTTTTCCCAGTGATGCTGTCAAGGCCGATGCAGCAAAGCTGTTAGTGTGCAGAAAGCATTTTTGTCGGGAGAGCTGTACAGGAATTGAAGAATGGCGGACTGTCTTTTTTCAGTTGAGTTCATTCCCATTTACACATCGCATATATCCGTGCTGCTGTGTTCGCCTATGTTTAAAATCCTTCAGAGAACAGGCAGGGCTAATGGTTGCAATAGACAGGGCAAGAGACCTGCTGCACTGCTATCCACTGTGTCTGCATTCAGACCACGGATTCAGGAGGAGAGAAGTCCTCATTTATAGTGTTTATATAAACATGATTATCTTTATAATGATATAAATTGTGGTTATGTGTATATGAAATTACGGACAACATATGTAGCAGGACATTAAATTACTGTTTATTTCTTTGCATTTTAACTTTGTAAACTATAAAATAATGCGTATCCTCACAGTTTGTGTCTCATTTTTTGAGCCAACAGACAACAGTTGTTCGCTCCCCTCTCTCTTCGCTGCTCTGCTGGCCACGCCCACTCCTCCCTCTGCTCACAGCGCTCCACGCCCATTATGATGCTTTTTTATTTTAAATTCTGAGATAGACTTGAACCGAAAGAGGGGGGTTTCATGACCCTTTAAACCACTCTTAAGTTTCTATGTAGTTCTATGATCACCCTTGTGAAAATAAACAGCCCTTTGAGTGGTTTAAGGCAATGGGTTTCCATGCAATTTGTGGTTCAGCTTTATATTACGTGGTGTTAACCTCTATGTACTTAGAATTAAATTAATCATTTGGTACAGTGCCAATTATAATGTACATTAAATATGTTTTTATTCATATTTAAAAAAAATATATTGTGTATGTGATTAGATTTGTAATTAATTTATGTAATTATGTAATTATAGGCCAACAATAATTACACTATTCACTGATCCTATACACCTTAAGGCTGATTTATACTTCTGCGTCAAACGCACGCATATGGTCCAGCGCAGTCTTCGCACCGTCCCCTCGCTGTGGCTGACTCCAATGCTGACGTGCACCTCTCAAAAAATTTAACTACACGTCGCAACAACGCATAGCGCAACCTCTGTGATTGGTTGGCTTGGTAGCGCTGACAAGCATGGGCGGTGCTGTAAGCCGCGAGCCTGATGGAGCGATTGTTTACAAATGTTGAGTCCTGTGAAGGAGCTCCAGATGGAAACTTTTGTTTTGTGTTTACCTTATGAATAAAGTTGTTGCACATCCGCCTGTTCCCCCACTGAAAGAGTGCGTTTCAGCTACTTGTAGCTTTCAGAAAAAAACAAAACACCCGCAAAGAAACTTGATACATAGGAACATAAAAACCTACTGCCAGCTAGCGTTTCAGAAGTGTTATTGAAGAGCAACACTATCAGCGTGCAGAAGTATAAATGCAAGACTACGTGCAAGACAGGTGCTGTGGGTCACACCGATCACTCAACGCAGAAGACCTGTGCCTAATCTCACCAGTAGCTTACCTCAATAGCACCAGAAGTGTTGTGAATACAATATGAACACAACATTGTACTTACTTTTTGATGTAAGTGCCTAGTAGTTAGGGCCACTTAATATAAAGTGGAATCCAATTGTCTATAAACCTAAACTAAAAATGTGTTGCCTCTATTATTGAGGTTTATCTGTTCTGTTCATTTTTGATTACATCTGCAAAAAAGGGAGGGATAAAAAAGGAGAAGAGAAAAAGAAAGTATATCTGATCTGATGAAACGAGTCCTTGTCAAAAGATTCCCTGTGGCTGTGACTCTATTACAGGAACATGTGACAGAATATTTAATATCTTGACATCTCAGCTTCCAATTGAACTTGCATCATTGCCTACAAAGGGCCATGTGACGGCAGGCTGTGCGAGTGCGCTTTCCCTTCCACATTTGCAAACACCGTAAATCTGTATCCGTGTCAGCTGAAAGGTTAGGATGCATGGCAATCTGGCCGGGGTAAATTGATTAAGCACCAAATCTACTGGAAAACAGGCTCACATTCACTTAGGCAATAAAAAACAGATCAGCCGTTCAGGTACATTTTAGCTCTCTAATTCTGCTCGCTCTAATGCTGATATAGTCTGGTATAGAATAAGGAGCATCATTCTGGCTGGATTCATCAAATCTAAAAGTTATGTTTTTCCCCATTTCAATTTGCTTTTGATCTCATTTGAATGTTCTAAAGTGACTGTCTTTGGTTATTTTCAGAATATAGTTTTTATTTCTTGAAACAGCACCACAAATAGTTTAATCTGCCTGCACTGACAGACACTACACTGCATCATTCCAATAATAGCATCAAAGTTCAACTTATTAAAACCCTGTTTGTCAGCGTCATAATAATACCACCGCAGCATTCTGTAAATGAAACCACTACACACCGGATTTGTAAAAGTTTGGAACAGAAATTTTGAAATATATCTAGACTTCTGTATTTCTGTCTTTTTAAGTTTTAAAATTCATAGTTTTGATGACATATCGGTTATGTTTGTTTATTTGGAAATTGTCGTTTTTAAATGTTTGTATCCAAATGTATCCAAATATTTCTCAACAATAACATACTGTAAGCACATTATTATTCTTGAAAATGTTCAATGCACAAATGAATTCTAGCTTATATTATTTATTAAGTCAATTTTTTTCTAAATAATAATAAAAAATATTGAAATCAGTTAAAAGAATTACAGCAAGATATTGTACAGTGTGAAAAATGGATATTCATTTTGAGATTTGCAAAAGATGGCACTTCATTTAACTGTGTCATTAATTATTAATGTTTTCAAAAATTATCTTTATTTAAAAAATTGATGATAGCTGAAGAGGGCTAGAAATGAACTATTTTGGGGCATTCAGAAATTTCTTCAGAAGCATTTTACCTCAATAAAATAAGGCCAGGTTTTTATCATTATTTGTATATATTTTGTTTTTATCAATAACCAATAACAAGTTACCAATAACAACAAAATGTGAATTATTTTATGTAAATCATAACAGGAAATCTTTACATGTTAGAGGTTCAATATTATAATATTCAATATTATTAAAATTATGTATTTATGAGTATTGTTTCCTATGAACAGAATGTATATTAAAATATAAAATATTCAAATATTAAAAGTTATTTATTTATTAGAGAAATGTTAGTATCAAGCTGCATTTTTAGAACTGTGACCTTAACTCGCAATCATTAAAAGTGCAGTAGGTGATCTGCCAAAATGCTAACCGTTTAGCATAATACTGTATATTTAAAACTCCCCTGCCATCCAAAGCCACATCTCCCGATATCACGAACGCGCACATTAAAGATGACAGAGACCCACTAGATCATGTCATTCACCAGTTAGAAAACTTTATAATACTACAATTCTGAATGAAAAACGGTATTATATCTAACATGTTTTCAGTTGTGTAGCAAGCAAAACTTGTCATAATGTGCAATATTTCGTGCATGCAAGGATCGCTGGTCTCACTTTCTCCTGCGCTTTGTCCTAAAGTGACTACTGTATGCTTAGTGGTTGATTTACACTTGCAGGAATTACACTTATTACTAAGCCATACTTGCATGCTATTTCAGAACGAATATTCAGAGTAGCATGGTAAACAATATAGGGAGCGCATCACAGGTTGTCATTGTTCAAGAATGAACCAATGTGAATATAAAACCATCTTCACTTCAGTAAAGCAGGCTAGGCGGAATAGCACTGTTTACTTATGTTTTGTTGTTAAACTGAATAAAAATCTACATTATCCATACTGTAAAAGGTCCCTTATAAAACTGAAAAACAACACTTCTTTGCGTGACTAAAAAAGTTTAAAACATAACATTACCTGTCTGCAAAAGTAACTCCAATATGAATTCAGGATTTAAAAAATTTTTGATTCAGCATTTGTTTTTTTACCGCTGTGACTGTCTCGTGTGAGCGTGAGCGGATGCACAGATGTGCAAATCCACATTTGTTGACAGACAGTTTGGGCTACTTATCAGAATTATGGGAATTATCAGCCTGAAAATGTTTAATTGGATGAACATTTTTTAGTCTTATACCTTATCCAGAATATAAAAATACATATACATACAGTGCATCCGGAGAGTATTCATAGCGCTTCACTTTTTCCACATTTTTTTATGTTACAGCCTTATTCCAAAATGGATTAAATTCATTTATTTCCTCAAAATTCTACACACAATACCCCATAATGACGATGTGAAAAAAGATTTTTTTTAAATTGTTGCAAATTTATTAAAAATAAAAAAGCTGAAAAATCACATGTACATAAGTATTCACAGCCTTTGCAGTGAAGCTCTGAATTGAGCTCAGGTACATTCTGTTTCCACTGATCATTCTTGAGATGTTTTAGCAGCTTAATTGGAGTTCACTTGTGGTAAATTCAGTTGATTGGACATGATTTGAAAAGACATACACCTGTCTATATAAGGTCCCAGGGTTGACAGTGCATGTCAAAGCACAAACCAAGCATGAAGAAAAAGGAATTGTCTGTGGACCTCTGTGACAGGATTGTTTCGAGGCACAAGGCTGGGGAAGGTTACAGACAAATTTCTGCTGCTCTGAAAGTTCAAATGAGCACAGTGGCCTCCATCATCCATAAGTGGAAGATGTTTGGAACCACCAGGACTCTTCCTAGAGCTGGCCAGACATCTAAGCTGAGTGATCAGGGGAGAAGGGTCTTAGTCAGGGAGGTGATCAATAACCCGATGGTCACTCTTTCTGAGCTCCAGCATTCTTCTGTGGAGAGAGGAGAACCTTACAGAAGGACAAACATCTGTGCAGCAATCCACCAATTAGGCCAGTATGGTAGAGTGGCCAGACCGAAGCCACTCCTCACCTGGAATTTGCCAAAAGGCATCTGAAGGACTCTCAGACCATAAGAAACAAAATTCTCTGGTTTGATGAGACTAAAATTGAACTCTTTGGAGTAAATGCCAGGCGTTACATTTGGAGAAAACCAGGCACCACTCATCACCAGGCTAATACCATCCCTACAGTAAAGCATGGTGGTGGCAGCATCATGCTGTGGAGATGTTTTTCAGCAGCAGGAACTGGAAGACTAGTCAAGATAGAGGGAAAGATGAATGCAGCAATGTACAGAGATTGCTCTTGACCTCAGACTAGGGCGACGGTTCATCTTCCAGCAGAACAATGACCCAAAGCACACCGCTAAAATATCAATGAAGAGGCTTCACAACAACTCGATGAATGTCGTTGAATGTCCCAGCCAGAGCCCAGACCTAATCCTACTAAACATCTCTAGAGAGATCTGAAAATGGCTGTACACCGTCGCTTCTCATCCAACCTGATAGAGCTTGAGAGGTTCTGCAAAGAGGAATGGGCAAAAATTTCCAAAGACAGGTGTGTCAAGTTTGTGGCATCATATTCAAAAAGAGGCTGTAATTGCTGCCAAAGGTGCATCAACAAAGTATTGAGTAAAGGCTGTGAATACTTATGTACATGTGATTTTTCAGGTTTTTTATTTTTAATACATTTGCAACAATTAAAAAAATTATTTTTCACATTGTCATTATGGGGTATTGTGTGTAGAATTTTAAGGAAATAAATGAATTTAATCCATTTTGGAATAAGGCTGTAACAAAAAAATGTGGAAAAAGTGACGCGCTATGAATTCTTTCCAGATGCACTGTACATCTAGATCATTTACATTAATCATTACTATTGAATTGTGAAGAGACTTTCAACTAGCACAACAAAAAATGTTTCTGAAGACAATCACCACTGCACCTTTAACGTTTACCTTTCTTTTTTTATCATCCAATAAATTGGTCAAAAATGATCAGATTGTTCCCTCAAATCACTGTGCAAAGACATCTTTGCAACTTACTGTGCTACCGAAATCGTGACAGTAACATTATCACTTCTAATTTGATCATTAGACTTCGAAATGATCAAAGAGTCTGAAAACAGCACATTAAAACATCATGCTAAACTATTTGCACACAAACTAATAAATATTCATGAGTTGAGCTTTGCCTTTTGTGCGCATGCAGTGTGAGGAATACATGAGGAACATTAGTGCCTGGTGCTCTGGCACAAATTCATCTGAAAATAAAGAGAGGATGTTGAGCAATCAATCAAATCTGCCAAAATGTGAGCATTTCACAGTGTTGAGATGAATTTGTGTGTGTGTGCGTTTCACGAATGCATATCTAATATGTATGAAGTCATTAGCTGACGACAACTCCTGCAGGAGGAAGATGAAAACTGCTTCAGATTTGAAGCCATTGCGTGAGCACATTAGCATTTAGGTAGATGAAGCTATCGCGTTTTTTTTTGCTACAATAAGTGTTATAACTGTATTTACATAGCTGCAAAAATGGTTTCTTTAATGCGTATAATAACAATATGAACTAAATGTAGAAGTAAACAATACGAGTTGCAAAAGGATTAAACAGTACAGTAGCTAACACTGAGTTCTCATTATTTAACCTTAAATTATTAATAGTAAAAAATACATGTAGCTCTTTGTTACAGACGTTATGTTGATGTTAATTATTAGCTCCTTTAAATAAAATAAATGGTGTTACATCAGTGCCAAAACAATGATCTAAATATTCTTAAAAGGTGAAAGTTTAAGAGAAGACACTGCAGGTGAATAAAATATATTTTAAAAAATCAAAAAATATAAATCAAAATAATCAATATGTCAATAAAAAATGATAGTTTTTGATAAAATCACAGTCAATTGGTTACATTAAGAATTGCGAACTTTTTTGCTTTATTTAATTTTTAGTTTTCTATAATGTTATTTTTAAAAATTCAAATGAGATATTTCCTTCAATATATGCTAATTTGCATACATTTCTTGCACAAAAATCTGAACACTATATAAAGTCAGTTTCAAAACTATGGTTGAATTGTTTTCTCTCTGTTTATTACTCAATAATTCAGAAAATAATGAGAAAAAATGAATAAAAATCTATTTTAAATATTTGTTAAATTAGCCAATACATCGCTTAGTCAGAATAGTATAAAGTCTTAACAATTTGCATTGTTCATGGTATTGTAAAAATGTTTAACATTATATGTAAATAATAACAGGAATTCATTACAGTGTAGAGGTCGCAATATTCGACTTCAGCAAAATGTACAATGCCAACCAGAATCAAACATTTTATCAAACCATGGAATAAAATCAGACAATTTATGTATAGACATATTATTAAAAACCTTCAGAATACAGATATGAATAAAACTTTGAAGTTTGGAGCTCCTGAAGTGGAGAGTTATAGCTCAGTACATGACAAATATCTATGTTATGATTACCAGCAATCTAGCTTTTGGAGAACACTCTCTATCATTCACCCGAACTACACATCTGCCACTGAACTGAACTACACATTCCGTCAAGCACTTTACTTACACACCAATTTCCAGATCACCCCCTGATCGCACAGCTGAAGCTGTTCAAGACTAATTACATGGACTATATACACACACCACGCACATAAACTTTTTGGCTGAGTGCATTTTTATTTGATGTTTGATGTAATCTCAACCGAAACATGAAGAGAAGGTGGGACATTAGCTCCTCATCCTTTTTAATAACAGCCAATAGCGTTTTGTTAAATCACCAAAGTATGAGGTGATGTGAATAAAATCGTTAATCTATTTAGGCGGAAGGGACAAACTACAAACTTTACATGTTTAGGTCAGTTTTGTATCTCCTAAACATGTTTCGGAGCACACTAGCTTATAGATATAATAAAAACGAACAATACTGATACTAACATCTTAAAAACCTTATGTTAATTTCATGGGACCTTTAAAAATAAACTGTTATTCGCAGTATTTTGAAGCCCACCATAACAATACCATGCCTGTTCAGGTTTTTATCAGCAGAGCTTATATGTGAAGAAAACATGCCACGCATGTATTCCTGTACCTGTTAGTCCGTCTCAGTCGGATTTACATTTTCTACCAGTCGTTAAAGTACTGCCCCAAGCTCATGGTTGCCACGGCAACAGAGCAGGCATTCCAGCACCTGCTGCCAGCCTTTCTCCCCGAGCAAAGCCATGAAATCAGCATCTGCACTTCTGTTTTTGTTTCAAAAGAAGAGACTAATTTCTATCACAACTTCTTCTCCAGACTGTAGAATAAAGCCCTTGAGAATGATGCAAATGGTGCTCCAATCAAGTGTTTACACTCTGTGCTGATTTAAACTATCACTGTAAACATGATGAAACAGCGGGCTTCAGGAATCTGAAATGCACTTGTCAAACAAAAGCGTGTAAGTTCACATCACCTCCAAGCATTTGAGAACAGACTGGAATGTGATGCCACTTGAACATTTCCATTAACTGTTGTTAAATGAGCATAAAACATGACATATAGGCTGTTATGTAATGCAACGTGACACGAGCAGCAAAAACAGTTTGAAGCCTGAAGTGAAACTTCACAGCTCGAAAGAAATGCCTGCAAGGTTTATATCTCAATATAATCACATTTAATTTGTATACAGGCTATAGAAAACACTAACAGATCACTTTAAAAACTTGCAGTTTATTTGGATTTATGTACAGCAATGTCATGTAACGTAATGTGTGTATTTATATAGCGCATTTATTGTGTATGGCCATACACCCAAAGCGCTTCACAGTCATGAGAGGGGGTCTTTTCACACTACCACCAGTATGCAGCATCCACTTGGATGATGCGACGGCAGCCACAGGACAACAGAACCAGTGCGCTCATCACACACAAGCTATTAGTGGAGTGGAGAGACAGTGATAGAGCCAATCCGGTGGGTGGGGATGATTGGGAGGCCATGATGGGTGAGCGCCAATGGAGTGAATTTGGCCAGGACACCAGGGTTACATGCCTACTCTTTACGAGAAGTGCCATGGGATTTTTAATGACCACAGAGAGTCAGGACCTCGGTTTAATGTCTAATCCGAAAGACGGCGCCCACTGACAGTATGGTGTCCCCTTCACTTTACTGCGCCATTAGGACTCACACAGACCACAGGTTGAATGCCCCCTTTTGGCCTCACTAACACCACTTCCAACAGCGTTCTAGTTTTTCCCATGTGGTCTCCCATCCAGGTACTGACCAGGCTCAGCCCTGTAAAATGTTAATATTTGGTTTAATCTTTATTTTGGGTCATTCTGATAACATTTCTTCCTAATTTTAAACTTTAAAAATTTGTCATTTTAAACTTTTTTTTTCTTTTTTTTGCAGAAAATAATTGATGTTGTGACATTTGTTGTGACTGAAATGCAAGATTATCTCACTAGATATTAAATTATTGAAGGTATATTGGTATTGTGCTGCCTAAAAAGGATGTCTTAAATATGCTTTTTTGTTATTTTGACTATTTGCCAACAAAACACCAAAATGATCTAAATGATAACACTGTTCATTTAAAAGTATAGTTCACCCAACAATAAAAATGTCCTTATCATTTACTCACAGTGAAGAGGTTCTACACTTTTATAAATTTCTGGTAACACTTTAATTGAAGTCATTAGCTTGTATGGTCATTACTCATGACTTATGGAGTACTGCTTTCGGGTCCAAGCCAGCTAATTCAAATGCTATCACTCGATTAAATGGGTGTTATCAGTGGTTATCAGCTGATAGATATGGGCCAGTAGGGGCCTTCTGCACCGTCTGGTAGGCTCAGAAGTGTGTTATCATCCATCCACATGGTTAATCAGCTATACAAATAGAGAAGACTCCAGATCCAGATCTGTTTTTACATTACTTTGACGGTTGGGTTTAGGGTTGGGGAAGGGGTAGACGTAGTAGGTGCAGAAGGCCCCTACTGGCCCATATCTATCAGCTGATAACCACTTATAACACCCATTTAATCAAATGATAAGATTCGAATCGGCTGGCTTTGTAAACGTTTATTAGTACCATTAGTTGAGTCTCCCCATACAGTTTGATAGAGCGCTTGGATCCGGAAGTTACTTTGCGTGACATCACACTTAACAAGCGAATAACTCATGCTATTAATTACTGTCTTATTACCTACCTATTATTAAGATATTAACTGTTTATTAGTAGCTATTAAGTATGATTCTACCTTCCTAATCCAACCCAAAACCCTCTACACACCTTTCTAACTAATAATAAGCAGCTAATTAGTAGTTGATTGAGCTAATAGTCTTAGTTAATGGTTTGTTAATAGCATAAGTTGCGACTTAAAATAAAGTGTTACCGAATTTCTTTGTTGAGTTAAACACAAAACCAGATATTTGGAATAATGCTAAAAAATGGCATTGACATCCATAGTTGGAACAAAAATAATATGGAAGTCGATGGCTGTTTTTTTCACAAACATTCTTCTGTATTGTATATCTTCCTTTTTATGCACTCAGACATGCATGAAAAAATGTTAATTTTTGGGTGAACTCATTCATTCATTTTCTTTTCGGCTTAGTCCCTTTATTAATCCGGGGTCGCCACAGCAGAATGAACTGCCAACTTATCCAGCACGATTTTACGCAGCGGATGCCCTTCCAGCCGCAACCCATCTCTGGGAAACATCCACACACACTTATTCACACTCATACACTACGAACAATTTTAGCCTACCCAATTCACCTGTACTGCATGTCTTTGGACTGTGGGGGAAACCGGAGCACCCGGAGGAAACCCTCGCAAACACAGGGAGAACATGCAAACTCCACACAAAAACGCCAACTCACCCAGCCGAGGCTCGAACCAGCGACCTTCTTGCTGTGAGGCGACAGCACTACCTACTGCGCCACTGCGTCGCTTTTTGGGTGAACTATCCCTGTCAATTAAAAATAAATTCAACTGGGATATTTATATTTGTTTTATATTATGTTTGTGTCTGTGTGTGTGTGTGTGTGTGTGTGTGTGTGTGTGTGTGTGTGCGTGCGTGCGTGTGTGTGTGTAAAAAATATCATGCAATGTGCACATAACTAAATATGTCAAACATTTATTAATTTTTTATTACATTTCACCTTAATTGTTTAATTGCTAATATCTAACAAGCACCTTCTTTCATTTTAGTTGCTGATCTGATGCTTCCTATAATTATTTGCTCAGAAAGCATCTCTGTATGTTTACTCTGATAATCTGCCTCTCACGAGGGAGTTTAATCATATAAATAACAGCGTACTGGCAGCTGGTCATGTTTAATAGCACATATAATGGAAGTGAGTCATTTTTCTGTGAGTGGTGAATCACAGCTCAATGGCAGTGTAATCTGCGAGCGGCCCATTGTGGATGACCCCACAGGCTTCTTCTTTACAGTCAACGCTCCATTATTTCTCTCATCTGTCATCGTAACAAATCCCTATTCGCTAACACAACCAAATGAAAAGTCTCAGTCAGCAAAAAGGCTAAGAAATGAATCAAAACTGATTTAATATGGTAATGAGATGAGAAATGCATCATTTCGTGTAAGAAAATATGATGCAAGCATTTTTTTTTTTACCAAGTGCCAAGCTAAAATCATAATGCTGAAATATCAGCCTTGAAATCAACATGATGCATTGCAACTACTAAAACAAAAACAAAAAGAAGATTTCCACAGACACTCAGTAACATATATCCCAAAAATTGTGGCAGCATTTAGGGAAAAAATGAGAAACGAGCATCATCACATGACAATTAATTAAAAAATTAGTGAAGATTCAGACTATAATGACAGCATGAAATAAGCCAGCCAGTAGTGGAAACCTGCAGTTATCAATCTTTCAAGTATATATGACTCCAAAAAAATCTGAATCTCAAATGGATGGTAGTCGAATATTCTTTTTCTATTTATATTAAATTAATTGCAAAAATTAACAAATATATATTTATTGATTTTTTTCATTTACAATTTTAAAGTAAGAATTTTGACTGTTTTAACACAACACTGTAAAAAACATCCTTTAATTAACAAGCTCCTTATTTTGTGGCTCACACGCCGTTTTCTTCATATTTACATATGTGAATTGGATTGTGGGAGTTTTAACTCTGCTCTATCGACTTTTAATGTTGAAAATTCAACTTTGCAGATTAACAAAGTGACTTTTATTGGCATTTTAGTAGTTTGAGACAAGTTATTGTTATTGAAGTTATTAAAACAAGTATTGTTTAAGTAATAATTTAGAGAGAATTAAGTCTGTAAAAGAACAGAAAAAGTACTGGCAGTTTATTACAAGGTTTTTGTACTGTAATTTATGACACAAACAGACAGTATATAATTTCAAACTATTAAAAATATCAGCAAGTGTCACTTTTCAAACTTTTCAACAACAAAAGCTTTTGGAGGAAAGATGGAGATCCCATAATGCAATTCAAAAGCATAAATATTAGACCCTTTTCACATTTCTGGGTTTCTCAGTTGCGGAAGTCGTCATAGTTGGGAAAACTTAGAGCGCAGTGAATGGGAGAATACCACAAATAATTTTTTTACAATCTTATTTGCTCAAATAATAAAAGAAAAACTCCACAATGATGTTATAAAGGAAAAAAAAAATGTGTGGGACTGATGACGGCAGCCAGAGGAGAGAATAACAACAAATTTACTGTCCTGTCCCATAGATGCTGCATTAGAAACACCTCACAAGCGGTTATTCGTTTTTTGTAATTTGAAGCAATAATGATATTATACATACATAAATACATATAAATGTTCATACGTTTTAAAAAAAATCAAAATATTAAAAACTTTCAAGGATTTAAGATTCTGATGACCGTTAAACGCGTCATAACAGGCTTGTGAAAAGGGTCCATGATCACCAAATACGGAAAAATACATAATAAATCAATTTTGCAGTTTACATGTTGCCAGTAATCAGAAAGAGAAGCAGAAAAATAATATTAGCTAAAAATAATATTATCTGAAAGTAAAGTTAAATAATTTATATAGGAAAAATAAATCAAATAGATTGTAATTAAATGCATATTAAATTATGTTTAAAAAAATTGGGGTGTCACGAGATACTGCATGCATTTTAAGTTGATATTTAAAATGTTATACAATATGTTAATGCAATAAAATTGGGTTTGCTAATCCCATTTGGTTTTGTCAGTTTGATTGCTTTGATTGTCCTCATTTTGCAAGTCGCTTTTAATAAAAAACGTCTGCTAAATTATTAAATACAAGTTTGTAAAAAATATGAAGGAAAATTAAAAAAGTTTTTTAAAAAGCTTGCTTCATTTTCAAGGTATACAATTCATATAAATTGTTAAATAATATAGAAATAGAGCATTTATGTCCAGTGGCCCAAACCTCAGCCAGTGTGGCCATTCTTATTGGAACATAAAATCTTCATCCTGTGTTCATAACTGGAGTAGAGGCCATAGCTGCGTCCGAAATCACCTACGACTCAGTAGGTACTGTATTTGAATTTAAACGTACTACTCGGCTAGCAAAGAATTCGGACATACTATTCGGCTCGCTTACTGTTTTTAGCATACTATATAGTATGAAGTATGCAATTTCGGATGCAGCACAAGTGTTTTTATGTCTGTCTCGAAGCAAATTATGCAATATACAGTTGAGGTCAGAATTATTAGCCCCCTGATTTATTAGCCCCCCCTGTTTATTTTTTTCCCCATTTTCTGTTTAACGGTGAGAAGCTTTTTAACATAATAGTTTTAATAACTCATTTCTAATAACTGAATTCTTTTATCTTTGCCATGATGATAGTAAATAATATTTGACTAGATATTTTTCAAGACACTTCTATACAGCTTAAAGTGACATTTAAAGGCTTAATTAGGTTAATTAGGTTAACTAGGCAGGTTAGGCTAATTAGGCAAATCATTGTATAACGATGGTTTGTTCTGTAGACTATCGAAAACAAATATAGCTTAAAGGGGCTAATAATATTGACCTTAAAATGGTTTTTAAAAAATTAAAAACTGCTTTTATTCTAGCTGAAAAAAAACAAATAAAACTTTCTCCAGAAGAAAAAATATTATCAGACATACTGTGAAAATGTTCTTGCTCTGTTAAACATCATTTGGGAAATATTTAAAAAAGAAAAAAAAATCAAAGTTTTGACTTCAACTGTACCTTTTTATAAACCAATATCAAAGTGGCTAATGATGCTGACTTTCATTTTTTCTGCACTTGAACTATGAAGGGATTCTAGTATGCGGTCTGCTCTGTCTTCAGATGTAGTGGCTCACAGGAGACACAGAGAAATGCCTTCATTTGATATATTTCACACATATTGCTTGGACTTAACATATAATTTACAAGTAGTAATGTGTATTTGACCTAGGAAGGGCTCCAAGGTCAGATACACCCTTAAATTAGAGTGCCCCCTGATCTAAATGTGGTTATAACTTGTAGGGAACATCAATGGATTGAAGTAAGTTTATTGCATTTATACCTCTTGGAGGTAATTAGCTTGAGTGTGCTCCAGCTGTGTTAAGTTAAGCTAATTATCTGAACATGCTCCTCCCTAAGTTTGTTAATAAAACATCATGAAAGAAATGCCCCAGAAAGAGTGGGCAAAAACACACTTCACTGCAAAAAATTATTTTCTTTCTTAGATTTTTTTGTCTGTTTCTAGTCCAAATATCTAAAAAAAAAAAAAAAACTAAATCAAGAAACATTTTCTAGACACGAAAAAGTATTGTCTCATTTTAAGAAATAATATCCCACAAATAAGTGAGTTTTTTTCCTTAATAAAGGTAAGCAAAATAATCTTGTTTTTTGTTCTTGACATAAAATAATTTTTCTTGGTCCATTGGCAGATTATTTTGCTTGTTTTAAGGAAAAATCCACTTAATTTGGGCATATTATTTCATAAAACAAGACAATATTTTTTGTTTGTCAAGGAAATGCTTCTTGATTTAAGAATATTTAGATATTTGGACTAGAAACAATACAAAAAAATCTAAGTGAGAAAAGCATTTTTTGCAGTGCTGTGTGTGTGAAACCCCATTTTTAACCATACTGCTTTTTAAACCTCAGGCAAAGCCTGGACTCACAGGAGAACTGCATTTAAAAGATATAGCTGTACCTACAATTTGACCGAGTAAGTAAGTATTCTTTTAATTAGAATTCTTGTTCGTTTATTTTGGTTATTGTTAGCAAACGCCAGCTTTAGTTCAGTTGTGTTTAGAATTAGATCATCATCCTTCATGTGCAGAGAGAGCTATAGATGTCAGTGTGGTGTTAGGGTGTTCACAAATCGGGGTTGGCTGAGGTGTGTGTGTGCTATGCAGGTTTTGCTACCGCAAGAATTGATCGCTACCATCCATTGATAGTTTTCAGTCACGTGACACCGTACAGAGACCTGGCAGGCAAAACAATGGGTTGTAATGGCAGCTTACACTGGGATCTCCATAGAAACACAGCACAAGCTGGTCAGATTTTCTTCTGTTTCCAGCTATGAATATTTAGACCACATGCCAACAAAACAAACAAAGAGATATTCCCACGAAATGTACAATTTTGTTCACATGATCCATACACAGCACCTGCCAGCTAATTTCAGTCATTAAGAACCGCCAGGTCCCAATCAGAGCTCCACTTAGCGAAGTTTACATCTGTGTTCTGGAGAAACTCTCAGAGATATTGTGATTGTTGATGGCAATTTACTGTAAAACGCATCTGCTTTAATATATGGCATCTGTTCCTTTTGCATAGATTAATATTTGCTGGTAGGGAAATGTACAGTATTTATTCACTTCTGCTATTTACTCTTTGACATTGCATTTTAATTCATACGTTAACTAAACTTAAAGGGGTGCTTCAGAGTGTACTGTATTTTTAAGGCTTGGTTGTGTCTATAAGATGCAAAGCAATGTGTGCTCATGCTTCATTTGTTAAAAATCACATTATTTTTTCATATATCTAACATGAAAACCACATTCATGTTTTTGTTCCTCTGAAAGGCCTACCCTTAAGAGGCTCTGATTGGTCAGCTAACATAATGTGCAGTCATTCACGGATCAGCGCCATGTCACCAGGAAAAGTGTCACTCCCCTACAAGCATGCGCTTCGTCTCTGCTGTGTAAATACTGTCAGTAAAAGTAGCTGTTAGCCGTATCAGTTTGACACAGAGGACACAGCTAAACCTCATGCCTGCTCTCTAAAATAAAATCTGACAAATGTCTTTTGCATATATTCAGAATAAGCATGTGTAAGTAATATGAAACATTCACATATCATTTGCGAGTTCGTTATTTGAGATGTAGAACGCAGAGAAAGCGGCCGCATAGAGAGGCACTGCACGCGCTGCTGAAGATTGTGGGTGTTTACTACGATTTGATGGATAAATATGAATTTGTAGCTAAACTGTTAACGCTGACAAACAGCATTTCCCATTGTTTACATCCTTGTTTACAATATAGATCAATTTTAACAATTAAAATACTTACAGGTTGTGCCCCACAATCCACAGCTTCATCTACTATGGTTAGATGTGTTTGTTCTTTGAGGAGTTTTTAGCCGAATTCAGCACTGAACTGGGAGAGATTCTGGAAGCTGTCCTTTGTCAAATGCTAGCTATATATATTTTTTTATAATTCTCTGGATCATAATTAAAATTAAATTGTAAGCACTTCTCTCTTTGTGTCATGTCCATTGGAAGCCCAAATACAGAAACAGAAGAAGGTCTGTGGAAGTAGCAGTATTTGGATGGCATTTTAGCTTTCACTGCTTAACATTACAGGCGGGCCATGCCCCTTATCTGCGTGTGTGCGCAGTGTGTGCGCGTGGTTAATGTGCAGAACCTGAAGCCTTTGTGATCTCACTAACCAGGATGTATTTTTTTGTAGTCCCCAAACTTCGTTCACTGGCTTTGCTAATGTCTCCCTTTGCATTGAACTATTACATTTAGAGATGTTGTTTATGTTCACACATCTACATAACACATGAACTAAAGTTTAAAATATGATATTGCATAGTGGACCACCCCTTTAACATCAAATTAGAATAGAAACTGTCATGCTGCGTTCACACCAGTCGCGGAAGAAGCGTCAAGCGCGAGTGATTTACATGTTAAGTCAATGCCAACGCGCGAATAGACATCCTGCGGCGCAATACACGCGAATGGCGTGGCGCGAATTATGCGAATTATGCGAATTGCGCGAATGGCGCGGCGCAGGAGCTTGCTCTTGTAGGGGCATGATTGTGACGTAGCACCTGTTGTTGGTGTCCCGGGGGAAATCCTCTAGCCGACACCGACAACAGTTCATCAAACTGGGCTTGGCTCAGTCAGAAGCACCGCTGAAAGCCCCAGTCATCCAGGTACAGTTTCTAGAGGAGTTTATGAGCTTACAGAGCTGGGTGCACCTCTGAAAGTATCTAGTGGACTCAGACACTGCTCCAAACGTATCGAAGCTGTTTTTCAGGCTTCATAAAAGCACATAAATACAGTTATTTTCTCAATAAAATCCATGTTAGCCATTTAGCAAAGAAGCTACAGTCACCGGGCAGACAGAAGCCCTGCCCATGACGTGAATCCACGTCTGTTCTGAAGTGAATTTGACGTGCAAATGAAGCGAGTAAACTCAAATGTTCACGCGTCTATTTATGCGCGAATAGCGTGATTTATCCGCGCGTTCCGCATCTGGTGTGACTGCAGCATGATAAAGACACACAAAAGTAGACTATTAAAAGTACTTCATATTGGGATGGGTCAATAATTCTGCCTTTGGCACAAATCCACAAAACTCTCCTTTCTCTGAAGGAATTTTGTAGATGCATGTTTCCTCGTTGGTTAGTATCCTAATGCACAACAACTATCTGGCATTTTGGCTTGCTGTGACTTGAGGCGTTGTTGTCATGGCAAAAAAAAAAAAAGTCTTTTTACAGTATACCGTTGAGAATTTATCCAAAATAAGTTATAAACTTTTCATTAAGAGTGCAGATAAGTATTTCAACTAGTGTAAAATGAGCATCCAATGTCACCTATATTGTAAAAACCCCATTTGAAAAAAACATCAGAAAATCTTGAGGGCATTCATTCATTCATTCATTCATTCATTTTCTTTTCGGCTTAGTCTCTTTATTAATCCGGGGTCGCCACAGCGGAATAAACCGCCAACTTATCCAGCACATTTTTACGCAGCGGATGCCCTTCCAGCTGCAACCCATCTCTGGGAAACATCTATACACACTCATTCACACACATACACTACGGACAATTTAACCTACCCAATTCACCTGTACCGCATGTCTTTGGACTGTGGGGGAAACCTGGAGGAAACCCACGCAAATGCAGGGAGAACATACAAACTCCACACAGAAATGGCAACTGACCCAGCCGAGGCTCGAACCAGCGACCTTCTTGCTGTGAGGCGACAACACTACCTACTGCGCCACTGCGTCGCCTAATCTTGAGGGCAACAGCAGCAAATTTTCCCTTCACGACTAGACTACTCTACTCCTTAACCCTGAACTACAAGCTCAATTTAGCACTGCATTGCTTGATATTCTGTGCAACTGACCCCAAAATGCTTATATGCACAACAATTGCTTGTTCTTATATGAAAAACACTGTATTTTTCACTCAGATGTTTATGAGAAGTACGTAAAGCTTTTCAACTCACATCCGATCATCATCATGGCCACGGCGAAGATCTTCTCCCCATCTGTGGTTGGAGCGATGTTCCCAAAGCCAATGCTGGTCAGGCTGGTCATGGTGAAGTACAGAGACGTGATGTAGACTGAATCTTTAGTGGGTCCACCTTCCCATCTTCCTGTCCCACTGGCATTGAAACGGTAGGGTGTCCCGATGCTCTCAGCAAGCATATAAAGCCAGCTGTCCGTACGCACTGTGTTACGATCCTCATCAATGACCTCATAGTCTCCAATGCTGTACCAGATGCAGGCCAGCCAGTGGGCCGCCAACCCAAACACACAAACCAGCAGAACCAAAACCGCCGCTCCGTACTCAATGTAGTGATCCAGTTTGCGAGCCACTCGGCCCAGACGCAAGAGCCGAACCACTTTCAGCGAACTAAACAAACTACTGATACCCTGAGGGAGAGAAAAAGAGAGTTTAATGAACAGAGTAATAGTTCAAAAGTGTCAATGTGTTTTCTTCCATCCATCCAATTCTAAACATTACGGGCCAAAGCAATTCTATAGGCACTTTTGTCTTTCCTTGAGTCTAAAAAATTACTTTTTTTTTGTCCTTTAGCACAGATTCTTTGTGTTTATAAATATGCACAGGCGTCTGCCAAGCCAGCCCTCTGAAATCAACAATACAGAGAGCTGAAACAGCACCTGAGCAGCCAGAACAAAGAGCTCCTCAGATCTGAACAAACACGATGGAAAATAGTCAAAAATAACCCAAGTGTACTTTTTTTTTTCTTTCTAAAAGTGTACTTCTGTGTTGTCAAAGCATGGTTTTCCATATTTTTTGCTGCAGTCATTAATCTGAGGATCAGAACTGTGAATGAACCACTACTAGTTATGCAAGTAATAGTTTAGTGATGACTATATTTTAATATTAGGGTGAACTATTCCTTTATGTATTATATATTCGCTGACTTGGTGAACTATGAATGTGTGCTCATGAATTAAACAGCTTTCTTGAGAGCACTGCATGTCAGTCAAACAAACTACTATACACATAAGGACATCAATATATGCACTAAGGTTGAACAGAGACTTGCTTCAGGGGAATGGCCACAACTATAACATTAAATATATATAATGTGGGACATAAATATGCAAGCCAAACCCACACTAAAACCCTGAATTCTGTATATGTCTTCTAGATCAGAAAATGTTCTTTTTGTTAGCCAGGGAATTACAGTAGTGGGCTAGATATTACAAAATACAATTACATCACTTCTAGAGATTTCGTCAGTCCTTTTCTGAAAAAGAAATATTCCAGTTTCTTTTTAGCAATTCTGCTGTAATCTTGAATATAAAAATTGCATTTTGACTATAGAATTTGGACACACTTTCACATTCACGTCAGTGTGTGTTCATTTTGTACTGAAGAAATAGTTCACCATTAAAATGAAAATTCTGTTGATAATTTCTCACCTTCGTGTCATTCCAAACCTCCATTTTTTATGCACATTTTATCCACATGGTAGAATTTGATTCTATTTAGGAATTATCAAGGAAAAATTATTAAAAACCACTAGAAAGAGGTATTCATTTTCTTTCCTTCGGCTTAGTCCCTGATTTATTAGGACTCGCCAAAGCAGAATGAACCGTCAACTACTCCAGCATATGTTTTACGTAGCGGATGCCCTTCCAGCTGCAACCCAGAACTGGGAAACACCCATACACTCTCTCTCACACACACACACACACACACACACACACATGAAAGTTTGTTTTTCTTCACATGGTCAGTGATTCCAAAAATCATAGCAAAGGATGCTAGTAGGTTTACTATCTATATTGCACTCATATATTTAAACAAAGGAGACTGAGGTGTGTTTGCCACACATTAATGACAATGAACCCCCCTAATACTTATGAGGTGCTTCTGGGAGATGATAGTATGCTATTTCAAAGAGGAACTGTGGACTTTTCTGGATAAAGAGATCACCATTTTTGTCTGTTGTGCACTGCATAATTCATAATGAAGCCTGTTTCTACAAATAAACAGATAGCTACAGTTGAAGTCAGAATTATTTGCCCCTCTGAATTATTAGCCCCCCTGTTTATTTTTTTCCCCAATTTCTTTTTAACGGAGAGAAGATTTTTTCAACACATTTCTAAACATAATACTTTTAATAATTCACTTCTAAAAACTGATTTATTTTATCTTTGCCATGATGACAGTAAATACACTTCTATACAGCTTAAAGTGACATTTAAAGGCTTAACTAGGTTAATTAGGTTAACTAGGCAGGTTAGGGTAATTAGGCAAGTTAGTGTATAACGATGGTTTGCTCTGTAGACTATCGAAAAAATATAGCTTAAAGGGGCTAATAATTTTGACACACACATACACTACGGCCAATTTAGTTTTGTCAATTCACCTATAGCGTATGTCTTTGGACTGTGGGGGAAACCGGTACACGCGGAGGAAACCCACACGGGGAGAACATGAAAACTCCACACAGAAATTCCAACTGGTCCAGCCCGGACTCGAACCAGCGACCTTCATGCTGTGAGGCGACAGTGCTACCCACTGAGCCACCGTGCCGCCCTAATATTTTCAATTCACAACTATAATTTTTAGGCTAATGGAAAGGCAGCCAGTGAAAAACATAACAGCAAATGGGTTTTGGAATGACATGAAAGTGATTAGTATTTATATTTCTAGGTGAATCATTCATTTGAAGACCACACTGTACCCAATCAATACATCAATCATACATCACACAAACGAAACATATTATACACCGCAAACAAACATTTAAATGTCAGCAGTTCAAACTTAAACTAATATGGGTCTCTCAGCTAATTTGATTAGAAGCATTAAATAACAGAGTCTAATCTAATAGTGTTTTTGGTCACATCAGTGTGTGATTGATGCCCTGAGGCACAGCATATCAATCAAACGGCGAGTTTTGAGATGAAAGGCCTACTTGAGTGACAGCCCGATGATTCCAGTTCTTCATTCGCCCACAACAAACACAGGCAGTGCAAGGGACATGCAAAAAGAAAGAGGGATGAGGAGGGAAACAAACAAAAACAAAAGAGAGTGACAATGGTCAACAGAAGAATACGTGGACAGTCATTGCAAACAAAAAAGAGTGAAGAAGCCGAGCCTCCACCGTTTGTGAGATCACAGGCATAGCAGACATTAATAATCAAGCTTCCACTGCTAAGGCAATGCGAAACGATGACAGATGTCTCTGTGAAATCAGACGAGGGTTATGCAACATAAGATAATTATGCAAACCAAAGTTTTGAAATGAAACACCTGAGGAGGATTTCGATTATTAAAAAACCACACAGATCTCCCTGTAGGCCATAACAATATGCACCTGTACCGGATGATGGAACAGATAGGTGTGTGTGTGTGTGTGTGTGTGTGCGTGTGCGTGTGCGTGTGCGTGTGTGTGTGTGTGTGTGTGCGTGCCTTCTGTTTGTCCGTGGAGAGAAAGAATTATTGGTTGCATTCCAATTTGCATTCTCTTATTCGCTAAAAGTATGACCCATATGTCATTTGCTGATAGAAACGTGCACACTTCTAAGGGTGTTGTGAGCATGCTAGTGTGTGTTAGTATGTGGCAAAAATACAAAAAACAAATTTCAGCAGATTATTATCGCTTGCCTTAATACAATAATCACGTATTTATGAGATGAACGCTGAGAAATGACACCAGGATGTCATAATGAGAAGAAGCATGTTTTCTTCAAGCGCAGAGTTTCTGAGTCGGGGGTCTTGTTAATTATTGAATTATGCTAGAAAGCTTTTTGATAATGTTTATAACACATTGATGAAGAACAGCGATGAAGCTTGGCAGACAATGTTGATTACTGAGGAATTTTATTAGGCAACGACATAGTTTTGAAAAAATATTTCAATTGAATATTTCTATTAAATATTTCTAAATCATTCATTCATTTTCCTTCGGCTTAGTCTCTTATTTATCAGGGGTCACCACAGCGGAATGAACCGCCAACTATTCCGGCATATGTTTTATGCAGCGGAGAAGGGATGCAACTATTAAACGAGTTTCATTATTTAATTCGTCACAGTTAATTAATTGTAAAGGCTTCTCAACACCGTGTTTCTGCACGGAACAAAACTGCAACAACTAAATAAAGTTATGCCAACTGTGTGCTAGTTTAAAGTTTTGAGCTTGTAAACCGAGGCTAATACGCACGCACACTGAATTAACTATGGCTGAGGCTATTAACTAAGGGCCATTCATATATTGTGTCTTTTGCAGGCAAGTTCATTATTTCTAATGGAGGTGCACAACGTGCTCATGCTTTCCAGGCGCACCTAGCTGAAAGACTGCCGCGAGTGAACCGCGAGTCACGTGACAAGAAATGACTGATCAGCTTCATACTTTGCATGGAATACACACATTTCTTAAAAATACAAAATAAAAATACCAAACAAGATCATAGTTGATCAAAAGTGCCT
The DNA here is from genome assembly GCA_903798195.1 of Danio kyathit. Classification (NCBI taxonomy): domain Eukaryota; kingdom Metazoa; phylum Chordata; class Actinopteri; order Cypriniformes; family Danionidae; genus Danio; species Danio kyathit. The sequence goes on along the minus strand of LR812535.1, from coordinate 31,238,714 downwards.
TTCAGACAGTGGTTCAGCAGTCTTTGACCACATTTGTTGTCTTTAAAAGGGAAATACTTAAGTAATGTGTAGCTTAGATGTACATTAGACAAATACATTTTGTTTTTTAAATATATTTATTTATTCATTGTTCTGTCATTTATTTTCAGTGTGAAATTATTACTTATGTTTAAAGCCAAGAACTTTTTTCATTTATTTTTATGTCCAAAAAGAAGTGGACTATTGTTTGTTTTTTATTATTATTATTTTATTACTTGTACTGTATTAATTGGTAACTGAGCATAAATAAATAATAATTTAAGATATAAGGAGTTTTCACATGATTTTCTAAACTAGTGGTGTTTTGAAATCAATGAATACATAATAATTGTGATAACCGCGAAACCGTGATTATTCCTCAGACTATAATCGTACAACGAAAATTTATAATCATTGCATCCCTAACCCAGAGGAAACCCACACCAACACTGGGAGAACATGTAAACTCCACACAGAAATGCCAACTAGCCCAGCCAAGGCTCGAACCAGTGACCTTCTTGCTGTAAGGAGACAGTGCTAACCACTGAGCCACCATGCCGCCCATTTCTATATCATACAAAAATCTTTCTAAAAATGCAATTCTTTTGAACTTTCTTTTAATGATCCTGAAAAACATCCAGCATGGTTCCACATGACGTATTCATAACATAGATGTTAATACATTTTTCTTGAGGCCTAAATCATTTTCTAAAGCATCAGGTGACACTAAAGATTGGAGTAACATTAACTTTGTGTTTGTAAAGAGTTACTGTATTTTTTTTATCAAATATTTGCAGCCTTTGTGAGCATAAGACATTTTCATGGACATTCTTTAGGTCAATGCTAAAATGTCTTTTTTTGCCTGAATCAAAAGTATGAATGTGCGTATTTTGTTATAATCCAAATCAACTGAAAGCACACCATGTCTCCTGAATAGGAACTTCAGGTCTTGCAAAATTGTACACTCTTTAAAACAATGTTTCTTTATTGATATCAAGGATTCCCTGAAGATCCTTTAACATTCTCAGAACCTTTCAAAAACACACATAAGTGAAGTTTTACAAACTAATTTCAAGAGGACCACATGATATGATTGATCGTGGCTAGTCCCTCATCTGTAATCAGTAATAATTCAATCAGATTGATTCAAGTCTACAATAAATAGACCGATTTCACCCTACTACATTATCTCCATTTTGGAAGAATGCCCCTTTCCACCCCATCACCTCCTTTTTCTCCCTTTACAAGGGGGAGCTCTTAAAACCTACAGTAACTGATCTCAGACCTCCACATACTCCTCGATAGACCGTGCTTCCTGATGCAGGCGCATGATCTTAATACCCGCTGGATCCGAGTTAGGCTGAGTCTTCTGTAACCAGGGATGTGACACTGACAACAGGGGTGAGGAACTGGAGGACTTCATCAAGGTATTCCATTTAACATCTTTGGATGAGTTATGCTTGATGATATTTTTCCGTGGAGGACTTTCTGAGCCACTGTATTCATACATGCCATTGCATAACCCCCACTGGACTTTAAAATATTATATTGATATGACTGAATATGTAGTCCATAATTGACAGATTTGTAGTCTGTCTGCGCAGGCTGGATCGCTGGTCATCGTGACAGTCATTTATTTTCAGTGTGAAATTATTACTTACAGTATGTTTAAAGCCAAACACTTTTTTTTCATTTATCCAAAAAGAAATGGACTATTGTTTGTTTTTTATTATTATTATTTTATTACTTGTACTGTATTAATTGGTAACTGAGCATAAATAAATAATAATTTAAGATATAAGGAGTTTTCACATGATTTTCTAAACTAGTGGTGTTTTGAAAACAATGAATACATAATAATTGTGATAACCGCGAAACCGTGATTATTCCTCAGACTATAATCGTACAACCAAAACCACCCCATCACCTCCTTTTCCTCCCTTTACCAGGGGGAGCTCTTGAAACCTACAGTAACTGATCTCAGACCCCATTATATGCTTATTGACCAGGCAGGAGCCCTGGGCTCAATTATCTCCAAGCTCAGGGTTCTCTCTTGGGACAGCATGTCAAACCTGCTAATAGAGTCAAGCAATATCTAGTAGTAAACATAATTTATAATGTAAAAAGGTTCTTTATATTAGTTAAAATGTCATTAACACTTACAAAAACAGTTATTTTCCAATGATTAGATTTTAGAATCTTTATTTTTAAGCCTTTACTACTGTAACTTTTTGTTTATACAGTTAAATTTAGTATTGTTGTCAGTACAAAATGAAATCTCAGCATTTATTCTCTTTACACATTTTTACTGAAAGCCTCCCACCAAAGAAAAAACATTCAAATACTGTGTGTAATATTTTTCCTTTATATGCTTTCCCAATGTAAAGGAACACATGTGTCTTTTAAGGTTCACCTCAGCGTGAACTTCAGTATAGCAGCCGTTTCCTCCTCTGTTTCGATACAAATCAATCAGAAAGAAAGCAGCAGACAGCATGCATTATTCTCCATCAGAGCATCGTCACCTCAGGATCTAATTCGCCTCGTGTTGCATAACTCTCTAAGGATGGCGTTATTTATGGTGGTGCTCTGTTCTCTGGGCTGGTTGTGCTGAGCTCAAAGCCCGGCAGCTAACGCAGACAGATCTGATGAGTTTGATGTAGCTGATCACGGTAAACTGCTGCTGACAGCCCCTCTGAACAGCCATATGCCCAGGGGCAAGATGAAAGCTGGGATCCCGCATAAGTGTGTGTGTGTATGTGTGTGTGTGTGTGTCTGAAACACAGTGGAAGTGGGAGGGAAGAGCATCTGAGTGGGTGAATGTGATGGTATAATATTCATTTGTAACTTAAGTTAAAGTGTGTGTGTGTCATGGAGTTTGTGTGTGTCTTTCTCTGTTGAGAATCACAGCAACAATATAATGAGCTGGATCACTCATAAGTAAAATTCTCTGTTTGTTTGCATGTCTTCATGTCGATGCAAACCTATATAGCTTTCTTGTCAGATATTTTTAATGAATGTTTCCACTGTTTTTAATCTACAAAATGAAAAAAGTGTTGTTTAAAACTACACTGAACCCCAGAAAATTAAAAACACTTTTTTCTTTTTTACCACTTTGCACAGAGTTTAGACAAGTTTGAAATTAAATAGTCATTTTAATTAGTGGGATCTTTTTCTTGAATATTATAAAAACCTAAACTGAAACTGCTCAGTCAGCCTATTTTAATTTAATTCAAATTAAATGAATGCTAATTATGAATTAATGATGATTTCTCCTAATAGGGAGTTGCATAATCCTAACCTTGCACTCTATAGTATATACCGTGTGAATATTAGAAATTAAAATCCAGCCATTTTTAGGTTTTATCTAGTAAATAAAAGTTAGTGTCTGAAACAATACTGAACTACAACAAATGGACAGAAACACAGTTCAGAATTATACAAATATAAAGGGAACTAAAGTGTTTTTTTTAGAAGTGGCATATTTTGTTCTATGTGATTAATATTGTAATAATGTTTCATTTCTTGTACCTCAATGAATCGACAGTAGCCACTGGTATTAAATTTGTTTTGCATGCATATGTTTTTTCGACTCACAAATTGCTTGATGTCCTGTTTCGGGGGGGGGGACACCGTGGCTCAGTGGTTAGCACTGTCGCCTCACAGCAAGAAGGTTGCTGGTTCGAGTCCTGGCTGGGTCAGTTGGCATTTCTGTGTGGAGTTTGCATGTTCACTTCGTGTCTGTGTGTTTCCTCCGGGTGCTCCAGTTTCCCCCACAGTCTAAAGACATGTGCTATAGGTGTATTGAAACATGCATGTCGCATGTGAGCACACGGTGTTTTCAATTATTGTGTGCTCGTGTCTTGCGTTCTGTTCATGTTGTTTTTGTCTAGGCACGTGGCTTAGTGTTGACATTGTGGCTACGTGCTTTAGTGTTGTGTTTTGTGAACATGCGGTTAATGAGTGCTCTCATAAGCTGCTTGTTCTAGTCTCGTTTTTTATGTGAGCACATGGCTTGTGTTGTTTGTGTCATGTGCTCTCCTGTCTATTCTCTTGTCCCACCCTCCTTGTTAACCAATTATTAGTTTATTATGTTCACCTGTTTGTTTGTTAATTATTTCTGCTTATAGTCTCCTCATGTCTGCTGTCCAGTGCCAGTTTGTCGTTGATTATTGCCTTGTCATGTCTGTCCAGCCCTGATCTCTGCCAGCCTGCCCAGTCAAGTTTGTTTGTGTGTTTTGTTAATGTTTTCCCCCTCAGGGTTGTTTTTGTTGCCTTTTAAATTTTATTTTATTATTAATGGACCCACTTTAGTTCTGCACTTGAGTCCTTGCTTCTTTCCCTACCCCCTGACCGTGACAGTATCAGAAACTAAGCCAAAATAATACTAATACTGAATTCAACCCTTAAAAAAAAGATTAAAGATTTTTAAAAAGTCTTTTTTTGCCCACCCCAACAAAGACATAAAAGGTGTAACGCTAAAGCATATGCTTATACAGTATGAGACACATTTAGAAAAATGAAAACATAAATTTAGATTTTTATGCCAACGGTTGAGTAAATAATGACAGAATATTTTTTTAGTAATAGTCGAGTGCAGTGGAATGCAGGTGAGGTGTGTAACGGCATTTAACACTGGGCAGAGAGACTGCTCTTATTCTCTGTGCACTGGCGGAAATTGATTGTGAGTTCAATTAAATGCAGACAGACAGCTCAGTTTAAATCGTTATACGGTCAGAGATTGATCGAGCGCAAAAGTTTCATCCCACTACAGTGACTCCAGCCTCACCAGCAGTGAATCACGCATCATCGACGACTATACCATACTATTAACCCTATCCAGCAAATGAGAGAATCAAAGTGAGGGAGGCGCAAAAAAAAACTCCAAAGCACTTAAACACTTGAAATAAAAATTCAAAGAGTAAATTTGATAGCCTGAAAGGGAACTCTTAGCCTGAGATCAATGAAAGGCTTTGGGTGCTCCGCGCTCACGATTCCCGATCAATATTAATTAGCACCAAAGATTTGCTCCATTACAAACTCAAATACTATCCCTTACACAATAACTCGGACAAATGATTCGTTTAATGTTGCAGGGCTATAATACCAACACTTGTCAAGATACACACGTTTAATATAGCTCTAAACAGGTGTTTAGAAGTAAAACAAAAAAAAAAGGATCCTGCGAGTCTCATCTAAGAAGTGTGTCTATACTTTTGGATTTAGATTTGTTTCCACTTCCCCTTGGTGTATTTAAAATAACATCTTTGAATAGTTACGAGCAGACCCTAGGTAGCAACTTATTAGAATCTCCTCTAGGCTATTGAGTTGTAACATCAATGCTAGCTATGTTTTCCCTTTAATGAGAGCCAGCGGGGTAGCCTAACACTTTTCTGCAGTTTTTCCTTTTTAAGGAGCATTACTCATTTCCTTTACACAAAAGAATGTTCTCCATTTCCCCGCACCAACCTGTCCTCCATCATATAAGCCTGAATATATCTTTTGTCACTTCGCTGAAATGGGACCAATAAGAGCATTTACTAAACCAGCACCCCTACCACAAGACATACTGTAATGAGTCGTGCCCTGTCATCACTGTACAAATTGAGGATTCATGTAGGATTCATGATCGCAACAATCATGGATTTGGTCCCAGGAATCACATGCATTATTAAAAAATGTACCTTGACTATACAGTAAATTGAAATCCTCTACCAAATGCATAAGTCTAAACTTTAATTGAAATCAGAAAATAGTCATTATGGGACCGTTTTAAAGTTCAGACACTGCATTTAATGAGCCTGCATTTAAATTGGTACCTCCGGTTCATGCATAATGTTATGGTGACACCACATTCATTTTTACACCAGCTAGAAGGCCTTTAAAGCAGACTATAGGAATCAATAAGCTTCTTTTTAGAGAATGCACAAGGACTCTCTGCTGTCCTTGTGCATTTGTTTATTGTTAAATATTTATTCTGACAATGCTTTACCCATATTCTAAGGGTGTGTTCACGCATGAAATTTTGTTCTCTAGTTCAGCTGCTCACAGTGTCATTTATAAGACCACTTATATTGAACTGTAAAAAACTTAATGGTATCTGGAATATGTTATCATTTTAGCATTCTGGTATCATTTTAGCATTCTCTGCTGTTTAGGGTCATAGTTTAATGCTACTTCCTGTTTTTTGGTCCACTTATTTGTCTTTGGTCCAATTAGCATTCATATTTCAGTCAAACTGCAGCAAAGTTTGTTTGTTAGTGGGCAGAGACCCTTCTTTTCAGAGGTCTTGTTCCAGATGTTTTGTGCAATAATTCACACTTTTTCAGAATAACTACACAAACAAAGCCAGTTCATTTTATACTATATTATACATTATATATATATATATATATATATATATATTTTTTTTTTTATATATATATATATATATATATATATATATATATATATATATATATATATATATATATATATATATATATATATATATATATATATATATATATATATATATATATATATATATATATATAACTTACCCACCCTGTGAAAAAATGCCTGGTTTTACACAATCGATAAGGAATTAAGTTAACTTATTTGTTTTTTTTTAATGGATTGAACATAAAACTAGGGCTGGGCGGTATATCGAGTTCTGGGGATATATCTATATGATTCCCAACGCAATGCGGGAATATCCAATATTTGTATATATATATATATCCGATGTGGTTTGAGGCCACACGTGCGCATTCTGTGCGAAACAGACTACTTCAAGGTACTGTAGCACGCGATTGTTGCTAGATCGGATATGGTTGCGGCCGGAAGTTAACGAGAATTGTATATTATTTATTAAATTGCCCATTTATTGTATTTTATTAACGTCTACCCTAAACCCAACCGTCACAGCGCTGTAAAAACAGTAGTTGTACCGAGTTTAATTTATGTTATCTATTAAATTACCCAATAAATTGTATTTTTTAACAACTACCCCCACCCCAACCCTAAACCCAACCGTCACAGTACTGTATAAATATTCATTATTGTTATTGTCATAAAAAAATGCTGCTATATTAATGTGCATATCGCACTTCCGGCCGGCCTCATATCCGATCTAGACTTTATCGTAGCACGCAAGCTCCACTTGCACAAATGAGCGCATGCACAAATGAATGATTCAATCCCTGAGCCATACAAAAGATTTGTTTAAAATGAATGAATCGTTCAAGAATGATCCATCACTACACGCGACATGGAGGAACATGCAGTGCCGGTGTTGTAGCGAAATCTGACTTCCCGGACAAATCTTACTCCCCTTCGCGTGCAGCGCCTGCAGCTGTCACAGTGGTTTATCAGAAACCTTTCATCGATCATTTCTTCCGCAATTGACAGCAAGAACGAACATAGAAGTCTTGTCAAATTGACAAGCAGCACCTGAATGTGTTCAAAAGAATTAAAAATGCCTAAATGGGACCAATTTATACCGCATTTTGAAAGTGAAACCACCTCATATTCACTGATTATAAGTTCAGTGTTTATTACACGACTGTCTCTTCTTTACATTTATGTTATAACACATTTAGCTCTGCATTCTGTTATTGCATATTGACTTCAATTCCGATAATATTCTAATCATTGTATTTATTTATTTATTCTGTTTAATTGATTTATTTATTTTAGCCCCTTAACTGGAAGATGTGATTTGATTTGTGTGTGTGCCTAGTGTACAAATGGTTGGTGGTTTAAACGATTATTAAAACTTTCAAATAAAAAGTAAAATGTAAAAAAAAACAGTCTACCAAACATTTCTTTTTCTATTTTAATATCTCGCTGTTAGCTACTCTTTCAACAAATAACAATATAAGAATGATAATTATAATGATGATAATAACAGGGAGGAAAACCCCTGTGATTGAATTATATTTTGCTCAAAAACTGTTTAATAAAGTTTTAATAAAGGCTATTAAAGGATATATATTGTATACCGTCATTCCTCCTAAAAATACAGAGATATGATTTTTGCCAATATTGCCCAGCCCTACATAAAACAATTAAGTTACCCAACAAAATCTCAATAACTGTGTTGTTTTAGCTCATTTTAAATAAGTAGTTTGAGCAAGCAGTGCAGTGTGAATACACCATACAGTATAAGTATATACAGTAGTACTCACAACCATTATAACATTTAAATCCATTTAGCCAAAAATCACAAATTTCCCTCAAAAGTAAAGCTCACTGGTATTAAACAATATCTTAAATAACACTAAAGACATACTACAGAGCTCCTGTTATGCATTATAAAAGGTCATGATTCGAAATAAGGCCAAATTGCTTAAATGACTCTGGGTCAATGCTTTTTTTTTTTTTGGAGAGACAATAGCTTTCTACATGGTGCACTTTCAGATTTAAACCTCAGCTGAATGTTTTCATTCACTTGCACACTGCATGGAAGGTAATTTTCAAAAATCCATAGTAGGGTCTTTTTAATAAAGAAATAAACAGGATTAAACAATGCTGTACAATTAATTACCCGTATATACTTCCAAACTTCCTATTTGGACCTATGGTAAATATCAATATTGTGTCAATAGCCAATTGTTCTGGGCTGTGTATGTGTAAAATGATTCACTATCTCTCCGGAGATTTAATGTGCAACACTGGTCTGAGATCAGGCTTGCTCTTTCACTAGCACTAGATTCATTTAAAACAGAGCAGATGTTAGAAAGAATCTGAAGAGGTCTTACAACAAATAAGCAATTAGCACAACAAATGTAAAGGTGATAAGTATAAGTGTTTTTTTACATTTTAAAATGTCATCCAAATGTTATATGTAGCAACAACTATATAAACAATTTTCTTTTACGTATCCCAAACAGCCCAACACAGCGACAGTGTACAGTGGGTGACACTTCAAAAGGACCAAGTGTACATTGCACTTCTGGCTCAAAAAATAGAAATATTTTTTCTAAATGGGTTATTGTTGTAAAGCATGAAGTAATGTGGTTTACACATCCTTGACATATTTTCCTATATTTATGGTTTTTAAGCCTTTATACTGTATGTAGAAACTGTACATGAAGCCACAAAGGTATAATAAATTTAGTAAATTTTAAATAAGACTCAAAGAATTATTGGAAGGTTAGAGGTGGTGATATTAAAGACACATGATGGGGTTATAGTTTGTTTTTTACTTTTGCCAATTACCTTAATCAAAGGATGTGTAAAAACGTTTGCTGGTCACAAAGCTTTTTTAACAAAGACGTTTTATCAGTGGGCCTGACCATATGCAGAAATTGCAATCGCATTCTGATGCCAGGAAACTAGGTTTTGCCAAAAAACACAGTTCATCTTTACTATTTTTGTAATATCTGAAAAATATTCTTTCTTTTCACTTGCAAAAGTCATTAAACAGGCATATCCTTGTGTGTGAAATTATTGCTGTCTGCTGCTTTATATAAGCCACCTATATATACAGTTAAAGACTAAATTAGCTCCTGTTAGCTTGTGTGATTTTTTTTTTAGTCCTTTTCAGATATTTCCCAAGTACTGTTTAACACAGTGATGTTTTCAACACAATTTTAATCATAAATGTAATAATTATGTTAATGAATTAATTTCTAATAACTAATTTCTTTTGTCTTGCCACGGTGACAGAACATAATGTTTTACTAGTTATTTTGCAAAATACCAGCATTCCAATACCAGCTTAACTTTGTTAATTAGGCAAGTCATTGGACAACAGTTATTTGTTCTGTAGCCAACAGAGGGAGGAAAAAAAAGATTTCTTGAGGGGAAAAACAATACTGACATTAGCAATTTTACATTTTCAAAAATATTATCAAAGAAAAAACAATACTTTCTCCTGAGGAAATACTGTGAAATATGTCCTTGCTCTGTTAAACACTTGGCAATATTATAATTAGTTCATTTTCCTTTAGCTTAGTCTCTTTATTAATCAGGGGTCACCACAGCGGAATGAACCGCCAACTTATCAAGCATATGTTTTACGCAGCAGATGCCCTTCCAACTGCAACCCATCACTGGGAAACATCCATACACTCTCATCCCACGTCAACACGGGGAGAACATGCAAACTCCACACAGAAATGCCAACTGACCCAGCCGAGGCTCGAACCAGTGGCCTTCTTGCTGTGAGGCGACATTGCTACCCACTGTGCCACCGTGCCACCCTAAATATAATATATTCTTTTCTATTTGTATGTATTATTAAATTTTTTATCTTCAGCTGTATATCTCTTTTCTTTATACACTGCAAACTAGAAAGCTTGAGCAAAACCAATGCGACAAATCTCCACACATTTCAATCCAATCACTGATTATAAATCGGTTTCCCATATGCATATGTTTTAATATATAAATGATTTTGTGCGTTGTACTGACCTCATCCACGTTCTCAAAGGCGTTGATGACGTCATAAGGCAGACAGGACAACAGGTCAATCACAAACCATGTTTTCAAGTAATTCATGCGAATCAGTTTGGGGTCTGAAATGACTTCCCCGGCCGGGCCCACAAACGTCGTGTGGAAATTCAGCACAATGTCCACCAGAAAGATCACATCCACTATACTGTCCACCACTAGCCAGGTGACGTTGTTCTGTTTGGTCTTGAAGGAGACGTTGTAGGGCACCATGATGGCGGTGTAGAAGGTGAGGATGAGGATCACCCAGTCCCAGGTGGTCTTAAAGGCACAGTAGTGCAGGATGATGTGAGGAGGGGTTTTGGGCGTCTCTTGTTTGTACTGGGGCAGAATATCAGAGCCCAGCTGGAGAACCTGCATGTGAGACAGAGAGAAAGCGGATGGTCGTTTATCTGAGCAGAGACAAAGAGGAATGATCTGTCTCGACTCTAATGCTCCTTACAGGGGTCTTACCTCAGGAAAAAATGACATGCTATAAAACATCTCATCTGTTTAATAGATACAGATGAAGCCTTGTCGTTGACTAAAATGGGTTTTTAATGGACATTTTGAATAAAGCTTGAAAGAATAAATGTGTTACCATTATTTTACTGTATGTATTATTGAAAAATTAATGGAGTGCAAAACAGAATAGATGCCGTTGGTATTCTGGTGAAAAAACAAACAAACAAACAAACAAAAAAGCTACAGGGATTTTTTTGTCAGCACATTATTTATTAAAGGTGCAGTAGGTGATCTGCCACAATGCTAGCCTGTTAGCATAAATCTCTGAAACACTGTCCCTCCAATGCCGTCCAAAGCCACGCCTCCTGAAAACACGAGCGTGCAGAACCCTCTCTCATGTGTTGAGCTAAAGCTAAAGCTTGGCTGGCGGTGTGCAAGAATTACACTCATTATTACACTCATTTCTAAGCCATACTTGCATGCTATTTCTGACCGAATATTCAGAGTAGCGGTAAACAATATAGGGAGAGCATCACAGGTTGTCATTGTTCAAAAATGAACCAATGTGAATATAAAACCATCTTCAGCTCAGTAAAGCAGGCTAGTTGGAATAGCACTGTTTACTTATGTTTTGTTGTTAAACTAAATAAAAATCTACATTATTGATGCTGTAAAAGGAACTTATGAAACTGAAAATAGTCACATCAATCTTTCGCCGGAAGATTTCAGTGGCTGAACAACACTTCTGTGCATATAACCCATTTATAACAACCCAACCTACATCAGCTCTGCGTGACAAAAAATAGTTTTAAAACATAACATTACCTGTCTAAGAGAAATACTTGGTGCAAAAGTAACTCTAATATTGATTCAGGATTTTAAAAAAGTTTTGATCCAGCATGTTTTTACCGCTCGCGCTCGCTCTCTCTCTCTCTCTCTCTCTTGTGAATGCGCAGCACATGTATGCACAAACGGCAGAGCTGCGTACAAACAGGTGCGAAGTAGCTCAAATCTGCATTTGCTGACAGACAGTTTGAGCTACGTATCAGAATTATGGGAGATGTCGGCCCGACACATTTTAATTAGATGAACATTTTTTAGTCTTATGCCTTACCCAGAATATAAAAATACATTTAGATCATTTACTTTAATCATTACTATTGGAATGTGAACAGACTTTCAACCAGAACAACAAAAAATGTATCTGAAGACAATCACCTACTGCACCTGTAAGTTTACAGAGATTTCTGGTAAACCTACATCACAATGCATTGTATTATCAAATTCAAAATGCAGGTAAAGCACCAGAAAATAATAATTAATACAAAAAATTCCTTCATAGTAAAACTGTACATTTTCAAAGTCCCTTTAAGGCAAGTAATTTCACTCGGCGGCCATCTTTGAAACACCTCTCGGGCAGTATGCTTAGACATTCTGTTTAAATTGGGAAACATCAAATTCTCCAAAACTTCTTGCTAAGCTTATGATTGAATTTCATATTAGGAATCACCAATAAAATTAAACAACAACGGTCTCTTTAGTTTAATTTCTAAACATCCAAATCTGCAGAAACTAACGTCTAGTCCGAGCCCCTCCTCCGGAATGTTGTCAGTCTATAGCAATTGATGATTGGCTCCTGTACTAGAAGGCAGGCTTTATTTGCCATATTCACTGTTACACTTTTCCCTATTCAAAACAATACGAGTGATATGTCTTGTGTATTCTATAGTATTTGATATTATATACTGGGTTTCTGAGGTGTATAAAAAGAAACTTAATTGTAAACATTTTATAATTGTATGTGTTTTTTGTGTAATTTTACAGGTTTATTTTCCACTGTCAACCCTTTAAAGAAACTCAGTAGTTTACCCAAATATTCTGCCATCAATACTTGTTCAAACCCTTCACTTGTTTAAATTTATTTGAGTTTCTTTATTCTGTTGAACACAAAAGAAGATATTTTGAAAAATGCTGGTTTCTGAGGCCTGGTTTTTCCAAGCGATGAGCATTCTTCACCATATCTTCTTTTTTGTTTGACAGAAAAGAATAAATAATAGGTATAAGAGAAATTTTTTTTTGGGCAAACTATCCCTTTAAATTTCTTCAATTTTGATTGTAAAGTAATAATGTGCATGTTTTGCTGTTGGAACAATAAATATTGTGAAAATTGAAATACAAATAAAATTGGATTAAATTGATTTGAATTTTAGGTGAAGTTAAAACATGAAGCACGACTAGAGAAGCATGTTTTCACAAACACTTCAATTTACCAATTAATATAAATTCTCAAACTTAAATTAAACAATTTAACCATTTATCCACAGCCATATCACCCTGCAGCCCAAGACTGGTTACTCACTGAAGCTAAGCAGGGCTGAGCCTGGTCAGTACCTTGATGGGAGACCACAAGGGAAAACTGTATTGCTGTTGGAAGTGGTGTTAGTGAGACCAGCAGGGGGCGCTCAACCTATGGTCTGTGTGAGTCCTAATGCCCCAGTAAAGAGAAGGGGACACTATACTGTCAGTGAGTGCCGTTTCTCAGATGAGACGTTAAACCGAGGTCCTGACACTCTGTGGTCATTAAAAATCCCATGGCACTTCTCGTAAAGAGTAGGGGTGTAACCTCGGTGTCCTGGCCAAATTCCCTGTATCGGCCTTTACTGATCATAGCCTCCCAATCATCCCCATTGACAGAATTGGCTCTATCATTGTGTCTCAACTCCACCAATAGCTGGTGTGTGGTGAGCATGCTGGTTCTGTTGTCCTGTGGCTGCCGTCCCATCATCCAAGTGGATGCTGCACACTGGTCATGGTGTGGAGAGACCCCACCTGATGATTGCAAAGCACTTTGGGTGTATGGCCATACACAATAAATGTGCTATTTAAATACACACATTACATTACATTGTATAATTTTAATACACTAATTACAATTTTTATCATTTTACATTTTTATCATTTAGTAGCTATGCCGGCCGCTAGCTCTCTACAACTCTCACATGGTCGCCCACTGAGGCTGCGCCTGGTCAGTACCCGGATGGGAGACCACATGGGAAAACTAGGTTGCTGCCAGAAGTGGTGTTAGTGAGGCCAGCAGGGGGCGCTCAACCTGCGGTCTGTGTGGGTCCTAACACCCCAGTATGGTGAAGGGGACTCTATACTGATCAGTGAGCGCCGTCTTTTGGATGAGACGTTAAACCGAGGTCCTGACTCTCTGTGGTTGTCTTAGGATGTCCTTCGAAAAAGAGTAGGGGTTTAACCCCGGCATACTGGCCAAATTTGCCCACTGGCCTCTGTCCATCAGGGTCTCCTAATCATCCCCATATCATAATTTGCTTCATCACTCTGTCTCTTCTCCACCAATCAGCTGGTGTGTGGTGTGCGGTCTGGCACAATATGGCTGCCGTCGCATCATCCAGGTGGATGCTGCACACTGGTGGTGGATGAGGAGATTCCCCCCAAAAATGTGTAAAGTGTTTTGAGTGTCCAGAAAAGCGCTATATAAATGTAAGAAATTAATATTATTATTATTATTATTATTATTATTATTATTATTAATATTTATTCAAAATCATTGACTGGAGCAGATCATACACAGTTTGGTTATATTATATTGCTATGTATTGTCTACTGTCGCCATGGATTGCGTAACTAATACAGAACTAATCTGGCAGCTTCACTGCATGACAGCTTTTCTGTGATATCGATATAATTAGCTAGGCCTAGAATAGAAAGTGCTAAAATGTATCATATGTTACAGATTAATTCATTATGGGGCATTCTTGGCTGCCTCATTTAAATTCTTATATTGTTTTCTTCGCATTTGGTGGCATTATTTTCCCCAAAAGCCCCAACCCTGCTCTGTAAAGCGCTGAAAAACTCCCCACACATCTTATTAATCTCCCCGCAGGAGGAGTGTGTGAATACTGGAATCACACAGTGAGAGGGGATCGCTGTCCTAGTGTTAGTTTAATCTTTGACACAGATGGATGCAAACACATGCTGACGCACACCAGAATCACTCACAGGCGTAAAATGAAATGTATCAGTCTGGTGCACACACACACACACACACAGAGAGATGTACCTCTGCAAGGCGCGAGTGTTTATGTACATTCTCTCCTTTATGTACGGTGGGCTGCAGTTGCTGAAGGACCCCTCTACTGCTGGTCAAAGCCCTGGTCAGACGTGCAAACTTCCCCCAGCCTGAACACAGATACACATAACTCAACATTCACAGTCAAATGAGCTGATTTACCTGCATTAAAATACGCCTACCTTTGGAGGAGTCATCTTCTATTGGTTGCTTGAATGCTGTGATGTCACTAAACGTACAGAGGAAGAGTACGACCTTCTCCTGTTCGTTTCGTATAGGGGCTATTTTCACAAAAAACCATACCGGCGTTCCTGGAAGAACACATTTTAACATTCCCTAAATCTCTGTAAGGTGGCATGCCAGTAAAAACCAAGAAGTAAAAACTATCTTGGCTCTGTTTTACACATTTATGCATATTCATTAACATATTAGCATAACAAATTTATGCACCAAGATTGCTGTGTCTCTGTTTCCAATCCTGTGTGTGCATGTGCATGAGTGTGTGTGTGTGATCCTCACTGTTTTTCTTGTACATCAAGATCTCAAACGAGTTCATCTCATAGTTTTCGAAGGTTAGTCGAACTTTTTCACTTGTGTCCTTGTCTGTGAGCTCTCCGTACATGAAGCTGAGAGATAAAAGACAAACAAATCACAAATCAGTTCATTTTCAATCTGTTTTTGTGGTGTTCTGTTATTTTATTGTAAAAGAAAATTGGCAAAATGACATTATTTTGGAACACACAAAAATGAGAACTTTAGCAGAATGTTCATGCTGTTTTTTTATAAGATTTAAGGTCACCAGTCACTATCAAACTCAAATCAATTTCTAAAATATAGCTCAAAGCAATCACGTGCTATTCTGCAAGTTTCCGGAGCCATACAAAAGCATTATTGACAACATATGGTGAGATGGGCTGTTTTTATAGTTCTTTTGAAGCTTTACAGCCCCAGGTCACTATTCAGTTTCACTAAGAGTTACAATACTATATTTCTCCTTTGTTTTCTACAGAGGAAAGAAAGTCATAGAGGTTCGGAATGACCTGGGGGTGAGAAAATGGCCATAACATTCATTTTTACCTTCCCTTTTATGATCTCTAGAGGTTTAAAGGAAAATAATAGATGGACCTGTTACTTTGTGGATCTGTTGGCCCGTGATGGGTGAATATAATCAAACATTACTGAAAAGTCCAGCTTTGCTTTACTGTGATAAAAGGGCATGAAGAAAGGAATGATACAAATGTGTTTCTATATGACTGTAGCTCTAATGAGCTTGTCTTGTGTTTGGCATGTCAGGGACAAGTCAGAGTTCAAAGCTTGCTGGCAACTATTAAACCACAATCCAGCAGAAGACACTTTTACTCTGACTATATTTCTTTAGCATCAGCATAAACTGGTAATTGGGAATAGGAAATTGCACAAGGAGTATAAAACAGAATACAATCAGGTTAATAGGTTTATAATTAGACTGTGCTTGTTATTGTGCTACTTCAAATAATATTTGGTGCACTAAGGCTTTATTTGATCAAATATACAGTAAAAGAAATTGTGAAAATGTAATATACGTACAGTTGAAGTTAGAATTATTAGCCCCCCTGTTTATTTTTCCCCCAATTTCTGTTTAACGGAGAGTAGATTTTTCAGCACATTTCTAAACATAATAGTTTTAATAACTCATCTCTAATAACTGATTTATTTTATCTTTGCCATGATGACAGTAAATAATATTTGACTAGATATTTTTCAAGACACTTCTACAGCTTAAAGTGACATATAAAGGTTTACTAGGCAGGTTAGGGTAAGCAAGTTATTGTATAACAATGGTTTGTTCTGTAGACTATTGAAAATATAGCTTAAAGTGGCTAATAATTTTGACCTTAAAATGTTTTTGAAAAAATTAAAAACTGCTTTTATTCTAGCCAAAATAAAACAAATAAGACTTTCTCCAGAAGAACCAAATATTATCAGACATATTGTGAACATTTCCTTGCTCTGTTAAACATCATTTGGGAAATATTTAAAAAAGAAAAAAAATTAAAAGGGGGCTAATAATTCTGACTTCAACTGTAAATGTTAGTATATTTTAAAATTATGTAAATGTCTGTGCTTTCACTTTTTGGTCAATCTAATGCATCTTTTAAATGTTTAAAAATGTCTGTATTGTTACTTTTGTTTAGTGTAATGCATCTTTATAATACGAAAAAATATATTTATTTTAAAAGATTAAGTTAAACTTCAATCAAATGTCTGCTGAAAATGTATTATTAAGATATTTCTTTTTAAAAGAAGTCTGAAATGTAGATATTATTTAAATATTTTGCAGTCGTCTTCATATTTCACTCTACCTAGGGTGTTGTATTGTACGGCACACTGTATTGTATTGCATATTGTAATACAATATTGTACCGTATATATACAGGGTTGTATTATTGTCATGCTTAATTAAATGCAATACTATACCACAAAACAGTACTATATTGCAGGGGTTCCCAAACTTTTCAGCCTGTGACCCCCAAATTAACAATAACACTAACTAGCATCCCTTAATATCCTCTGAGGTGGTTATAAATATGCAAATCTTGCAAACGCAAAATGGCTAACACTCACCAATAGGCCTAAGTCTATTATTTATTTTGGAGAATGCCACTCGGAGATCATCCTCCATGTTCAGTAATGGCCTGTATTTAAATTTAATGTATACAAGTGCTGTAAAGGTATCAGAAAGTTTACTCCGGTGCCATGAAATCAATCTGCTGCATCTGACCCTATTGCTGTGTCTTTAATCAAGCGTAATGAGACCCCAGGGGTCGCAATCCAATGGGGAAAATGTGTATTGTTTTATTAATATTAACTACTATTTTTATCTTCTGTAGCATATGGACAAAATATGCTCATTCTTATAGTTTCATAAAATGAATTTGATTTTTGGAAATCACCAAGTGACCCGTGAACCCACTTTGATAACCATTGCTATATTGTACAGTGTGTTATCTAATACATATTTTAAACTGTGAATCTTCTAATTCCCCAATAATTTTTTTCTCTGTCTTTCTCTTTTACAGAAAAAAATATCATAAATATGATGCATGATATATCTGTTACCTGCAAGTGCTGCTTTTCTGCATGACTTCAGCGCGGTGGTAGCCGGAGAGCTTACAGAAGCCATCATTGCTGTAAACGATGGGCCAGTCTACGATCTGAGCGTTCCCCAACACAAAGTTCGTGTCTGTGGAAAGAGCACAGGAGGGCATGGGGAGGAAGCAGGTGAGAGGAACCAGGCACAAGGTGATGGGAAAGAAAGCTAGAGGTCGTTCGCTGTGGTGATGTCACATGAGGCAGGATGGGTGAACACTGTCATGGCAGTCAAAAGCCAATGATCCAACTTATTAATGACAACACTGAGCATTTTCTATTCGCTTATATTGGTTCGTGCATTGCATAAACCACTCTCACATAATAATGCAGCAACTCCACTAAAATAAAACGTTTAGATCTTGTTTAAGTTTAGAGTTTGCAGTTCTCTGCCCAACAGGACTTTTTGTTTGTGAAGGTGAAGAGAAAGAAGTATATATGGTAGTTTCAGCCTCCAACAGCCCACAAACCACCCACAGACTGCTCTGATCTATATATTGTATATTTTTAGGGGAGATCTGGCTGAAAACAGTGGTTTAAATATAATAAATTCACTTCTCTGCACTTTGTGGATGTCAGGGTTTATAGGTTTGTGCCTAAGGGTTTGTGTACATGACAATGATGTGCTAAAAACAGAAAAGATTCACATGTGGATGACAGCTTTGTCAAAATGATCCCCATTCACATGGATATGCCAAAATAACTAAAATGTTGTATAATGCATGCAAGAGTTCCTTTGTAAAGAAGCACAAAACACATCTGCACATAAAATATTGCTTTTGTACAGTAATTTACATAAAGACAATTTTAAAAATGTTATTTAAATTAACAAAGTTTTCCATTTTAGTTGAAATCATTGTCATGCACTTTAAGATGCTAAAATTCACAGCATTTAACGATTCTTTAAGACAATTGTAAGCAATTAAATGAGATATGCTTGATCAGACCTGTATATCCCTTCATTCTTAAATACAACAGTTATTTCCGCTTCAAACTAACATTAAAAAATAAGCTGTTTTTAGCTAAACGCTGTTGAATTTCTGATGTTTTTACCATGTTTTATGCTAAATTTATGGTAATTTACCAGTTTGTGGCTTACATTACCATTTAAAAGTATGGAGTCAAAAAATCTAATTGTTTAAAGATGACAGTAAATATGTTAGATCATTTTACAAAAATTATTATTTGTAAATAAATGCAGCTTGAACTTTCCAAAAAAGGGTAATATAAAACTATTTAATCATGATTTCTTCATAAATTATAAAGCAACACTTTATTGATGGACACTTTGTTAAGTGACTTTTTTGTTAACTACGTGTTAAATTATTCTCATTAGAGAGTTTGTGTTCTGTTAGGGTTAGTAGAATAGGTTAACTCAGTTGGGAGAACATCAAAACAGAGAGTTAGCAGACATTAAGGAGACATTTCTGACTCTC
This sequence comes from Danio kyathit, assembly GCA_903798195.1. Classification (NCBI taxonomy): domain Eukaryota; kingdom Metazoa; phylum Chordata; class Actinopteri; order Cypriniformes; family Danionidae; genus Danio; species Danio kyathit. The sequence continues at coordinate 31,219,154 of LR812535.1, read as the reverse complement.
GATTGACTGCTAGTTCACATGTAGATGCAAAATTACTAAGTCAACAGATTGTTTTAATGAAACAAACAAAGTGAAGTGTTACCAAAAGTCTTACTGACCCCAAACGTTTGAATGGTATACAGTAACTAAATTATGGTGAGAAAAAAAATACATATATATACAGTTGAAGTCAGAATTATTAAACCCCCTTTGAATTTTCTTTTTCTTTTTTAAATATTTCCCAAATTGTGTTTGACAGAGCAAAGAAATTTTCACAGTATGTCTGATAATATTTTTTTCTTCTGTAGAAAGTCTTATTTGTTTTATTTCTGCTAGAATAAAAGCAGTTTTTAATTTTTTAAAAAAACATTTTAAGGTCAAATTATTAGCCCCTTTAAGCTATATTTTCAATAGTCTACAGAACACACCATCATTATACAACTTGCCTAATTACCCTAACCTGCCTAGTTAACCTAATTAACCTAGTTAAGCCTTTAAATGTCACTTTAAGCTGTATAGAAGTGTCTTGAAAAATATCTAGTAAAATATTATTTACTGTCATCATGGCAAAGATAAAATAAATCAGTTATTAGAAATGAGTTATTAAAACTATTATGTTTAGAAATGTGTTGAAAATAATCTCTCTGTTAAACAGAAACTGGGGGGAAAAATAAACGGGGGGGGGGGGGGGGGGGGGGGGGGGGGGTTAATATTTCAGGGGGTTTATTAATTCTGACTTCAACTGTATATATATACTGTATATTGTTTTATTTATTTATTTATTTTTATTTATTTATTTATTTATTTTTTAAACAATATTAACTGCGAGAAAGTGGCTAAAACACACAACCTCACACTCTGGGTATCTTCACAAGTATCTTGAAAAAGTATTTTCATCATCCAAGAGTTATTGCACGGCTCTGTTTTTGACATTCTGGAGTGCAGAATCATACCGACAACTTTTACTTGTGAGTAAATTTCCCAAAACTCAGTTGTGCCAAAGTCCTCTGTAAAGGACTCCATCTCTGTAACCTTGCTTTAACCTTTCCTGTGATGTCTGTCAATGTTAGTGTGGTAGTGGCTAGCGTGTTAAGCAGGCTATCAGGCTGATTGGCTGACAATAGTGATTTAGCGGTTGCTGAGTAAGCCAGTAGCACTTTTAACAAAGTGTGTCTCAAAGCTCGAGCAAGCTCACGGTAACACTATACAACCTGTAATCCGATAGAAGAGAATTAAAAACATCTAGACAGTCACAAATGAGGGCCAGTGAAGACCTTTTCTGTATTTAAAAGCGAGAAATTGGCTTTATAAGCATTGTCCTTGTAATATGAAGACTGTAAAGAATATCCTGACTTTCATTAGTCTCGCAATCATTGTGAGCATACAATAGCGTTCAAAAAATGTTGGATTTCATGCAATCAATGTCACAAATTTGCTTGTTTGAGCTAGTATAGGCTCTTAAAGGGATAGTTCACCCCAAATTCTGTCATACTTTGCTTGTTTTAAAGCTTTACGAGTTTCTTCCTTTTATTCAACACAAAAGAAGCTATTTTCCTACTATGGAAGTTAATGGTAACAGGTTTTCAGCTTTCTTCAAAACATCTTCTTTTGTGTTCAAGAGAAAAAATGAAAGTCGATAAGTTTTGAAATTGGAACCACTTGAGGGTGAGAAAATAGCAGGTAAATTTTCATTTTTATGCCTAAATTGCATAACTTGTTTGATTATTAGCTGATTTTAATTTAATTATGAGTTCCAGACTTTTGAACCACGTAGCTACAATTTACTTAATAAAATAAAATAAAATAATTAAAATAAAACAAAATAATTGCACAGCTAATGCAATTAACACAAATACATTTTCATTTTAATATACGTCCTTCACCTCATTCAGACATAATAACATGAATGCCGACATTTTTCACTTTAACTGCACATATGACGGAAACACAGACACACATTTCATCTTTCTACGGCTAATGCTTGTGGAGGGTTAATGTGAGATGAGCAAAAGTCCTAACAAACAGAAAATGGGAGGGCAGCATCAGAACTGAAGGATAACTCAGATCTAACAGATCAACTGATTTAAGAGCATGGTGGTGGATTTGCCACAGAGCACAGTTCTCCTCTACTGAGCAAAAACACGGGAAGTGCACTTCACACTGAAACAAGCACGCACACGTGAACTCACACGCACCACTATGGAGGAAAAACGTTCCATGCCAACATTTGTTATTTTACAGCAAATGCTGTCAGCACTGAATGAGGACCAGGAAACAACATCTGCATGGTTATTTTCACCGTATCTAAGCAGCTTTAAAATATCAACAGCACTGTTGAACCATGTTAACGCTAAACCACAAAAGAGTTTGATCAAACTTGTCATTAAAATTCAGACTATCAGTTTGTAAATTAACAGAAATTGGTATAGAACAAGACTAAATGTCGAAAGGGAACTAAGAGAGAGAGGAAACGAGAAAGGGAGAAGGAAAAGAGAGAAAGAGAGGCAGAGGAATAATGGCGGGATGGAGGAGGTTAAGCACAAGTGTTCTGCTCAGTGAGGTTTATACCTGTGTGTCTATGTGATAATGTCCAAACTGGAAGTTAAAGAAAACAGAAAAACAGTTAAATAATGCATACACCATATAAGAAGAGGAATTCATCCTCTTCTTCTTTTCCAAGACGATCAAACAACCCTTTATGACCAAGTGGGTTATAAAGACATCAATGTTTATAAAAGTCCTAATGAGATGAGAAGTACACATTTTCGATATATCTAAAGACTGAACGCAAGCTCAGTGCTCAAGTGGATGGAGCAGATGTGGCGTTCAGTGGACATCTTGTTTTAAATAGCCATTTTGACTAATTAAACTGCATAAATAAGCAAAGCAGTTCAGAAGGATAAACATCAATAAAAGAGATCTTTGATTCTATTTTAAGGACCATATATAGAGGATGCAAGAACACAGTCTGGTCTCAGGAAGTGCTGGTGAAGATCCAGTTTTCAACCTTTCAGCACTCTTAAATATTAATTGCTATTAAATATTCATTTAACCTAAAGTTGTTCTCTATCCTACAATGCATGCTGATGGACGGATGTATGAGAACAACTCAAATGGGGAAAGAACAGCACAAGCTGTCACGCAGAGAATAGTCACGAGCAGAATTAAATCTCAATGTTTTTCAAACCATTATACTTTTTGAATATTTTTATAATCATTCAAATAGTCAGAAACTGATATAAAAACAAATTATGCCATAAGATATTTTTATATATAGAATCAAACAATGACTGAGTATACAACTATTTATTTAACGACTGTAAATGAAAAAAGATTCGTGTCGTTCCAGCAAAACGTGTTCACTACAGAATCAATGCACCTGCATCATGTTTTCTTGCCTCGTGAACATACACCTTTCACTTCTGGCGTCTAATTGTGGAACTACACTGTTAAAAGTACTTTGTTTTGATGTAAAATACTATAATTTATTTATCGAAAAGTTTTTGCCTTCTTTCTTTTATCTGCGACACTACTCTTTCTGTATGTGCGCTGTTTTGGATGTGGAGGTGCGTCTTACCGTTAGACCGTCGGACAATATTTTCCAGAAAAGTGTTCTGAGGAGCCACTAGTCCTCTGCGTCCCCCGGCCATCACGGCGGGTCATGCGCTCCACTGTGAGCCCGGACCGGTCAGCGCGTCTCCGGTGAGTCTGTCGTCCACATGCCGCTGCCGCATCCAGTGATGTGTGGACCCGGGGCTCCTCGCGCTCTCCTCTCTCCTCCACCCCACTGATCCTCCGCTATCGCAGGTTCAGTCTGGCGAAACAGCGCCATCTATTGACCCACGAGTGAAGCAGCGTGTGTTCCGATGTAAGTCATTAGATGGCGATGCAAGCTTTTGCAATCCGTTCTAAAATCTACTGTTTTCAATCTGCTTTTAATCTCTTATCGCCATCTGCTGGTGCATTTCAAACACATTTTAATGGTCTGAATGATATGGTATAGCCAAAAAAAAAAAACAATCGCTTTGTAACCATTAATGTCAACGAATGCTATGTTTATCTAATGGTTCGGATTACGTTCAAAACCCTCGTTCCAAAAATCAACAATATGTTTTCTTTAGGCTAATAACCTATGTACCTGTATAACTGCCGAATAATATATATATATATATATATATATATATATATATATATATATATATATATATATATATATATATATATATATATATATATATATATATTCATGCAGACTATGAAATTTCTTTAAATTTCATCATCCAATCAGGTTTAGACTACAGTGGGCTAAAACACACATGCAGAGTTAACCTGAGTTAAATTGCAATGCAGATGTTATTATCACCCAGACACCTCAACAATCTTGGCTTCCTTCATAACATTAACATTGAGGTTGTTAACATTCAAAAAAGTTAAATATAATGTTAATCCAAAAAAAGGCCCCAATAGCTATCTGTTATAGATATAAGTTGCATCATTAAAATGTAAGCAAGGCCATCTTCAGAGATAGGGCATTCTGTCACCTATCAAAACTGCAATTCAATTAAAGTCTGGCTAAAAATAATCAAACTTGTTATAGATCCGATTGTGGTTTATGATATGAAGTCTGGGCCCCTTAGACGAAAATACATAAATCAAACAACAAGAAGACTCAGCGAGTAGAATTTTGGCCAATTGCTCTTAAAGGGATTGTTTAAGGATTAAAAATTAATGACCAAATCTCCATTCATGGTGACAATAGAACACAATAAATAAAAATTTAAATGAGATGTTCATAGCAAAGTATAACAGCAGATGTGTAGTTTATTGGTGGTTACATTGTGAAGAGCTCAGTTGAGTGGACTCAAAGCAATATTATTTTGGGGGTAATACAAAGTTATAAATCATAATATTCTGTAAAATGTAAACATTATAAACTGTGTTTGTATTTAAAAATACTGGTTATGACTGATATTTTTTTATTTAATAAAATCCACGGTTAAAGAATACTTTTATTCTAATTCACTTTCTGAGACAAAAATTTTGCTTACAAAAACAGACATCATACAGTAACTTCACTGTTTTTAAGTTTAAGTTTAAAGCTTTATTAATCTCCTTGGGGCAATTCATTCTGACATGGTGGTGCTTCACATATAACAGGAATGACAGACTTAACACAATAAACACCAACATTTAACATCAAGTTCAAAAACAAAAAATTGAATGAAAAAAAAGAGAGAAGAGAAATTTGAAATAATAATAATTTTTTTAAATCAATAATAATTTATATATTTATAAAAACATAATTAATAGTAATAAACAATAATCCACAAAAGTATATTTGGTTTAGATTTTTTTTTTTCTGTAATGACTAAAGACATAATAAACTATTGCAATTTGAACCCTAAACCTAATTTATCCCAAACAATGCAATACAGTGGCTAAACTCATTATAAAGCACTGCTTGTTGCTTGTATATTTATGGAAGTTTCTGATAATATAATATTCAGTATTTCACATTTTGAGTGCAGCCTTTGAAAACACATTGAGATTTGACCTTTTGATCCACCGGCAATCAAATGTAGTACAGTACATGTAGTCATTGACCTTTACCACTCAGCCACTCAATTATCACTGCAACCAGAAAGCTGGACTAGTCTGATATAATTTCATTTATTAAAATATAAATATACACTATTGGCGGAGCAAGGTACTAAGGATTTCATTAATTTAATCCATCAATCATCACATTCAGATGTCAGTCATTTTAAGCTGTAGATTCATGTGCAACATTACGTTAATGATCAAAATAGTTATCTTCTATCTAAGCTCAGAGTGAGATGTTTATCTTATCAATGAGACAAGCTGCAAATCTTCAGAAATCTTAATGGCTTTAATCATTCTCAGCATCTCTAATCATATCTAATCAGATTCAAGATTTGCACTCTTGATCTCCAAGCACGCATGGTGACAAAGACGGGTTAAATATTGGGTGCGTGCCAATGTGGCACTAAGATAATTGGCTTCAAAATTAAAGTTTGGAGTCAGCACTTATTTAAAATCAATTACATTTTCAGTTTTATAAATATATTTTTATTATGATTCTCACAATACATATTGTCATGTGCTAAAACTGTACATTTCTTCTCTGCAACATTTCTATCACAAAAAAAGAAATTAAGTAATTGAAACTATCAACTTAGACAAACAGAATTCCCAATTAGTCAAAGAAATTTAGTTTGAAGAAACTTTGCGGCATGGATACAATATGGTTTCTGTTATAGAAACATTGATTTTCTGTTTGACTGCTTTATAACTTGTTGTTTTGTCATTATTGTTAGTTATTTATTGTGTTGTAGCATTAGGAGCATTGGGAAATGTTTTGATTTGTAAACTAATTTTACACTGAAAAACAAAAATAGCATAGTTCCCTTATTTGACATTAACTCGACACTCAAATGTGTTGTGTAATACAATCATGCCCAAAAGCCACTTTGTTGGGTTGAATTTTATGTAAAATATTTAATTGCTAAAAAAAAACACTTTTTCAGTACAAATTTGTACATATCGTTATCTTTGTTGTTGTTGTTGTTGTTGTTGTTGTTGTTTTACAAAAGAGAAGAAAAAAGGAAAGAAAATAACTAAAAAAAAAAAATAATAAGGGGAAAAGAAATGGAAACAAGAGTAATAAAAGTGTACAGAAAATTACAACCAACTGAATGCAGTCATTCAACAATCACAAGCAAATGTTCAGATACATTGTCAATGTTAAAAGTAAATATTTATTATTAAACCGTGTAAGATAATAGTTAAAAACAAACAAAAATTAAATTACTGTGAAATAAATAAATCAAAAAGGAAGAAGAGTGCATCTATTAAATGGAAGGCAAGATGGTAAGAGAGTTCAAATAAATTATAAAACATTGCCACTATTTAAAGAAATTAGTTTTCCCAGAGCATCTAACTTTTTTCCAACTTTAGAAAATGTATGGTATCCACAAGCCAGTTGGGTTGAATTTTAGGTAAAACCTATTCACTATAAAACAAATGGCTGTATAAACTGTAAAAATGTGACCTGGTTAAGTAAGTTTTCTTAATAAATATGGTAAATAACAGTAAATTGACTTCCCCAGATCACTAGCATGCCATTTTACTTTTTAATGTTTTTATTTTGCTATAACTATGCTTCTTTTTGTTTTTGTTTTTGTTTGATCATTGTGCACTCTGATCTCTTCACTGCCTGCTTTTGAAATTATAGTAGTGTAATGAAATCTAGTAGTGTATCATAAATTTGTAGAAATCTTTAATGATTTATATTGTATTTGTGTCTGTATTTTTTAAATGTTAATTTTTGGGAGTTTTCAAGTCAAGTCAAGTTGAGCTTTTTTCATTCTGTACATGTGTGGAAATAAAGTGGAATGAAATATCATGTCTTGCAGGACCAAGGTGCTAAATAAATAAACATAATCATAAAAGAGCATTTTATGTGATAGATTTTATCAGCTACATTTTATGCTCATATAAAAAAAAAATTTAAAACCGAAACATATAACATACTGGAGCGGTAATCTAACAATACATAAACTATAAATAGTTAACTAAACACATAACCTAAGACAGGCTATGCAAGTACTTAATGTAAAACAGAAACAATATTGTGCAAGATATCGTACAAAAGAGATATTTGAGGTTGAAAAGTAAGTGGTGAAGTAAGTGGTGCAAAAAGATTTTTGCTAAATTCACAATTAAACATTGTTAACCTTATTAAGTCCTTAAAAGATGGAGTATAAGAAAAGTGCCCAGTGCATATAAAGAGAGAAGTATTTCTACAGGTGGTTTGCCAAGCCCACTTACCTGTGTGAAGGACACTCAAAAATGCACAATGTTTTTCAGAGATATGGAGTGATTGTAAGAAAGTGTCTGATGCATAGAGAGATGAAAGAATGTGTTACTACAGGTGGTTTTTCAAGCACACTCACCTGTGACAGGCACATTAAGAATTGCATAATGATTTGAGGTTTCTATGTGGTGTGTGTGGTATGGTGGGGAGGAGACGGGAGCTTGGTTTTTGGAGCTAGGATTATAGATAAGATTTCAGAGGCGGGTAAGGCGATTGGATTTGAGAGCTCTAACAACTTGTGGAAATACGCTGTTGCTAGAAAGTGTAGATGTTGTTGTACTTTTTTGGAGAGAGACATGGTGTTGGTGGTTCTGGTAAGATTCCCTGTAATGTGCATCCCAAGGAACTTAGTGCTGCTGGCTCTTTCCACAGTCGAGCTTTCCCACATTGAGGACAGGTTGTTAGTGCCTCACCATTCAACCAGCTGTGCCACTTCCTCTATGTAGTGCTTTTCATCGTTGTTGCTGATGAGACCTACCACTGTTGTGTCTTCAGCAAAGCTGATGATGTGGTTGGAGCTGAACTTGGCAGTGCAGTCATGAGTCAGCAGCGTGAAGAGCAGCGGGCTGAGCGCACAGCCTTGTGGGGCACCTGTGCGCAGTATAGTGCTCGAGGTGTTATGGCCGACATAAACCGACTGAGGTCTTCCAGTTAGAAAGTCCAGGATCCAATTACAGAGGAGGGGTGTTAAGGCCTAGCAGGTTGAGTTTATTAATAAACTGTTGTGAGATTATTGTGTTGAAAGCTGAGCTGAAGTCGATGAACAGCATTCTTGCATAGGAGTCTTTAATTTCTATGTGGAGGGTGGAGGAAATTGCATCGTTCACAGAACGGTGTTGGACGATATGCAAACTGGAGCAGATCGAGTGTGTTGTTCTTGATACTGTGCATAACTAATATTTCAAAGCACTTCATCATGATTGGTGTCAGTTAATGGAACGATAGGCATTTAGGCAGGACACAGGGGATTTCTTTGGTACCGGTATTATTGTTGTGGACTTCAGACATGTGGAGACGACTGCCTGTCTCAGGGAGGTGTTAAAGATATCTGTTAGGACATCTGTCAGCTGTGCAGCACAGTCTTTCAGTGCATGACCAGGTACGTTGTCAGGACCCACAGCCTTGGGTGGGTTAATCCTAGATAGGGTCTTCCTCACATCGGCTGGTGATAGATAGACAGAGCACCTGGTCATTGGGAGGTAAGGGTAGTGTTTGTGAAGGTTTTCAGCTTTAATGTGATAGGACAGTGAGGATTTTAGACAGGAAAACAAGTGTAGGGAGCAAACAGAGGTGGAGGATTGCCAAAGAAGCTTGAGCCAGAAATCAAACTTACACTATGTGTAAGCGCACTAACCACAAGACATTTACAGATGCATTTCAAATGCATATACTGACGTGTGACTCAAAAATAAAAATAATAAACAGGGCTTGAGATTAACAACCGCCAACCCGCCAAATGTGGGAAGATTTCAGCTGTGGCAGGTTAGACAGCCACCATCACTAGCCACTTTGGCTGAAAATACATTTTAAATTGTAGTTTTTTTAAAAGCAGGGTTCGACAATAAGAATGGCCTAATATTCATACATATGCGATCTTAGAATCGAAAAGCAGCACGACTGACAAAACTAATTGTGTTCGCACGAGCAAAAGAAAGCAGGTGAATACCGAGTGAGAGGATGATCACTCACGTCAACAGCTGATGTGATGCGCGCGACTGTTTAAAACGCATGCGCGCTCCCGTTTCCTTGCGTGAAGCAACTGTGCCTGGAAACGCAGCTGGTGTGATCAGATCTCTTTCAAATAGACTAGATAAAAAGTTATGCTCATGCACCCGACAGTCTTGCTGCTTTCAAGAGCTCCAGCATCTTTGAACAGATTATTAATTGGCCTAACGTTAACCGTGTGCGTGTGATCATCCTTTCATTATCGCACGTGGTGTGTTTTTCACCTGCTTTCTTTTGCTTACAGTTATTTTTGTTAATATGGTTTAATTATCATCCTTTAAAATAACATTGGTCTAATATGAGATTAGCTCCCCATTTATGTGTAGTTAACTGGTGATCTGGGACCTTTAGCCAGGACAGATTACTGTGCATATTTTAGATACATGACAATAATTATTTTTTTAAATGTCAATTGTTTTTTTGTTTTTTTTTTCTATATTTTGCTTGTTTTGACACATTTAAAATTTGTGGCTAAGAAATAATTTATTATTTATGTTTGGTGTGGTCAAAGATAAATTTGGTAAATCTTTCATTTTGAGCTCTGGAAACTGATGTGAAATAAAAACTAATTGTAATACGACACTATAAAACCATGACCCATGTGCTCATGCTCATTGAGCAAGCTCATACACGACACACAAAAAGTTAAATGAATGAGGAAGCATGTGGATATAACACAAAATTTAAATCAACTAATTTTAGCATGTCAAAGTCATATTTATGCATATTAAATATATTTTCCCAACAACAAAATTGTGGCTAGTGAAATGCTGAGTGGCTAGTAATGTTGGAAATCTATAGCCACAGTGGCTGGTGATCAAAAAAGTTAATGTCAAGCCCTCATAATAAACTTGTTTCTGCTGTATTTTAATGGTAAAATTCTGCTAAATACAGCTGCCATTTTTACAGGAATTTTTACATCTATTTTAAAAATTTTTAACATGCAGTTTTGTCTGCCACAAAAAAATTTTACTTACCCAACCAGACAAGTAACCTAAAACATTCGATCATTTATTTATTCATTTTCCTTCAGCTTAGTATCTTTATACATAGGGGATTGCTACAGTGGAATGAACCGCCAACTTATCTAGCATATGTTTTACACAGCGGATCCCCTTCCAGTTGCAACCCAGTACTGGGAAACATCCATACACTCTCATTCACACACATACACTACGGCCAATTTAGTTTATTCATTCACCTATATATGCATGTCTTTGGTGGGAAACTGGAGCACCCAGAGGAAACCCACGCGAACACGGGGAGAACATGCAAACTCCACACAGATATGGCAACTGGCACAGCCGGGACTCGAACCAGCGACCTTCTTGCTGTGAGGCGACAGTTCTAACCACTGATCCATCGTGCCGCCAAACCTAAAATATCAAACTACAAAACAGCATAATTATGATTTCAGTTGAGACTCATAGAGAAATAAAAAATGAGCTTGACTGAAAAACACAAGCTCATAGAAAAAAAACATACTTTAGTAAATACTGAGTAGGTAATATTAAATTACACATACATTTTACAAACTCTGTCATTGTTAATTCTTTTATCTTTATTTCATTAAAGAAAATGCTTCCAAACAAGTATCAGAGCAGAACAGCTGCACATCCTTGAGCAAATAGCAGTGTCTGGTTACTGAAATATTCATAATTATTGAACAAATCAAATTAGAAAATGATTACATTACCCAATAATAAAGACACGTACATGGTTGACTGAACCGACAAATCAGCTGAATGAAAATCTGAATGCATCATTTGTACAGTATCAAGTTCTGAATGTATGCACTGAGTTTTTTACTTTCTTCAGTAGTTCCTTTTTTTTAAAGTGTGTCCTAATGCATCTTTAGGAACAAAGAATAATGCTGTGTAAAACATTTTAAAATGCCTTTCCAATATTTTCAGACAGCAAAACCCATCAGTCATAAAGTCACTTTTCAGTCAAACAGTGTGTTATATCATAAGACATAAAACCAGGACTATAGACTTAATGTCTTACCCATAAAATGTCTTTTAACGTCTTACCTATAAACACCTTGATAGGTGACAGGCCAGATCTATTGAAATAAATCCCATGAAACACGTAAACTAACAGGAGGCGTGTCTGAGGATTTACAGTCATAAATCAGAGCAGGTGTCGCTAAACATTTAAACAGTTTAGTTTCACAGCTGCTCTTTACTCAGGACGGATCCAAGCAAGTAAATCAAGAAGAGAAGCAGGGAATTTTTCCCATGATGGCAATAAAAGACAAAATGTTTTCCTCGTTTGCACAGATTATCATCCTGGTCCTTCTAGCAAGCTGGTGTTTAGCAGGTATTTAATCACTTTTTGTTATTCTGCTCTACTTACAATTCAGTGCATGACGCTTCTCTTGATGATTTTCTTGAGAATTTTTTTTTTGCCAATTGAGAGGTTAATAATTAGTCTGTCATTAAACAGATGTGAGATTTTATATATTTCAAACTTATTATCAGTCCTCTATTTTCACTTTATCCAGCTCAATTTAGAAAAGACATTTACAGATGTGTGACTCAAAATTTGTTCTTATATGTGACTTGTATTCTTTGTCATGCATTTCAATGTTTAATGAGGGTTTATTTTGTTTCTGCAGTTGTTTCTGGTCCGCTGTTTTGTGCAGATTCACCTGCCTCACCCAGCACTCCAGTTTCTGGTAAAAAAAAAATCTACCATTATCATTAAATAAATAAGCATCTAGGCTTGATGTCAATGTATAACTTGCCTGTAATCCCTCTTACAGTCCATTCTCTGAGGCCAGCTGATGTATCTGTGGTATCAGCAATAGTTCTGTCTGAAGTGGAGAGGTATGTTCAAATCACAAATGCATCAAAATATCAACTAAGCTACATTGGAATTGAGGCTGATTTGTAACCTTGAAAAAGAGATTAACATAGAACAGCGCTTTAGTTTAAATGAAGATGGCCTATTTAATACCTAAATTTAGGTCTTTCCCTGAACTGAATAGATAATTAACCACACTGTTTTTATTCAATCATAGTTCTTAACACATTGTCTGATTTTTTAATGCATGTTTATAACTAACATAGTAATAAAATAACATATGCAAATTGATATTATTATTATGCAAATGCAATTATTATGTAATTAAAATGAAAATGATGACTTTTTTCAGCGGCAGATCTGATGAAATTAGAGCCCTTAACATGCTGTCTGGTAAGGATTTAGTTTTACTCTGCAGAAATAAATGTAACACATTATTATGATGTATAGTATTAATTAACGTGTGCTAATGGAATAACTGACATTGAGTTACAATGAGAAATATTTTATTCCATAATTTTTAATCTTTGCTTATATTAGTTAGTTAATAGAGTTAATATAATATTCATTGTTAGTTCATGTTAGCTCAAATTTGCTGTTAATGTATATGGTAAATTTAAAGTCAACAACTACTGACACAAAAATAAGGCAAAACAACCAGGAAGTTTAAGAACCTGAATATTGTACTGTAATAATATTTGTATGATCAGTTTTCCATGTGTTATGGTTCTATATATTTAGGTTAGTCTATCCATGTTTTTGAATTGCATTAGAGAACCTTGATCTTTCTTTCAACAAACTTTGGTGTTAAAAATTTTTATTTATTTTTTTTATTGACATTATTAATAGTTTTAAGAGATATATTGTCTGAATTGGTGTCGTAAATAACACTACAAAACCTGGCAATAAACTGCCAGTACTTTTTATGTTAATTTACAGAATTATATATATATATATATATATATATATATATATATATATATATATATATATATATATATATATATATATATATATATATATATATATATTATTTTTAATACAATATTGTGATATAATGCAATTCATACTGTAAACAAATAAACCACAAAATGAGGAAACTGTTAATTAACAGATATTTTTTAGAGTTTATTAGATTTGTGCTTAAAACTGTTTGCAGAGGCTGTGGATTAATGTCTTAAAATATTACCTTTCACAAACTGCATTGGTTTAAATCTAATTATTAAAATTTATAAATGCTTCAGAACTATTATTATTTTTACTTCATGTTTAGTAGTGTACATATAATGTTAACAAATGAAAAACTATTGTTAAGTATTACTAAAATAAACTAATACCATACGCAATGCCTTTACTTGCATGCTTTTATATAAGTATTCTGTTCTAGTTACACTAGAATGTCATTAGTGAATTCTCTATTTTCAACTACAGAGCTTTCATTTGTATTGTTTTGTGTGTGTTACTGAGTAACATATTGATCAAGCTCACAGAGTTTCTGTGTGATTGTCAGACTTGATTAAACCAGAGCTTTGTGTAAAGGTTTGAGAAAGATTTGGTTCGAGTCCTTGAAATGCAAGTCAAGGCCAGGGCAGAGATACACGTAACCATTTAACAAGCTGATTTTTCAGACATTAATATTCACAGATAATAAAAATTACAGTACATGACCTAGTGTATATAGCAGGAGTCAATTTGTCTGAAAGACAAGAAATAATATATAATTTTTAAATTCATCAGTTTGATTATAGGAAAAGGATGTTTTTTTTTCAAAAAAAATATCCCTATCTCAATCAATGTAATAATAAAGTCTTATCTTAGCATGTACACTTAAGCACTTTGTTTTAGGCTGATTTGTCTCGGCCAGTCTGATATGATTGGTCTGTTCACTACTGTTTGGGATATGGTTATCTCATGGTTGTATTCTTATAGATCTCAGAGGATTGATTGGTTCTGTTAAACTTTATTTCTCATCTCAAAAGTGCTATGTCATTTAGAGTTTCATTTATCTTGAAAAATTCGGTTAGATTGGAAAATTTCCTAAATAATTGTAATCATTTCTCAGCGTTTGTCATAAAATGGTAGGCTGATCAAAGGCAGACTGAAATAAGGGGAAACAGAAATACTGATAACCTATTGTCAAGTCAGTAAATTAGGGGCAATGACCATGTTAAGCGCATGGTTATGTGAGGTTACAACAATGCTATTTAACAGTTACAGTATCTGAAAGAGAGACAGAAAGACTCAAAAATTAACTTTCAAGTTACAAAATAACATGTTTTCACTTTTCTGTCTTAGAAATATTGTCCACCTTTAACCCTGATGTATCAGCTGTTTTACCTGACCAAAGGTACTAATGGAGAAAAAAAAATTATAAAGCTATACAACATTATATATACACTATATTTTATTGTATTTATAATGACTGTGTGTGTGTGTAATAGGAGTTTAATGGAAAAAGCAGAAGAAATGCAGTTCCTGGACCCCACTCAGGTACAGTAAATACTCTTTAGGACTTTTATGACCGTTTGTCCCGGTCCTGCAATTATCCAAGTGTTATCTGAAGGTTTTGTTTCTCCTCGCTCAAGTATAAGTGGAATCAACTGTGATAAGCCGTTTTTTATTTACTTTAATCACTGTCACTACAGTTACAGGTGGTATCCACAGCTAAATTGAGAACACAAAGTGCAGCTAAGATCCGGTATTTGTGCAAACATTAACAAACAACTTGATGTGAGCTGTTGCAGTATTTGAAAAGGACAATGAATGAGCCATAGCTCTTATTAACTATAAAATTCTGCAGGTTATTACATCAGTTGGTGATGCCAGTAACTCTGTATGAGTCATTTACAGTTTTTCTCAGTGGCTTTGGTGCATTTCTCACAACACTATTTACATTTGCACAACAGTTAATGCATTTCTCGAAACAATTAGTACAAACCGCAAAATCTAGTGGATAACCTGCAAAAGCGTGTCACTTGCTCAAAATGGATAGCTCATTCCTCAAAAGCAAGTATTCATGTCAATGAAAGTGTCAATGTCATCAAAATGAAAGTCCTGCCACCATTGTTTATGAACAAAACAGTCAAATGGCTTTGTCATGTTTTCATTATGACAGTTTACTCTGGACATTTTTTCCAATGCAAAAAAGTCAGATTTTGGTGACACTTCCTGAAAATGCTCAAGACAGCACTATATACTATTTACACAGCCATTTGAAAGCTACAGTAAAGTTAGACATCACTGCATTAGTGAGATATCTGAGTACAAGACACTGAATATGTATGTTTCACATTTTTACTGCATTTGCTCTTCGCAATTCTAATTTATTCACAGCACTGTGCAAAAGAATAAATACACCCTTATTTACAACAAACATAAGCTTCCTTTGGGTAGAGCTGTGCACAACTGTAACCAATATTGCAGTACATATTGGAACTGAACCTACAACATACACAGGTCTGTAAATCATTCATCAAATTGTTCAATTTAGAAGACATTTTCAGGAAAAAAATATTAAAATTTTTTAAATAAAATTAGCTTGACAGATTTTGACAACTAGTTCAACATTTTTGTATGTAATGACTCAAGTAATGAAATGAGGACTATTAGTTTTATATGGAATGACTATTCAGCATCCACAAGTTTAGTTAATTTTGACTGACATGACATAAGCAAATGATAATGTTATGAACAGCAGAGAGTTGTATAAAACCAATTGATGCATGTCCAAAAGCATTCGCAATTTGTTGAAAGGAATGCGAAACTGCTACTATGATGTGCACAAATTACTAATTGTTTTGAGAAATGCATTAACTGTTGTGCAAAGGTAAATAGTGTTGTGAGAAATGCAACTGTAAAAACTGCGACTGAGAAAAACTGTAATTCATTTGAGTGATTTGTTTGATGGGGGAAAGATTTATTTAATTCTCATTGAATTATTCACCTAACTGTTATGTGTACAGCATTTACATCTATAGTAAAAAATACTAGTAGTAATTTATAATAAATATGTTAGTGCTCTTGTATTAAACAATACAAAGTGCAAGTATTAGTACTAACTACCCTGAACTAATTAACTATAATAAATACTGTAGTATACTTTAGTTTTTATTACAGTAACCTGTCATTTATTGTAGAAATTATAATAGTTTTGGGTCATTTCTTAACATCACTATAGCTGTATAACTACATCACTATATTATCACATCAGATGATTTAATCTACTTTACTATAGTATGGTCTAAAATCGCTAGTATTTACTGTAATATAAATGACTAGAGTGTTTTTGCATGTTGGGCATGTGAGTTGGTAGCATGAGTTGATTTCTTTGGATAAAATAACTAGCAATATTGTGTCAAAAATATAAACTCTTATATTGAACTCTATTACAAAGTAAATATTATAAACATTTATTTAATACATTCAATCATTTATAAGGTGAAGCACTCTTTAAAGTAAACAGTATATGCCATGTATTAGATTTTTGCTCTGAGAAATCCACTTTAAATGTCACTTGTGTCATTCTCTTTCAGTGGAAGTTGCTCCTTCTCTTCATACCAGTTGATGAGATCTCTGTGTGCCCAGATCAGGTCAGACATTTGACCACAAATCCAATCAAGCTAAACAATAAAACAATCAAACTCCAGATTTAATTATGCATTTGTTCTTAGGATCTCACTGCAGTCATTGATCAAACAGTTAACAGAGTAGAGCAAACACTGGACTCTCTTAATGAGAAGGTGAAATTAGTCAATATCATCCAGACATACGTTTTTAATTAATAGAGTTCATTTACAATAACAGCTTTTTCTCCTTTCCAGTTGAAACACACATTGGTTCATGTTGTGCTTTGGAGTGGACAGTCAAGTGACCAGTCAGTATTATGAGAACATTCTCAATTTAACTCAATTCAAATACAATTCTTTGATGAACAGCTTTAATTGTAAGATGTTTCTGCTTTTTAGAGTCTGTCAGTTCAACTGTGAGCAAGGATTTGATGAAAACAGACACAGACTGGATATGTTAGTGCTTATGGCTTCATTGCAGGTGTGTAAAATGAGTTTAAAATACACATATGTGCACACAGGGGTGGACTTAGTGATTTGGGGGCCCTAAGCAATTCCAGGTAGAGGCCCTGCATTGACTTATAGTTTTTCTCAGTGGCTTTGGTGCATTTCTCACAACACTATTTACATTTGCACAACAGTTAATTGCATTTCTCAAAACAATTAGTGCAAACTGCAAAACCTAGTGGATAACCTGCAAAAGTGTGTCACTTGCTCAAAATGGAAAGCTCATTCCTCAAAATCAAGTATTGATGTCAATGAAAGTGTCAGTGTGATCAAAATGAAAAGTCCTGACAGCATTGTTGATGAACAAGATAGTCAAATGGCTTTGTCATGTTTTCATTATGACAGTTTACTCTGTAGATTTTTTTCAATGCAAAAAAAGTA
Source organism: Danio kyathit (assembly GCA_903798195.1). Lineage (NCBI taxonomy): Eukaryota > Metazoa > Chordata > Actinopteri > Cypriniformes > Danionidae > Danio > Danio kyathit. The sequence continues at coordinate 31,201,292 of LR812535.1, read as the reverse complement.
AGATTTTGGTGACACTTCCTGAAAATGCTCAAGACAGCACTATATACTATTTACACAGCCATTTGAAAACTACAGTACAGTTAGACATCACTGCATTTAGTAAGGTATCTGAGTACAAGACACTAAATATGTATGTTTCACATCTTTACTGCATTTGCTCTTTGCAATAGTAATTTATTCACAGCATTGTGCAAAAGAATAAATACACCCTTATTTACAACCAACATAAACTTCCTTTGGGTAGAGCTGTGCACAACTGTAAACTATATTGCAGTACATATTGGAAATGAACCTATAACATACACAGGTCTGTAAATCATTCATCAAATTGTTAAATTTCGAAGACGTTTTCAGGGAAAAAAAAAGATTTAATTTTTTTTTATAAAATTTGCTTAGATTTTGACCACTAGTTCAACATTTTTGTATGTAATACACTCAAGTTAAGAAGTGAGGACTGTAAGTTGTATATGGAGTGACTATTCAGCATCCACAAGTTCAGTTCATTTTGACTGACATGGCATAAGCAGATGATAATGTTAGAAAACAGCATAAAGTTGTATGAAAGCAGTTGATGCATGTCTAAAAGCATTTGCAATTTGTTGGAAGGAATGAGAAACTGCTACTATGATGTGCACAAATGACTAATTGTTTTGAGAAATGCATTAACTGTTGTGCAAATGTAAATAGTGTTGTGAGAAATGCACCAAAGCCACTGAGAAAAACTGTAAAACATTCTTTTTCTCTATAGATATTTTTTTTCGTAAATAAACTGCATGTTAAAATATATATTTAAGTGGAACGTTTATCTTCTTAATGTAAAAATAAATGCAATAAATTCACAAATATAAAAACAAGCTCACAAAGTATACTGTATGTACAGTTAATCATCCATACATGTATTTGTGATTAGACTTTAATATTTGCATGTGCAGTATGGAAGGAATGCTCCACTATTCATGGGGACCCCCAGTTTGAAAAGAAATAATAATGTTAGTCTTAACATCTTAACGATTATTGACAGATTTTACAACATATGATAGAAAATTTATAAAAGAGCTATGTGAATAATATGGGCTTCTTGGCATTGTTTGGGGCCTAATAATTCACCGGGGCCCTAAGCGGCTGCTTACCTCGCTGGTTAGTTAAGTCCGCCCCTGTGTGCACACACACACACACACACATACAGTGCTCAGCATATAATATACCCCTCACAAATCTCTCATTTAAATTAAGATTTTCTATAGGATGCTTTACAATATTATATTTGTGCATATACATTAGATTAGTCAGTACTGAAGCCAAATCTGAAGCTAATCTAGCAAAATAACTTACAATAATGGTTGAAAAATTAGTAGCCCAAATTTAGATGTTAGGGGAAAATATTAAATAAAATTTTCAAAAATAGCAAAAATCAAGAGAAACAAAAAATATTTACAGTTTAGTTGAAATTTTGTAGTTTGTATTTTTTTTTTTTTTTTGCAATATTGAACTTGAAAATAACATGAAATTAAACGTATTATCTTTCCATTTCTAAAGATGTTCTGTGACTAAAATATAATTTTATTAAATATATCTGTTTTATAAATCTGTTTTGTTCAAATGCATCAATATATATTACCCATATTCACTGAGAAATGGATAAAATTCTTAATTTTCAATATGGGGTGTACTCAATTATGCTGAGTACTTTACATGTGTGAATTTTGCATATCAGTGCTCATGTTGTTTGACATTTATGTGTTTTATTGAACAGGAATCTGTCAGTGCTCTTTTAGAAAGGAAAGGCTGGTTCAACGATCGAGAGGATTTCAGTGTAATGCTTCAGTCCAGTCCAGTGCTGACAGATCCAGTGAGTCTATAATACCCAAATATCATTTTAAACAGGTCACTAGATGGACTGACGGACGGACGGACGGACGGACGGACGGACGGACGGACGGACGGACGGACGGACGGACAGACAGACAGACAGACAGACAGACAGACAGACAGACAGACAGACAGACAGATAGATAGATAGATAGATAGATAGATAGATAGATAGATAGATAGATAGATAGATAGATAGATAGATAGATAGCTTTTATTGAATAAATGTGCACTTAACCTTTTATAATTTAATTTCCCCTCAAGATATTAAATAACCAAAAATGATTGTAAATGATTATAAATCTAACCATTCCAATAATGAGATCTGAGACTTCATGTTATTTGTATTTAAAAGAAATATCCCTTTTAAAAGAAACATGCTCTCTGGGCTACAGAAACAAGGCCACAACTTTAGCAATTTTTTATAGACAATTTCTTATGCAAATATGTTCGTTTTCTTTTAATTTCAGAAGACATCACCTACACCTGACTCCTCAAATGACATAAGCTTGGTTGTTTTACAACTCTGGGCTAATTTGGTAAGTTAATAATAATGCAAGTAAAGCATGTGTACAGTGTTTCCGTTAAGGTGAATTCCTGGACACTTTCAAGTTCTAAGGGGTAATAATAATAAAGTCCCTGATGTGACTGATAACAGACTGGTAATCAGCTCTTGATGATAACATTTAATCTAAAACCCATACAACCTAAAAGCCTATCTAATACCAAGTATCTAATCTTGTCTTTAGATAAGGAAAAACTTGAGCTTTCTTTCTAACCAATCTGAATTATTTTTTTACAGCTTCAGCCAATCACAGACAAGACTGAGATGGAGGGGCGGGGCGGAGTCACCGTTCCATGTCCTACTGAGGTGGTGAAAATATTTGATTTATGACCTTTTCAGCATTCATAAAGCAAATTGCTGAATCAGAGTCTGTTCATAAATGCGCTTTTATCAGACCAAAATGTTCTCTTTACGTTTTACACAAGTTTTTGCCCTTCATATACTGTATGATAAGAACATTATACAATTGAGTATTTTCATTCACACGATATAGCACTAGCATTGACAATGTCTAAAGATTAACTCACACCACACACTTTAGTCAGACTGGTGTAAACATCTGTTGGAGCATGTTTTTGCTGAACGAATATGTTTAATAGGCCTTTGTTGGGTCATAAAATGTCTAAGAAATGATTATTGTCAGCATCTGTACAGTGTGAATTGGCCTTTATATGTTTGTGTGTGAATGATTTTCTATGTTTGGGTCTGGATGTTCAATTTTTTCCAAAACAGACAGAAACGTGCACATACAATATGCTTTACTAAACCTGCTGTTGTGTTTCAGGAAAAGCCATTTTTGCGAACACATCAAAATTCAGAGTCTAGAACATCACAAACTGCAGATTCACCTCTACTTGTCGACCCAGTGAGTTCAATCTCACCATAAGCTTGTCCTGCTGCTTGACATGTGTTTCTCTTGTACTGCATCTGTCAGGTAAGATTCAGCTTTCTGCATCTTTCAGGTGATGGGGAGTGAGCTGTACTGTGAGGACATGGCTCCATCGCCCAGCATCCCTACCTCAGGTAAACTGGGATCTCACACTTTAGTAGCGCTCACTGTTTGGGGATTACAGGAAGCTTATATTCTTTTTTTTGTGTGTCTGTTTTGTAGTCCATGCTTTACGGCCAGCAGACATCAAAGTTGTGGCAGCTATGGGTGACTCTTTGACGGTGATGATCATTTTTTTCTTTTCGTAACCACCTGGTCGACCTTTTATCCATAGGCTATCATAATTATTTTATTTGTTTATTACTATTTATCAGAGTTGTGTCAGTATATTATTCAATGATTTTGTAGTCCATGCTTTACGGCCAGCAGACATCAAAGTTAAGGCAGCGATGGGTGACTCTTTGACGGTGATGATCATTTTTTTTTCTTTTCGTAAACACCTGGTCGACCTTTTATCCATAGGCTATAATTATTATTTTATTTGTTTATTACTATTTATCAGAGTTGTGTCAGTATAATATTCAATGCCAAAAAATATTTTCCAGGAGTGCACCAACAATCTTTGCTGATCCTTCTTAAAATATATGGATATATACCACAAAAAGTCAAAAGTTTTGAAAATACAATGAAAACAATATTGTGAAATATTGTTTTCAATGTAGATATACAGTATTTTTGATAGTAAAACTGAATTTTCAGTTGTCATTAATCTTCAGTGTCACACGATCCTTCAGAAATTAATTTAAATGTAATTTGAATCTCAAGGAACATTTACAATTATTGTCAACATTAAAAACATTTCTGCTAATGTATATTTTGTGAAAACTGGTTATGTACTTTAAAATTCTTGGATAAATGGCAAGTTTAAAAACAGCGATAATTTGAAATATAAATCATTTATAGTATCATAAATGTCTTTACTGTAGGCATATGACATCTACTTATTATAGCATAATAATTGCAGAATGTTTTATCATGTTATATACTGTATTATTGTAGTATTTTAATAAATTAGAAAAGGATGATGGACAAACTTCATTGTTGTTGCCCCCATATCAAATGTAATGGTTTTCAAATAATAAAAACTTTGTTTTGCATAAAAGTAAAGTGCTACGGCATACATGCAATGTCATACATTAGATAAAGTACTCTAAAATTATTCAAATTCAGACACAGAATAATTTTCGGTATTTTGAAGTGCTCACAATAAAAATATTGTGTATATTCATTACAAAATATAATGTATTACTAAATACCGACATGTCTACTAAGACCGATTTACTGTCACTTTGGGCCCTATCATACACCCGGCACAATAAGGCGCAAGACGTGTTTTGTGCGTTTTGTTGCTATTTTCAGATCAGCGCAACCCTAATTTTCACATTTTGCACCACGTTATTTAAATAGCAAATCCATTTGCGCCTCTTTGTAGACTCATGATGTTCCGGTCTATAAAGGAATTGTGTTAAGGCGTTTTGTGTGCGCGTTCCTATTCTGAGAAACTGAAATAGACTGCACAATTGACCAAGTAAAAGCTGGTCTGAAGTGCAGCGCAGAGCGTGTCAGTTATGCGCCTATGCATCTTCAAACACTTAATACACACAGAATGTACAGCAATACACAAATATCTTTACATATAAAAAAAAAGAATTAAAATGTTTACATTATAACAATGTAACAAAAATTATTATTTACTACATGGAAATAAAAAATACTACCTCCATGCCTTCATGTCCGGGGGCTTTTTCAGTTTATTCATGACAATTTGCATTTTTATTATAATGTTATTATTATTAGTAGTATTATTTATTATATGCATATTTATATTTGTTTTAATAAAAACAAGTTTAGATTTGTCCACCTGTTGGGTTTTGGAGACTTAAGCGTTACTATGTGGGGCATAAGAATAGGACGTGTGTTTGGATATAACTCAGTTTTTTGACCACACTTCGTTATTATTGTTCATTTATTTGTTTGCTGGAAATTAGAACTGAATTTAGAAATAGTTTTGGAACAAATCTTTGCACTTAAACAAAATTAAATATGTAGGCTGATGGATGTCTTCAGTGGAGTGTGTACAACACCGTTTCCTTATCCAAGAAAGTAAAGGAGTAAAGTAAAGAGTACAAGTAAAGAAAAAGAGAAAGTAAAGAGGCCGAATGGAGGAGGCTCATTCTTTATCCTCGTACTGCAGATAGTCTGTTTTCTCGCTAGTGAAGGGTTCAGTTTTTTTCACTTACAAAGTCCACTGTGTAAATAGCAAATGCGCCATGGTGCGACGCAACTGACTCTTAAAGGGAATGAGATATGAGACTGATTGGTTTAATGCACGTTATGCTCAAAGCAAACAACTTATTACTCATTCAGAGAATAAGCACAACCCTGTTACATCATGCGGCGCAGCGCAAACCATATTTTTCCGTCCTTTTAGTAGCAAAAGTGGATTTGGACACGTCCTTAATGATTTGCGCCATACACTTTAGACTTTGCGCCTAGATCGTTAAAATAGAGCCCTTTGATTAGTGTAATTCATTTGTTGATGTTTAAGTATGTTTATTATTTTATATTATATTATTATTTTTATATATATTATTTTTATAATAATATGTGCAATTTTATAATGTAATTTTTTGTCACCATAACAGGCAGCCAATGGGGTGGGTGCTGCTCAAAATAACCTGCTGGGTGTGATCACAGAGTACCGAGGCCTGTCATGGTGGTGAGTGTCTATCATGATCATCCTGTTAACTATCAGTTCAGTGCACTTAAATGGTGCTGGTTTAATGCATGATTTGTATGATGCAGGTTTATTCTGAATGATCAGTGATGTTTCATGAAGCAGAAGACAGTCATGTTTGATTTTGTTGGTTTTATCTGTCTTCCAGCATTGGTGGAGATAAGAATCTGTCATCTATAACCACTTTACCAAGTATGTGCAAGCTCTCATGATAATATGATGATCTTATTATTATATATGGTATATTTATATAATTAAGTTTATTAAGTCATATAAAATATAGTGATCACTGTACAAGAAATGTTTTGAACAGCATTTTAGAACAGATTGAACAGCTTTACATAACTTGTAATTGATGGATAAAGCTACGCTTGAGCTCATTTCTTATAAACAGAAAGCCAAATGTACTCACTCCAAAAATGCTTTTCAACATTTTCAAGGCGTAAATTGATACATGAATATGATTTCGAGTGATTATGTAAGCTTAAGATAATTTTCTTTGTCATTTAGACATACTGAAAGAGTTTAACCCTTCACTCAATGGCTATTCTGTGGGAAAAGGAGATGAGGATTCTACACAAAGCTTTCTGAACCAAGCTGTACCAGGAGCCAAAGCTGAGTGAGTCGCTTCATGTCTAATAAACCAATAAATAACGAATCATTAAACATATTTTAAAATGTCTCTTTCCCTATGGTAAAAAAAACTATCATTATTCAATCTTCAGTATGACATGATCCTTCATATATCATTTTAACACACCTATTTGGTTTTCAAGGAACATGATATATGTTGATTCTGACACATTTCTTTGATGAATAGTTATTTACTGGAAACAAATTTTTTTAGTAAAATAATAAAAGTCTTTTTTTTTTCACTTTCAATCTTATTTTGATTTAATGCCTTCATGATAATTAAAATTATTAATGTCTTGAACAAAATAATCTTACTGGCACCAGACGTTTTTAATGATAGTATATATAAAGAAAGTAGAACTACAAAAAGATACTAGATGTCTAATTTTGCCATTTTGCAGTGATATGGTGAAGCAGGCTCATGCTGTTGTTAAAAGAATGAAGGAAGACTCAGTAAGTCATTCATATTCTCAAATACTCAACATGTACTCACATTTGCTTTTCTATTGTGCTAAATCTTGTAATAATGAGTAAAAATGAACCTTGAAATTTTTATTAAGAAATTATTTAGGTTGCATTTTTTATTTGTCCATTTTATTTTCTTAACATATCAGATGTTATTACTTGTTAGGATTATTTATCCCACACAGTATAGAAAAAAACTGAGCAGCACACTAGATATGAACCTTTCTGATTATTTCTTTCAGAGAATTGATTTCGAGAATGACTGGAAGATTATCACAGTCTTCATTGGAGGAAATGACTTATGTGCCCACTGCTCTGATACTGTATGCTGACATTAATAGAGACTGATTTATTTATTATCATTTCATAATTAGATCTGTAATTAGTGTCTCTATCTGTCTTTATCACTATATGCTCTCAGCGGTACTATTCTTCTGATAACATTGTGAAGTATATTCGCGAGGCTCTGGACATTTTGCACAATGAGGTGAGGCTCTTTTTTTTTTTTTTTATACAGATATAATGTGGGTTTTAAAAATCAAGTTTTGAAAACTGTGAATGATACTTTATAAGAATAATACTTTAAAAAAAGAAGAAGACATTTCTGAACTATATTTGACCCTGGAACACAAAACCAGCCATAAGTGTCTAAATTGATATAAAAAAAAATAAGGTTTTTGGTCAAAAATAAAGCTGAATAATTTTTATAGGAAAGGACAATATTTGACAGATATACAACAGTGTGAAATTCTGGAATCTTAAAAAAATAAATCAAAATGTCTTTAAAATCTTTTTTAAGGATTTCTAAATGTAATGCTTAACAATGCATAATACCAATCAAAAATATAATTTTTATTTATTTTCAGTAGGAAATCAATAAAATATCTTAATAGAATATGATCTTTACTTAGCATAAAAGAAAAATAAATAATGTTGACCCATACAATGGCTTTTACCAAAAATGCACCTGTGCAACATAAGACATGTCATTCATTATGTATGCAAATTTCACTAATATTATTATGATGAAAATAAAATTGGTAACAAAAAGTGCTATTAAATATGAATTTTTTTTTATATAGATACAATTTCTGACTTTAAGTCCTCTCTCTATATATTTTTTTTATATCCTATTCATTTTAAAGAGTGTAAATGACTTAATGTTTGTTATGATAGGCCTGTATTGTAAAGCAGAAACTATGATAAAATGCAGTTATTTAACTGTTAACTAGATTTCACTAAGCTTCTCAGAATAGATAAACCCCTGCTGCTGGTATTGATTCAGTCATGTCTTGTTCTCCAGGTTCCTCGAGCTCTGGTGAACCTCGTAGAGCTGCTGGATATAGTTCCCCTTCGTGCACTTCATAAGGACAAAAGCAATGGTTGCCCTACCTGGCTGGTCAAGTAAGTTTTGGCCTGTACAAAACTGATTCTCCTCATATCTGTCAGAGTAACTTAGAATAACTGATATCTGTAGCTTTTTCATGAATGAACAAGTCATGAATTATTTTACTTTGCTTTTATTTTTTTTTTAGTATTATGTGTCGTTGTGTTCTACAACCTAAAGATGAATCTCATGAATTCCAGACATTGCAGGAGTTTAACAAAGCCTATCAGGTACACAACTTATTCAATTCATTTTAATTATTGGTTCTTTCAGGTTTTGCCATTCATTAGTGGTCAGTATGACTGAAAACATGAACAAAAACAGCTCAAATTTACTTTACTTGTAATTCATATGACCGCAAATGTTAGTCAATTAAATTTTCTCAAAAGCATAGCATAGTTATACTTAGATCAAATTTAATTAAATGTAATTTATGGCTCTTTATTGCTCAATGTTCCTTTTTAGGAAATATAACATTTAAATGCACTGTAAAGAATTTTTTTGCTGCCTTAAATGTATTTGTTGAATCAAATGAACTTTTGTAGTCATCTCAACTTACATCAATCAAACTGACTTAAAAGTTAAACCTGATTAACTTATTAAAATAAGTTAAAGCAACATAAAAATATTTGTTGTCTTCACTGTTTGTCATTACATTTTTTATTGTGTGCTTAGTTTTATGATGAAAACTTTGTAATTTGTAATTGTGGTGGGAAAAGGACAGCCAGTTACTAAACAAGCAAATACTTTTATTTTCTTAATATACTTGAGCATGAGTTTCTAATGCTAATGATTTTGCTATCATAGAAGAAATTCTGCATGCAGCAAAGCTTTGTTCATTTTGATTATTTAGTTCTTTGTGTATCTAAAATCATAAAGTAAGTTAGGAGGTAAACAGCTTCCGTCTTTCTTTAACAAAGAAATACAAGTTTTAATAGCTTGTTTAATAGATTGTCTTTGTAGATATTCACAGAAAAAAAAGACACAAAAAAATGCTGCAAATATCGCCTCAAATTGTGAAAAAAGCAGCAAAGGTAGTTTTAGGCCACAAAAATCATTAAAATGTCCTAAATTATGGTTTGATTTGTTAATTATTAAAATTACACTATAGTTGAAGTAAAAAAATATGATTTCAAAATTATTATGATTGAAAAACGTAACTGGATAAATATCCATTATACTTAATGTGTTTTTTTTTTCAGCGTGGGATGTGGGAGCTGGTGGATTCTGGGCGATATGACACGCATAATAACTTCACTGTGGTCCTGCAGCCATTCTTGAGAAATGTTTTTCTTCCCTTGATGGAGGTGCAGAACAATCTTTTATCATTTACAGCACATACAGTACTGTCCTTTCTTGATCAGCTTGTTCTCAATCTTCTTCGGTCATTGATTTCATCCTCTTCTAGGACGGGAGGCCTGACCGTTCTTATTTCTCTCCGGACTGTTTTCATCTCAGTCAGAAAGCTCACACGCTCATGGCTCGGGCTCTCTGGAACAACCTGGTCTGTATTTCATAAAAAAAGATCCATAGTTAAACGGAAGTGTCCCATTTTAGTGTACGCATTTTTAAATAACTTTTACAAAAGCAATTTTACACACATAGAAAGCATATTACATGCAGGTATACTTATGTACTTAACACATAAATAAAAATATTAAAATATGGTTGAAATATAATTGAAATAATCGGCCACTTTATTAGGTACACCTTACTAGTAACAGGTGGACCCATTTTGCCTTCAGAACTGCCTTAATCCTTTGTGGCATATATTCAACAAGGTGCTGGAAATATTCTTCAGAAATTTTGGTCCAGACTGACATGATAGCATCACGCAGTTGCTGCAGATTTGTCGGCTGCACATCCATGATGTGAATCTCCTATCCACATCCCAAAGGTGCTCTATTGGATTGAAATCTGGTGACTGTGGAGGCCATTTGAGTACAGTGAACTCATTGTCATGTTCAAGAAACTAGTCTGAGATGATTTTTATCTTCATGGCATGGCGTGTTATCCTGCTGGAAGTAGCCATCAGAAGATGGGTACACTGTGTCATAAAGGGATGGACATGGTCAGCAACAATACTCAGGTAGGCTGTGGCGTTGACGCGATGCTCAGTTGGTACTAATGGGCCCAAAGTGTGCTAAGATAATATTCCCCACACCATTACACCACCGCCGCCAGCCTGAACTGTTAATACAAGGTAGGATGGATCCATGCTTTCATGTTGTTGACGCCAAATTCTGACCCTACCATCAGAATTTCACAGCAGAAATCGAGACTCATCAACCCAGGCAACGTTTTTCCAATCTTTTATTGTCTAATTTTGGTGAGCCTGTGTGAATTGTAGCCTTAGTTTCCTGTTCTTAGCTGACAGGAGTGGCACCAGGTGTGGACTTTTGCTGCTGTAGCCCATCTGCCTCAAGGTTTGCCGTGTTGTGCATTCAGAGATGCTCCTCTGCATACCTCGGTTGTAACGAGTGGTTAGTTACTGTTGCCTTTCTATCAACTGGAACCAGTCTGGCATCAACAAGGCATTTGCACCCACAGAACTGCCTTTCACTGGATATTTTCTCTTTTTTTGGAACATTCTCTGTGATGGCTGTATGTGAAAATCCCAGTAGATCAGCAGTTTCTGAAATACTCAGACCAGCCCGTCTGGCAACAACAACCATGCCACTTTCAAAGTGACTTCACCTTTCTTCCCCATTCTAATGCTTGGTTTGAACTGCAGCAGATCGTCTTGACCATGTTTACATGCTTAAATGCATTCAGTTGCTGTCATGTGATTGGCTGATTAGAAATTTGCATTAAGAAACAGTTGGGCAGGTGTACCTAATAAAGTGGCCGGTCAGTGTAAGTTAGTCATATTTAAAAAATTTAAGTAAACGAGACACTGTCCAATGTTTGGCTGCAGGCTATTTCAGTATGTTGATGTACTTAAAACTGAAACGGAATATTGAGAAGGGTGTGAGGCTTTCCTTTTTTTGCATCATTCCCTCATAGAAAACTAACGTTAAAAGAGGGTATTGATAGAGTAAAAAAAGGTTGCCATGGAAGCCCTCAGGTTGACATCAACAGAGGGACCGCCACTACAAATGTTGAAACAAATGGTTTAAATGAAGATTTAAAAAAAAATCTGTGGATTGTCTTTATTAATGGATTATATTAATTATTTACCTTAATAATACCAATATGATCTAGAAAAAAAACATTGATTGATATCAATCAGACTTTAAAGTTGTCTGTAATAAACATTTCGCTTTTATTGTTTTGATGCTTGAAAAATGTAGCAGCAGACAAACAATAAAGCAGCATTTCATTTTACCAGTTTATAAAACTGTATTTCAAAAGGAAATTCAAAAACAATTCTAAAACGGTCATAGTATTACCATTTTGTTCATAGCATGCTTAATCCAAAATATTTCCTGCTTCATTCCCTCCGTCCCTCAGATGGAGCCTTTAGGTAACAAGACAGATAAAGAGGATTTCACTGCAGGAATCTCTCTTAAATGCCCAGAAAGGGTGAGTTTACTTCTACAGTATGCATATATATCTTATGTTAACTCTATAATTCTGTCAACACTGTTTTATTTTCTTCTTCAGGCTTCCCCCTATTTGAGGACATTTCATAACAGCAATTACACATACAACATACCTGAACCTACTCCTCCACCCCCAACAGTAAGTCACACAAATATTAATAATGGATGTATTGCAGCTTTAGAGTGATCAGTGTGTTATGTATTGTAACATGACTCGTCTTACACTTTAGAACTGGGGAAGTGATTTCTTATGTGTGGACACAGCGCCCTCTAACACTTTACCAATATCTGGTAAGTAAAAAAAGAAGAGAAAATATATATTTGCAACAACAAGTACATAGATTTTATTACCAACTAGTGAATAAAATAAAATAAAATAAAATAAAATAAAATAAAATAAAATAAAATAAAATAAAATAAAATAAAATAAAATTAAATTAAATTAAATTAAATTAAATTAAATTAAATTAAATTAAATTAACCCGGCAACGCAGTGGCGCAGTAGGTAGTGCTGTTGCCTCACAGCAAGAAGGTCACTGGTTCGAGCCTCGGCTGGGTCAGTTGACGTTTCTGTGTGGAGTTTGCATGTTCTCCCTGCGTTCGCGTGGGTTTCGTCCGAGTGCTCCGATTTCCCCCACAGTCCAAAGACATGCGGTACAGGTGAATTGGGTAGGCTAAATTGGCCGTAGTGTATGAGTGTGAATGAGTGTGTGTGGATGTTTCCCAGAGATGGGTTGTGGCTGGAAGGGCATCTGCTGTGTAAAAACGTGCTGGATAAGTTGGCGGTTTATTCCGCTGTGGCAACCCCGGAATAATAAAGGGACTAAGCCGAAAAGAAAATGAATGATGAATGAATGATTAAATTAAATTAAATTAAATTAAATTAAATTAAATTAAATTAAATTAAATTAAATTAAATTAAATTAAATTAAATTAAATTAAATTAAATTAAATTAAATTAAATTAAATTAGGTAAACTACATTAAATGTATAATCTGAAAGATCTTTCACTGAAATTTAATTCAACAAAAATTTTTAAGTAATACTTCTTGAAAAACTTATGAGGACAATTAAAAATTAGCAGAGAAACTTAACAACCGAGAAATATTATTGACAATCATGGGTTTATAAAAAGTCAGGCAAGACATGTTTCAATTTATACAGATATTCCGGCATGATTCATTATCTTTTGTTTATTATGATTTTATGATTTATTAACTTTTATCTTCTTAGGTTCAAGTAGTGCTTTGTTGTTGTGTTTGTGTATATAGGCATTCCTGTAATAGCATTTCTTTATCAGTTCACAGTCTGCGTCCAGGTGACATTAAAGTAGTGGCGGCTCTTGGAGACTCACTCACTGTAAGTGTGCTTGTATATTTGTATATCTCGCTGTGTTTCATCATGCTCTGGGTATCATTTTTTCTCTCCTTGTCTGTCCCTGTCCCGTCAGGCCGGATTTGGTGCAAAAGCTGAAAACATTCTCCAGCTGCCGGATGAGGAGCGTGGGGTTTCCTGGAGGTCAGATGTCAAACTTTACTTAAGGAACTCTTTTCTTACATTATATTTTTCTTATATTCTAAGTTTTTAATTTGATTGACAGCATTGGTGGGGACGATACATTGGAGACTGTCACCACATTACCTAGTGAGTATTTTTTTGTGTAAGACTTTATCTGCTTTTTATTGGTTGTTATTTGCTAAATGTTACATTGGGTAGGAAATAAACTTACTAAAAAATGAATTGTTTAGGAATAAAACTTGTTTAAAAATATCATTATATTATTATATGTTATCAGACATCTTCAAGAAGTTCAATCCAAGTGTTTTCGGCTTCTCCAAGGGGAAAAGTAAACGACCAAATGGCTTTAATATGGCAGTGGGCGGTGCCAAAGCACAGTGAGAAACACACATAAATGCATATAACACAAAAACAATACACAAAATCCTTCCAGCTAATGCTCTCTTTCTGCATATTCAGGAATATTCCAGCACAAGCGAGGGATCTCATCACAGCTTTGAAAGAAAGCAAGGTTAGTATGCTTAGTCTATTAAGTTAACATTTCATGCATGTTTTCTTTTCTATAAAATTTTTTTATATGCAAATTTCACCAATTTTTGTTTGGCAATATACGTGTTTGTTCCAAACTGCTCTTTTGTTTCAGGACGTGGACTTTGAGAAGGATTGGAAACTGGTGACATTGTTTATTGGAGGAAATGACCTTTGCCAGTACTGTCATGACCGGGTGAGTGAATGATTCTTAATAAATGCTCTCAGAGGCACATCATAAATGGTTTCTTTTTGCGTCAGAGAACCTCGATGGTGAACTTTAATACACTGATACTAGCAGAGACATGTGCCGTTGCTTTATTTTAAATGTAATGGTACTTTTAAATGACAACAAAAACATTTTTAAAAAGATTTGCGTACAGATGACAACAATGTTGAAATGATTTCCATTCGAGACCTGCAAAATGAAACCAAATAAATAAATATATTAAACACATTATTATACTTGCCAAGCCAGTAGTTGGCAATGTCAATTTGTAAAGAATCGTGGTGCACACACAGTCCTGAAGCCCAATACAAATGCTTTGGTTGAAAAGCATGGAGTCATAGTTTTCACAAAAGCTTTTTAATAATACACAAAATAACCATATAATTTTCAAAAACCTTACCTTTTCAGCCCCCCAATATGTTGTTGTCATGTAACTAAATTGTCTAAACAATTTTGAGAAAAATCGAAGTTTAATAGTTTTTATTACCAACTAGTGAATTAAATTAAATTAAATTAAATTAAATTAAATTAAATTAAATTAAATTAAATTAAATTAAATTAAATTAAATTAAATTAAATTAAATTAAATTAAATTAAATTAAATTAAATTAAATTCATTCATTTTCTTGTCAGCTTTGTCCCTTGCGGGGTCGCCACAGCGGAATGAACCGCCAACTTATCCAGCACGATTTTTACGCAGCGGATGCCCTTCCAGCCGCAACCCATCTCTGGGAACTTCCACACACACATTCACACTCATACACTACGGACAATTTAGCTTACCCAATTTACCTGTACTGCATGTCTTTGGACTGTGGGGGAAACCGGAGCACCCGGAGGAAACCCACGCGAACGCAGGGAGAACATGCAAACTCCACACAGAAACGCCAACTGACCCAGCCCAGCCGAGGTTCGAACCTGCGACCCAGCGACGTTCTTGCTGTGAGGCAACAGCAATACCTACTGCGCCACTGCGTTGCCCTAAATTAAATTAAATTAAATTAAATTAAATTAAATTAAATTAAATTAAATTAAATTAAATTAAATTAAATTAAATTAAATTAAATTAAATTAAATTAAATTAAATTAGGTAAACTACATTAAATGTATAATCTGAAAGATCTTTCACTGAAATTTAATGCAACAAAATAAAAAAAAATTAAATTTGAAGTATCCCTAAACCTGCAAACAGCAGTTAAATTTTGCTTTGTGTGTTGTTTTCTCTCTACTCAGGCTGCTCTGTCTTCTTCTAAGTATATCAGTCACATCAGAGACAGTCTGGACATGCTCTACAATGAGGTGGGAGAGATGCTATACCCTCACTTTTATATAACTGGTGAAATCATCTGGCTGTGTATCAGACGTTATTCAATTCTAATGAGTTAGAAAATATTTAGTAATATTATTTGCATGAGTATTACTCACTTTTTTACATAAAACATTATTTTTATGTTTATTATCCAGTGCTTGCGTATTTATTTTGATATTCTACTGACTGGACTGGAGATTAAAAATTGCCTTATATTTCCATGTGCATAATTACTAGGTAGCTTTTCTCTTAAAGGACCCAAAAATGAGATATAACTTGCTTTGAAAACTCAACAGTAACCATTGGACAATAACTGTGTTTGTGCAGATTCCCAGAGTGCTGGTGAATTTAGTGGAAATCTTACAGGTTGAGGATCTGCGAATGATAAAGAGGGACACACTGGGCTGCAGCCTCCTGCAAAAGTAAATCAATCAATCATTAAATTATACTCTGAAATTATCATTCTAATGTACACCAACATTTTCATGAGTGTGTGTGTGTCTGTATGTGTGACAGAAACATGTGTCCGTGTTTTCTGAGTCCACGTGAAAACTCTCCACAAATGAATGAAATGAAGAAGGTCAACAGAGATCTGCAGGTCTGCAGCCAAACAAGTTGTCTGTTCATTTAAAGCTGATTAGCTGTGTGGACTTGACATTCAGTAATAAAAGTGTTGTTGTTGTTTTCTGTGTTAGGCGGAGACTGAAAGGCTGGTGTATGGGGGACGGTATGATGGAAGACATGACTTTGCGGTGGTGCTACAGCCCTTCTTTGAGAACACTGTTGTTCCAATGGTCAAGGTTTGTGCCCTAAAACATTACAAAGAGTTATGAAATTAAATCTCATATAAACAACACATTCAGACAACAAATATAGTCAAAGAGTTTTAGTATCAGGGCCAATGCTATGAAAGAAATATAAATTTTTTACGATAAACTATCACATTTCATTAATTTATAGTGTTCATACACCAGTGTTTTGAAGTAGTAACATTTACAGAACACACAAAAAGTAATGTCAGCAAAAATCCTAAAAAGTCAAGCGAATGATTAGTAAAAGAGATGATATTTTATTCTGATGTAAAATACTGAAAAGCCTTTTGTTGAGAAAATGTGGAAATGCATTGGCTGATCATTTTCACATATTTTGGGATTGTAATATTATACACACCTATTGGCAAGATTTAAATAAAGAGATAAATGCAATAATGTCATTTTAAAACTATGTACCTGGAAATTTACTCTGCAGAAATACGAAAACATTATGCATATCTTCTTAACACACTACTAATAACTAGCAAAAAGGCAATTACAAACAAATGGCTCAAGGAAGATCCTCCATCTATAGGCGAATGGTATGATATTGTTAAAGAGGTGTATGACATGAAAGTACTGACATTTTCCTTGAGACATCAAGCCTATAGAATTTCTGCATACAGAGATGTATTGTTTTAATCTTACTGTGGTGCTTCTACTTTATATGTATATATAGATATATTTGAACCCTGTTGATCTTTGATACGTAACCCTTAACAAAATTTTATACAGCAACATTTTATCAACGATAAATACGAATGTAAATAAGATTGTATTCAGTGACCTTTAAACTTGTATTGTATATCTTTCTATGTTCTTTTAAAAATGTTTTTTTATTTTTTTTTATTTATTTATTTTATTATTGTTGTTTTGTTTGTTTTGTTCTGAACTGTTTTGAAAAAGGAAAAAAAAATTAAATATAAAAAAAAAGAGAAGCCTTTTGTTTTGTTTGTTGGTTTATGTTATATCTGACACATGGAAATTTGTATGTACATGTTAAAATCTAATAAAAAGACATTGGGGGGAAAAAAGACAATAAAAAGTCAAGCGAATTTCTCGGAAAGTCAGTTTACAGTTATTCACCTACATATTCACCTAGTTGAAGTCAGATTTATTAAACCCCCTTTGATTTTTTTTTCTTTTCTAATATTTCCCAAATGTTGTTTAACAGAGCAAGGAAATTTTCTCAGTATGTCTGATAATAGTTTTTCTTCTAGAGAAAGTCTTATTTGTTTTATTTCGGCTAGAATAAAAGCAGTTTTAAATTTAAAAAAAAAAAACATTTTAAGGTCAATTATTAGCCCCTTTAAGCTATATTTTTTCCATAGTCTACAAAACAAACCATCGTTATACAATGATTTGCCTAATTACCATAACTTAGAAGTTAACCTCCTTCACCCCACCCACCGCTCAGACGTGCCTGTCTGCTTCTTATGCATAACGTCAGATAAACAGCAGTCAGTGATTGAGACAGACATGAATGAAGTTGAAATAAGGACATTAGTCAAAATTACCAAGTAAGTTTATTTGAAGTATTTGCAGTGGAGTCTATTCAAGCCTTTCTGAAACGATGAGTCTCACACAAATGCTGTTTGCAGTACACATACACACACATATGCGCGTTTACTGACACCATACGGTTGTATTGATTATCCTCTTAAGGCCCAAGGTGTTTTTTTACATGCATTTTTTTTTCTCTTAGCTATTTGGGCTTATTGGAACCTAATTAGTATAAAAATCTAAGTATCATCTTTTGATATGATGTACTTTTAGAGAAAAATTATGTTCATATATGTGGACTCATGATCCGAATTTATATAAAACATTTTTTCTTGAATTTGTTTAATGTGTATATAACATAGAAAACAGTTTTTGAACTTGCTTTGACTATCAGAGAGTAAAAACAATATTTTTTTCCCATTTTGGACAGTTAAAAAAAGGGTTTAGGAAATTTCATATGCTGCAAAACAGTTGCAGGATGACACTGTATGTCTTTAACAAAATATAAAACATTCAGAGTATTTTAAATAGCCACTTAAGAGCTAAAAAGTGCTGTCCACGTATGTGGACACTCAAGCCCTAAGAGGATATAGCTGTTAAGAATTACATAGCGATTTTACTGTTTTTATACAAACATGCTCTGTTATAAAAATGTTTTAAACTTATTGAGGTGCAGCTAATCACAGGAGAGGGGTCTGGATGCAGACCTAGTGCAGTGCAATCTGTGCTGCATCCAATGCTATTTAATGAGCTCACCTAACCCCACCCCTAACCCTACCCCTCACAGTGACGTCACTCGCTCCATTGAGTGCATTGTGTCTGACATTGCATAGCTGAGTGATGCAATCTCAGCTTGCATCATAAAGGCTGCATCCAGATACTATTGGGTCACAGAGAGTTGTAACATATGTTTTAATCTCAGTTTCTTTCCAAAAAATGTTCTGTGAACATGTGTATACATGGTATTATGGAGACATGGCACCTGTCAATCATTTCAGTGGGTGGGGAAAACTGCACTCCTAAGTCACGTTAAGCTGGGCCTCAAAATCACTGAGATTTGGATTTCATTTTAACGTTAGTAAATTTTTAAAAAGAGACTTGTTGGGTTTATATCACTCCAGAATGACAGTGGACACACTATACCTACACACAGTTTTGTCCAAACAGCTTACAAAAGATGATTTTCATCATTGGTGCCCTTTAAGGAAAATTGCTGTTTTTTTACGGAACCGGATTTCGTATTTTTACTGTAGCATTTTTACAGTTTTACTATTGAAAGTCATTTTTTACAGTATAGTAACTAATTTATCTCTCTGCTTTAGGACGGCAAACCAGATGTGTCTTTCTTTTCTGCGGACTGTTTTCATTTCTCTGAGCGTGGACATGCAGAGATGGCTATTGCACTCTGGAACAACATGGTAAATGAATATGCACACACACACACAAGCTGCCTCCCAAATTGATACAACTAACACTATTGCTGTGTCATTAATGTAGCGTAATAACCCCAGGGGTCACAATCCAATGAAAAAAGAATTGAAAGGCTGATGGCTTTTTATTTGCATGTTGTTTTTTAATGTAACTATTAAATACTATTTCTATCTTTTGTAGGTTATAGATTAAATACAGAAATTCTAACAGTTTAGTAACATTCATTCATTCATTTTCTTTTTGGCTTAGTCCCTTTATTAATCTGGGGTCGCCAAAGCGGAATGAACTGCCAACTTATCTTATCTATATGTTTTATGTAGCGGATGCCCTTCCAGCTGCAACCCATACACTCTTGCATTCACACACATATACTACAGATAATTTAGCTTACCCAATTCACCTATACCACATGTCTTTGGACTTGTGAGAGAAACCGGAGCACCCAGAACAAACCAACGTGAACACGGGGAGAACATGCAAACTCCACAGAGAAATGCCAACTGACCCAGCCAAGGCTCGAACCAGCGACATTCTTGCTGTGAGGCGATTGTGCTACTCACTGCGCCACCTTGATGCCCTAGTTTAATAACATATATTATATTTTTGGAAATCTCCAAGTGACCACCCTCCCCCTCTTATTGTCTTGCGACCCCCACTTTGGGAATCACTAGACAAGGTCATAAGTATGCAATTTGGGGATGCACCTCCAGTCTCAGAGAATCTTTCCCATATTAAATATGTCTTTGTACTTCTCTGCTTTAGCTGGAGCCTGTAGGGAGTAAGCAGAACTACAATAATTTCACATATGACCGCAGTAAGATCCGCTGTCCCACAGAGGTGAGTAAATAACCATTGTTAATCCTTGTTTGAGATAGAACAGTCACTAAAATGTGATTTAAATTGTCCTATTAATGTTTTTACTTCATATCTTCTCCAGGAGCATCCTTTCATCTTTACACGAATAAACAGTGGCCCTGATGTCCCTTTGACAACAGTACCCACCACAGTTCTACCGGGCACCCCTTTGCCTGCTGATTGTGCTAATGATGTTGTGCCAGCCTGGGCAGCTGCAGTTCTGGCTGTAGGAGGATTGATGATTGGTTGGGTTGTAACCTGGATGATCTTCTACTATAGAGAACGACGAAACAGAAAGAGAAACCAGATCAATGAAATGAGTGGAACAAAGTTTTAATAAGATTTTAAAATAATAATTAAGTTAATTATGTAAAGCTGTCTTTACACAGCTGAGTTTAAGCTGCTCTTTGTCTGATTAAAGTTCAGAGTAAAGTCGCTGCAATGTTAATGCATTTATGCCACCTCTGAGAGTCTGTGTAAAAATACTTTAAATGCCATTTCAGAAGTATCTCTGTGCTACTGTTGCAGTGTAAATTTGGCCCTACAAACTAAACCTTAATCATCTTTCCCCTAAAACAAACGTTTTTTTGTATTTTTTTAAGTATGTATATTTAATAAATGTATTTTATGAACAGTTTTAACTCTTGAGCATAAAAGGAAGATGAAGTGTTCAGATGTCTATAAATTAATGTATTGTTGTAAATTATTTATGTAGTATTTTTTGCTAATATAATTGTTTTATAATCAACAGAATAATGTAGGCAAGGTGTGATATATTTTAATGAAACAAAAATGTTAGTAAGTGTATAGTAAGTATTTTCTTACAACTTTTGACCTGTGGTCACATGAGCAATAAAACTTATTTTTAATTATATTGTGTCTATACACAAGACTATTTTGTTTTGTTTTGTTTTATACATGATTTATACAGAATGTGTAAAAAAAAAAAAATACTCATCTATAATAGTAATTTTACACTACCTGTCAAAAGTCTTGTCATCTATCCCAGTTGTAAGGGCAACAAATAATAACTTGACTTCTTGTTGATCATTTGGAAAAATGGCAGAAGGTCGAATTTTATGATGAATCATCTGTTAAACTGCAACCCAATCATCACAGATACTGCAGAAGACCTATTGGAACCTGCATGGACCAAAGATTCTCACAGAAATCAGTCAAAATATGGTGAAGGAAAAATCATGGTTTGGGGTTACATTCAGTATGGGGGTATGCGAGAGATCTGTAGAGTGGATGACAACATCAACAGCCTGAGGTGTCAAGACATTTGTGCTGCCCATAACATTACAAACCACAGGAGAGGGCAAATTCTTTAGCAGGATAACGCTCCTTATACTTCAGCCTTTACATCAAAGTTCCTGAAAGCAAAGAAGGTCAAGGTGCTCCAGGATTGGTCAGCCCAGTCACCAGAGATGAACATTATTGAGCATGTATGGGGTAAGATGAAGGAGGAGGCATTGAAGATGAATCCAAAGAATCTTGATGAACTCTGGGAGTCCTGCAAGAACGCTTTCTTTGTCATTCCAGATGACTTTATTAATAAGTTATTTGAGTCATTGCAGAGATGTATGAATGCAGTCGTCCAAGCTCATGGGAGTCATACACAATATTAATTCTTTTTCCACTGCACCAGGACTTTATATTCTATATTGTACATTATTTCTGTTATGTGACAAGACTTTTGTCTAAGCAAAGTCAGACCTTACTGTCCTAATTAAATAATTAAAAATCAAGGCATGATCATATTTTATTTTGGTAAAATAAGTGTAATCTAGAGGCCTTTGTCTTTCATATAAGCCACTTTTGATACCAAATAATAATTTTTTTTCATTTGTCATTATTCAGGTCATTATTTGTTGTCCCTAAAATTTGGATAGGCGACAAGACTTTTGTCAGGTAGTGTATATCAGTGGAAACAAATATTTGTCTTTGTATTTTTCAATGTGTTGAAGTTAAGGTATAAAATTAAGTTTTTAACTTGGCATTACATAAACATAAATATTGATTTTATTAAAATATTGAATTTAATAAATGCCAAGAGTAAACCTATTCTGATTTTAATAAATCCACCTAGAAGAGAAACCAAATACACAAATAGCCAAACATTAAACAATAGGAAACACCATTAACAATTAAACTCCTATCAACAGGTCAAAAGTTTGCCTTCAAACGAGATTAAATATTTATGAAAAGGTCATTAATATTGACGTAACTGCTTGTAACCAAGGGAATGACGTCATTGCACGCGCCACCTAGCGGCCGTTGAGTGAAGCGCTGCATGCAGAACTCGGCACTGAAGATGGCGGAGGGGGAATTAAACGTTGACAGTCTCATCTCTCGACTTCTTGAAGGTAAGCTGTTTGAAATTTAAGCCTTTCTAACGTTTTTACGACAAACCAAGTGATTAGACACTAGTTGTGACTTGTTTTATCGCCGCTGAATCAAAAATTTTGCGTTTAAAGAGAGAGCAAAGCTTCGGATCTCTGCGCCCTGTTTACAAACACGGCAGTGGCCCCGGGGTTTGGGCAGCTTTCATACCAGCGCTGGGAGGTTCAGATTAGATCTAATATCTACCAAAGCAGGGATGAGACGCGAGGGCCTGTGGTTTATGCAGCAGATGTTTAAAGAAAGCGTGAAAATGGGAGAAAGGGCAGGACGGTGCGGTTCCCGCTGCGTCGTCGACTTTAGGCGAATGCAACCGACGGAATTTCAGATTCTCCATTTGACTCTGCTTCTACTGCTTTCAAAATAACGTTACAGCATTACCGTGTTCATGGCCGTGTACGTTATAACTCTAAATTTATATGAAGCAAATGGATTTTCTAAATCATCTTATTAATGTTGCACGGTGTTTTGTGTGTAATATTACACTCAATGTTATCCATAATGGTACACTGTAACGTTACAATTCACAGCGTTACATTATCGTACTCTTCATATTTCCGCGTAACGTTAATATATATTATTTGTCATAATTTGTATTCTTTTCATGAATAAATATTATCTTTATAACGTTGCATTCCTTTCATTTCTCAATGTTTTCCTTGTAAACATTTATTATAACTTACGTAGTAAAGTCATAAAAAGAATGCAATATACCACTGCATTGTTATGTATTTGTCACTGAATATTCACAAGGTTTTACGGCTATAAAGCCGGATACTCTGCAGCTAAATTTGTCAGTTCAGATTTGATTGTTTAATCCTGTGCTGTTCACACACAGTTCAGTCATTTATATGAGTGGCAACTACAGTACATTCAGCAAGTGCATTATTTTAAGGAAATGCAGTTGATGGGCACATATACAGACATTCTACAGTTTGTAACAAAAAAAAATTCAACAACTAAATGTTAATGTTGTATTTGAACGTATCAAAGTAATTTCACAAGGTGCAAGTTGCATCTTGACACATTAATGTTGTCAGATTGCTAAAAGAAACATAAAATATAAACAAGCCCATAACAAAACTAAAAACAAATTTTTATCTTAGAATAAACAAGCCTGTCGTAATAAACTATTTTTAAAGTCGAAGGACACTTCACAAGGATGTATATGTGGCATATGTGGCAAAACTTGAAGAGTGGCCTCTGTGAAGCAGCCCTCTAAAGAAAAATGTTTAAAGTCATCTTTAGTAGCTATTAACAAAAATGTTGCTATGGTTACCGCATTTACATATTGAGTCTTGTTTTACTCACAATAGTTTACAATTATTTGGGGGATTCCTCCCCTATTTAAATGCAGTTGACTGTTTCACTTCATTCATTTAATGATTGATTATTAAATTGATTACTTATTATTCCCCTTAGTAAGATTACACTGAATCCTCATCATAATGTTAATGATAATAACTGTATATTCCCTCCTGTGTGCTGTAAGGAATGTTACACTGTATGTAGTTGTACTTTTAGGCCAATTCACAAAACTCTCAGACACAGACAACTAGGCATGGGCCGGTATAAGATTCTGACGGTATGATATTGAATAAAAATATCACGGTTTCGTGGTATTGTGATTACTGTTCTAAGATATATTCCTCTTAAATGTCTGGGTAAAAAAAAAACTTTTTTCCCTTTGAACACAATATATTTTATTTTGAGAAACATTTTAAAAAAAAATTTAACAGTAAACATGTCAGGCTAAATAATTAAAATTAATCATTGTCTTTCCGCTGTCTTCATTAATTTCAAAAACAGATTTATTTTTGTTTGTTTAAAACAACGTCTTTGGATATCTTTTCTGCCAGAGATTCTGTTGTCCTAAAAAAAAAAAAAAAGAAAAGGTAGTACACACACCGTAGAAATGGTATTGCAGAAAATTTTGATGGTTTTAAAACCTTGACTTTTCCAAACCGCGGTATACTTCCGTACTGCGGTATACAGACAGCTGGCAGTTTTATTGGGTGAATTTTCTGATTCAGCATTTATTAGATTTGTAAAAGTTTTGAGAAATTACATGCTGTTATCTGGTGATTGTCGGCATGTATTGGTGTAGTCTGAAATAGCCTTTAAATTAACTAGTATGTTACTTCAATGAAGTGGAAATTCAAAAGAAAATTTATCTTAGTCTTACTATGACATTTTAAGGGAATTCTAAGTAGGCTACTTGTTCTCAGTCTCACTGATTGAACATCCTAATCTTAAAATTAATTCATTCATATTTTCAGAGCTTTACATTGTACCTAACATTCATAATCTTTATAATATTTTGAAGATCCTTCTGAGATCTTGTTTATGGGTGATTGGATCTAGATTGGTTCCTCCACTTTAGACTGGATTATTGTTTTTTGGTATGTAAAGTGACTTTTTCTATCAAGTCTTAACTGCTGAAAACATTTTCTATCTTGTGTATTATATTTGTGAGTAGTAGAAGGACATGTTTCTGTCTCGAGGGACTAGGATTATGATCTGCCATAGATTATTTCTGTCTCTCTCAGAGACTTCTGTTGCTACACAAACTTCTGCTGTTCAGTTACTTTTGATAAAGGAAAGTGCCGTGGATTATTGCACCACCCTGATAACCGATATGGCCTTGTGCCTGTCCATCTGTCCCTACACCCTCCTGCTGACCCTCACTCAGCAATGCCATCTGTGATACAGTATGACCCTGCTTCTCGGCTCCTCACACTTCGATTTTCATGGTCTCACAAACACATCTCTGTATGTTTCTCCCATGTTCCATCTGTGTCTCCTGATCACACTTCTCTATCTGTGAAGATCAAGCGACCTGCTGTTTTACCCATGGTGGTCTAATAGCTGCCTGTCAGGACTTGGATAATCTTGTGGATTTCTGTAAAATGATGCTTTGGGAAAGTGAATCAGTTTAGCTTGTCCGTCTCATTTGGTTATTATGTATTGTTATGTAATGTGACCCAAACATGACGGAAAGGGAATCAGAGTGAGGAATTAGTTTTAAAATGCCTTACAAATTGTAGTCGATTGCAAGGCTGCACAGTGTGATATTTCAGCATTGACATCGCAATGTGCGTAATGCACACCAGCACTAGCTACTTTGCTGGAGGTGTTGAGTTTATAGTTGATCTGGCACCACAGTTCAGAACCCTTTCGGTTTGTGGAGTCATTGCAAAGATCAACCTTAGAGTGAAAGTAGAGCTGGGAGAGTAATCAAAGATGATTTTCATGCACATTTTGTCAGTAAAGCCAGTTCTAGTCAGTGTTGGGATAACACGTTATAAGTAACGTGCGTTATGTAATAATATTACTTTTTTAAAGTAACGATTAATGTAAAGCGTTACTTTTGAAAGTAAGCAATATTATTTAAGTTACTTTTTAAAAAATGTAACGCTAGTTACTTTTTACCTTGCTTAATTGGCTTTTACAAAATATATTGTGGTATAAAAATTACCTTAGTCAGGTTGAATCACACACTCAGTAAGCGAGCATACTGCGAGGGAACAGACGGCTCGCACTCATCATCATCAGGTCTTTTTTTCACAGCAGATGAGTCTGCCTACTGTTCTGGTAACTGAATAACTCAGGAAATGGGTTTATTTAGAGTCAGATGGGGTATCTAGTATGTTAGTACTTACTGCAGATGCAGACTGTTTCACAACAACTCCGTTCAATTTAATGAACTGGTTCGACCGGTTCACTTAGAAGATCTGGTAAAAATAAACAATTTATTCGCGAATCGCCTGTAATCACTACAGACAGTGAGAAACAGAAGCAATGGCAGGCCGGAGACTTGCATTTTTGCAATGGATTCTTGTTATTTTGAACTCAGTGAAGAAAAGAAGTGGATTGTTGTTAAGTGTAGATTATGTGTAAGTAAAATTCTTGACAATGCAGGAAACACGACATCGAAAAAACAAAACAAAAAAAAAACTGGATGCAAAGCACTATACTCGCACCCCATGTTCAGCTAAACAACATATTATTGACATCAGTTCACGTTCTCCAGGCAAAACAATTAATTTGACTAAACTAAAAGAAAAATGGCTATTGCTTTTATTGTTGAGGAGATGCAGCTGCCGTCTGCTGTAGAAGCGACTACGTTTTGTAATATAGTATGATTGTTTCTCTTTTGAGAAACTATTTACACATTTGTTAAGGCCACGTGAAGCAATTTATTTAATGTATGAAACTCAACGATTTATTTTGATTTGAGGATGTTTTTATCGTCTTAATGCTCATTTTGTTATTAAACATTTTTTAAGGTATAAAATCTGTTTTTGCCTTAATATACATTATTTCATGTTAGTACTTGTAGGCTTTATTTATTTATTTATTTTATTTTACTTGTTTATTTAACAGGGACAATACACTTGACATTGTTATACAAAGATAACCGATGTTGCGTACATGTTGGTGCATATAGCATAAAGCTAATTTGCAGCCCTTTATCTCAATGGACAGTGAATTTACTTAACTAATAAAACAAAATGTACAATAGTAGCAAACACATTGCTTTATATGCTTTATGCATAACTCAAAGGTCATGTAACGCATTTCTTTCTATAAAAACTAAGTAATTAGCAATTAGTTACTTTTTTGGGGGAGTAACTTAATATTGTAATGCACTACTTTTAAAAGTAACTTTCCCCAACACTGGTTCTAGTAAACCTCCAGCATGTGCGTACAGATAGAGCAGCATTTACTACAGATTGTAGTTCACTTATACTCTATGCAAATAATTGGTTTTGAATTCAAATTTGATTTAATCAGTCGATTACGACATCCAGATAATCATTCTTTGATAATGACAAATATAATTATAATTTAAATAAAATAATTTGTTACTTCTCAGTGAAGTACAGTTCTGTCTAGTAAATCCTGCAACATATTATAACATTGTTTTACTTCAGACTCACTACATAACTTCAGTTGAGTGGTTGAAATAAATCCTTCTTTTATTTGACTCCATAGACATGTGTTAATTAGTCACACTGAATCAATGAAAGCAGTTAAATCTTCTGTTTATTCAGCAATCGCTATGGAGGTTTCCAGGGTTCTTTGTGTTTATTTGGCTATTTAGAGTTTCTGCGAGAGAGCGTCCTCTGGCCTTTGAAGGTGATTTACTGCTAATCACACTGTGTCTCCCTGACAAGATGTGCATGGCAATTGTAGCTTTGCTCAGTTGTGTTCATTGTTTCATTTCGATTATTCAAGCACAGTTTAAAGAATTTGGGCAGAAGAAGTTATAACAATTGTAGCTTTAGCAAAGGTGAATTGTTTTTAATCATTTAGATGATGAAGGCTAAACGGTGTTTTAATATTTAATTATTCAATGTCTGTGCCTTAACCCTGTTAGACTGCCCAGAAAGCAATAATGCTCTGTTTATTTATTGTGCTTAGCAATGTTTATAATTGTATTATAATTTATGCACATAATATATACAAAATTAACTCAATCGATCTGAATTCTGAAATTATGAATTTTTTCCAATTAAAGCCATTTGAACAAATTGTATTCATATTGCACGATGTATCACAGAAAAACTAAATATTGCAATTATTTTTTTAATATCATGCAGTCGATTGCTACTCTTAAGTTGTTTCTGGCCAACTCATAATCTAGTTCAGACTGGTCTGGATGGTTACTTGTTGAACACACACACACACACACACACACATTCAGATTTTTCTTATGTTTGGTCATGCTGCAAAAACAGGGACATTTCATCAGCTACTAGACTTCCACACACACGGTTCAATCTGTACAAATGGTACCATGCATGCAATCTCATAAAGTGCCCTCCACTGTAAACACACACACACAGTAGTTGGGGTTACAGCATTCTTTTCAAAGAGTCTCCAACATTTCTGGTGTGTGTGGGATATTGTGAGGGTGGACGGCCTGAAGACTAAAATGGTTAGCGTTATATAACCATTTTCATGGCTGTAAGAAAGTGCAAGTTTTCCATCTCAGTGACATATATATACTGTCTCTCTGCTATTCAACTTTTCTCTCCCCACTCACAGCACATTCTCATTTTTTAATATGTCGTTCTCGCCATCTTGGAGTGAATTATTTCTACAGGTTCTTGTTTGTAGTTTTTCTCCCTCAAATGAAGTTTTTAGACAACTCTCAGAGAAATAGTTTAACAGTTCCTACTATCAGCTTGGCGGGGCAGAAACATTCCAGCAGAATTCCAGACACTCTCAACATTCCCACTCACATAAACAGCAGTGTGTAGGATATAACAGAAATGTTGATTGGGTCTGTCACAATCACAGTTATTTGTTCCTAATTAATTGTCAAACCAAACATTGCGATTGCTAATTTAATTTTGTTTTATTTGTCACATACAGCGTTAGCCTTTCATGTTATTTTAATGGTATTGTCTGCATATGAGATGAATTAATGCTGTGAAAAGCAATAGTATTTACATAGTTAATTACTCGTAATGTAACCATAATGTCATTGTAACCATAATATAATTTCCCTCTTCATATACCCACACAATCAGATGGTTAATCAGTAATTGTGATAAACGTAATGTTTATATATTATAATACTCCACTCAAAAGTCAATTTATAGATGCTAGAAAGGTCAAAGGAACAGCCTTTTTATGAAAGAAATTTTGTTACTATGTGAAAGTATTTATTATAAATTTGTATAAGATGAATGTATCCTTACTAAAAAAAAATATAATTTTTTAATGACAAGAAAAGTTTGTATGTACGAGTATGAATCAGTGTATCATAAATCTTTCTTGGTATGTCACCATTAAGACCTTGATTGGTTTAAGGAGTCAGGTGTCATTGTCAGCCTGACATCTTGCACAGCAAGACTTTTGTTTTGACTATTGTTAAAGTCCACTTAGCAACTTGTTTTTGCCCGCTTATACAGGAAGAGACCTGTCTGACAAACATCTGAAATTAATAGCCATGGTTTATAATGTTTAGAATGCTTATCTGATATAGAGTGCATTAATTTCTGTCCACTATTTCTGTAGCACTGGTTTCCAAAATTATTTTTCAATAAAGCTTTAAAAAATGTCCATCCAGCCACAATGTGAATAGCACCATTAATAACTTTAATTTGAAGTAAAGAAGTATATGAATATTAGACAAATAAATAAACACAGTGTATTTTTACAGCTTTAATGTAGGACAAAATTGCAATCTTATAAAGCATTACAAATATTTTATTAAAAACAACAGAGAAAAAGTTGATTGTATATATAAATATTTCCTTATAATAAGCTAAAGAAATGCAAATACATGGGTTCAACTTGATCAGATATTGTATGGTTTATCAGATATTGTAAAACAATCTGTTTTGAATGGACATTTTATTACCAACTGTTGTGCTGTATTAGTACTATGGCTGTGTTGTTGTTTTTTTTTTTTTTTTCAAAATTAATGCATATTATTTCCCAGTCATGAGAATGAAAAGAGAATAGATATTTCTTCTCTTGGATACCCAGTAACGCCCCAGAGCAAAACTCTTTAATGGAATATCTTCCAAAGATTTGATGGTGGAGTCCAAGCTTTAGCAAGTACACTGGCTCTCCTCAAAAACACTTATGCAGCATCTTACAAACAGGTCTTTGTTTTCAGGTGGTAAAAGTCTGATCAGCCAGATGCTTGCAAAATCAGACTGTTCAGTTTGCCAGATTGAGAAATTCTATTTTTGTGTGCAATATGCTACAGTGAAGGATAGTATGGTATGTGGGCCAATTAGGGAATTGAGTGATTAGAAAATCCCATGTTTGACCCAGTTATTGAGGCTGCAATAAAGTTGTCACACTTATGGAATAGAAATTGATGTTAACCAGATCTTAACTAATGCTGATGTCTGCCGTTCCAGTGCGAGGATGTCGTCCTGGGAAGATCGTTCAGATGACGGAAGCAGAAGTTCGAGGACTCTGCATTAAATCTCGAGAGATCTTCCTCAGCCAGCCCATCCTGCTGGAGCTGGAGGCTCCACTTAAAATCTGTGGTAGGTTAGATTCTCTCCTTCTCCAGAGGAGAATCTCTGCCTTTTTAATTACATTCCCTTTCCTCTATCTCAAGGTTTTGGAAATCTGCGTAAGTAGAGCAGGTTATAAATATAAATGTAATGAGGATAGGTTTGAGGTCATTTCTCTTCTCTCTGTGGCACACCTGAGACCTCTCTCTGTTTGTGTCTGTGTGTGTGTGCGCGCACCAGAGTCATTAACCTGAATTTTGGGTGTCGAGATCCTTGGGCCTTTTTTATAATATTATAATCTAACTAAATCCATGTTAGATTATTGATTTATGATGATTACTCTCTCTTTCTAGGTGACATCCATGGGCAGTACACAGATCTGTTGAGGTTGTTTGAATATGGTGGTTTTCCACCAGAGGCAAACTATCTCTTTCTGGGTGATTATGTGGACAGAGGAAAGCAGTCTTTGGAGACCATCTGCCTCCTGCTGGCCTATAAGATCAAATACCCAGAGAATTTCTTCCTCCTGAGAGGAAACCATGAGTGCGCCTCCATCAACCGTATCTATGGCTTCTATGATGAGTGTGAGCATCTGAGAGCATGCATATTTAAACACAACCCCCTTCCCTCCCAACTGCAAACATTGTATAGTCATATTCCAGATTTTCCCACCTGCTGGACATGATTTCAGATAATGCATCACGCTGTATTATTATGCCCATTTGTGTGTTTCAGGCAAGCGCAGGTTCAACATCAAGCTCTGGAAGACATTCACAGACTGCTTTAACTGCCTCCCAATTGCTGCCATCATAGATGAGAAGATTTTCTGTTGCCATGGAGGTGAGAACAAGTGAATGAATGATGGATAGATTTATTGAAGTGATTCTTGGCCTGTTAAAATAGAGCAGCTGAGTCTAAAACTAATAATGCATTCTCTTTTTCTGACTTTTTTGTCTCTCTCGTGTCCATCTAGGTCTTTCTCCTGATCTACAGTCAATGGAACAGATACGTCGAATTATGCGACCAACTGATGTCCCAGATACAGGTGTGTGCGTGTGTATGTGACAAATTTCTTGTTTTAGACCAGTAAAAGTTTATGTACAAAGAAACTGCTAATGTCTTGATTCCATCTAAAATCTGGCAGTCTTGACAGTTAATGACGTTTTATTAATTTAGTAAGCTTTAAATGGATTCTGAACAAATTTTGTTGCTCATATTTACATTTCCTAGAGATAAATTCTATCATCTTTTACCATTGTAATTGCCACAGGGTTGTTTTAGTGATATATAATATTATATTTGTGTTATTATTTCAAGTAGCTTTTTAATATTTTCAGTTTTACAGTTTTTGTGCATTTGGCTTTTCCCCCCTTAAATATGGTCATTTAGATTTAATTAAATTTTATATAAGTTTCATTTTTATCTTCATCTAGCTTTTTTCTGCTTTAAACTTAATTAGTTTAACATTTTCAATGACTTGTTTTGTTTTTTATGTATTGTATATTCACTTAAATTTATTGTTGGCCATTGAAAACATGTTATTACATTTAATAATGATCGACCACTTAAGGCTGATTTATATGTGACTCGTTCGCTTGAGTGAGCACGGCAAATGTGACGTCAGTGCTTAGTTTGCAGAGGTTTGTGACATGATTTTGGCTAACAGAGCTCAAAAAATTTTCATTTGAGTTGAATATGAATCTCTTTAAAGAGATTTTATCTGAAACAGGTACGACTGTACAGGCATCAACCAGATGACCAACAATTTGGCTAGAAATTGCAACAGCCATAGGAAAGGAATAAAGTTTTTGTAAAAAAGTTCAGAAAAACTTGAGATAAGTTTGTTAAAACCAAAAAGAGAGGCCATGGCAAAAGTGGTTTTAATACACAATTACAGAATGTTTTTCCACCGAGAGTAATACATATTACACTCATGTATATGTATCAATTTTGAATTTAAAACAATTTAATAGTTACAAAACTAAAATGAAGTAACAAATTATTTCTTTTTTTAACTGGAAAATAATATTTGAACCTATCGGTTTACAATATACTGATGCCCTGTTTTTTTAGGCTTTATTGGTGATAATGGTCAGGAATGTTGGACCTTTTTCGCATATAACTGTAGAGGACACAAACTAGCCAGACAGTAATGTGTGAATTGGGGAGTGGGCTAAATCTTTAAAAAAACCTCAGTATTTTTAGTGAATGTACTTTTTCAAATAAAAATATATTTGTAGAGTAACCCATGTTCTGTTATATAATAATATAATTTTTAGTAATAGTAATATTTTAATAAACCATAATAGGTGAAATTGTCCAGGATAAAAACAAAAGCAAGGGATGCATTAAAGTTTGATTTTTATTTATTTATTTTAATTTTGAATGGTTATACAAATCTTTATAATAATAAAAATAATTTATAAAAATAATTAGTTTAAAAATCTTGAATGATATTAATGATATGATGTAGTTCCGCAAACTTCCTACTTCTATGTTTTTTTATTTTAAAAAAATATCTCATCGGCGAATGCATCAAGTATGAAAGCCTCATACATTTCCTGAGGTGTGCGCGCAGTCAGCAAAGGTCCACGACGTGGTGCCAGGCGAAAATATAAATCAGTCTTTATACAATCATTATACTGTATAAGCGATCAACTAAATGAATTCAAGATAATACAATGAAAAATCACAGACACTTGTTCTCCGGTGATTTCATGCTGAGTCTTTTACTCTTGCAGGGTTGCTGTGTGATTTGCTGTGGTCGGACCCTGATAAGGACGTTCAGGGATGGGGAGAGAATGATCGTGGTGTTTCGTTCACGTTTGGTGCTGATGTAGTCAGCAAATTCCTGAACCGCCACGACCTGGACTTAATCTGTAGGGCACATCAGGTAACAGTTTATTTCTACCCATCAGCATACATGATTGTGTTTTATGACTTGTATGTGTAGATGCTGTGTTGTAGTTTGTGTAGTGATCATGTGGTGTTTTGCAGGTGGTTGAGGATGGTTATGAATTCTTTGCAAAGCGGCAGTTGGTCACTCTGTTCTCAGCGCCAAACTACTGCGGAGAGTTTGACAATGCCGGTGGAATGATGAGTGTGGATGAGTCACTCATGTGCTCTTTTCAGGTGTGGCATCATTCACGTGCACTCACACTCACACACACACACACACATGCATTGTGCTTTCCAAATTCACTCAAACACTCCCTGTTCTCTTTCAGATCCTGAAGCCATCAGAAAAGAAGGCAAAGTATCAGTACAGCGGGGTGAATTCAGGGCGACCTGTGACCCCGCCCCGTACGGCCCAAGCCCCCAAGAAGAGGTGAGCGGCTCGCCAGCCGGAACCACACTCTCCATCCCCCACCTTCAGCAAAGTACCCCTGTGTGGGGCAGCTTTTCCTTCCCCATTCCCCCTCTGAAGTCTGTCTACTCGCCCTGCCAAACCTCTTTCTCCTTTCTTAAAATTTGTGTACAGAAATTTTGCTGTGACCAGTCGAATTCTCTTTTCTTTTGCTCTGCTTGTTTGTTTATTGGTATTTTATTAACATAAATAATAATAATAATAAATACTGCTTTTGGTAAGCAGCTCCTGAGTTGCTCTACAAAGATCCCAGAGCAAAACACACACTCGTTCTTTTACGCAAAGATCTCAGTAGTGTGCCGATATATAAGCATTTTGTTGAACTTTACTTCAGTACTCTTTGATTATTGAACATTAATGTCGATTCATGAAGAAAGAGTGATGATTGTAAGTATTAATGGTTGATGTGTATTTCGCTACACGATGAAGTTTCAAGACCAGAGGCTTTCACAAAAACACACACACTTAACTCTGTCAGGGTCACAGGTCAGACACTTCACACAGATGCAAATCTATTGTCGATAAAATAGGTCAGTGTGGACAAAGCTGGAAAAAGGGATTTTAAATTGGATACCGTGACATGCTCGCACACACACACACATTTGCACATCTGCATTTACAAATGGCATTGCATGTTCTGTTTTCTTAAAACCTCTGGGACTTACAGCAAAACTCTGTTTAATGTGCTGTTTTTATGTCTGATGATAGTAATAATTCAGGAGAAAAGTGTCACGGCATAACACTGCATGACCCATGTACATGTCTGTAATAACCTGTCTGAAATGACATAATCCACCAGCCATTTTCTCATTGGATAACTAAACCAAGTGGAAGATAACCTCCAAGTTGAAGATTCACACTTGTTTGAAGTTCCCCAATATTATTTCGAAGGTTAAAAGTGATTTAATTTGATTTCTTTAACAACTAAAAGAGTAGCACATGTGACTAAACAACAATGCCTTTGTGTGAGGGTTGCTCTTCCTCACGTGGATATTCATCTGTCATAACACACTCTTTTTTTAATGTTTTTATTTGTGTGTGTTGCTGTTCTCCTAATTTATTTCCAAACGTTGGGAAAAGCTATCAAAGTGTTCTAAAAGCAGTTCATGAGTTTTGTATAAGTGGGCTTCAAACTTAATAAATGGAAGAAAACTCTTTGCCGCCTCTGACTTTGTTTCCCTTAGCAACGGTATAAATACCAGGCTAATTAAAGTGGCGGAGACCATAGTTCTGAATGCTATTCAGCCGACTTTTTCCAAGTGTTTCATTAAAATAAGCAGCACTGTAAGTCTCCAGTGCTGGAAAATATGGACGAGGACAATCTGTGGCCTGTTGTCATGGCTACTGCGGCCCAGCAGGGTCAGGCTCCATTTCAATGCAGACAAAAGCAGACAATGGGCTGAGATTATTTTCAGTTGATTGAAGTACCATCTGAAATTTCGCATCATGGATTTGTTTAATGACCTGAATAAATGTATTTAATCGATCAAAAAGTAATCCTGCCACATTTAAAGTATTTCTCTGTGTAATAGAATCTGGGCTTTGGGCTTTAGAGGATTCACTTTATGCTTTTCAGGTAGGATGTTACTGGAACATTGCAGTTAACCAATCAGATATTTAAATTAACGGAGCAAACAGAAGGCAGTATCATGGTAGGATTACCAAATACATTTTTTTGTTTTATAGACCTATAAGGACATATATAGACCTTAAGGTGTGCTTGCATTTAATGTTGCTCTTAAAATGTGTAAAATCCAGTATTTTAAAGGGCACCTATTATGCAAAAATGACTTTTATAAGAGGTTGTGTAGCAACAGTGTGTCAATATAGCCAGGCTCTAATGGTACAAAAAAGTATTACATAATATTTTTTATAATCACACTTGATAAAAACAGAAACACTTTGATATTCTCCTATTAATAACGATATCTCCCTCATTAGCATAAACAGCCCTGAGCGAGAAGCAGCCATCTGTCATTAGAGTTTCCACCTGCAAAAGATAATGTCAACAACTAAGAGGATTTAAAATGCACAAATCAAAACTATAGTTGCTTTGTAACTTCGCCCTTTTTATATAGAGCCCTTTTTAAAATCTCATTTGAATTAAAAGTCCCAATGATTTGGTGCTGCGATCGTTATTTTGTTTCGTATTGTGACGCAGTTCCTAGAGAAACAGAATTTTAAATGAGCAAACAGTGGGCGTGGCTTGTTTTTTCTACTGCAAGTTGAATGGATGTGGTAAAGTAGGCATTTCATTCAGAAAGATCAGGAAAGAGGTTTTAGAAGAGTTCTTACAACCTAACAGACTCCTCCTGCTCACCATTTCTGTTTGTTGTCAAAACTGACTGTTGGACCAGTGTGGTTAATTATGTTAGCCATGCTCAAAATCACGTCATCTGATAATTTAACTGAAAACAAACAGGATTTTAGCATTTTTAGATTTCAGTTAAAGTTGGCAACCATTTTTTTTTCTTAATGACATGCACAGATGAATTGTTCACCTCAAAATTGGCAGTGTGAGCTAAAAAAAATAATATGGTTAGTTTGATTTCTTGGAGACTTTAAAGCTGCAGTCATCAAATGGATATTTGTATCATAAGGTAAAAGGGTCTGTTTCAAAGAGTTATAAAACATTATTTGTGGGGTATTTTACGCTGAAACTTCACATACACACTCTAGTGACATCAGACACTTATTTTACATCTTATAAAAAGAGGCATAATAGGACCGATTTAAATAAGCAATAGAAATGCCCAAAGTCTTGTATTAACACCAGCTCAACTTTGGTGATGGTGCATGTGGACCTTCCTATTAAAAACATTAAGAACAAAGCAAAATGGCTTTAAACCCTGTGCAATGAAACATTTTACACATAGTTTTGAAAGCTGAATTAGCACCACTCTTGTTTTTGCAATGCAAAACATGCGGTGAGAAGTGATGCAGTGTTATGATTTAAGACTAGATGTTTTCCAATCAACAGCCACTATCATGCCTAATATTCACATGCCTTTATTTTGTAATTTTTTAGTATAGCAATCATCGAATTTGTAAGCCGATCTTAATATTGAATCTCAGCATTATGAAATCATTATTTTTAAACATTCATTTAAAATTGGCTTGCTGCCATTATTCCCATACTTATTGCCAGGGGTGGATTTAGTGATTTTGGGGTCATAATCAATTCCAACCGAGGGGCCCAAAAGTTCTAAAATGCACCTTTTGTATTTTATTATTTTCTTTATTATTATTATTTTGCTGTTTATTTTTTCTTATATTATTCAATCTCCATTTTTTATACTTTTTATATTAATGCAAAATAATAATAACTTGTAAAACATTTGAAACTATTTGTTTTCTTAAAATGAATTCACAGCTAAAAATAATAAAGGAACTATTTTGTTTTTAAAACTAAATCTTTACTAATTTGACTGCTGGACTGGTCCATGGTTGAAGGTGGGGGACAAATTTGCACAGATAATACATTAAAATTTAAAGTTTTAGATTTAGACCCTCACCATACAAAACATGATAGAAAACAATGTTATATATAATTCATAGGTATCATATGTCTAGATATTTACTTGGAGGCCCTCAGTTTTCCTAGGGCCCTAAGCATCCGCTTACCTTGCTTATTGGTTGAATCCGCCCCTGCTTATTGCCTGGACAGAAATTACATAAGAATGTGTGTTCAGCTTCCTGTATGAAATTCAAATTCCATCTCATCAATCAAATGGGAGCCAATTCTTAAAGGAGACCTATTATTAAAAAATCACAGTTGTGTGACAGCTCTGTGTGAATATACATAGTCAGCCTCTAGTAAAAAGTATTCATTTTGTTTTTATTATAATCACATTTGATAAAAGCAGTCTGCAGAAACAGTTTGATTTACATTCTTCCTTTGTACATGTCATCAGAGGGAGAAAGCCCCACCCATTAATGACGATCTCTCCCTCATTAGCATAGAGAGCCCTGAGTGAGAAGCAGCCATCTGCCATTAGTTTTCACGGTACCTGCTGAAGAGAATGTCATCGGCTAAGAGGCATTATGCATGTGGATGCACAAATGAACACTGTATTCTCCATATTTGCTGCCTTCTGAGACACTTCTTTTGACATTTTCAGTGTTTCACAAAGATAACATTAGTCCAATTTGAAATCTGTTGCTATGGTGACGAATAGACGTGTGTAGCTTTGCCCCTGTTTGAAAAGAGGGCTGCATCACAATCTAATTTAAATTTAAAGTGACAGCCACCAAAATGAACAAAATTCTGTCAAAGCCTAAAAAGGGTAGTTTCAAACACTTCTAAAAAATAATATTTATTCAGTATTTTGAGATGAAACTTCTCATACAGACTCAGAAACATCAGTAAAGAAAAGGGCATCTTGTAAAAAGGGGCATAATACTTTAGGTCTTGGTTTTTTGTTTGCTCAACTACTTCAATTGGGTTTGAATTTAATTCTTCAATAATGTTTGACCAGAAGGCTATCTTAGCTAAATCTGAACTGAATTTAATAACAACCAACTGTATCTTCATCTTTCAAGCAGAAACACAGAAGTCTTAGTGAGGCTGCAGTAAAATATGCTTTTCCTCACACAACCTCAGTTCCTCCATCAGCGTGGGGCGTCTTCTCCACCGCTTTAGCCTCCCAAGTAGCTGTTAGCCA
Source organism: Danio kyathit (assembly GCA_903798195.1). Taxonomy (NCBI): domain Eukaryota; kingdom Metazoa; phylum Chordata; class Actinopteri; order Cypriniformes; family Danionidae; genus Danio; species Danio kyathit. The sequence goes on along the minus strand of LR812535.1, from coordinate 31,162,532 downwards.
GGCCCAGGCTGCGTTTGCTGCCCTCCAGAGTGGCGCTTCAAAGAGGCAGGCGCAGAGAAAGAGGCAGGGCAGGACCACGTGCAGTTCCACCAGGAGCCAGACAAACAGCAGGAGGAGGACGGCTGTCAGCAGCTGCAGTGCCACTTTGCCTGCACACTTCTCTCTCAGCCAACAGCATAACTGCCTGCTGATTCTGACCCCGTTCTGTGAGGTGAAGGAGAGTGTTCAGTGCCAGGCCCACATACAGTTGCAGCTCCTAATATATGTGTTGTTTTTATTACCTCGTGGTCTGGAGTTGAAAGTTGATATCTGTTAGATGTCTCCTTGTCAGCTCCTCGTGAAACTATCCTCTTAGCACAACTGGTTCTTTTGTGAAGTCTCTTCTCCATGATCAGGTTTTGTATTGTGCTAAAATCTTATTTTTTAATAACTTTTATTTTTATTTGATTTATTTTTTTTTATGATACAATAACAATAATTTAACAAGAAAAACATGCTAACATATATCATTACATACATACACATATCAATATGCACATACAGTTGAAATCAGAATTATTTGCCCCCCTTTGAAGTTTTTATTATACTTTTTTTTTTTTTTTACTTTTTTAAATATTTCCCAAATGATGTTTAACAGAACAAGAAAATTTTCACAGGATGTCTGATGAGATATATATATATATATATATATATATATATATATATATATATATATATATATATATATATATATATATATATATATATATATATATAAGGGATAGTTTATCCAACAATGACAGTTTACTTAATATTTACTCACCCTCAAGTGGTACCAAACCATTATGAGTTTCGTTATTCTATTAACCACTAAAGAAGATGTGAGGAAAGCTGACAACCTGTAACTATTGATTTCCATAGTGGGAAAAACAAATAAAATGGAGGTTACAGATTTCCAAATTTCATCAAAATATCTTTTGTGAGTCAAACAGGAGCTATCCCTTTAAGATCATGGTGCAAAAATGAACACCCCAAAGAATGTGTTAGGAGAAAATAAACAATAAATTGTAATTAATTCATTAATTTTCTTTTCAGCTTAGTCCCTTTATTAATAAGGGGTCACTACACTGGAATGTACCGCCAACTTATAAACCATATATGTTTTACACCGTGGATGCACTTCCAGCTGCAACCCATTACTGGGAAACACCCATACACACTCATTCACACACATACACTACGGACAATTTAGCTTACCCAATTCACCTGTACCGCATGTCCTTTTGGACTTGTGGGGGAAACCGGAGCACCCGGAGGAAACCCACGCGAACACAGGGAGAACATGCAAACTCCACACAGAAATGCCAACTGACCCAGCCGAGGCTCGAACCAGCGACCTTCTTGCTTTGAGGCGAAAGTGTTACCCACTGCGCCACCGCGTCGCCTATTGTAATTAACATTATACTTATTTGAATAAGTTGTAGAGTTGAACTGTTTTTGCAACAGCTCATTTGAATTTAGGTGTATTATTTTTCTTATCCTGAAGACGTTGGTGACTATAATGTTAGTTGATTTAAATGTTTAATTAATTGTTTTTTTTTTTTTTCAAAATTTTATGCAATATAAATTGTCTATGTTCAATTAGAATTTTATAAAAATGTTCATTTTTAAATGGGGTGTAAACATACCTGAATCTGAATGAAACGATCTTCACCTCTGAGCAGTGGACGCTTGACCTCATGGGAAAGAAACTGTTATTCATTTTAAATAAAAACAGTTCTCTGAATTGTTTATATTTTATTATACTATGTTAAATTATTCTACATTTGTTGTGTAACAAAATGACATTATATTTTTGGAAAATAAAATAGTGTAACGTTATATTATTTTATCTAAATGACAAAACGCGTGTCTCCTCCGGGCCAGCAGGGGGCAGTAGCTGTGTGTCTATGTATCTGAAGCGGATGTGTATGTGTCATTCCAAACTCAGCACAACAACACACTGACGCCTCAGCTAGATTTTCTGACCCGTTTGGGTCGAAAAATCCTTTAACACCTTTACAAATTTTACTGACACGTTCATAAACACACTAATAGGGGGTTCGTGATCCGGACGGAGGGTTTATGTCGTAGAATCTGCAGGCTTTGGGTCCGGTTCCGCCCGAATCATGTCCTGCTGTCTGCTGGAGTTCGGCCGGGTCCAGGATCTCAGACAGGTGCGAGAGTTTCTCTTCCCCAAGCACAACAGCGCCGGTCCGGAGGGAGACAAAGCACAAGCAGGTATAGCTAAAGCTTTGTGTGTGTAAAGTCATGTTTCATGATGGTTTCCCTGCACTGCGGTGGCTCGGTGATTTATGGATCGCAGTTCGGGCGTGTGGGGTTCGAGTTGGGTGGGTGGTAACGTTAGAGTGGAAAAAGTGGAGTGTACAAAACAACATGGCCATGAGCTGAGCAGAGAGGGTGTGTGCGTTGAGTTCTGTTTTGCATACATTATGTGAACTACAGTATCGTTAGAGAGGCAATAATAGAGGACAATTATCATATTAAATAATAGTGAAAAATGAAACCAGAAAGACGTCTGAGAAGGTTAGGCCCGGGGATGAAAATGACAATATATTTTGGCCAAAGCGGTGTGGACATTTGTTGTCTACATTTTACTGTTTTATTACATATAGACAGAGAGAGAAAGAAATGTTTTAGGGAAATAAAATTGTTTAATGTTCCATAGCTAATGCACTGTAAGGTCAGATAGAATGAATTCATAATAAATAAAATAAATGATATAACTGCAAAAAAGAAATCTCCATTGGTTAGGTTTAACATTAGGTTAAAAAAAAAAATATATATATATATATATATATATATATATATATATATATATATATATATATATATATATACCAAACGTGTAATGTGTAAAAAAGTGAATTTTCAGACTGTGATGCAGAATAACTTATTCGCTCCCTGCAGAGAGATGGATGGAGGGAGGAAGGGAGGTGTGTTTGCCCTTGGTGAATGAGTCATCCTGCAGAAAGGTCCTGAAACACATGACTGCATTAGAGACAGTGAATGAACGAACGAACGATAAACCAAGAGAAAACACTAAGGCAAGAGCATATTGACAGTCTATAAATGAGCCTTGCATTCAGTATTTTGTCATGTGACCGACATGCAGTTTGCGTCAAAACACTTGACCAGAAAGACATTAGGGAGAAGTGGGAATGCAGGCAATGAAACAGAAAGTAGAAGGATGAGACTGGAGAACACCAGATCGTAACTGAATGTTTTATGTGAATAAATTCATCCTTGCTGACTGCATTATTTACAGCACATTGTTTTCTCTTCCTCTAGAGAACGAGTTAACGTGGGATGACTCAGACTGGGGCTCCTGGGACAATCCTGAGGGTAAAGAAGATGGAGCTCAGGTTTGTATTATAGATCTAGTATGGTCAAAAATGAACATCGAGTCATTCCAAATGTGTGGTTATTTATTTATCTGTCAAAAACAAGATATTTAAGATAAAGCAAGAATTTTTCAAGTCTTTTTTCAGTGCAAATACTTTTAATAATGACCACAAGAACATAAATGTACATAAATGAGTAAATGTAAAAACATAAGTGCATTATACACACACATTTTTTATGTGATGTTCTCTTAGGCTGAGGAGGAAGAACAACACCAAAGCACCCCATGGCTGCAGGACTGTGTCGTGTCTCTCTCGCCCTGCGCAGATCTGCTGGTCATCGCTCGAGAGCATAAAGCCGCTTTTCTCTCTGGTACAGACGCCTACACATAGTACTGATTCATGTGTTCTTTGTTTGTGATTGGTTATTGATTGGTATTGGCAACTCATGCAAATGCATTGATTGGCAGCTAAATGGCGGACAGCCGAGAGTGGCCAGGAGGAAATGACCCTCACTGTGACCTGGAGTGGAACTCTAAGTATTGAAGAAGGGTGAGAGATTCAAGAGGATGGGGAAAAGCCAGGATTGAATGGCATCTAATGGGAAATGACATCAAGGGTTTTAGTCACACAAAAAAAGCATACGTTTCCAAACAGAAGCTAAGCACTGAGCAATATTAAGAGCCAGTGAAAGCAAGTTTTCTAGTTTTTTAAAATTATTATTGTTATCGGTTAATAATAATCGCAATATTCTGTCTTTTCTTTTCGCAGGGAGTCTATCAATAGTGTTATATGTATTCCACTGGCTAGCCAGAAGAGGTAAGCATCTGACAGTGACACATTTTTCAAAATATATTACAAAATATTTCTATTTCATTTAATCTTTCTGTTCATCAACGGACCTTGAAAACAATGCCACATTTTCATTTCTTCATTCATTTTCTTTACGGCTTAGTCCCTTTATTAATCTGGGGTCGCCACAGCGGCATGAACCGCCAACTTATCCAGCACGTTTTTACGCAGTGGATGCTCTTCCACACACACTCATTCACACTCATACACTACGGACAATTTAGCCTAGCCAATTCACCTACACCGCATGTCTTTGGACTGAGGGGGAAACCGGAGCACCCGGAAGAAACCGACGCAAACGCAGGGAGAACATGCAAACTCCACACAGAAACGCCAACTGACCCAGCTGAGGCTTGAACCAGCGACCTTCTTGCTGTGAGGCGACAGCACAACCTACTGCGTCGCCATGCCACATTTTTATTAACATTAACCAGCTAACTATAATTTTATTCATGTCAACATTTTAAATAATAAGAAATGTTTGTTTAGCATCAAATCAGCATATAAGAGTGATTTGCACTAAAGACTGAAGTAAACTACTGACAAATCTGCTTTGTCATTACAGAAATAAATGACACTTTATAATTTATTAAAATAAACAGTTGTATTTTAGTTTTATTTACAGTACTTCTATTTTCCTGCATTTTTCAATCTAATAAATGCTGTCTTGCTGATCATAAAAGACAAAAAAAAAAAAAGATTGGATGGTAGGTAGCGTGATCATTGCCTGTCTGTATGTTTTAGAAGTTCAACCGGCCGGCCCGATTGGACCTGTATTGTAGTTGGATTCAGTTCAGGTTATGTCCGTTTCTACACAGAGGTACTTCATTATGCCACATTAATTCAGACTTTCTAATTCATTATTATATTATCATATCAAGTTATGATTTGTGTTGCCACAGTAGACAACCCATTGCTATTAATCCTTTATCTGTGTGTGTGTAGAGTGGAGTTCTTCTATTAGCACAGTTGTTGCATGAAGATCCTGTGCTGCGCCTAAAATGTCGGACCTATGAGATCCCACGTCACCCTGGAGTTACAGAACAGGTACCAATACCTCTCATGCTGACTCCTGTGTGTAGTTCTATGCAAAACATTTGATATGCAATTGTTGGCATGGTTAAACTTTACATCTCAGCCGCGTGCATTTTCAGTGATCTGAACACAAGTGGTCAGCCGATATGCTTTTCCATTTCCACCTGGAATTGATTTACGTTCAAATGCATTTCTTATAACACTTCCCTCTTTTTTTTCTTTTTTTAAATGTCTTTTATTTTATTGTTAATTTTTTTAGGTAAAATAAGTAGATTTTTGGTATAAAATAATTATTTAGATTAGTTTAATAATTGATAAATAACTCAATAGATTATTCAGTATAAAATAAATAAACTAGTCATTAGTGGCAGTCGACAGTAGACAAGGTTAAAATGATTTAGAACCCACCTATAATTAGTTGTGATCAGTTTGATGAAAACCAGGTGTAAACAGAGCCTTGTCTTAAACATTAAACACAAACTCATTCTCTGTTCTGATACTGTTTTAATTGAACACTGAAGTATCTGTCTCTATCTCTCTTCCTCTCTCTCTCCCCCTTTCTCTATTAGCATGAGGAACTCAGTATTTTGTATCCGGCAGCGCTGGTCACCATTGATGGCTTTAGTCTCTTTCAGTCTTTACGTGCCTGTCGAAATCAGGTTGCCCGAGGTAAGATGGACAAAGTGTTTTTGTATCAGGCTTTTTAAAATCGTTATATATTATTTCACCCTATTTATTATTTTCTGAAACTGTTCCTTTGCCTTTCAGCGGCAGCAGCAGGAAGTGATGTCATCCAGCCTCCACCACTAGCCTATAAAAAGTGGGGCCTGCAAGACATGGACACAATTGCTGACCATTCAAGCATAGGTAGGAGTAACGTCTTCAATCTTTTGAACAAAAAAACCACAGTACAGTAAAAAAAGACTATATATACACAATAATTTAAACGTTTGGGATCAGTAAGATGCTTTGGAAGAAGTCTCTTATGATCACGAAGGACACATTTATTAAGTTAAAAATGCAGTGAAAAGCGTGAAATATTATCTTCTATTAGAATAAATGTAATAATTATAAGGATTTATTCTTGTGATAGCTCTTTAGTGTCATACAATACTTTATACATTTTTCAGATTTGCTGATTTTATGCTTAGTAAATATTTTCTATTATTATAAACATTGAAAATAGTTGTTCTGCTCAATACATTTGTGGGAACTAGGAAGTATTTTGGGGAAGTAAATGGGATTAAATAGTAGATTTTTTGATCAATAGAAAGTTCAAACAAACAACATTTGAAATGCTACTAATCAAATTATTAATTTACTGTTAAATTTGGTCAATTTAATGCATCTTTGTTGTATAAAACTGTATATATATGAATTGAATCTTTCAGAAGAGATTTATTTCTTGCTGCAACTTTTTTCAATGAACATTTAAGGCAATGTCTCTTGTAGGTATTACTACCCTGAGTGTATTTGATCAGATGAAAAATGCCTCAATCCTGGGAGGATTTCATGCTTCGGTTAAAGGCAGCCCTCCTGCTATGAGTCAGTATATCACAGTGGGAGGAGGACCCTACACTGGCTTCTTCTATGCTATAGAGGTATATAGAACACACACACACACATTTTTCCCTTGGTCTGCTGTTGATGTTTGTGGGTTTACAGTAATGTTCCGCTTGATAATCCTCTCTTTTATCATCTCAGGGCAGCTCTCAGCCTCTGCTCTCCCATGTGGCTCTGGCTGTGGCCAGCAAACTCACATCGGCTCTGTTCAGCGCTGCCAGGTCTGTGTGTCTGGCTTATTTTTACTCCTGTCATGTTCAGTCTCACTTCATGTTTACTCATTCTTGGACTCCCTGTTCCTTTCTTCCTCCTTAGTGGTTGGTTAGGGTGGAAGAGTAAAAACGAAGAGGAGTCAGTGCAGAAACAGAAACCAAAGGTGGAACCAGCCACAGCCCTTCCTGTGAGGTAATTAAAAATATATGCACTTTGTTGCTTTTAACATCTTCTAATCATACATGTTGTATATTGTACTCATTTAAAAGCACTATATTATTGTTCTGTTTTCATCAGATTTGGTCTTCCAGATTCTCGTAGGCATGGCGAGTCTATCTGTCTCTCTCCATGTAACACTATGGCTGGAGTCACAGATGACTTTGGCAGAGTCACACTTTTAGATGTGGCACGAGGCATCGCTATCAGGATGTGGAAGGGTGTGTAGTGTGGCTCGACTAATATTGTCTCATTTGCATTAAAAAAAGTATCGTATGTAGCTGTTCTTCTGAAATCACAGTGTTTTTTTAGATCTTTAATGTAGATACCAATTCCCACTATAAGCCAGTGGCTTTTTACCTGGCTATTATTAAGATGTTGATTGTTTATTAGTACTTATAAAGTAAATATTCTTCATGTACCTTATAATCTTATCCTACATCCCTAATATTTCCTAAAACCTAAACCTAACTACTGCCTTAATAACTTTTAATGCAAATTAGGATTTTGAGACAAAAGTCATAGTTAATGGATTATTTATAGCAAAAATTGTACCTTAAAAAAAGTGTAACCACAAATATATTTTATATGTGCATTATTTATGTTTTTCTAAAATAAATTGATAAAATAATGCATAAATAAATTAAATGAATAAATCTTTAAAAACATTGGTTCCCATTCACATATATACTGACATTCATTTTGAGGTGATTATTTTCCATAGCCATTCCACCTATTAGGAGCTATAAATACTACCTCAGCGGATACAAGCAGCTGAGAGAGTTTGGATTTTTACCATTGCACATTGGTTGTTTACACACAGTGCTCAAACACCATGCAAGAGAATTTAGCATAATAGGTCCAATTTAATATTGTTAAAAATAAAAAAGTACTTTTAATAATAGTAACTTGCCTAAAAATGTGAAAAGAATAAAAGAGTATGTCATTTTATATGCTACAAGCCATTTTATGCAGCACAAACATTGTACTGTATGATATGAAATGTAACTGTTATTAAGTCAGTGTCTGAGGAATAACATTTAGCATCAGAAAGATAACAAAAACCCAAGCCCAAACATTGTGCATAGACCATGTTTTTTTATTCTTAATGTCTGTATGATGTGTGTAGGTTACCGTGATGCTCAGCTCGGCTGGGTGCAGGTGTCAGAGGCTCGAGGAGAGAGAGATATAGCAACATCTCCCTCTATGCCCCGGCGGCATGCACAATTCCTGGTGATCTATGCTCCACGCAGGGGGATTTTGGAAGTGTGGGGAACTCAACATGGACCACGTGTAGGGGCTTTTACTGTGGGCAAACATTGCAGGTAGACCCATTCACACAAACTAAAAAACACTCCTGATTGTTACCTTCTGGAATTGCATTTTCATGTTACCCTCCGGTTTTTTCAGGCTGCTGTATGGAGGTCACAGGTTAATGGGCGTAAACAGTGTAACCAGTCAGGGCTGGCAGATACACACACAGCAGGTGTGTCTGTTTGACCCGGTTAATGGAGCTCTGAGAGCCATCACCATACCATTCCACCTGGCACTCAGGTATACACGCATTAATTTGCATGAACATGTTTACACACACACACACACACACACTGCAGGTGAGCACAGATGTCTCTGTCTGTTTTGTGTGTTGGTCAGTGATAAGAAGAGCGAGCGGGCTAAAGACATGCACCTACTGAGGAGACTCACCACCCTATTGAGGAGCAGAGAGGTGGAGCCAGGTTAGACTTGCCTAATTAATATTCATGGATATGCATCAGGACACAGACATTGTTCAGTCAAAAATGTAAATTTCAGGCATGTGAGTCTTTTGTATTTTCTGAGCTCAATGGGGCAAACCCTGTAATTTGTGTAAATCCGAAGTATTTTTTTTTTTTTTTTTTTTTTTTTTTGAGGAGGTGGGGGGGTCTCACTGGGGTTCATCGTCATCAAGCAGACGCCCTGATGCTTTGCGTCTTTACTGTTCATCATTGTACAGAAGAAGGAGCAGTAACTGCTTAGTTCCGCATGCCGTTCAGGGATGTAATTGTAAACCTACCTAGGCTACTGTGTATAACATAATGATATTGTGTAGTCCCATAATGTGTGCATATAAGGAAGCCGCTGAAAATATGCAAGATTATGAACTCACTTGTGCACACTTTTTCTGCTCTCACACTTGCATCACAACCACTTGCGCTCTATGCACATTATAAATGAAGCCAGGATGCACATTTGTTTTTATCCTCTGCAAGTCATCTGTTTTATGTCTTCATTTATTTAGTGTTACAGCCAGCACCCCAAAAGTAATATCTGAACGTTTCATAAGTTTAGATGATATTACAAATGTGTAAAATAAATATTTTGTAATTAATTAAAACTGTTAAAAAGCAGGGACTAAGCCGAAGGAATATGAAAGTGAAAGTGATAAACTCTTTTTAGTAATGTAGGAGATTTATTTCAGGGTGGAATGTTAAAGTATATTAGGCTACTCAATTCATTTGGACATAATATTTTTACAGTTCGAATTGTTGATTGACTAGTAGTTTATTTATCACATGGAATAAAGAGTCGACTAAATTACAGAAAAATTATGTTCACTCGACACAACTAACCGAGTTAGTTGCGGCATCTAGCGGCAGTGTGTGGATCTGTCCTGTCATTGAGGTACGATGTAGGCTATAAACCTTTTAAATATTACCTGGGTGCCTATCAAACTGCTAAACATTTAAATTAATAAAACAAAAAATGAAACTTAATTTTGTGGCCAATATCAAACATTTATATAAAGAATATTATTTATTATTATTTTTAGAATTATTATATCTATTATTATTATTTATTATTTAAAAAACACTATGTATATATTCATTCGTTAATTTTCTTTCGGCTTAGTCCCTTTATTAATCAGGGGTCGCCACAGCAGAATGAACCGCCAACTTATCCAACACATGTTTTACGCAGCAGATGCCCTTCCAGCCGCAACCCAACACTGGGAAACACCCATACACTCTTGCATTCACACACATACACTACAGCCAATTTAGCTTATCCAATTCACCTATACCTCATGTCTTTGGTCTGTGGGGGAAACCAGAGCACATGGAGGAAATCCACGCCATATCTCGTCTTTCTTCTTTTTTGTCCTCGGCTGATCACATGCCTGAAATTTAGTCATGCTCAGACCATCCCGAGTGTAAGTGACTTTTATTCTTTTGTAGAGCATTAAAGAAGATTTTAAGCTGGAACCATGGACTTCGGAGAGTTATAAAATCAGTCAGTGGCTACCAGAACTTTGAGAGTTAAAAAAACATAAATGCAAAACAAAATTAACATTTGTAGCTCCTGAGGATACATTGAAGTTTTATGAAGCAAAATGATTAGTCTGTGCAAGAAACAGAATTATTTACAACATTATTACCTTTACTCCACAGCCTCTGCAGATGCGGTTTTGTATTTTAAAAATCACCAAGGATTACAGTTACAGCCAAAAAAACTAAACTAATGTTTTATTGAAGGACAGAGTTAGCTATACCTCGGATGGCCTGAGGGTGAATACATGAACAGCAAATTTTCACTATTGGGTGAACTGTTGTCTTTTGCTATCATTTTTTTCCATTTTCTCTGTGGGGTTTAAGATTATTTTGAATCAGAATTTTTTTACAGTAAGCTAAAATTACTATATTCCATATTTTAGTACAGCCCCTCAAATTTAAAAGATATATATTATTTGTTTTTAATAAATAATATCCACTATTTTACATTTAAATCTGACTTTTGTTTAACAGGTCTACTTGAGAGTGAAGCACAAAGTGTGTTATTGGACATTAAACACCCAGCTATTAAAAAACAGGCAAGTCAATCACTCACACATGCTAACAAAGACACTTTAGATATGTTTAATAATTCTTATGAAATGTCTGATTGATTGAAAGGCTCTGGAGTCGCTGCTGTCCAATAAGAATGCACCAGTGTCCTGTTTGACCAGTGTTACTCGTGCATTATTGGCTAGCCTGAAAGAACAAGGTAGCACCTTTTTTCTAGGCATAGTGCATTTGTCTTAAATAAGCAGCTACATTAACATATCACCTGTTTTGATGTGTGTTTGTGTTAGATCCTGAAGCAGTGGACGAATCGTTGCTGCAGTTTTGTTCCTCCCAGCTTAAGCTTCTCCAGCTCTATACAGACGTTCAGTTATTACACACACCAGACACATCACCCACTGAGCCAGAACATGTGAGTAATGGGTGCACACAGAGGCTATCCAATTAACTTAAAGTAATGTATCATCTTTACACTGGGATTTGAACTAAAGGCTTCTGTTTTCTGTGCAGCCGTCATTTTCTGGCATTGAGGAGGATCTCGCTCGTGTTGGCCCAGTTTTGCAGCGCTACACAGAGATGAACTCTCGGCCCAGTGTCTCATTTGCTCAAGACTCTAGTGGGCCACTGCCAGTCCGCACATTTCTGTCTCTGTTAGAGTGGGTGAACGGAGAGCTCAGAGTGATTAAACAACCTGACACTGACTGGACCCAACTAGGTAACAGAGCTTACTTCTATGTGTTTGTTTTTGGGTATTTTGTTGTTGTTGTTGTTGTCCCCAAGAAATCAAAACTAACCATATGATTTTGTTCGATCACATTGCCAATTTTATGGTGAATGATTCATTTGTGCATGTCATTAAGAAAAAACAATTGTTTGCCATTCTAATCTTTAATTGAAATCTGAAAATGCACTTCCTGTTTGTTTTCAGTTAAATTATGAGATGACGTGATTTTGAGGTAATGGGCGTGGCTAACATACTTAACCACGCTGGTCCAACTGTCAGTTTTGACAACAAACAGAAATGGGGTTGTTGCTAGATCGTTTGCGGCCGGAAGTTAGCGAGAAATATTTATGTTATTTATGAAATTTCTGATTTATTGTATTTTATTATCGTCTACTCCCACCCCAACCCTAAACCCAACCGTCACAGAAGCGTAAAAACAGTAGTTGTATCGAGTTTTATTTATCTTATCTATTCAATTTTCCAATAAATTGTATTATTTAACCCCAACCCTAAACCCAATCGTCACCGTTCTGTAAAAATATTCATTATTGTTATAAAGTGTCATAAAAAAAACTGCACTTAGACTGCATTCTGTGATTTTATTTTCCAAGGTTTCAGTATTGCTGAAATGATTCAGTTAATAATGAAATAATTAATTAATTAATTAGTTTCCAATTAATATTAATTGTTATAATGTCCATTATAATGTTGTGAATTCTAATGTGTGATTTTTTTTTATTTATTTTTTTTTTTTTATTCATTCATTCATTCATTTTCTTTTCGGCTTAGTCACTTTATTAATCAGGGGTCGCCACAGTGGAATGAACCGCCAACTTATTCAGCACATGTTTTACATAGCGTATGCCCTTCCAGCTGCAACCCAGTACTGGGAAACATTCATACACTTTCATTCACACACATACACTACGACCAATTAAGCTTACCCAATTCACCTATAGTGCATGTCTTTGGACTTGGAGAGCACCCGGAGGTAACCCACGTGAACATGGGGAGAACATGCAAACTCGTCACAGAAATGCCAACAGACCCAGCTGAGGCTCAAACCAGTGACCTTCTTTTTGTGAGGCGACAGCGCTACCCACCACGCCATGATGAATGATTAAATAAATGAGTTATTTTACTACTAGTTTAATTCAGAGTGCCTGCACAGTATGGAATTTGATTTGAGTCATTTCTAGGTCTGAATAAGTATTTTAAAAAAGAAATCAAATGAAATATTTTTGTTTACAGATTGCCCTAGTCAGTTTTCTAATAGTTAAAATTTTTAGGGAAAAAAGTCTTAGATGTAAAGTTTTTACCTCTCTTAGCTTGCCAGTCCATTTGAAAATGTAAAATCTAGGAATCTATTTTTTATTTTTAATACGTTTAGACAAATGCGAATATGTATTTTAATATTGGTCATTTAGTTCTAATGCAGGGGTGCCTAAAATTTTCTTATAAAGGGATAAAATCCAACCTTAATTGAGGGTGGTGAGCCGAAGCTAAATATACCAAACTGTATTACATTAAAGTTGCCATGGTAACTTCCTAACCTAATGATATAAAAAAAATATATACAAAAATACTTTATTGGTATAAGTAATTTTAGATAGATAGATAGATCATAAAAATCTGATTAATTCACATTTAATTGAAACATTTAATTTTTGTTTTTTTGTAGCTCAGTGTTGCAACCTCCTGGCTCAAGAATGAAACTACTCATTCAATTAAACTGACTCAGCAATTAAACAAACAAACAAAAGGTTACGTAAAATTAGAAATGGCGATCTCTGTTTGAGGGATTCGCCCCAACCTTCCCCATCATTTGTCCATTTCTTCTCTGATTGATTGCTAGGCCAAATCAAAAGTTACCATGGGCCGAGTTTGAGCATCTCTGTTCTAAAGTAAAGACAATTATCTGTATCATAATATTACAGTTGATTTATCTGTATTACTGTGTATGTGGTTAACTGTGAAGTTATTTTTTTCTTTTTTGTATGCATTCAGGTAGTTTTCTGTTCTGGGGTTGTCTGTCTGGTCAGAGTCCTTTACAGAGAGTGTGTGCAACTCTGCAGGAAAGCGGCATCAGCCCTCAGCAGCTACTGGTAAAATATAAACATAAACAAAAACTATGTAAATCTGATTTGAGCTTTTTTATCATAAATATCTTGATGTTTCTCTCTGTTTGGCAGTCCTTGCTCTTGACAGTGTGGCTGAACAAAGAGAAGGATGTATTGAAGTGTCCAGATGCCGTCTCACACCTGAACACACTGCTGTCTACTCTCAGCTCAATAAAAGGTCTTTAATGTCATCCATATGACAGACTAACCCTGCACCCTGTATATTTTCTTCAGGATATTAACATCCTATTTGTGTGTGTATATCAGGAGCAGTGGATGAATCCTGGGATGGTCAATGTGTCTCCCCCTGGTGGCAGCAAGTGCGCACAGCATGTGTTCAGTCTGAGAGCTCAGCCGCTGCACTGCTGGCCGCTCTAGTCGCTCATCATGTAGCCAAGAATGCCATCACCAAACTGGCGGAGAGCAAGGTGTTTGTCTCTGTAGAGCTGCTGTGTCTGTAGAATTTGTGCTCTGCTTGTGTGAATCTCCCTTTTAGATTATATGTTTTTTCCCCGATTTCAGTGCAATTTACTTAAGATTCATAAAAGACAAATGAGCATTGGTACACAAGATTTAATTATTTGTTTTCATGTAGTGTGTCATGGAGGACGACAACGGATGCCATGTCTGTGATGCTTCGTGCACTAATAGGAGCACATAATCTCTTCTTTACACAGTTTTAAAACATATTTGATACTCAAGACATGTTAAGATTTTATAGTAACAATATTGCACAATCTGACAGAGTAACCGACAATAAAAAAATAGCAAATCTGAACGGGGTCTCTCTCTTACTCTGTGTAGTTTCAGGAGGAGTGGGAGTGTGTTTCTCTGGAGCTCGAGCAGTGGGTGGTGTGTATAAAGCAGTTGGAGGATGTTCTCGCTCTGCAGACACTGCTCTGCTTGCCGTCTCCACAGGGCTCTACAGGTGGCGCTGTTACACGATGCTCAGTCAAAACACTCTTAGAGAGTGGCAGAGGTACACATTTGATCTGTTTTTAATCATTTTTATTCTTTGATTTCATTTCTTATAGTTGTATTTTATGTTATTTTATTTTTATTCTTGTTTATGTAAAACACTTTCCATTAAGTATGAAATATGCTATATAAACTTGCATTGCGTTTCCTTACATGAGGGGTTGTGTGAAGTGTCTGAAGATGTTCTATTAGATACAGTTTACATAAAGTAAAGATAGCACTATTTTCTCAGCAATATACTGTGCATAATTAGTGCATTTAGTCATAGATTCTATTGATGGTAATTAAAAATAGCAATATTTTCTCTGCAGTAAGTTGTTGGATGTTATTTATACTTGGTGGGAATAATAGCAAATATTTACACAGACGTATTGGAGTAGGCTACGTTTATAAAACTGTATGTAAAAAATATCATAATGAATTTGAATGAGAGATCAAATATATATTAATGTCAAATGGATTCTGCCCTATTAAGACAGTAAAGCCTTTCCTACACCTACCCCTAACCATAAAGACTTTATTATTAAATTCCCATTTTATTTTTTATGTTGTTAATTTTTTTTTTATTCATTTTTATTTATTTATTTAAATTAGTATTCCACTTTTTCACATGGATAAAATGCATTTTAATATATCAAAATATTCATTATTTATCATTTGTAATATTATTTCACAATATTACTGTTTTAGGCATCAAAAACATTTTAGATATGATTTAAAAAACAATGTTTCTGAAATGTAATAAAATGATCTACCTAAAGCTTTAAGGTACAAATAAGAGTAAATGATTGTATTTTTATTTTTTTCTTCATTTTTTTCCCTTTAGGTGGTGCAGCAGACTGTGTTTCAAAGCTGATCTTCAGACAAGGTGTTTCTCCTGATGTCCTGAGGGAGATCCTACAGCAGTGGAGAGAGAATGAGCCCACGCACCAGCCTTTACTGCATAGTGGAGAGGGAAAACTAGAGGGTAACTTCAATATGTGACTCAGACCATTTAAAAAAAATACCATAGTAGTTTCCATTTATAATAGTTCATTTATGCCATGTGTGGGTGTTTTGTGTATGTCTGAATCTCAGCATCTGTTTGTATGCATGTCATTTCAGAGCTGCTGGAGTGTGTGTGTCAGCGCTTTCCAAACTCTCTGTCTCCTGATGTGCTCTTTGCTCACTGTAGCTGGGAAAATGTGGTGCAGTGGAACAAAGACCCAGAGGTAAAGACTGTAAACATTCTCAGCATTTAACTCTTAGGCAGGGCCAGACAATATAGCAGACATTAACAGGTTTTCTGTCTAATTCAAGATTTAATTTTAGTTATTATTATTATTATTATTATTATTATTATTATTATTATTATTATTATTATTTTAACCTGTAAACTTAAAATGTAACTAGAGTGTGATTTAAGTAACAGCATTTGCAGTGCTTCCCTCGCATAGACTTTACTTGGGTGGGCCGCCCAGGTACAGTTGAAGTCAGAATTATTAGCCCCCCTGTTTATTTTTTCCCCAATTTCTGTTTAACGGAGAGAAGATTTTTTTTCAACACATTTTTAAACATAATAGCTTTAACTCATTTCTAATAACTGATTTATTTTATCTTTGCCATGATGACAGTAAATAATTTTTTACTAGATATTTTAAGCTTTTAAACAGCTTAAAGTGCAGTTTAAGAGCTTAACTAGGTTAAATAGGTTAACTAGGCAGGTTAGGGTAATTAGGCAAGTTATTGTATAATGATGGTTTGTTCTGTAGACTATCAAAAAAAAATAGCTAAAAGGGGCTAATAATTTTGTCCTTAAAATAGTGTTTAAAAAATTAAAAACTGCTTTTATTCTAGCCGAAATAAAACAAATACTTTCTCCAAAAGAAAATTTTTTTCAGACATACTGTGAAAATTTCCTTGCTTTGTTAAACATCATTTGGGAAATATTTAAAAAAGAAAATAAAATTCAAAGGGGGGCTAATAATTCTGACTTCAACTGTATATTAATGGCCGTCCAAGTATATTTGGTGATGACCCATGAATAATACTATTATTTTTATCCTTTTATACTTTTTGTATGTCCAAGAAAGCTAAACATTCGCGATCGATTTACCAGTGGAAAATCTTCTCTCGTTCTGGGATGCGTTTCCTAAAACCATCATTAGCCGACTAAGGTTGCAAGTTCCGTCATTACAAAGATAGTTTGTTGATTTGCCAAATCCATCGCTCCAACGAACATTCGCAAACTGCATCGCAAACTTGAGCACTTGAAACGACCCCTCTGGAGCTGTAGTTAGAAACATAGTTCCTGTCTGTGTTCTATTCCCACTTATCCCCCTATGACCTATTCATTTAGAACATTCTAACATTCAAAGTTGGAATTATTAAAAATAAAAAAGCATTAAGGTCATCTCTCTTAGGTGTAAATTGCTTTCAAAGTATTTTTACAGTTCAGTTTTAGCGATCTTCATGTATACAATTGCGCTCCCTTCGCAGTGCACTTTGAAAACTTTGATGTCATTTTGAACACAGCCTCATGATAAAAGCTATAGGTGACTATTTTTTAAAAGCGGAATTTATGTTACGTCTCCAAAGCTTGTGAAAACAAAAAACATAGCATACGTTAATGCTTTTAATTTATAGTAAGTTATTTATGGAGTATCTGTACTGTAAATGACATGGGCCTGCTGGTTATAGCATATCTGCAGTGGTCTGCACGTGATTAAATTGTAAATGCAGACTTTTCAAAAAAAAAAAAAAAACAATATCCTACTTAATAATCATCATCATCATCATCATTAATATTATTATTGAAATAGGACTTTTTTTCATTTTCTAATAAATAATAAATATTAAATTTAATTAAATGTCCTCGAGCTGGGATTTGAACTCGGGACACCCTGACGTGCTACTGCACCATATGTCGGTGCGCTAACCACTAGGCTATTTCGCCGACATAATCACAGCACTTTTTAGCCGTCAAACATAAACGTAATGAATATTGGAGAAATATTGAGAAATCACACAGAACTCTTCTTTTTGTTCAGGTGGGACAGTACCTAGAATGGTCAGTGGAGTTTTTGAAGATGATCTCCAATCCTCACATTCAATTGGGTAAGAGACACTAAATAAAATACAATATTCTATTTAGACAGGAAGTTGCCACACATATAATCACAAAAAAAAGAAAATCTTTGTGATAACTCTTTCCTCCTATTCCTCTCCCAGGTGTCTCAGCTATGATGTGGCAGACCTTCATTGTCAAGCGGTTTTCAGCTGCTGCCTTCCTAATTGAAAAGGTATGTCTTTGTCGGCTTTTCTTCTTTTCTATGATGATATGAAATAATTGACTGTTTATGTGTTGATCTAGGTGGGAAAAGCACCTAAAGACCGGCTGTGCAGACGGGTAAGAAAAGACACAACGCATGATTTCAGTTCAGGTCTGTGTCATTGGAATTAACATCTGTGTGTGTGTGTGTGTGTGTGTGTGTTTTAGGATGTAGGCATGGGAGACGCGGCCGTGAGGAGTTTCCTGGGGTCCTGTGTGCAGTTGCTGCAGGCTCTGATGGAGGTCTCATCTTCCTCTTTTCTCCCTTCCTTTCCTTTTTTCTTCAGAGTAAGGACAGATCAAATGATGGATGCATGGAGCGGAAGCATGGCTAAAGTTATTGTAGCTCTTTCAATGACGCTGATCAGTGAATGGCTTGACATAAAAGAGTGAGATCTATTTTAATCTGCTCCTCTCTCTTTCTCTCTCAGGCGGATTCAGCGGTGGAGGAAGTGCCTCCTCCAGATGTGTGTGTGGAGGAAGCGTGGAGCGCTGCAGAGGGCCCGGTGTCTATAGTAGAGTTAGCTCTGGATCAGAGATCTGTTCACTATCCTCTCGTTCAGCATCACTGTGTGTTGGCGACTCTCCTGCATGCCGCCATGACCTTCTGTCTGCGCCTGAAGCCGCTCAGCCTCTTCGACAGCAAGGTGGATTAACAACACACATTTTATACATTTTTACATACGTGCCATACTAAAAGTTATTAGAAAGATATTTTGAAGAATGCTGAAAACCTGTAAACATTGACTTCCATTGTAGGAAAAACAAATATTATAGAAGTCAATGGTTACAGGTTTTCAGCTTTCTTCAAAATATCATGGTTTAAGGTCCTGTGAAATTAAAATGAACATTTTTAGACAAAATAAGTATTTTGGTTAGTTTTAGGGATATCTATAAGCTAGTGTGCTCCAAAACAGTGACAATTCACGTTTAGAAAAAAAAAAAAACTGATATAAATATCTGAAGCTTAAATTCCACCTATATCGATCAGGGTTTTTTTCCATGTCACCTCATATTTGAGTTTCTCATCAAATTTTGACCAATCAAATGCTCGCTTGTATCTGACATGCCCCGCCCCCTTCAAGATGCTTTTAATTTGATATTTATTTGATGCGCTTGAGTTCAACCACTATCACTGGCAGAGCTGTGATAAAAACAAAACACTATTGGCTGTTTTTTTAAAGGGGAGGGGCTACTATACGTCCCGCCTTATCTTCGTTTTTCAGGTGAGATTACGTCAAACATCGAATAAAAAAATGCACGTTTCAAAGCACTTTACGGGACCTTTAATATGATGTGAATAAAATGAATTATGTTCTGTTAACGTGAACATTATTTTATTTATAGTTGGAGTCAGATTTATAAGCCCCACTGTTTATTTTTTCCCCCAATTTCTGTTTAATGGAAAGAAGATTTTTTCAACACATTTCTAAACATAATAGTTTTAATAACTCATCTCTAATAACTGATTTATTTTTTATCTTTGTCATGATGACAGTAAATAATATTTGACTAGATATTTTACAAAACACTTCTATACAGCTTAAAGTGACATTTAAGGCTTAACTAGGTTAATTAGGGTAACTAGGCAGGTTAGGGTAATTAGGCAAGTTATTGTATAATGATGGTTTGTTCTGTAGACCATGAAAAAAATATATAGCTTAAAGGGGCTAATAATTTTGACCTTAAAATGCTTTTTAAAACATTTAAAGCTGCTTTTATTCTAGCTGAAATAAAACAAATAAAACTTTCTCCAGAAGAAAAAATATTATCAGACATATTGTGGAAATTTCCTTGCTTTGTTAAACATCATTTAGGAATTATTAAAAAAAGAAAAAAAATCATAGGGGGGCTAATAATTCTGACTTCAACTGTAAATAAAAAATACATTTCATATTATATCAAAGAAACTACAGTATTATTGTTTTGTACACAATAAATAAATATAGATGTAGACACATTAAAAAGCTTTATTGCTTTTTTGTCATCACCATCTGGCTGTTAGTATCTGTTTTCCAGAAACTTCTAATATAACGCTAATGTATGCTTGAAACAAAAATGTTTTTTCACATCGTTTATGAACATTATCTTGCATGTACAGTATGAAACAACCATATTATATTACTGTATATTATTTTATATTATATTTTATTAATTATATTATATTATATTTTATTAATTGTATTATGTATTATATTATATTACTGTATATTGTATTATATAATATTATATTATTTATTATATAGTTTTATATTACTGTATATTCTATTCTATTATATTATGTATTATATAGTTTTATATTATGTATTAAATTATATAATATTATATCACTGTGTATTGTATTAAATTATATAATATTATATCACTGTATATTGTATTATATTATGTATTATATTATATTACTGTATATTATATTACTGTATAATGTATTATAATATTAGATTATATTATGTATTATATTATATTACATTATGTATTTTATTACTATATGTTATATTACTGTATATTGTATTATATTATATTACATTATGTATTATATTACTATATGTTATATTACTGTATATTGTATTATATTAACAAAGATGTTTGAGATGTTTTATATTGTACAAAAGAAATTAATTCCTATTATAGACAATTTTTTTTATTAAATATTAACAGATCTCTGTTTATAATGTGCTAAACAATGTCTTCTCTGCTAACCAAAATAGCATTTATTTGATTAAAAAAATACAGTAATATTAGAATAGCTGTTTTTAATGTAAATATAAATAAAGATATATTTAATGGCTATTCACCATTCTTTAATGAGCATAAAAAACTGCATTTTAAACATCAAAATAATATTTTTATTATAACATCACTACCAAAAAAGGAGAATTTCTTTAGTTTTCAAAATGTTGTCGTGCTTTTTCTGTGGTCTACAGGGTAAGAATGCATTCTTCAGAGATTTGGCTTCCATTCAGTTGCTGCCCAGTGGAGATATGGACCCCAACCTGGTGGCTGTGAGACAAGAGGTGAGTCGCTGTGACTATTACAAGTGTTCTTGGTTTTTTTTAATAACTAAAGCTATCAAATGGAATCTTTTCCTAAAATGTTAGCGTTTTATTTTCTCACATGCCTCTTGTACAGTGAGCTTGAAATGGTAATTGTTTGCATGTTGACAAATATAACTGATCATAAGATGTTTGTAGCTCAACTCAGAAATGAAGGTTAATATTTTGTGTGTTTGTGTGTAGTTTCTGATGAACGTGTTAACAGGCTGGGTGAAGGTTCTAGCTGAAGCTGAGGAGAACGTTGTGAGAAACAGCGGTTCTGAAGACACATGGCCACATGTGTGTATGGAGCTCTCGTCTCTACTGCAGGTCAATACTGACATCCTGCGCAGACACCTCGTCTGTGAGCTCTACAACCAGGGTCTGGACCTGCGGGCAGAGGAGGTAATGCACAGACATTTCATCAGTATATGTACAATAATGAAAAAATTATTATGATTTAATGATCTTTATTTTGCTATCTTTGTTTTACTTTATGTAATTTTTCCTTTCTATTGGTTTGTTTTACTCTTTATGCAGTTTGTAACAATTTATCTTTATTTTATTTTATTCTACATTTTTTTGTTTCTTTAATTTCTCTCTCTTTTATGTCATTTCTTTTTCTTGTTTTGCTCTATTATATTTAATTTTTCTCTTTTTCTTAGCATTTTTTTCTCTCTGGGTGTTTTGCTCTTCATGTAATTTTTAATTCTTTAATTAATCTTTATTTTGCTGTATTTTTTGTTTTGTTTTATGCATTTTCTTCATTGTTTCATATCTCTTTTACTCTATGTAATTTTTCTTTATATAATTGTTTATTTTCTATGCATTTTCTTATTCCTTTCATTTCTCACTCTTGTTAGATCCCACATTTTTCAGACCCCTAGTTTTTCACGATTTCTTTTTTTTTTTGTGATTGTTTTTTTTTATTTTATTTTTTTGCAATAAAAATGACTGATTTTATTGTTGTAATTCCCAGGAATTTGCGCACAATTTTTCGATTAAAAAAAAAAAAAATATATATATATATATATATATATATATATATATATATATATATATATATATATATATATATATATATATATATATATATATATATATAATATAACAAACTTTCTATTTGTATGTTTTACTTTTTGTGCTATTTTTTTTTTATTTCTTTCATTTATCTTTATTTTTTTGTCCTTTTTCTTCCTATTTTTAGTTAGTTTTTTCCGTTTTTTCCATTTCTATCATTTCTTTTATTTTATAAAATTTCTCTTTCTGTTATTTTGTCTTGCTTTTCATGCAGCTTTTGATTTCTTTAATGTCTAAAATGTCTCAAATTGAATTTCTTATTGAAATGTTTTCTACATTTTGTGATGGTATTTTTGTTGTTTCTGTTGCTTATTTAGTATTTGTAATATTTGTGGTGATCTCTCAGGTGATGATGGAGGTGCAGGACAAGGATGTTCTGGGCTCTCAGCTGCTGGTGTTGACGGGTCAGAGACTCTCTTTCTCTCTGCTTCACTCCCAGTCACAAACCAAACCCAACATGGAGCTGCTGGCTCGTCTGCCGCCCACCCTCTGCACGTGGCTTAAGGCTATGGTGAGAACACACACACACACTGCACACTTCTCAACAGATCACATCACTTGCCACTTACTGGCTTCATGGTTTGTGTCTGTTTTTAGGACCCCAGTGAGCTTCGCTGTCCTTCAGTACCTCTTTCCCAGAGCAGTCGACTGATCAGTAAGGTCATCGAGATGCTTCCTGAAAACCATGCTCAGTACAGCCTTGCCCTCCATCTGCTGGAGGCTGTGGACTCTTTACACCAAGAGCCCTGATTTGCCAGAATGAAAGTCATGTTTTTAATTATTGTTATTATGGATTTGAAAACTTTCCTAGACCTGGAAAACAATGCGGTCAGCAGCATACATAAATGCATCTTCTTCATCATCATCATCATCATCATCATCATCATCGGTAATCTGCTTAACACAGTGAGTTTTAATTTCCTTTCCCACTTGTCACTAACATCAAGAACACTAGCACCTCTGGAGGATGTGCTTTCCCACAATGCCTGTGCACAATTAACGTGTCACAAATAAAGGGCCTGAGTCTCTAGTGTCTAGAGTGTTATTAGAATAAAAACAATGTTATTGATGTACAGTAGTTCTGTAATTACAAAAAAAAAAGGCTGTTCTTTACAAGGAGGCCTTAAAATAATATTGTGCTGTAATCAGTGTATTCAGAACATTGCAGTATATTAACCCAAGAAGGGGTATATTTTATACTTCAAATTCTAGATGTTGTTCTTCATTTATTCAGTCAATTATACACACAGTTATATCGCATTTACGCTGTTTAGTAGTAAATGACGACTAAAATGTCATCTGTTATTGTGTTTATTTTAAATGGACAACTTTTGGCTGCAAAGTGAGACGAAAGACTTCTATTCGGTAGTGCTGACAATTTATGCAGTCCTGTACCAGCTGTGCCTGGCTGTTCATGTGATATGGCGTTAACCGTGATACCAAAAATAAAGGCCATTTCAGAGAACTGTGGAGGCTTTAACAATTCCTATCATTTAAGTGGCAGCATCACTGATTTTTAGAGTAAAACACCCCAGAGAATTGTTTTGTTCATATTTGGTCAAATTTGAACTTTGTCCCAAGTATATATTGCCATGGTATTATATCTTGATTATCATCTCATTACTCACAGTATTGATGATTGTAATATTTAATTGCGATATTTAATCACGGTTATATCATACGTTTGATCACGATATTTATTCGTGATTATATCGTTTCATTACTGTATCACGATTATTTCATGATAACAATTGCGTTTTTCTATTGTGATTATATTGTTTAATTACATTATCACGATTATATTGACCTGTTTCTCGCTGTATATTATCACAATTGTTTCAAAAGACGTATGTTGAATGATATTTTGTGGCACACACTAGTCCAAATGAACTTCAGCAGAATATGTATTCTACATGGATTTGCACAAGGTTATTGAATATTACAATTAAGTGCCCCAGTACTTATGATAGTATATCATGTTACATACGATATTTAATCATGATTATATCGTAACGATACTCACAATATTTGATCACGATTATATATATTTTGATACTTAATCGTGATTATACCGTATCATTTCTGACGATATTTAATCGTGATTATAACGTATTGTTACTGTATCACGATTATTTCATGATAACAATTGCGCTTTTATTATTGTGATTATATCATCACGATTATATTGTCCCGTTTCTCACTATATCATGATTGTTTCAAAAGACGTATGTTGAATGATTTATTTTGGCACACACTGGTCAAAATGGACTGCAGCTAAACATGGATTCCACATGGATTTGCACAAGGATATTGAATATTACAACTCCGAGCCCCATTACTCACGATTGTATACCATTTTACGAACGCATTTATTTAAACGAATTGCATTCATTTAATAACGATTTTATCATGTTTTATCGCAATATTTAATCGTGATATTATATCGTTCATTTCATTGCGATACTTAATACAAGTGAACAGCAGCAGAACATGGATTCTAGATGCATTAATATTTTTACCCACACTGGTCCAAATGAACAGAAACATCCTTTTTTTTAATGTATGGCATTTATTGTTTTAACAATAAAACTGATGTTATACAGCTTAATTTACAGGAAAACTGAAAAGAAAATACTATAAATTTATATTCAGCTCTCACTGAGTTTCACTTATGAAATCAGCAGAATGATTTTTGAAGACACATTCTAAGATAAAGCTCTGCATTCAATCAGCCTGCCTCAAGTTCAGAATGCTTTCACAAATCACTTCTGCTTTAGTTTCACAAATGTGTCACACTATTAAAAAAAAAAAAAACATTCATAAAGAAAATAAACATTTAACCAAACCTTCCTCCAACACAAGCACATATACAAACACAAAAGCCCTTTACAGTTCACCTCAACTTTGTGAGGTTAACAGATCCCAGGTCAGTGCTCATGTTGCAAGCATGATCTGAAATGGGGTTTTGTGGATGCTTTCTCATATGAGAATCTCCCGCTTGGCTTTTCCTTCCAAATTCTTGCTTTATTCATTAATAACAGTTCATATCTCCAGATAAAGCCCTGAGAAACGTGATCCTCCTCTCCCTCAGCTTCAGACAATGGTTACAATAGCAGCTTGAGTCGGTTCATGGTAGTCCTTGCAGCCTTTTACACCAGAAGACGAGGAGGAGTAGCAGTGGGTGGGCAGCAGTCATGGCTAGTCAGGCTGATTACTTGGCATTTTTTTCCAGCATGGTTTGGCATCGTGGACAGAGGCAGTCTGGCTCATCTGATGTGTAGCGCCGGCATCTCGGGCATCGTGACAGAGCGGTGGGCATCGCTGCTATGCTGTACGAGCTTTCCTCACGGATCATGCCTCCTGCAAAAAAACACAGACCAGCAGATTAAAACAAAGATTTTCTCAATAGGGTTTCTACAGTAAAGCGAGGTTAACAGTTACTAGTTACATACTATATCATAATTTGTTGATGCTCCAAATGTACTCAAGGCTATTTTTTTTTCATGTTTAGGGGTAAAATGAAGTTTGAATCAACTCTGAGCAAGCCAAATTGCTTGTTGCTATAAGCTTGTCATCTTGCGTCTTATTCATGCTTGGTGTTACACTGTAGACTGCTTTGGATCAAGTCGTAGTATTAAACATGAAAACCGTCAGTGTTTCTATTGCTCTGAAGTGCATTCACATTTCAACCACAAGGCAGTCATGCTTTTACAACTGGATGTCTGATCTAGACAAACTAAACCGAGAAAATGAACCAATTACGTAATCAACATAGAACACAGATCGTAAAACATCCCACCTTCCAGGTTGATGAGGAAGTTCCCCGTGCTTGTGATGGCATCGGATGGCAGATCTCGTGGGAGAGAGCTTGTCAGAGTGGTGCGTGAGGTCATCATGAGCTCTGTCAGCTGAGAGCAGGTGGAAGTGGGCTCTTCTTGAAGAGACTGACAGAGAAAATCAAAACAGACAAAATGATGCAGTCGCAAACAAATGAAGAGCAGCATTTCTGTGTCCATTTCATAGCAATATGGACATTTGGTCCAATTATTTTTATTTTATTTTGAATTAATCTGTCACATACTCACGCAAGAGGTTTTCTTTTTTTTTTTTTTCCAAAGGTCTAATCTCTTTCTTATACACACAAAACAAACTGGCCAACCAATAAGACTTCTTGGTCACATGCGTACAGTCATGACACAAAACACAGGTTGATACAGTATTTTTAGTATAGTATACATAATATATTGTATTTTTAAATGTGTTTTTAATTCATACATATTAATGCATTTGCTGTTTATTTTAGTTCAGTCTTAATTTTGCGAACACATTTTTATTTAGCTTTTATAGATATTTAGTTTCAGGTTAAAATTAGCAGAGTTAACCATATGACCAGAGCCAAGTTTAGTGTTTGCACGGCTTTTATTAATTATTTTAAAAACCTCTTGGTAGTAAAAATAACTGTATGAACAAACAGTGAGCCCAAAACCATATATAGCAACAAATAAAACTGAAATCTTTATCTTCTTCTTTATATTAAAGATCACACTCTACATGTAGCTACATGAAGCTAGAATGCATTTTATATTTATATAGAAAATGTGTTTTTGTTTTATGTGCTTGACTATGTGCTTCTCTAAAGAGCTACAAGATTTTCTGCCACAGAATGAGTGTTTACGAATTCAAAAAACCTTTTAATTTATTTTAGTTCATTTTTTAGTGCCTGTTGTTGGTTTCGGTTTTTCATCTGTTGTGAATTTGCCATTTTATTTCAGTCTTCAGTTTTCATTTACTAAAATAACCTTTTATAAATCTGCAACTTAAAGTCATTCATAAGCATTCAAATAGGTTTCAGATACAGCTCTATATTTTTTCTCTTATAGCGCCACCTACTGCTGAAATTTTGAAATTTGTGCTAGTGTGAAGCACGGTTATAATAGTTTTGAATTTTTAGATTTGGATAGTTTGGGATTTTTTTATTTAGTTTTGACTTTTTGTTTTCAAATTCAGTTAGTTTTAATGAGTTTTAAGACAGAGATTTACTAGTTTTGTTAGCTTTAATATTTTGAAATTGCTTAGTTTTCGTTAAGTTTTTATTAGTTTCGGTGTTAGTTTTAGTTTTTTGTAATGTTGTTGTATAATAAAAACACAAGCAAAGATAGGCTACATTTTTTGACAAGTGCACTACCATCTACCCATCCTCAAATTCAAATACAACAGCCCACAAGACAGCAGCCTTAAGTAAAATATGTGCGAGGCTGCTTATGAGGTTAGATACACAGTAGTGATGGGAAGTTCGGATCTTTAACTCGAACCGGATATTTTGTGACAATCCTTCAATGTTAGAACTCAACATATGTTGTCAGTAGAGCTGCACAATTAATCATAAAAAGATCGCGATCTCGATTCGACCCCCAAGACGATCTTAATACAGCATTTATACGATTCTGTTAACCATATTTTCAAGTTCAGGAGAGGAGCAAAGACGGCTGCACAAGTCTTCACGTTGTTTTACATACAATGTTTAACAACGTGGACACCTCCAAATGCTGTTGAAAGACTCACATACTGTATTTATTTGGTATAATTCAACCAAAAACGTAATTTCTGTCTTCATGTAATGATGTATTCGTGGCCGCAAAAACACAAGTGACGTGAGCTGACCGTGAGCTGTTACCACAGAGAGGGCGGGCGCGCGCTTATGAATGATGCCCACTTTAGTGAACAGAACCTGCATAGGCTGTGAATAACAGGTAATAAAGTTGTAAATAACATTCAGTTTGTTGCACAGATTGGTCAGTTGGAAGACATGCAGGAAGTATGAACCGCACTTAGCAGTGAAAATAAAAACCGAAAGCGCGCGCACATCATTTAAATGATCATATCGCATTTTAAAGTTATGATTACGACAAGCATTTAAAATATTTTTCATCATAGCGAACACAGAGTGCTGTGCATGAAAATAAATGTTTAACAGTGTCAGTATAACTACTCTAGCCTGTATAATGTTGAATATAATGCAAGAGGGGATCTGATGACAACTCTGATTTTACCTGATGAAAACAAATGGTCTAATAATGTTGTCAATGACAGATTGCAAGCATATGTCTCAAACATAATTCAACATCAGAATTATGAATAGTTGTATTCTAAAATAACAATAATAGCCTACTCATACTAACCTTTATTTTACATGTACAGAATCGTGAGAAAATCATGATCTTTATTTTAAGCAAAAAGATTGCGATTCTCATTTTAGCCAGAATCGTGCAGCTCTAGTTGTCAGCAATCATAATTTCAGTCAGTTAAAACATCATCATGATCAGAAACCGTCGTTACCCGTGCTGTTTGTGTTTGATTTACTTAATCACGCATGCGCAGTATTATTGGTTCACCGCTTCTCAAATCTGATCTCTGTGTACAGTTCTAATAGCTGAATAACTCTGGAAATTGGTTTGAGTCAAAGGCAGCTGTCAGTCATGTTCAAAAAGTTGTTTGGATATATTCTTATTGTTACTGGAGACGCGAATCATTTCAAATGATTCAGTTCGATTTGGTGAATTAGTTCAACCGGTTCAAAGAATAAAAAGATAAAAAGAATGATTTGAGATGACTAAAACAAAAATAAAACCCATTACTGGGCACAAAATGAAGGACGTTTTTGCTATAATTTTAGTCAAAGTTAGTTTTGTATACACACAATACAGTTTCAGGTCTAATTTTTTATTTTTTTTTTAACTCGTTTTTATTTTTATTTCAGTTAACGAAAATGTTTTTCAGTTCTAGTTTTTTTTTTGTTTTTGTTTTGTTTTCATTAACTATAATAACCTTGCTGTGAACAATCCTTAAAATCCTCAACATACCTCCATGAGCTCAAAGAACAGGCCAGGTTCAATGGAAATGAGGAGGTCAAACTCTGCAGCGTTTCGTCCTGGTATAGACGCCAGAAAGGAGTCTCTAATAGCACACGCACCCTCCACTACTTCCTCCAGACCTGGTTTCCTCCACACAGGACTAGTGTTAATCCAGCCACTACGAAACAAAGTGTTCCCCTCTACAGACAGAGAAACTTCACAGTGAAGCAAACGCTCTGTGTACAGCATCATTTCCAGCACAGAAACCGCAAGCTTACCGTCATGTCCAGGAGCGTGCAGGTACACCTCCTCAGCTAGATGAGGGAGGACAGGAGCGATAGAGCGACTCACTCCATCCAGAATCTCCTCCAGGACCGTCTGACACGACCGCCGGCCAACAGAGTCCTCTGGGTCACAATATAGCCTGAGAGAAAGAGGAAAAGGGAGATTTTTTTTGCTATAGAAATAAAGAAAAGGATTTAGAGGAAGTTTGCTTACCGATCTTTGATGATGCTGAAATAGAAGTTGGATAATTCTCTAGCGCTAAAGGATTGCAGCAGACGGATGACAAGGCCATAGTTGAACTCACTGTAAGCATCAGTTACCTAGAACAAAAGGAGACACTCAGGATAATCATTATGACAATTATAGAAAATAAAAATAAATAAAACATTGTTTGGAAAATTTCATTGAGCGCGTATTACCTAAAATCTTTTATTAAAGATGCAACAAACAGTTTGGGAAAATGTAAGGGAGCAAGGAATGTGTGAGACATGATGTAATACTAGTGTTTAAACAATGTACAAACATCATATTACAACACAGTTTAAATAGTGTATTATTACATGAGCAAGAGGGCAATTTCCCCTTTTATATTGTTTTCTTATTATAAACAAACAAGCAAATATAATGACTTAAAAAAATACCCAGAATTCTTATGAATTAGTTTGTTGTTGTTATTATGGTTGTTATTATAATGTAATGTAATCTGACGCTCAATCTAATTTGAAACCCTTGATTTAGGGTGTTAACATTGAGACGGACCTTCATGCTGAACTCTCGGAGCAGATGCAGCATGTACTGGTCAATGTAGTGCATTTGTTTGGGGTCCACGGCCTGAGAACGAGGATCAAATCCCTGGAGATTCCCTAAGAGAAACTTCAGTGTGTTCCTCAGCTGGAGAGAGAAGAGCAGGTGAACGAGCAGCCAAACAGTTTTTGTGTGCAATACTTATAGTCTACAATAATAATGACTGTTTTAACAATGTGTGCGCTGACACATTACATCACTTGCTTTGCAAAAAACAAAAGAATTCACTGTGAATGCAAACATTTATGAATACAATGTTTTTGCTTTTCATACTACATGATCCTTGCTGAAGAAAAGCACTAGTTTTTTCCAAAAAGTAACTCCTTATTACACTGTTTTTCTGTTTATCGTTGACATTCAAAGCCTTGAGACTAAAAGAAAGATGGCAATGTAAGTGTGCGCACTAATGAGGAAGATGACAGGCGTTAAAGTAAAACTAAAAAAGTAAACACCTCTGGCTCGTTGTTTTGTTTGATGCACTGGGTAAAAATTGGTTGAGTGTTAAAAACTGAACCAATGAGATTGGTGCTTTTATTTATGTTTCTTGAGCTGCTGAAGTTACAGTAAAACTGCAGATCAAATAGAAATATATGCTGAGTTTCATTTAACTTCATTTTCTTTCATGGCTTGTAACTTTTCATTGAAATTTTTTTTGACCAGGGGTTTCTGTGCTGTAGTGGGGAAGATAAAGGAACTAAAAAAAATAAACATCATGAGAGTGACTACTTCTGTGCAACAAGCGAGAGTAGAAAGCATAAAATTGCACAGCATAACCTTGTGTACTGGGGTGTTTCTGTTTTTTATTAAGTGTCATCTAATGTCAGTGAGTGATTTTGGACATTCAGTCAGCTCATAGCCAGTAAAAAAAAAAACGCGATTAAATGCAGAAAAACATCTAGAAAAATGCTGACACCAAGGCCATACTCACACTCAGCTATCCGAACCGTGCCCAGGCCCGTTTCCCTGATTGTTTGAGAAGTGTGAGTGCACTGAACCAGGCTCAGGCACGGTTCACTTGGCCGGCCCTGGCCCGGTTGGAAGAGGTGGGCCTAAGCGCGGTTCCCTTGGCCTCAGGCGCGGTACGCTTGCAGTATGAGTGCAAGCGTGCCTAAGCCCGAAACCGAAAGCGAGACGTGACTTTTAAGGGACTGTTTAATATGGAGTAATTAATCATTCTTACTGTTCAATGAACGCAAACTGTCGTAGTTTATTAAAGACGCAAACCCCTCACCGCACGACAGCTGCACCTTCAGCAAACCTGCTAATTCCTGCAGCATGAGGACTTTATGATTGGTTATGAGCGTCAAAAGTGGCTGATCTGTTCGGCGAAATATTTGACTGCGTGTCACTGCATATCAAACGACTTAAACGATATAATTAAAGAAATCTCCACTGTGCTGAGCGAGAGCGCTTACTAAACAGCGCATCATCGATGATGTAAGCGTGCCCAGGCCCGAATGTAATGTGAGTGCGGGCCGTCGGGGGAGACGGTAGGGGGGACAAGCGTGCTTTGGCCCGGTTCAACCCAACTGTACATAGTGTGAGTACGTCCTAAATGTGAGCTAAAAATGGTTTATGCTATGGCAGAATCTCTTTTTGAATTCAAAACTTGCATTAACAGGCAGCAAAATAATAAGTGTATCCACTCTGACATGTCTCAGACCTTGTTGATGCTGTCTTTAGCTGCGTTCAGTGCATTTGGTCCAATCTGAACCTCAGAAAAGACATTGGACTCTGCAACCCACCATCTCAAAACATCAGCACCATATGGAGGAGAAACAGACGAGTCCTGAAAGAGAGAGAGAGAAATAAAGTTTCAAAGATCTGACTGGATGACACAATATGAATCTAGCACAGATCAATCATATTTACCTTCCCCCCATTAATAACCACATCTGGGTCCACCACGTTGCCTATGGACTTAGACATTTTTTCTCCTTTCTCACTCACGGCAAACCCATGAACCACTAGCGCTCTAAAAAACACGTATATGTTTACTGACCTTTTAGATAAGTGTATTTGTGGCAAACGGATGCGTTTGTATGACTCACTTGTACGGAGCTTTATTCCGCACAGCTACACTGGTGAGGAGAGACGACTGAAACCAGCCGCCGATCTGATCCTTCCCCTCCACATACGAGTCTGCACGTGGGTCTGATTCTGAAAGAGATAGCAAGATTACACAACAACAAAATAAAGACACACCAGAGGAGTGCAGTCAGGCAAATAACACAGTTCATGAGGAACCAGATTTTTAAGTACATGTACATTTTTAGGAAGCACTTTTTGATGACTCACCTGGTAGTACAGCGGCCCATGAAGCCCCACTGTCAAACCAGATATCCAGGACATCTTCACCCCGCACATAATCAGACACTGAACTTGCTTTACTCTGACAAACATGCAAACAATTCATTTAAAAAATTGAGCTGTACAAATGTTTTCAAAATGTATAGTAATTAAAAATGTTTATTGAAGAACAAATTAGCAGGGCTCTAGAGTCTGACCTCATTTCTCAATGGTGCAATACTTTTTTTTTTTTAAAGTCTCCACGACTGTTGTTCAACAGACACACATTAGGCCTATCAGAGAATGTGAAGGGCTGTAGTAAGTTCCCCTTTTTGTAGAATTGTGCTTTAAATGAAGAACTTTACAATGATCAGATTGTTAGGCCCAACCCCAATTCTACCCCTTAGCCCTTCCCCTCGTTTTGCGCGTTCCCGTGAAGGGGTAGGGGTGTCCCAATTCTCTTTAGCTTGAAGGCGTAGGGCTAAGGGGAAGGGCTAGATACCCCTTCGAACTGAGATTTTTCAGGACCACACTCGAAACCAAAGGGTAAAAACATTTCCCAGAATACACCAGCCATAGCTGCACAAATTAGTATTTTTTGTCATTATTACGAATTTTTACAACAAACAAGCACATGATTTAATATATTCATAACCGCGTTCATGTTTTACCGTCATGTTTTAAAAAAAAAAAAAAAAAACGCTAAAATAAAAACCATGTATAATAAAAAAAAATGTATAATTCCTAATAATAACTCCTGTATAGCAGTCCCACAACATTCTGACACTCGATGACACTCGAATACCCTGTCAGAAAAGTCTAGTGGCTGAGATTGCGTTTCTTACAGTGTCTGCTATAATGTTAGTGTTGTTTTGGTGTGTTTACATCGATGAATATGGCCACTGTGTAAATACACAGTACAGTTACGATATTATTGCCACATTAGATCATTATGCTAACATGATATTGTTGCCTTCAGTGATTTCCTGAAGATAAATGCCAAAAAATAACACAACTGGAATAACCACAGCAGTCACCATCGTCTGATCTCATATGAAGTGAGAGATCATGATGACATATGATGACGTGTGCAGGTGCTGTAGTGCTGTCCCAATTCTTAGGGGTATTTTTTGAAGCCCTTCCCCTTAACACTCGGGTTTAAGGGCGAAGGGGAAGGGGTACAAAAATAGAATTGGGATTGGGCCTTAGTTAATAATTTTCAAGTCAATATAGCCTATATGGATAGCAATAAAAAATTGAGGTGTTAAATAGGATGCAGTCAAAATTTGGGTGAACTATTTTAGAATTATCTTATAATTAATGTCTCTTAATTGTAAATGTTATTCATGTATGCCTTTTATTATATTTTTATGAACCTTTCATAAATTTTTTGATCAATGTTAGAGAGTACTTCCAAGAGAACTTTGATGTATGGTCCATCTCTTGTAAGAATTAAGGTGGTACTGTATGGACAAATGACAAGGTAGCACTGAAGATTGGAGTAATGGCCACTGAGCTTCAGAAAAAAAAAAAAGATTTACATTCTATGTAATGGGTTCACACCAAATGCAAATGTAATCATTCACACAACTTAAATGCATACAAAGTCAATGCAAATGTGCAAATAGAGGAGAATTTCCACCAGTCCAATGACATGACATGCATGGAATGTTTACCACAACCACACAGAATTTGCTTCAGTCATGTCTTCAAAAGAAATTCAGCCGGAGCAGAAAATTCACGTGAGGTGGAAAACACTGTGAGTAATCTAGAGCAAGTGATGCGATCCACCTGTTTTCTTTGAGTTTGGTGTGAAGCCAGAATTGTATTTATAATACGTCAGTGTATATTTTGGTCATTGGATTTTCCTTTTAGAAAGGGATATTGAAAAACAAAAAACAAACAAATTATTTGGTTTTCGTTTTTAAATTCAAAAGTTAAAATTGAAATATAAGTTGTTTTTATTTTGTGTATGAAAGTAGTGTATGAAAATGTACCTTCTGAAGAACGTCTGGTGTCAGAAATGTCTCCACTGGCTCCGTCCACCAGCTGTCGCTCCCCTTCTCAGAGAAAACTTTAGCGATGTGGGTCACTGAATGCCTGAGAGAAACAGGGAAATATTCTGCTTGTACATCAAGATGTGATAATATGCACTGATTTAGTGTGTATGTAACAGTGTAAGGGCATCTACTTGTTTAAGAGTGGCTCTCCAGTCTCTTTATGGTAGAACACTGGGATAGGGACACCCCAGCTCCTTTGTCGAGATATACACCAGTATGTTCTTCTGTCCAACATTGACAGCAAACTTGACCTTGCAGATTCCGGTATCACACGCACTTTCTGCAAAGCATCCTACACACACAAAATCATACATTATTTTCAAGGGAAAGGCTCTCATTTACCTGAAAACATATTAGAAAATCTGTTTTATTGAAAAAACAGCCACAAAGTACTAGACCACAGGTGTCAAACTCAGTTTCTGGAGGGCCGGAGCTCTGCACAGTTTAGTTCCAACCCTAATTAATCACACCTGATCAAACTAATTGAGTCCTTCAGGCTTGTTTGAAACCTGCAGGTAAGTGTGTTGAAGCAGGGTTTGAACTAAACTGTGCAGGGCTGCGGCCCTCCAGGAT
Source organism: Danio kyathit (assembly GCA_903798195.1). Taxonomy (NCBI): domain Eukaryota; kingdom Metazoa; phylum Chordata; class Actinopteri; order Cypriniformes; family Danionidae; genus Danio; species Danio kyathit. Next base: position 31,127,346 of record LR812535.1, on the reverse strand, counting down.
CTGAGTTTGACACCCCTGTACTAGACTTTTGAATGACTAGCTAAAAAAAGAAAAGGTCACATAAAGAAATGTCTGTGCATAAAGGTACATGTTCCTCAAAGCTCCCGACTCCTTATATACATTTAAAAAATATATATCCATTCTTCTGGTAGTTTTGCCAGGTTATTAACATTTTATTTGCGTTTTAAGGGGATTGTTTTTAGTACAGAATCTCCCACACAGCACAATAGCGGTGGTTGCTTTTTGTGATATTTGGCAACACTTCACTGGAAACGCTAAACAAAAGAACAGTCTCTCATTCAAGGGAAAGAGTTCTGTCTCACCTTTGCTTTGTCTTTAAGGGTGGCAGTATTAATAAACCACTGTTTACTGGCTCGGATCACGACTGGCTGTTTGGTCCTCCAGTCATAAGGGTAACTGTGCACACACTCCTCCTCTTTCACCACTGCACCAGCTGCCTGCAGCACTGAGATTACTGCCCACACACACACACACACATAACAATAGTTATAATTAATATCATACATATTAATTTCACACTGTCTCACATCAGCTCTTTGCACCATCTCTCTCACCTGCAGCATTGCCTTCATCCATCACAGATTTATTCTGCAGTTCAGCTCCAGCAAGTTCTGTAAACCTGCCCTCCTCATCCACCATGCACTCCTACAGAGAGACGGCTCATTTAAAGTCACAACAACAACCCTATTTCATTTGTACTGTTCTTTTAGGGATTGATTTACACACATTTTTCTTTGGCATGACATGATGTGCAACTAATACACAAAACACAAGCATCTTTACCCAAAGTTAAAGGTTTTACCTGTAAAATATATAAATAAATAAGTACATAAATAAATTAAACGCTTGCTGGATTTAAAAAATAAACGATTGATACTTTAATTGAACCATTTAATGACTAAATGCAATGACATATATCCACATTTTGACTTGACAGGGGTTTGTTTACAAACTAATTTCGAGAGATCACATGCTTATGATTGAACACAGCTGGTATCACTTAACTCTGCATATTGCGCCAATCAGATGAACACATGCATGCTATAAATTACCAGAGCGCTTTGCTCCAGTCATCTTCGTTTGAAGAATCCCCCCCCCCTTCCCCCCCTACTCCTCCCCTTCTCCGATAGGGCGGCACGGCGGCCAGTGGGTAGCACTGTTGCCTCACAGCAAGAACGCCGCTGGTCCGTTTCCCTCCGGGCCGGTTGGCGTTTCTGTGCGGAGTTTGCATGTTCTCCCCGTGTTCGCGTGGGTTTTCCCCGGGTTCTCCGGTTTCCTCCCACCGCTCAAAAACAGGCACCATAGGAAAATTGAATAATCAAAATAGCATTCTAAGGCAACTCTTAGCCAGATATATATCCAGTAGTTCACAGCAGGGGAGTTCTCGAGACCACCTGAGCTCAGACTCTCCTGTCGCCCTACAAACGGGAGGAAGCCCCGGGCTCAAGGATATCCTGTGCTCAGGGCTCTCTCCCGGGACAGCATGCCAAACACGCTTTATTTTCAATCATCAGCTAAGTGTGAACTCTTGAAAAGTAATAATGATTAATAACACACAGGCATGTCAATTTCATTATGGTTAATATAGTAATATGGGCACATAATAAACGTAAATATAGCAATAGTAAATTTGAGCAAATCGTTTTTGTTATTGTGGGTTATTTATTTTTTCAACTGTGCTTAGGATATTGTGCACACTATATTAATGAACATCTGGAGAAAATTTGCTCATAAATGTCCATGACGTACACTAGCTGAGTTGGTGATATTTCAGTCCATTTCAGATAATTAATGATCCGATAATACGATTCACAATTGATGTAACACAAACCATTTAACACAAAATTAAAAAAAAAAACAACACATTAAAGATATGTACAGTAGACCTAAAGGACTATTGATTAATCAATCAACTGGCATCACTAGTTGTTATATACAAGTGTGAGTCACATACTACTGGCAGACTGAAGTGTGTGGCGACGCTGTAGTCATCCATGCCATGGGCTGGAGCTGTATGGACCAATCCTGTTCCCTTAGTCATGGTCACATGACTAGCTGGAAGCAAAGGTACTTCTTTTGAAGGCATTGTGGGATGCTGACAGACTCCACCTTCAAGATCTGTCCCTGGAGATGAGTGTAAGAGAGACAGAGAGGGCTTTAGGCCAGATTAGAAAACATTATGTTTAGCGGTTCTCAACAATAAAACTGGATCTACCTGCTAATGTGACCAAACTCTCCAGATTTGTCTTCAGTAAAGAGGAGAGGCTGTTTATTCGCTCTGTGGCCACTAGCAGGAGCTGCTCATTATCAGCTCGCTTCACTACAGAATACCTGATGAAGAGAAAAAAACAGGAACATTAACTCTTTGTTCCAGACAAAACCAATGAGAACAATCATCACTGTTTTTATAAGCAAAGAGCTCTAAACTGTCCAAATCAAAGGGTATTTCTGAATGAAGAAAGTGAAGACTAATCCAGAAACGATGACGACTGCAGTGATCACTTTTTTCCAATGATATGCCTTTCTTTGTTTGCACTTCATTGTGTACAGAATGTTAAATAAATGAATAATGAACATAAAAGTGTTTTAAAAAGTCCCTTCAACTGTTTGCATCCTGTGTTTTAAAACTTATGGAAGCGCAATGGCAAACATTCATCCAAAAACCAAAAATAATGCTGGCAGTTTGGCAAAATTTTGGCTTTCAACCGAATAAAAAGCCATTTTAGTTTAGCAAAGTTTGCAGCGGAAAAGTTTTGTGACACATGGTCACAAATAACCTTATTTGTGGCAGAAGTACAAGCAGGGAAGCCCTTTCAATTTAGATTATAATAAAATAACTAAATGACCAAAATATGTATCATTATTGTATTCTTCATTTACTACAAAAATGTTCTATGCTGCTGTGTTTAGCGGTAATATTGTGTATTGTGCCATTAAAACATTCAAACTTTAAGGGCACCTATGATGAAAATAAACGTTTGTAAGCTGTTTGGACAGAACTATGTGTATGTATAGTGTGTCCACAGTCATATTGAAGTGATATAAACCCAACAAGTCTTTTTTTTTGTTTTTTTCCTTTTTTAAATAGGACCCAAATCCCAGTGATTTTGAGGCCCACCGCAACGTGATGTTGGAGTGTGGTTTTCCCCACCCACCGAATTGATTGACAGGCACCATGCTCCTTTAATAACATGCATACACATGTCCACAGAGCATTTTTTTGCAAATAAACTGGGAATAAAACATCTGTTCCAACTCTCTGTGATTTTTAAAAGTTTAAATCGTTTTTTAAACAGAGCAAGTTTGTAATAAAGACAGTAAAATTGCTGTAATTCTTAATCGCTATAATCAGGGGCGAACTGGGAAAGCATTTTTGTGAAGAGCGGGTGGGCGGGGGGGTGATTACAGGCCAGATTGACCGTCGGGTCACCGGGAAATGTGCTCCCTATGGCCAGTGTGCCCCATATTTTGACTAATGAGCTATATTTCAGCTTCATCCGAGTCTGTCTTTGTATCTGTGCTGTTTATCTGATGTAACGCATGATGAGAAGCTGACACGCACATGGGAGCGGTGGGTGGGAAGAAGCAGCTCATTTCCATTTAAAGCCACAGGCTACAGACAGCTACAGTATACTTAGCAAAATAGGCAGATTCTGGAAGCTATAATAAATAATCTGATGGGTTTTTTGAGCTGAAACTTTACAGACACATTCTGGAGACACCAAAGGCTTGTAAAAGAGGTAAAATAGGTGCCCTTTAAATCATGCAGAAGCTAATAGGGAACCAAATAAACAATAATCAACAACAAACATTTAAAAAACGAATAGATTCAAAGTTCCAAATCGCTTTTTGACCTGATAAATCATTGCACATATTTAATTTGTGACAGATTTATGAGAATGTGACTTACTGAACTTTGGGCATATAACAAACCGCCTGATTGGCTGGAATAGTCCATGGTTGAGTCGTCCATATCAGCGCAGACACATGACTCAAACCTTCTACAGCACAGACAAAGATACAGGAATCAGAAACGGAGACGTAATATTCAGTTTGTGTATGTGGCCTATGTAAAGCGACTGATGGCAAAACACACACCTGCTTTTGCTGCCAGTTTAGCTGGCAGGGTGAGCAGGGGGAAAGTGATGTACAGAGAACGGCTCACATGTTCTGGATTATACTCCAGCTCGGCTTCTGCAAGTGCCGTCCTTCACAGAGAAAAATGAATATAACATTGAGTCTACATGTCTGTTTACTTTATTAAAGGTCTTTATGAGAGGCTGTAAACAACACTGAGTCTTTTCTTACCTGGATGACGGTGACCAGAAAACAGGCTTATAGTCCTGATAAATTAAACCCTGTACTCAAAGAGAGAGAGATAAAGTGAGAAACTTTTTTAATGCCATGAGGACATTTACACCACATTTCAAAATGTTAAGATCAGAAAGGTTAAAAGAAATTACTTATTTTAACTTTTCTAAACGTATTACTTTATAATAAACTTATTAAATGTTTTAAATTATTACTTTATATATTTTGCAATGAATTTTACTGATAGATGAGACATTTATGTTACAAAAGACTTACATTTTAAAGAAAAATTATCCAATTCAAATGTCTATTTATCAAAGAATTCTGGAACGCATCATGCATCTAAATGTTAAAATGTTTTTTTCATCCTTTTGTGAGCAATTCCTTTAGTACTTGCTTAATACTAAGCCGTGTTGCACAATAAACATTTCTACTCGCCTTGTTGTGCATCTCCTGGAAGACCTTGAGCTGGGCTGCTTCATATTTCCCATCAAAAGTGTAATAACAGTTCTCCCAGTCGGCCATCACACCCCAGCGCTGGAATGCAGCTCGCTGTCGAGATATGGCCTTCTCTGCAAACTCACGCGCTGAACGGAGAGAGACACAGACAGTTCATCACTGATCAGATCACATGAAGCATATTCTTTACATAAACTTCTATGATTTAGACTTTTTTTTTGTTAACAAAAATGCCAGACTACACTGCTAAAAACAAGTATCAATTTGGAGTAAAGCTTAAAAGTATCTTACAATGCTTTAAAAAAAAAAGTGGTTCAAAGATGAACTTTTTCAGATGCAGTTGTATAGATAGCAAACAGAACATAATTTTTTTACAAGTTGTGAATCCTCTTTTGTTTTTAGACAATTATCACTTTCAAAAAAAGTGGCGAGCTGAGAACAACCCACCATAGGCTAAACTGGTTCTTTTTTTATATTGTAAGCGAATGCCAGAGAAACGGAAATATTTGAAAACTACAGTAAAAATACATTAATTTATAGTAGTGCCAGGCAAGGTTAAGATTAACTGCATCCAAAATAAAAGTTTGTTTTGACATAATATACGAGTGTATATTATATATTTTTATTATGTATATGGGATACACACATACATATGATACAACTGTACAAAACTACTTTGTTACCGATATTTAAATGAATATAGATTTTTTTTATAAAATACACACATATTTTACATCTAAATATAAATAAACATTTTCTCACAGTACACACTTACATTATGTCAAAACAAACTTTTATTTTGGATGCGAACAATTACGATTCATTTTTGCCCAGCACTAATTTTTTAGTTAAACTAAATAAATAAATACTCCTTATAAATTATATAAACAAAAAAAAAAAACACTGGATTAAATAATAACTACAAAATAATTAAGCAAAATAGAAAACAAATTACTCAAGTTAAAACAAATAAACATTTAAGATTAAAGGCACATACATACAAATTCTCTTACAATTAATAAAGAAATAGGCCTACTGAACATAAGTAAATAAATGTGCATACACATACAGTACTATTTTTCAATTAAAAAAATTAAATGTAACATCATTACCATTAAATAACATAATGAAAATAACTTTCATCATGAAATATGCAGTTGAAGTAAGAATTATTAGCCCCCTTTGAATTTTTTGCAAGGAAATTTTCACAGTATGTCTGAAAATATTTATTCTTCTGGAGAAAGTCTTATTTGTTTTATTTTGGCTAGAATAAAAGCAGTTTTTAATTTTTAGACACCATTTTAAGGACAATATTATTAGCCCCTTTAAGCTATATTTTCAATAGTCTACAGAACAAACCATCGTTATACAATAACTTGCCTAATTACCCTAACCTGCCTAGTTAACCTAATTAACCTAGTTAAGCCTTTAAATGTCACTTTAAGCTGTATAGAAGTGTCTTGAAAAATATCTAGTCAAATATGATTTACTGTCATCATGGCAAAGATAAAATAAATCCGTTATTATAAATGAGTTATTAAAACTATTATGTTTAGAAAAGTGCTGAAAAATACTGCTCTCTGTTAAACAGAAATTGAGGATAAAAATAAACAAGCGGTTTAATAATTCAAGGGGGCTAATAATTCTGACTTCACCTGCATATGAAAATAACTAAACAACTTTTCAACATATAAATTGAAGAGATGAAGAAGAAAGATGAGGCTCTGGACAGAGGCACAGCTTATACACAACCTCCTGACCTTTCTGTCTGATCTGGACAGGAGTCAGCTCGTTGGTTCCCAAGTCTCCCAGCGCTTTGAGTTCAATGGGCAGGCCATGACAGTCCCAACCGGGCACATAGTGCACCTGCCTGCCTCTCAGCACCTCGAAACGGTTTCGGATGTCTTTGAGGATCTGCAGGAAAGATGAACAGTAGATGCTGATGGCATATAATGAAGAATCTCATATCTGTGTGTTTACATTTAGGCTAACGGACATAACGATGGCAAAAATGTATTAGAAGAAAATTTAATTATTTATATCCAGGAACATCTACATACAGTATGTGTGTGATGGTGAAGTGACAGGAGGTACCTTATTGAGTGCATGCCCAACATGAGGGTCCCCATTGGCATACGGTGGTCCATCATGAAGACAGTACTCCTTCTTAGCCTTTTTCTCTCTCTGCCATGTGTACAGCTGGTCAAAACCACATTTCTACAGAAAAACACAACAAAACTCAAACTCCAACACAAGACAAGCCAGCCAAGTCTCAAAGTGTGTGGCTATAAAAGCCTTACAACAACAGATATCACCTTATTGTTGCGGATATGTTTTTAGCAGCATCAGTAAACGTTTGGTTTTATATTCCCACATTCTGACTTTCTCCTTAATAACATCACTTCAGTTTTTGGTTATATCTATCTCCCCTTGCCCACTGATTGCCATTATTGAGATTTTCCCCATGTCTGACCTTACAAAAATACAATCTGATTGCATAGCTTTTATTGTGCTCCTGGCCAAACAACTAATATTGCGTGGGTGGAAGGATCAGAAACCTCCAACCACAACACAGTGGATCCATGATGTCCTCTTCTTTCTAAAGTTGGAATAAAATAGACTGTAGAAGTACATCTAAACAGTTTAAGAAAATGTGGGACCCATTTAGAAAAAATACCCAGGAACATGTTCTACAGTCAAATATAGATCAAGTATATGCTCCAACAAACTGATTCTTTTTCTTTCCCAAGTTCAAAGTAGAGTGTAGTTTGATACAGATTGTACAATTATATTTTTTGTTAATCCACATTATTTATCTTTTTATTTGTTGGTATGTTTTTTCTTTTCTTTTATTGTATGCACTTAAGTTGATACTATCTATACTTTGTAAAATATAATTGTTTTTATAAATTTATACTGTAATTTGCCATACAATTCATGAATAAAATTATTTTTTTTAAATAATATCACTTCAGTAATGTACTCTTTGCAAATTGTAAATAGGCACATCATATTAGCAGCCAATGGCTATGAAAGTAAAGCACTGTTCACAGTCAGTGTAATGTGCTGATGTTGTTTTGAAGTCACACTTGCATGCTATTTCAGACCGAATATTCAAAGTAGCGTGGTTAAACAATATAGGGACCCCGTCACAAGCTGTCACTGCTCAAAAATTAACTAATGTGCGAACATAAAACCAACTTTACCTCAATCAGTAAATGACAAGCTCAGTCACTCACCTGCTGGATCGTTATCTCTTGCTCTAGGAGGCTCGGCCCGTTCACTTTCATGGGGAAGTCAGTGCGGGGTAGCAGAACGGTGTTTCGGTACCGGCCCGCCGCGTCCCCGGAGCACAGACAGCGCAGTCCATATCGCGCCACACCGCCGAAACCTGCTGCCGAACGCCGAACCAGCAGCATGAGGAACTCTGACAGGCGAGTTTCACACCGGGATGAGAGTTTGTTGTGGGATGTGACCTCCTCCTCCTCCGCATGGGCGGCACTCGCTTTCTACCGGAACGATAGAAGCGACGGACAACGACGGAAGCTGCAAAGAGACAAACTTGCACGTAAACGAAAACGCGTTGTGCTTGTCAGTGCGGATTTGAAACGCAAGAGGACGCTGTAGGGTAGCTAAAATGTCCGAAGGGTTTGAGTAGGAAAATATTTTAAAGGGCACCAATGATGAAAATTATCGTTTGTAAGCTGTTTGGACAGAACTGTGTGTAGATAAAGTGTGTCCACTGTCATATTGGGGTAATATAAACACAGTAAGTCTCTTTTTAAAAACGTCCTGACATTAAAATAGGATCCAAATCCCTCCTGTTTTGAGGCCTATCGCAATGTGATATAGGAGTGTGGTTTCCCCGCCCACTGAATTGACTGACAGTCTCTGTAGTAACGCAAATCTAAATCCCCCTCCTCAACCGCCCTCCTCCCCCATCTGCTGTTCACTTTCACTTTCTTCCGCGACTACTCAACCCTTTTCACTTTCGTCTGCGACAACCCCCCGCTCTTCAATTTCGTCCTTTGTACCCCGATCTGTTACGGGACCTCGCAATTCACAAATTAAGCACTGGTAACGCGTATAATCATATCAACAAGACAGGACATGAGCAAAGCAACTGGGATTAAAAGATCTGTTCAGCTCACTGTGATCATCAATCATCATCAAATGTGAACAAGAATGAGTTTTACAAGTTTAAAACGTTTTTAAATCAATGCATATTTGTGATGAATTACAGCTATTTTATCGTCTTCATCACCACAGCCGTATGTCAGAACAATTATAAAAGAAGACGCTTCAATTCCGGTTTGTGGACGTTAAATCAGATTTATTTTGTACATTAACATAACAGATATTCATACAATAGTGGATATTAACATGTGTGTGTGTGCGTGCGTGCGTGTGTAACTTTGTAACGACATTGCGTGTGGCTCTTTGAAAGGCTTGAATTAACCCCACAACAAATACATCAAATAATCGTTGGGAAAGTTCTTACTGTAGTATTTCTCACAAACGTTACGTGAGATCTGCTTCCTTCATGTCTGTCACTGTGCTGTTTATCTGATGCAGCCGAGGCGGAGATTGAATTCTAATATTCTGAAAGGTATAATAAATAATCTGATGGGTGTTTTGAGCTGAAACTCTACAGACACATTCTGGAGACACAAAATACTTACGTTAAATCTTTAAGGGGTAAAATAGTTGCCCTTTAACTCAAACTTTATACTAACAAACCATACATCAATGGAAAGCCTATTCATTACACGTGTTTTTGTTGTCCAGGGTCATGTACTACATTTTCTGTCATTTAGTGACACAGTGTCCTATGGTTTGACACACATGAAAGAACCACGTATTTGTTTTTATCTCAAAATATCTTAAAAGAACAGTTGAGTATTGCAGTAGGGGATATACAATCAGCGCTCTTCTTAAAATTATATGATTTTCAGTAGTTTTGAAAAGGTGACAGCAAAGTTTGTCATGTATTTACTGAAGATGTCCAACAAGTCTGGCAAGTCATGAACTAAAAATGAAGCTATTCATATTTTTATATAAAATAAACAGCACCATATAACGATATGCATCCAGCAATGAAGATCAATCACTCTCATGCTATTTGTACATCATTAAAACCTCTTGCTGTCACACCATGGGGTATATTCATAGTAGAGCTCAGTAAAAATGTAAAAACAAGTCACATTACTTTGTGCCAGAAGATTGTGCTCCCGCCCATTTCCATACTGTAAATTCCTTCCCGTTAATTATCTCTGATCTGCAACTCTCAGTCTCACAGATAGGAGGTTGTTTACAACTTGAGTGTCCAGTCTGTGTATAACTCCACACTCACCCTCGGTCCAGCACTGAACCTCACTGCAAGAACACAACACAGCATTAACCATGAATACATTATGGATTTTGTGTTTCGTGGTGCTGATCATGAGCAAACCATTTTCAACTGAGGTAGGCACTGCTTTTCATCGTTATCTCATTGAGTTTTAGAGGTAAAAGGAATGATTTGTTTCACTCATTTGTAAAATGTGTTCATATTTTACTTAAGTTTAAATACAATGTGTAGATCTACAAACAGCTCCAGAAATGTTATTTTTTTATTATCTGTGATGCTGTAAAGTTACTGCTTCATGTCTGATGTAGGAGAGTGGTCAGAAGTCAGGTGGAAACGCTGTCCCATCAACCAGCACATCCATTAACTCCAGTGCTGTAGGATTGGGTCCTGTGCCCAAAACACTGTACCTTCTGTTCCCGGCTGCCACCCTGGGCTTCATCCACAGCAGATCCTGAACATTCACCGAAGATGAGCAACAATGAGGGAGTGGCAGAATGGACAGTCATTGACGCACAGAACACAAATCTGCAAGACAGAACACAGCTCAAAGGATTTTTAACTAATGAAAATAAGAATTCCTCCAAGAAGGATTGTCTGGTTATGCTCAATGGCAACGTCTCTTGGAAGAGCCCCTTTCTCCTATTTGCTTTATGTGAATGTTTAGCAGGGTGAAAAACTCCACTTAAATCAGTATGCATTTGAAAGATTCTGTTTCTCGAATTACATTATGTGTATTAATGTATTTGGCCTGTGTGTCTGTATGCATAATTAAACTGCTAAATGTCTGCTTGTATGTCATCTTTTTTATGTGTTAAAAGTGATAGTCAATGGTTACAGGTTTTCAGCATTATTCAAACTATCTTCTTTTACAAAGACAGAATTAGCATTTTTGGTTGAACTATTTCTTTTGCCTAATGTGGATGTCAACTGTTACAAGTTTTCTTCAAAATATTTTCTTTTGTCATTCATTAATTTTCCTTCGGGTTAGTCTCTACTTTAGAGGTCACCACAGCGGAATGAACCACCAACTTCTTCTGTGAACAGAAGAAAAAAGTTATAAAGGTTTGGAACCACTTGAGGGTGAGTAAATAGTGAGTAATACATTTGTTTTGAGTGAACTATCCCTTTAATTTGTTCTCAAAGTACTTTTTTAAAAAGCTTGTAAAAAGATGTTACAGAAAAGAACCAGCTTTGTAGTCCTTTCAGTGAAGAGTTCTTTCTGTTTATTCATTGTGTGAAGTAGAATTAAATAACCTAAAAAACTTTTATGGAATGGAAAGACTCCACTTAAGTTAAATGTTCTTCATAGAAGCATTGATGCCAATACATTTCTAAGAGAGTAACAGAGATTTATTGG